>VCII01000657.1:0-600000 GCA_006030095.1 Triplophysa siluroides
AGTCTTCGGATTGGTCCACTGTTTTGGAACTGACCGTGCTAAATTTAAAATGATTTGATTTGTTAAAGAAACTCACATCCATGGCAGATAAAAGGACGCTTTAGATCACAGGTTTCAACGGCCCATTTCCCAGAGTCAGCTGTTGACATGGAAGCACAGTCACCAGATGCTGATGGTTGTCCTGCTGCCCAGTTTCTAAAGAAGAGACTCCATTGATCAGACCACTGCCAAGAGTCAGAGAACAGACCGATCCAGACCCGATTGAGGTTTACAGTAAGATTATAAATCCGTTTTTGCTCCACGGAGCTGCGGATGGAGGCCAGATCGGTGTGATACTGTCTGCAGTAACTCTGAGCATCTCTCCAGTTTTTTGCAGTCTGTATCAGGATGTTTCCAATGGTTTCTATTGAGAGAAGAAAAACAAAAGCAGGTCTCAGCACTTCCCCTAAACCAGGGGTCTCAAACTCAATTTACCTAGGGGCCGCTGGAGGTAGAGTCTGGGTCATGCTGGGCCGCATTAAGTATTCCACAAAAAAAAGGGTTTCAATTATTCCAAAAAAGAGGAGCACAACTTATCCAGTCTTCTCAATCCTTACAGTTTTCTCAATCTTTATTAACAGTTCCTCAACAGCAAGAGAGAATAAGAGTAAATAAATAAATAGTGTATGTTGTAAAATCAAATGTGTGTATGGTTAGCCGTTCTCATGCTCTGTTAAAGCGACATGTTGCCAGATCTTCATAGACAAAAACAACCAACAAAGACTAACGAAAATAAACCTAAAAAATCCAAATAGGTTGTATTTTATAAGATCACAAAAACTCAAATATCCGTAACCGAGCAATTTTTATACAAATAAAGTGCTGACATTAATGAGCTAAAGACCAAATATCGAGCATAAAAAGCACCTAAAAAATAAATGAACATGGCAACATTTCAAAGGACGCTCTGTGAAACAGCCTTCCGAGCATAAACAAAACAAAGCTCGCCTGTCAGCGATAATTTACTTTAAATTAAAGTCTTCAGCCGAAAAATAGCAGACTTATATTCTTATTTACAGCTGCAAAGCGCTAGAACTGCAATACCAGTGTGTCAATCATCACTTAATGCAGGAGTGACTATATCGTTCCATGTGTGTATGGAACAGGTAGTTTCTCACCCGTATTTACAGTGAATGCCATTCTCACTTCCGAATCTGCAGTGCGTGCATGGCGCAACACGATGAAAGACACCAGGCTTACTGGACTTCCACTAAGGAACATTCAACCTGAGATTAAAATGAACTGCGAGGATGTGCTTAAACAGTTGTGGCATTTCTTGAGTATTTGGTTTTTGCGTGTGTGCGAGCTTTATATTGGGTGGGGATTCTGTGCGTACCCTGAGATAAAATCCTGTGGACGCCCCTGACTTCAGTCATATAGAAAGTGAAAGTAAAAAAAACTGACGGAGTTTTCTAACGCTGCATTAACAGCGCATGTGCTAAGAGTGGCAAGAAAAAGGTGCGTTTGAGAACAACGCGCGGGCCGCACTAACACTAAACTTTGATGTCAAGTAGGGGGCCACAAAATATCATCCCGTGGGCCTCAATTGGCCCCCGGGTCGCGAGTTTGAGACCCCTGGTCTACACTAAATATCTGCACAAAAAACAACAGATTACTCACTATTGTAGCACACAAAAGCAGAATTGTAAGAGCATGTAAAATCGTTCCATGCTGTACTTATAAATTCGCCACATACTCCATCACCATTAGGTTCTCCTGACATCCATCCACTGTACTGTGTAAGAGTGTTTCCCATTGACCATCCCCATCGTCTCTGTGTCCCCCTCTTCAGTCCAATCCACACTGATCCACTGTTTCCATCATTCACTGTATTTATCATCCTGTTCACATCATCCATAGAGTCTACAGTAGCCAGATCATTGAACCTTACTCTGCAGTAACTCTGAGCTTCTGACCATGTCATTCTACTGTTTATGTATTTAAACTCTCGCAAAATACCAGAAGCTCTCCATAAAAGTCCTGTTCAAATGAACATGTTTAAATAAATGCATTTGCACATACAGTATACTCGTGAAAACAGATTGAAATGACGACACCAACCTGACAGCAGAAGCAGCACAAACAGACTCATGTCCATCACGTCTCTCACAGCTCCTCTCTGATGTTTCAGCATCACTGCACTCTCATCTGATAAAATGGGAGGAATATCAGATTTTTTTTACATTTTCTATACCACCCTGTTCTGTAAGTACTGTATTGAGTGCAGAGAATGCGCATAGTACAGTATAATACAGTAGTTTTCATATTCAAAGATGTGTTTCATAAAGCTATTCTTTAACATTTACATTTGGTTAAACTATATGGGTCAGTAAATATTTAGGTCTTAGCCCAGACCTATGTGGATGCATAAGGAGCCATCATTTGCTACATAATGGGATGTTATGTACAAAATCAATTTGACTATCTCATATTTAAGGTATCATTTTAATAACACACAATCTTTTTTAACATTGATGGGGCTAACATAAAAAAGATCCCATCCCACTGATACAGTGCAAATTCTAAATGTGCTGGATTTATCCAAGGAATAATGCTTTTTACCATCACCACCTACAAAGAAATAATTAAATTGAAATACAATTGGAATAAAATTGGAAACATACATAAAATACAACTCGAGACGTAACAAATAAGATAATACTATAGCGATGTGAAATTTGAACAGTCCTGCAAAAAAAACGTTTGTGTTTGTACCTATTTGACCAAACACCGCCTTGCTAAGCCTGTATACACAAGATGAACACACCCCTGACTTACTTCTTTAACAGAGTGACGTTTAGCCTCGGTTTCTAGCCAGGAATTTTCGCAACTGAGTGGACATTTTACTATATGTAAACCCTTTCCATTTAAAATATTTTCCCTCACAGTCAGCACAGATAATGTTTATTTTGCAGAAAGAAAGTGAAATTAGCTCTAGTCAAAAGAGCACAAACACTCAATTTAAGCTTAGCAAACCAAAGTTATAATACACAGAGGTGGAAAAAGTACAAAAATATTATACTCAAGTACAAGTACCACTATTTTGATGAAATTGTAATTGATTACAAATAAAGTTACCAGTGTTCCAAGTTAAAAGCAGCTTGCTAAAAATGTACTGAAAGTAAAAGTTACTTAGTAACTTTTGAAAAGCGGGAGGGAGACCTCTCTTGTTTTGTGCAACACCAACTAGTCATATTGCCTAATTTTAAATACTGGTACATCTAAAAAAAAAATATATCGTGAAATAGTTCAATATTTTTAGTCACTCATTTCAGATAGTGAAACCCATTTATTATATAGATTCATTACACATAGAGGGAAATATCTCAACCCTTTAATTCTTGAAATTTTGATGATTATGGCTTACAGATAATGAAAACCCAAAATTCAGTGTCTCAGAAAATTAGAATATTACATGAGATAAAAAAAAAGATATTTTAAAATGAAATGTCAGGCTTCTGAATGTAATGTTCATTTCTTTGAACTCAATATTTGGTTGGGCTTTGGTGTGTCATGGAGGTAATCAGCCTGTGGCACTGCTGAAGTGTAATAGAAGCCCAGGTTGCTTTGATAGCAGCCTTCAGGTCATCTGTATTGTTGGGTCTGGTGTCTCTCATCATAGATTCTCTCTGGGGTTCAGGTCAGGTGTTTTGCTGGCCAATCAAGCACAATGCCACCATGGTCATTGAACCAGTTTTTGGTACTTTTGGCAGTGTGGGTAGGTGCCAAGTCCTGCTGGAAAATGAAACCAGCATCTCCAACCCAGCCATCTACCAGGAAATTTTACAGCACTTCATGCTTCCTTCTGCTGACAAGCTTTATGGAGATGATTTCATTTTCCAGCAGTACTGGCATATGATAAATAAATGCTTGAAATATTTCACTCTATGTGTAATGAATCTATATAATATGTGGGTTTCACTTTCTGAAATGAGTGACAAAAAATATTGACCTTTTTCATGATATTCAGATGATATTTCATGAGTTTTCATGAGTTTCATGATATTTTAGATGCACCTGTATTAACGGGTTACAAGTGCACTGCAAAAAAAAAAAAAAAGCCTTGTTTTGCAGAAATATCACATAATTCTATAACGGAAATATTAATGAAACAATTTATAAATCAATAAATATTTTCTTCGGAAGCAAAATTGAGCCTTAGAAAAGATTGTTAGCCTTATTTTCTTAATAAATAATCAATGGTACACACTGCTAAGTTTCAGAAGTGAAACCACATGGTTCCACGTTTGTAGCCTACTGAATGAGATTAAATGTGATCATTTACCATTGTAACCTGGTCGTTACCATGGCAACATGTTTGCCGTCGATCGCGGTTAACAAGAAACACGCATCCCAAGAGTTGTTTGCTGTTCTTTCAACAATATTATCTGGCAACACGGTCATTTTTACATCAGGGCTGCGAGGCTTTTCAAAATGCATAAAATAGCAAGCACATTTTCATATGACTTTCTTGCCCCGCGCTTACAGAATAGAGAGACATGCACGTTTAAGTATGTCATTAAAGCAGAAGTTCAGTTCGGTTCCATTCACACTGCGTAAATGTGGTGCAGACACATTAGTGAACCGTGCGTCTACAAAACGAGATGAAACACTTATATTTATGCGTTTGGCAGACGCTTTTATGCAAAGCGACTTACATTGCATTATCCTATACATTTTACATGAGTATTTGCAATCCCCTGGGATATAAACCCACATCCTTGCGTTGTTAGCGCAATGCTCTTACCACTGAGCTACAGGAAAGCTACAATATGAGGCATTATGCACCAATGTTGTTTTGACCTATACAGTTCAAACGTCTTATTAGTTACACATGCAACAAGGTTACGAGCAGTATTTAAACCAATGTTGTTTATCTTATCTCTACATTCTAGCACCTTAGGATTTTTATTAGATGATAGTTTGCACAGCGTCCATAATCCTGTCTTGAAGCTGAAATGGTTGCTTAAATATGGCCAGGGGTTTACTTCATTGTCTTCATCAGTTAAGAGTTCGATAGGGTTTCACCTTAGGACAGGTAAACTATACCGAAGTTTAACTTCTCCGTCTCCATCGCTCGTCTAGTATTGGCGCAAACTCAAACTCGCGCCACTGGAGTAATTTCCGGTCGCGTTTTTCCTTGCAATGTTTTCATTATTTTTTTAACTCAGTAACGGATGTGGTTTTAAAAATAACGAAGTACAATACATCACACAAATCATAATTAAGTACAAGTAAATTACAGATTTAAAAGCAACCTAAAAAAGTACAAGTACACAAAAAACGTACTCCATACAGTAACGCGAGTAAATGTAATTCGTTACTTTCCACCTGAGAATACAGTACATGTCAGGTTTAATTATCGATTCGAAATATGCTGTTTAATTGTGATTTTCGCCAGCAATTTTATAAATATCTGTCTTCCCTCATTCAAGTAGATAGGACTGTGGACTTAAATAGCTGCCCAGAGGCATTGCTAAGTGAGTGACAAGACTTCCATAAATTAACTTTGAAATAACCCAGCATTTTTTTAAAGTGTATACTGTTGGCATGATGCTGTGTAAGCTTGTCCAATTTTTTATATTGGGCACAAAAAAAGCTATTTCTGACCCCCTTATTCTCACATGATTAGCCCAGTTTAAAACTCTTTGTGGCAGCCTCAAGTTTTAGAGTACCATCCATTTGATTTTGCCAGTCATTTCAACTTATGTTTTTACATTTTCAAATGTTTTATAGGTTGCATCAACTCAACCACTTGTCACATTTCAAAATATAAAATAGTAAGTTGATTTATATGTACATTTAAATTATATAAAAAATATGAATGAATCTTTAATACCTTTGTAAATGTTGTTCACAGAGTCTAGAATAGACAAAATGAAAACTATTTTTGTGTATCTCAAAGCAACAATGTCATTGCATTAATGTACAGTAGACAAAATAGTGGGGTTTTGCATTCACAATCCATGTAAAACACAAGTGGTCCATGCACATAGAGATAAAGTTCACCCCCTCCAAATTTTTTTTTGTAATTATTTACCTACCTGTACGTTGTTCAAAGCCCCAAACTACTTCTTTGATCTGCGAAAGAAAACAGACTTGAGTTTTTTTGGGATTTCTGGATACAATGGAGCTTTAAAAGGACACAATGGAGAGCTTTAAAAGGACACAAAAGCATTATAAAATAATTACAGGCAATACTTGTGCTGTATTTCAAGTGTCTTGATAATATAAGAATAGGTTTGGTGAAAGACTATGTAATCCATCAATTGGTAATTTTTTTGTTCAAGGAGTAAATGCAAGTTTCAACCCACCTCTGGTCTCTGGAAATCAGGGCTCACTCACAACACTTCTAAACAAATCAGACAGGCTACTTTTTGTCATTTGACAGAGTAAGATGCAGTGGAGCTGACCAAGTGCGGTCTAGTAAAGCCTGAAGATACACAAACTTTTTCTTTTTCAGGAAAGGGAAGAGAAATTTGGTTGATTTCTATTGAGTAAGTTTAGATGTCACCGGTAACCCCAGGATTGTTGTTTTACTGTATTCAAATTGTTTATGCTCTTCTGCTCTTTCATTACACTTGTTTACACAAAAATTTAAATGACAAATTAACTTTCCTTGTACCAAGATAACAAAAGGTTTTCAGCCATTAACAAAGTCTTCAACTCTGTGATGCAAATAAAAAAAAAATCTCTGTGATGCATATTTAAAAAGTGTACCAGAAACATGTTGCATAGGATAACTTCTGCACTCGTCTTGTCTGACGACATCTGCACCATTCCATCATCCAACAATCTGTGGGTTTTGCAAGAATTACAACAAATGTGTTCTGAAAGGAAAAACACCCCCGCACTCGAGATTTGTTTTTTTTTGATGAATAATTGTAAGTGAAACGTTTATTAAAATAAAAATGTCATATAAATGATCTTATCAGGTGGGAATTGTCTTGGTTACAGATTTAACTTCAGTTCCCTGATGGAGGGAACGAGACGTTGTGTCGAACCGACAGAGGGGGTTCGTCTGAGAACCTATCAACTTTGACTAGTTTAGAAAAGGCCAATGAAACTTCGCCTACACTTCGCAACTTTTCTTACCCCCCCCTCCCGCTTGCTGTCCCTGGGTGTGCGGACGCTTTGCCCGTTCTCCCTCGATATGCTGTTGTTAGGCTGCGGTATCCTCAATACCCGGTTTGTCGAGCCGGTGGCCGTGGCGGCAGTGGTGCGGGGGGGCCGCGTGGGGGGGTGGGGGGTAGGGGGGGCTCCAGCCGCGGGTGGGTTCTTCCCCGGGGGCTTGGCTCCGGCGTTCCCCCCCGTGTTGGGGTGGGGATCGTTGACAACTGCAAAACTACAAGCCACCCCAACCAAGACCCCCTCAGCCTCGCCTCTCACCACCATCCCCTTAATCCCTCTCTTCCCCACCATCTACTTTACCCCATGGCCTTTTGCGCAACCGCAGCTGTCTTTTTGCCCTCCCTATCTAGTCTGCCCCCCACACCCTAACCCATTGACTACCTCCCCCTGCATCAACCCCAAAAAACCTAAAATGCTCCCTTACCCCACTCCCTTTGCCTCAGACCTTAATTACGCGAGTCGCTCTTTCCACGAACCACCAAAGATTATCCCCTGGCTCCCCTCATCGACCATCTATACCTCTTTCCGTTTCTCTCAACCTTCACTTTCCCCCTATTAGTTATATCTCCACCCCCTGTTACGATTTATCACTTCACTGCCCAACCACCATCCTTTTCTTCCTTACTAGCCTCTTCCCCCTTTTCTATGTCTGCTACTATCAACCACCATCCGGTCTTTCCCTTTCCTTCCCCCAACCTTTACACTCCACTTTTCCATTCAACTAACACCACTCTCACCACCCTCGCCTACCAACCCCTTTCTCCTATCCCTTCTTCACCGCTTCCAACCCAACCACACAGAAATTGGCAGAAACAACAAACGCGGGTGGTGGAGAGAGTGGTACTAAATCATAGAGGGCACGGGAAAGAATAGGAGACTGTGTCTCGTAGGGGAATGGCCCGGCGCCACCTGCCCCCCGATTTCCGCCTGTTTAAATGGGTTTACCGCTCATAAATGAAGCCGTCATAATATAAATGAAGCAGGAGACTCAGAATATAAATGAAGCTGCTCTAATATAACCATGAAGCTGCTCATACATTATAAATGAGCTGAAAAGATCAAGGACATGCAAAATGAATCTCCCCGAGAGAAGTAACAGGACTTATATCGACAGAAATTGCAAAAAGGTCTCTCCTCCCCTCCTGATTCCCCTACCTCCTCCCTCTTGAGACCCATTCCCACCTCCGCCTCCCTCTCTAGGAAACATAGCAACAGGGCACCGCCCACTTTGCGCCCGATCATACAGCCCTAGGGTAGGAAGGGATAGGCGTTCCGGCAGCCCGCCCCAGTTCTACCGTCATCATCATAAGAGGCGGCGTTTATCTCCGCCGTCTTTCTCCATTCCCTTGCCCCCATTAGGCGGAGAACGGAAAGTGGAATGCGAGGCTACGCCGGAGGGGGGACTTGCTTAGTGTAGGAACCGATGAGGGTCCCGAGGCGGAAAGTACCACCCCCATTTTTTATTTACCTTCCCCTTCTTTTTCTCACAACAACCACATCCTTCCTCTTTTAATAGCTTTTTGCCCGGGTCCAAACTGTACTACAAAAACCCTGGTCACTGTGGCCCTTATATCCCCATTTCATTTTATATATTGCATATTTTTACTACTGCTAAATCTTATATATTTGTATGTCATTATTGTGAATGGCTGTACTAGAAGATTCCAACACTAAATCAAATTCCATGTGCAAGCACCTTAGCAATAAAGCCGTATGAATTATATTTTTGCATTTTTTGCACTTGTGGTACCCCGCTTACTTGCCTCCCCCCCTTTCGCCCCTCATACCTTCTCTCGTGTCTCTTCAACCCACCTTCCCTCTCTGCAGAGGACATATTTAACAGCACTCCCGGGGCATGCAGCTATCTCCCACTACATCCCTCCATGGCGCCTCGGCTCATTGGGGGGAAAGCAGCGCGCCCCCCATTCTCCCGCGTCTCTCTACCCATGTGCGCTCCCGAGCGTGCATGTGGGAAAACCCACCCCCACGGAGAGGACCCACCCCCACGGCCCTGGCAAGGTCTCCGCCGTCGGTATGCCTGCGCGAACTCCAAAGGTAAACCCCCCTCCAAGTCCTTGAGGAAGAACGGTGGGGAAGCAGAAGGCAACTCACCGTCCACATGTTCCCAGTGTACCCTCCTGTAGCCCCCCATACCCCCCCCTCTGTAGCCTTTGCCGAATTCATCCCTGACTTGGACCCTGTAGGACGATACGATATATGGAAATGTTTAACGGTCATAGTTGGCCAGATAAAAACAGAAAATTGTGAAGACATGTTTTTATAATGACACTCTGCTTGATCAACATGTAATGTCTCATATACTACATGACACTCCCAACTAAATGTATTAAAAAAAAAAAAAAAATAGAACCCTGACCAAAACAGGAATAGAAAATGTAAAGGATTTTATTAGTTATAAGGGGAATTTAGTATGGTTTAATGCAAAAACAAAAACGAAGGGTTATAAAGTTATTTACAAGGAGGAAAGGAAACCAATTATTATTTTCTATTGTGTTTTGGGCGGAGTTATACTGCGTGTTATATAATTGTAGCGGTATGAAAAGTAAAGGGGGCACCTGCGTTTCTCGGAAACCTGCATCGGCAGCTAGACGTGAGCCCAAGCCACCGGTGTCCTTCTTGTTCTTATATAGCTTCTTTCTACCCCTTGAACCACCTCTCCACTCCGTGTCTCTCTGGACACCTACTGCTCCCTGGGCGCCCTCCTCGACCCTCCTCCCCCCTAATCTCCCGTTCGTGTCACCGGATTAGTACCTCCAAACTCATCGGGAGGAAACTGTGGTAGTTAAATGGGAACAGCCTATCTACTTGCCACATCATCCGTAGTCGGAGCCCCGCTCCGCCCCCCTGTCGTCTTTGCGCATCATTACAATCCCCCGCCCACTCATCCCCTCCTTATAACCCCTACTCTCTTCTCTCCCCACATCACTCTCTCGTCCTCCCCCCCCCCACCGCATGATTTCCTGCGTAGCCCCCCCCCACTCTATCTTCACTTACCACCCATGGTAGTAGACTCTAGTTTCTCACAACCATCTCACTCCCATTGTCTTACTATCCTTGCCCACACGTCGCGCCCGTCTCGATAACTATCTCGCTCCTCTCCCCTCTCTGACCTCCGTTCTTCCTTCAACCCCCTCCCTCCCCTCCTTCACTCCCCTTAATACCCCCCCCACATCTCCTCTACCCACTTATACTCTTCCCTTCACCACAAGCCCCCCACCCCTCCTGTTACTCACCGCCGCGTTTCCCCCACCCCCCCCTCTCCCCGCCTATTCCTATCCTCTACCCCCTCGCTCCCTTCGCTTCCGTCCCCCCCCTTTCATTCAAATTCTGTTACGTACCGCCTCTATAAATTTTTAAGCCGCCGAGAACACCTCCTTCCCTCCTTTTAGTACTACTTCCCCGTGCTCCAACTTTTCCCGCCCCGGTCCCGTTTCATGTCCTACCGCTTTTCTTGCTACCCTCCCCCCTTTAAATCCCTTTACCACCTAGCCGCCCTAATTCTCCCCCCCCCTTTTTCTCCCCCTTCCCTCCTTCAAGCTCAATTTCCGGGGGCCTTACCGTACGCCCCCACCTACGTCTTACCTGCTTGACCCCTCTCTCTCCCTCCACCCTTTTCCCTTCAATTTTTTGACCCCTTTAATTGTCTCCCCATTTCTTTACCCCGCGGGTCCCCTTTTTCCTTACACCATCTCTCTTCCCCTCCCTCCTTGCTCGTATCTTGTTCCCCTATCTTCTCTTAATCCCGCAGTTGCTGTTGTCCCCCTTCTGAACCAGACCTCCCTCCCGCCCCCCAACGTGCCACTAACCCTCCGCCGTCCTATCCCCTTTGCCCTACGCCTTTTCGTCCGCCACGTTCTCACATTCCCTGTTTAGATCGCACCCTTTCCAGTATCTATTTATCTACCCCGACTTTACCTTTTACATCCCTCATTACCCCCCCTTCTCCGGTATTCCCCCCTCCCCTAAACCCTAAGCTTCCCTGCGGCCGGCCGCGCAGCCGACCCCCTATCACCCCCCCCTCCCCCTCTCTCCTTTTCCCCTCCGAGGTCGCCCTCCTTTTCTTGATAACTTATGTAAGGTCCATACCGCTGGAAGGTTGGTCGGAGCGCTCGTAACCTTAATCACTGTAACAGTAACCCGCGTGTGGCCACTGTGAAAAAAAGCTTTATTTACAACGAAGTCCGTACAAATAAAATTAATAAATGTTAAATACACCAGTATGTGATGTGTCCTTCATGCAAGAATATAATTGTCACACTGATGGTTGTTTATTATATTACCTAAAGGTGCATCAGCTGGCAAACCAAAGAATTTAGAGAATTTAAAGAGAAAGACTGTGGTAGGAAGTTGCGATATACTGCGAATATTTGTATTAAATCAAATACGCCAATCGCGGATATTAATTTAGTTTAAGTGCATTTAATGAGTGAAAAACCAGGCTAAAATTTACGCTGCAGGTATAATTATAGAAAGTAAAAGTTAAATTCGCCCTTAAATTCGGTGTCGTCCTGCTATAGCTGTTGATTGTACGCAGATGGGCGCCGTTATATAGGGGGGAAAAGTTAGGACGATTCCAAGGGCCCATGCTGACAAGAGCCCCAAAAATAGGTAAAAACTAATTTAAAATTATTAAACCATCATCATTCAGTATATATATATTTATATAATAATGAAATGAAGGATCTCTTTGTTTTTGGCAGTAAAGTAAAAAATCCCATTGATCAAAAAGTAAACCTCATATTGACCGACCACCCCCCTTATTATCTGCATGAAATGGTTTGGTCCTGCCTTAGCGCTCTCCTGACGGTGTTTAATTTGCAGTCAGAAGATGCGCCAGAACTACAATGATGACAGGTTGCCTAGTAGTAGGTATGGTGACATAGCAACACTCGCGGCGAACATTCTGACTCCAAAATGTGTTCCAAACCGCGTGGTTCTAAAATGTGTTAGCTTTCAGAAAATTTGCGTTGCGTTCAACCGGTCGGTGGGCTTCATCTAAGCTTTGGACATTTCTGAAAGATAGGTGGACCTAAATACATAGCTTTTATCTTGTTACTGACGAAATTCCATCGAGGAGAAAGTATTGAACTAAATCGCGGGAAAATGGGTAGTAACATTTGTGGCGGGGTAGATTAGCGAATGACTGCAGGCGTCGTTCTAAAAAAAAAAAAATCATCGTCTGTATTCAACTCATTCTGACGGTGTTTTTGAAATTATTACTGATGCTTGTAGTTTAATATGTATATCATGGTTTTTCTGAGATGCTTGTCAAAAAATTGTAACAGTTTACATTCACTTCGAGTTAGATTACTGATGAGGTCTAGCCTGTAACTGGTCTAAATGAATAGGCTAGAACACTTGATTTGACAGTAGGCCTGGGCAATTTGAAATGTGGATATGACAAAGTGAACAAGCATAATGTTATTTAGATCTTTTTTTGCACTTTTTCATTTGAATGAAATAACTAACAAATTCTACCTTCTATTCAAATTTCATGCAAATATCTGATAAAATAAGGAAGTTACAAGCAAAAATGTGTGAATAATAAGCATTTTTCGGTCACACGACTTCTATTGTAGTTAATGTTAACTATTTTACTATATCCTCGGTATTATAAAATATCATACTTTCGCAATCCTCAACTGATTTTCACAATTCAGGTGTCGTCGTAAAGGGAATGTTTCAGCTCTGTCTAGTCATGTGATCCATTTTGAGTTTAGGGTGTTGTTGAAAATTGTGTCATCATACCTACTAGTAGCATTAAATCTAAATCTGGTTTTCAAAAAGGGAAAGTGCGAAAAGAGAGAGAGACAAAGACAAAGGAAGGGTGTCACAACTGTAACCCAGTTTTCACAAGAAAGGTGGGTAGCCTAAAGTCTGTGAGTGGTATTAACCTGTTGGCTTAACTCTTTCCCGCCACCTTTTTTTAAGTTGCCAGCAGACCCCAGAGTTTTTTAACATTTTCACCAAACTTAATGGCTCACAGTAGATTTTTTTATAAAGACATATGGACAAACAATATGTCCAAGGAACGAACAGAGTCTTTGCTTTTAAACAAAATAAACCGTATTCTTCTATCTTCATTTTGTTCTTTTTTATCACTCCTTAGCTGTGGGTTGGTTTCTTCAAAAATGCATCACTTTGATTAAACAGCTGAGATAATTAATGTTTTTTGTCAAAGATTCCGCCCATTAGACTCCGAACAATCATTTAAAACAGATAAACATACGTTCTGGGATTCTGTACTTTTTCCCAAAGGTGTTTAACAGCGCCACCTGCTGTACAACATACCAACACTGATTGGCGTAATAACTCGAGTTAATGTCATAGTGAAATAAGATAGCTAGCTCAGACTAGTGTGTGAGCCAGTCGCGATTTCTTTAAGACTGCAAGGGAAGCTCAGCTTCCCCTATAATTGTCAAAAAATGAATGGTCAAATATATGTACTATTATGTTAACATTTTATTGACTAAAAATGCGTTAAACACGTTCATCTCGAACGAAAACAATTTCGTTCAGAATCAGCTACTTAGGTCGGCTGACTCGATTTCCTTCTCATTCATTCCCGTAGCGTACAGTGCATTACTCTGTTGAAGCCCAGCGTCCATTGACTTCAATGGGGCTGCTTTAAACAGTTTTTTTCAGTGCTTAGAAACAAGACGGTCATTGGATAATGCTGCGATTATGTCCCGCCCACGGACGCTCAGCGTCTCTGAATGGAGGAGTGGGCTGGCCCGGACTCCGAGCGTCTGCGTGATGATTGGAGGGTCTGTCATCTCTTTTTAATCCACTTTTATGTCCTAAAACGCTCGTTTTTTGGGGTCGACAGCTTATAAAAACGTATTTCTTGTTTTTTTTTAGCTTGTTTGCTATACACATTGTCACATATCAGCTTTTAGACATTTTTTTTTTTTTTTTATAAATCATAAATGACAAGGAGGCGGCAGCTTCTCGCAATGCAAAGAGACGGTTGGTGTGGGCGTGGTTTCAGATTATGACGCGTATCACTCTGTGTCTCCATTTCCAACTCAGTCCCATCGCGGATTTTGCATGTGTAGTCGAAAGACAAACTGCTGCAACCTTCATCGTATATTTCACACATTTCACACCACATTCATTGTTTCAGTTTAACAGGCCATTGAGAGGACACTGGTAAAGTCACTGGAAAAGACGCCTAGTTGGTACGACAGGGTTACAGAGCATTTTTTGAAAAGGAACGTAGGGCAGAATTAACATATAAATAAATGGACAATTTTTATGATTTAGGCCGAAAATGAGCTTCCCCTCTTTAAAAGATCAGCAGCCGCCACTGGTCGAAATAAATCACGCATTAAAACCTTTGAGCACAATTTCCTGGATGTAGTGCTTCTAAATACAGGCACACTGTACAGGCTGAAATGGACAGGGAGGATATACACAGGTATGCACTATGTTAGTAACACGTTTATGAGGTTTTTGCTTGTGTTTCAAAAAACATACGGGACATTGAGACCAAATATAGTTCATTTTGAAAACCATTATGAAAACAAAAAATAATTCATAATACTGAAAAATAAACAGTGTCCTTGTTTTATTGCTAATCTGTAGGTCTAACATAAGTAAAGTATATCAATGCAATTTCTTTATTACAAATAATGAAATTCTTTAAAGTGATAGTTACTCCAAAAAAGAAAATTCACCTCTTGTCATTTCAAATATGCAAGACACAAAAGAAGACACAACCGAACAACGGCGAGTAAAAATTGGATAAAGATGCTTTTTTTTTTTAGATTAAATATGTTCCATTTGCCCTCTTCCCAGCATGCACTGGGGTCATGACCTTAGCCAGGGTTTGAGAATTTGTGAGGTCCGGGGGGTGTCAATAATTATAGCTAATATTACCAATAAATGCTACAAATTATTCAACTTTAATAAATATAATGATTAATAAAGTTTAATTGTAAACTTATATCTATGAACAAGGTTTTAATACTGTGGCTAGTGGTTTTCCAAAACAACTGTTGTAACTGGTTCTACTAGCCCCCGTCAAGCGGGCCCTCGAACCAGCGTCGATCCAGACTCCAGAAAGGGAGAGGGGCGCTAAGGAGTAGGATAATCATTTACGCTGTCACAACTTTGTTTTGGGGAAATTATTTTATATGATAAAAGTTAACAATGGCATGCTGTGTGTCGAAAAAAACTAAAATGTTCCCATATGCAACTTACTCCTCACTATATTAACTTCCTAAAGTGTTGTCATTACGTGAATAAACGCTGTGTTTGGAGACTGCATACCCACCCACGCACATGTAGCACACACTCACAACTCTTTCAATCGGATGACACCACCGGCCTAATTTCAAGAGAAATTAATCCATCTTTTACACCACGGACGATAAACAACTTTGTAAACTTTATAGACGGAACTATATGTAACGCAGACAGAAGAGTTTTAAACTGCTGATTATTCATTCAGACTTTCACAATTTTATTTTTGAATATGAAAAAATAACTGAAGTCCGGACCTCATAGCTGGCTATGGCCATGACTGGGGTATGAATAAATAATGTTAGCATTATGTAATCATTTGTAAGCTTTGTTAACATTGGTATTATTTATTTTGTCATCAAGTTTATTAACCTTTTATTTTATTTTTATGCATTTGGCAGACACTTTTATCCAAAGCGACTTACATTGCGTTATCCTCTACATTTATACATAGGTATTTGCAATCCCCTGGGTTCGAACCCACAACCTTGCGTTGTTAACGCACTACTCTTACCACTGAGCTACAGGAAAGCTGTATTATAAGGCTATTATTATTATTATATGTAATAAAGTCAGTGCACACCCACCTAAAGTAATTTTTTGTGATTGTGAATACATTCTGTGAAAATATAATCTTGATATCTTTAATATTGACTGAGGCCATGTCAAATATTGAAATCATAGCGAAATTAGTGGTGGAAATCACGATTTCACAGTCTGGGTCACATATCATTGCTTATGTCAAGAAGGATATGTTCATCTGCGTGGCGTTTTAATATTTGTATGCATTTTGCAGTTTTTACGTGAGTTATAAACCATCTTTTTGTTTCAGAACAGATGCACCTTATGTCACTTAACATTAAACTATGGTAATAACGCTGTTTATGGAAAAATGTAAGATGAATGCAAGTTTCTTGGTTACCAAGAAAGTTTCTTAGTTACTTAATCAAAACAGATGATCAAAACAATTACATCAGATATTAAGTCGCGGCAACTTGACATTTAAAGTTCAGTCAAGACATTAACCAACACATAATTAAGTATAGCTTTATATTAGTTAAATACAGTAAAAGAAAGTCATGCAAACCTTCAAAAACGCCTCATTTAAACATTCAAATAATGGCTCATCTTATTCTTCACACCTCTATACGACGCAGGTCTACATCACAATATACCTCGCCTTCACAGTTAGACGCATATTAATTACAGTACATGCTATGAGGCCTATTTCAAGCCCAAGGAAGAAAACAAAACCTATTATAATAGAGTGAGGAATAAGCCAATACCTCGCATGGTCGTTAATACGTGTTATTATCTTACCCCAGTTGCGTCAATTAAAGATTAATTTTGCCTACGGGTCAGGTAGTTATGCATAAAATATCTGTGGATGTTATTCTGTAATCCTCATTGACGTTTTAGTATAAAAATTCATTTTTAATACCTTTATTGGTTTATTTTAAATGGTTCTGCAGTGTGACAAATTAATTTTAAGACATGCAAATATTCCAGCATGCATTATAATTACAATGCAGTTATCAAAATGCTGTTTAAAACTATTTCGGATGGAAATAAAACATCTCAACCGTACCTTATTGGGCAGCTATCAATACAGTACACTCATTTTTCTTCTTATCTATTCTTATTATTTCGTTGCACGATTGTGAAGTGGCATGTGAAACAACTAATGACACGTGTAAGTGTTTCAGTGTGTGTGTGTGTGCGTACGTGTGTTTGCGTGTGTGTGTGTACAGAGCTGTATTTGGTCCTGATATAAAACATGATTATTCACTGACAGCATTTTCATATAATTCAGACAGCCTGGAAATATCATCAGAATATCAATGAAGCCAAAGTCGTACAATCTCAGACCAGCCACAATGCATGCCATGAGCTATTACACACTCACAGAAACCTTCATTTATTTCAAGAAAAGCAAAAGAGGCTCTTTCATCCGAAATGTGTTACCTCTGCGACACACCCTCTTGTTCATAAAACACACACACACACACACACAGTGAATTTTGATACCTTGAGGTATTGTTAATCAGCCCGAGTTTATTTCCCACCAATGCGATAATGCTTTATTTGTATGGTAAACTTTTCATAGAAACCTTACCGCTTATCTGATGACTTGACACAAAATTACATTGCGGGGTAGACATAACACCTAAATCTGGAGTCAGGATATTAGCTTCTGGTGAGCCGGTGAGAGATCTGGCCGACTACACTTTTGATATATCATTTCAGTTAAAACCTTCAGGTGAAGCTGATGAGTCACCACACAACATCACACAAATACAGAACAGAGATAAGAGGCAGAGAGTGGGCGACTATGACCATATGGAAAATTTGACATTTATTTTTTCTTAATGGACAAATGATTGTCCACTTCCTGACCCAAAACAAACACAATGTTCTCACAAGTCAGACATATGGACATTAATGGTCACATTTTGAAAACCGAACGGACCTCCATCAATCACAGTTGACATGTACTCGGAAAACAGACCTTTTGGTAGCTTTCCTGCCACAGAGGTGCATGGATAAACATAATTAAAATGTCAAACCGGGGCCAATGTGTTAATATAAACTTGCTTGTCTTTCCAAGCGAGGGGTTTAACTAAATCTGGCATCCGATCGAGTGTCTAAACCCCAAACTTGATGATTGGCACTTACATCTTTAATCTCCCCTCCAGAGGTAACAATTTTAGCTGGAGGATTGGATGCGAGAGGCTGACCCAGTATCGGTTGTCCTCCGTGTACTCTTTCTCTCACGTGTCAAAGCGGCGACCGGCACTCTACATGAATCTTTCCAGCGTCGTGCATCAGCGCTCCGACTGAGATAGATCATTTCTCTCGCAGGGCGGCGCATATTGCAGATTACGGTTGCCAGGTTACTTCTCACCCAACATTCTAAATGCGGCCGCGTGCTTCGACCTAGGAATATAGAAAAATATCTCCGACGCAGTCTAGTTAGAGATTACTCTTTCAGCCGAGATGCTGTTTTCTAAACCATCGTAATGGATGGGGGTGGCAGTGATGTGGAACTCTTGGGCGTTATTTAGGTCACCACCCTGAAGATAGCTTTTACAATTTTGGGACGATATACTGTGTCGTGAGGGTCATCTCAAAGTACATTGCCTAATGAAAACTTGGGTTGAACTGCAATTTCTAGCTGATGCATCCCCGTCTGCAGGCTCCACTTTGGGCAATCATGTAGGGATCTGTTGATGCGACCAAATAATGTGGATTTGATACAGAAAATAATGTTTGATTGCGTAATTCAAAGCAAATGACATTTTTGCCAGAGGACGTTTGGGCATTATAGGTTTTAAGATGTTCCAGTATAATTTAAAGACTGGAGCCAGGTAATCTGGGCTCTTTGGCTCTTCTTTTACTCGCTCTCAGTGGAGGCACACAGGGAGGGGGGTGGACATTGGAATCTTTTCAATGGCTTGTGGGAGCTTGGGATTTCTCTCCTAAGCTGGTGACTGGTTGGGTGGTAGTGGAATATTATGAGCTCCAGAAGGCTGGCATCGCTATAAACTCCGTCTAGGCACGGAATCTGAAATCGAACAGATCTGAGACTGACTCACTAACACAACAGAGCAACAGTGAAATCATTTATATCATGAAGGGAATAAAGTAGAAAATTACCAACTGCTCACAAACAGTAAACAATGGAAGACGAGTTTGAAAACTCAGCGATGAATATTAAATATCGAAGTGCGTTCGAGAGCACAAAACAGCTTGATCGGATTTGTTAGGAATCTGTCCGAGTCAAAGGCCAGAAGTGGGGGCGGGCTCCTGTTGCTCAACGGGTTAACTAATTCATCCAAATTGAATTCCGCTCTCTGAACAATGTTACGTCCAGGAACAGATCAGAATTCCATCTGATCAGTTAACACATAATTCATTTAAGTCGCTCCCGTTCCATGAAGCTTCACTCGGGCTGTGGAGAGTATTCTCGCTTTAATGCGTCCATCTGAGAGTGCCTTGAGGATGATGGATCAGACTTGCACTGATAGCCTATTTTCCAAACACACAGCAAATCGGATGCCCGCTACAGTAGATGTATGAGCATCACATATACTCTCGATGCTCTATTCATACAACACAATACATTCTGTACATAAGTCCAGCCAACATGTTGATGATGTACGTTGAAATGTAAGAAGATTTATGTCATGACATTCTTTTGTTTTTTGTTCGCTGGCGCCATCTTGTGGCAGTTTGATGTTATAACAGAGAAGTTGATTATTGTAAACCATTTTCTTAGTGGCTGGTTTAGGTCATGTGACTCCTGGGTTAGAGGTTAACCAGGAAATAGCCACTGTATTCTAGTTTTCTTCCCATGCGGTGAGCCAACAAGTCATCTCTCTGCTTTCTTTACGTTTCGTGCCTCAGAAAGGCTTTGCCTGTAAGTTTATCATTTTTGCAGTGTTTGCATGAATGTGTATATAAATATTTGTAATTCATTAGTTTGAGTTTAAAAGGAAAACAAACTATTCAACAGTGATGGCATTTTGTTTATAATTACATTGAGAACTGATTGTAGCCTTTTAATATGTGCTCAGAGAATATTTGTAAACAGCTGAAGTTCATTTGTGTTTATTTTGAGAATATTTGTAAAAGACATTTGTTGTCTTTGTATGTTTCAGTTTTACAAAAAAAAAGAGAAAGAAGAGGAAAGAACAAAACAGTAAAGCATTCAACTTTATTACAGTCGTCTGCCCTTTTTCTGACTCCTGTTAGCTATCTGTCAATGTTGCGTAGATGGAACACGTATCTAGGACAGAATAGTAAAAAGGCAACCGCTCAGTAGGTACCGCAGTTCAAGGAAAGCTAGCTTCTACTCCTTCATTCCTCGTTCATCATCACGCCCTGTACTTCTAGACAGTATTAGCAATTCATGATGGCGGAGAAAACTACGGAGGCTGGGGAAGCTACAGACCGAAGTCTAGCATTCGAAACAAGATCTATAGCTTCTGTTACGACTAATAGATCTAGAAGCTCATCGGCTAGCGCAGCGGCTGCCAAGGCTCGCGCTAAACTGGAAGCTACACGGGCCAGGACTGAATTCCTTAAAAAAGAATCAGAAATCTTGATTGAGAAGCTCAACTGAAGTTACAGAAGCGTGCATGGAAGCGTCACTGGCAGCTGTAAAGCATGAAAGTGAGATGGCAGCAGCCATTGCGGAGACGAAGGTTTTGGAGGCAGCGGCAGATAGCGAACTAGGAGAAAGGATTTCCGATGTGAGCGAAGTTTCTGATCGCACTCGTGATTACGTCATGAATCAGTCTCAAATGAGGTTATTGTCTCCGGTTGGAGATGAGCCATGTCAACTACCTCTAAAGCCCATTGTCCATGTATTGAGGCCTGAAGTACCTTCAAGGCATCGTCGCTTAGCATCTTGGGATGTCAGAGAGTCTAACAATAAACCTGATACTGAGAGTATAACGCAGCATACCCAGAAGTCAGTGCAAACGACTAAGCAAAAATACCAAATTCCACCGTTCACTTCTTCTCCATATAAGACAACACAACCATCGTTCAACAACGACACTGATGTGAGTGAGGTCGCCAAGTACTTAGCACGTCGAGAGCTTGTTAATTCGGGGCTCTTCAAGTTTGACGATCATCCCGAGAATTATTGGGCGTGGAAGTCCTCTTTCATCAACGCAATTGAAGGTTTGCACCTATCAGCTGCTGAGCAGTTAGACCTTCTGTCTAAATGGTTGGGAGAACAGTCTTCACAACATGTACGAAGGATCAGAGCTGTGCACACAGGTAATCCTAACGAAGGCTTGGGAAAAGCATGGGAGCGCTTGGAAGATTGCTACGGCTCTCCAGAGATTATTGAGAAATCGCTCTTTGACAGGATCGATAGCTTTCCAAAAATCAGCAACAAAGATGCGAAAAAGCTTAGAGAACTTGGAGATCTTCTACAGGAAGTGGAGTCTGCGAAACATGAAGGCTACCTACCCGGACTTGCTTATCTTGACACAGCACGTGGTGTTGCTCCCATCGTAGATAAGTTACCTTACAATCTTCAGGAGAGATGGATGGCTCAAGGTTCTCAGTACAAAGCAGCACATCAAGTCGCCTTTCCTCCATTCTCATTCTTCTGTGGTTTCATCAGCAGAGAGGCTCGAACACGCAACGATCCAAGTTTTGCTCTGTCTTCAGGAATCCATAGTGTGTTGAAACCAGAGCAGCAATTCAAGAGACAAACGAAAAGCTCAGTCTACACTCACAAGACGGAAGTGTCAGCGGCGACTGTGAGTCGGACACACAGCTCAAACTATGAGTCGGATGATGTGAATAAGTCTGCCCGATTCATAAGAAGCCCCACCCTCTCAATCACTGCAGAGGTTTTAGGATCAAACCTCTAGATGAGCGCAAGACATTTCTAAAGGAGAAAGGTGTTTGCTACAGGTGCTGCAACAACCACTCATCTGGCAAGGGACTGTAAGGCAGCTATTAAATGTAGGGAATGTGGCAGTGATGCTCATATCGCAGCGCTTCATCCAGGACCACCGCCTTCAAACTTATTTGATCATGGCGGGGAGGGAGAGAAAGACATACCTCAACCTGCTATAACTTCCAAGTGTACAGAAGTCTGTGGTTACGGTGAATGTTCACGGTCATGCTCTAAGATTTGTCTGGCTAAGGTTTACCCAGAAGGCCACCCAGAAGGAGCAATCAAGCTTTATGTGATCCTGGATGACCAGAGCAATAGATCGCTCGCTAGAACCAAGTTCTTCGACTTGCTGCATGTCAATGGAGAGAACTCAACATATACTCTACGTACCTGTGCAGGTGTGACAGAGGCTGCGGGAAGAAGAGCTACTGGTTTCATAATAGAGTCTTTAGACGGAGTAACGAAGGTGAAAATGCCAACGTTGATCGAATGCAACAATATGCCAGACGACAGGGCTGAGATACCAACACCTGATGCAGCAAGTTGGCACACTCACCTAAAGCCCATCGCGAATTGCATTCCTCCTTTGGATCCAGAAGCCCAAATTCTTCTCCTTTTGGGTCGTGACATCCTTCAGGTTCATAAAGTACGTGAGCAACGTAATGGTCCTAATAACGCACCCTACGCACAAAGATTAGACCTAGGATGGGTCGTAGTCGGAGACGTCTGCTTAGGATCTGTCCACAGGTCTACAACACTTAGTGCTTACCGTACCCATGTACTTGATAATGGACGTCCTTCTCTACTTCCTCCATGTCCCAACAAACTCAGTGTTAGGGAGAAGTTTGACATCAAGCCTCCGCCTGAGATATCTCTGGCGCACGGCGCCTTCATCTTTGATGACTATGCCATAGGAGATACCATCTTGAGAGGACAAAGGAGGATAATAAAGTAGGATTGTCTATTGAAGACAGGCGTTTTTTGGATCATGGATAAAGAGATGTTCATGGACGAGAGCAATAGTTGGGTCGCACCACTCCCATTCAGAACACTCGCCAAAGACTCCCTAATAATAGAGAACAGGCATTTACACGCCTAACCTCCCTTTTGCGCACACTGGAAAAGAAGCCTGAGATGAAGTGTCATTTTGTTAGCTTCATGCAGAACATCTTTGATCGTGACCATGCCGAAGTAGCCCCTCCTCTTCGAGAAGGCCAGGAATGTTGGTACTTACCTACCTTTGGGGTGTACCACCCACAGAAGCCTGGTCAGATCAGAGTTGTCTTCGACTCCAGTGCACAGAAACAGGGGATCTCCTTGAATGATGTTCTTCTCTCTGGTCCTGACTTGAATAATAGCCTCTTGGGTGTCTTACTGCGTTTTAGAAGGGAGCTGGTAGCTGTAACTGCAGACATCGAGCAGATGTTTCACAGCTTCATTGTGAAAGAGGAAGATAGAGACTTCCTTCGATTTCTCTGGTTCAAGGATAATGACACCAGCCAAAGGATTATTGAATACCGCATGAAGGTGCACGTATTCGGTAATAGTCCATCTCCTGCAGTAGCCATTTATGGTCTTCGACGAGCAGCGGCTTATGGTGAGGAGGAATATGGTTCAGATGCCAAACACTTTGTAGAGAGAGAGTTCTACGTCGATGATGGACTTTTGTCAACACCCACAGCTACGGGAACAATCGATCTGTTGACACGAACAAAGAAAATGCTGGCAACTTCAAATTTAAAATTGCACAAGTTTGCTTCTAATAGCAAGGAAGTAATGAATGCATTTCCGACCGAAGATCATGCGAAGGGACTCAAAGATCTCAACTTGGAAGTTGACCCAACCCCCATCCAACGTAGTCTAGGACTTAGCTGGGACGTGAAGGGAGACACATTCACCTTTCATGTAACCGACATTAAGAAGCCCTTTACTCGGAGAGGGATACTGGCTACTGTCAACAGTCTCTTCGACCCACTTGGGTTCGTTGCCCCTGTCACCATTGAAGGGAAATTCCTGCTGCGAGAACTCTCAGGTGAGACTTGTGACTGGGATTCTCCCCTCCCTGAGGACAGAGAAGAAGCATGGAATGCCTGGAGGAGATCCCTACAAGATCTCAAACAGCTGGAGATTCCTAGAACATATTTCTACTGCTCTCTCTACAGCTCTGAGGAAGGAGCTCCACATTTTCTCTGATGCTTCGGTCAAGGCGATTGCAGCAGTGGCATATCTTCGTGTCATCAATGGCGAAGGAGCATGCCACACTGGGTTCATATTGGGGAAGGCCAAATTAGCTCCACAAGCTGCTCATACCATTCCCAGGCTGGAACTAGGAGCTGCGGTTTTAGCTGCTGAGATAGCAGAGATAATCACAGACGAGCTGGACTTCACTTTAGATGCTGTGGAGTTTTACACGGATAGTAGAGTTGTCCTGGGGTACATCTATAACCAGACAAGACGGTTCTATGTATACGTAGCCAACAGAGTGCAGCGTATCCGTAGAGTGTCAAACCCAATGCAATGGCACTATGTGTCTACTAAGCATAACCCTGCATCATGCCCCCGCTCCGTTCCTGCAGCTCTGTTGGGCACCACCACCTGGTTTACAGGACCTGCCTTCCTGTCGCAAATGGATCAGAATCAGTCTCTGGAGGAGAGGGAATTTGACCTCCTCGGGCCAGAGTTGGACACAGAAGTTCGTCCTCTTGCTACTACTGTAACCGATGATTTTCATCTTGAATGTCAACGATTCGAGCGATTCTCTTCTTGGAGGTCATTAGTCAGAGCCATT
Organism: Triplophysa siluroides; assembly: GCA_006030095.1. NCBI lineage: Eukaryota > Metazoa > Chordata > Actinopteri > Cypriniformes > Nemacheilidae > Triplophysa > Triplophysa siluroides. The sequence continues at coordinate 24,651 of VCII01000657.1, forward strand.
GCTTTTCTCATACATGTCGCCCAGACTTACAAGTCGTCTGATGATAGAGAAAGAGACTGCAGCTCATGGCACTACTGTGCTAAGCCTCGTACAGTGAAAGAGTTGTTACAAGCAGAGGAAGTTGTAATCAAGAGTATTCAGAGGGAAGCTTACCAAGAAGAGCTCACCTGCATCGCCAAAAAAGATGACATCCCGAGGCACAGTGCTCTGAAAAAACTGAATCCTTACGTAGATGGTAGAGGTCTTCTCAGGATAGGAGGTCGGCTTAAAAATGCAACTTTGGATTTCCAGGAGAAGTTTCCTTTGATTGTTCCAGGACGCAGTCATGCTGCGCAGCTACTTGTGGAGTATTACCATGATCGAGTCAAGCATCAGGGTCGTGTGTTTACTGAATCAGCTATCCGAAATGCAGGGTATTGGATTGTTGGTGTTAGGAAGCTTATCAACAGCATTTTACATAGGTGCATCGTATGCAACAAGCTTCGTGGAAGGTAACTGAGCAGAAGATGGCGGACTTGCCCATCGATCGCCTGAGCACTGAACCTCCCTTCACGAACGTCGGTCTTGATGTTTTTGGACCTTGGACAGTTGTCGCAAGGCGCACGCGAGGAGGACAAGCTCAGTGCAAAAGATGGGCTGTTCTTTTCACTTGTATGAGTATTCGTGCAGTACATATTGAGCTGATTGACAGTATGGATTCATCCACCTTTATAAACGCCTTGAGAAGGTTTTTTGCTCTACGAGGTCCTGTCAAACAAATTCGGTCTGATTGCGGGACCAATTTTGTAGGAGCCTGTAAAGAGTTGGGAATTGTGGTAAATGAGCCTCAAGAGCCTAGTGTGAGGAAGTTCCCTGAGTGGAGAGGGTTGTTCATGGGTCTTCAATCCACCTCATGCGTCCCACATGGGAGGAGCCTGGGCGGATGATAGGAGTCTCCAGGCGCATACTAGATTCCATGCTCCAACAGATCAGTCCTTCCCGCTTGACACATGAAGTGTTGTCCACTTTGATGGCAGAGGTTACAGGAATCGTCAATTCAAGACCCCTTGTTTCCTATTTCAACAGACCCAGATTCACCTTTCTTGTTAACGCCAGCCATGCTCTTAACTCAAAAGGGTCATACACTCCTCCCACCTCCAGGTGATTTCAAGGAAACCAATCTCCACAGACAGCAATGGAGAAGGGTGCAACATCTTGCTAATACTTTCTGGAATAGATGGAGGCGTGAATACCTCTCAACGCTTCAAAGCCGAAGCAAATGGCAGAGGAACGACGAAATCTAAGAGAGGGCGATGTTGTCCTTCTTAAGGATGCTCAAAGTAAGCGTAATGAATGGCCTATGGCTCTTGTGACCAAAACTTTTCCTGGCAGTGACAAAAGAGTCAGAACGGTTGAACTAAGAGTTGTAAGAAATGGGACAATCAAGACATTCCTCAGACCTATATCGGAAACAGTTCTGCTCATGCCAACGGAGGACTGATATTTGTGAGGTCTTATGTGAACATTCTTAGGTTATATGGTGGTATCTAAACAATACCAGACGGGGAGTGTCATGACATTCTTTTGTTTTTTGTTCGCTGGCGCCATCTTGTGGCAGTTTGATGTTATAACAGAGAAGTTGATTATTGTAAACCATTTTCTTAGTGGCTGGTTTAGGTCATGTGACTCCTGGGTTAGAGGTTAACCAGGAAATAGCCACTGTATTCTAGTTTTCTTCCCATGCGGTGAGCCAACAAGTCATCTCTCTGCTTTCTTTACGTTTCGTGCCTCAGAAAGGCTTTGCCTGTAAGTTTATCATTTTTGCAGTGTTTGCATGAATGTGTATATAAATATTTGTAATTCATTAGTTTGAGTTTAAAAGGAAAACAAACTATTCAACAGTGATGGCATTTTGTTTATAATTACATTGAGAACTGATTGTAGCCTTTTATATGTGCTCAGAGAATATTTGTAAACAGCTGAAGTTCATTTGTGTTTTATTTTGAGAATATTTTGTAAAAGACATTTGTTGTCTTTGTATGTTTCAGTTTTACAAAAAAAAAGAGAAAGAAGAGGAAAGAACAAAACAGTAAAGCATTCAACTTTATTACAGTCGTCTGCCCTTTTTCTGACTCCTGTTAGCTATCTGTCAATGTTGCGTAGATGGAACACGTATCTAGGACAGAATAATTTAGGTGTTTTAAAAAAGTAAAACATTTTAAGGTTACAACACAAAATTCAGAAAAAACATACAGTGGCCTTCTATTCAAATATTTTTAAAATGCTCTAGTCATTCTGTATGCATGTTGCATTGGTGTGTGTATAAAATGAAGCTTGGAAATTCCGGGGTTACGGATGAGACATTTTTAGTCAGAACTAAAACCCCTGATGATAGAGTGCAGACATCGGAAAAATATCAGTCTATGCACGAGTTTTATATTTTAAAAGAATGATTGATGTGTTATATGTATGTGACAAAAAGGATGCACGTTTTTGAGAGACAATATATTTGTAGGATTTCTGTGAATGAAATGTGCAAACCAGAAGCAATAATACCTAACAAATGGAGAAGAGATGACACTTAAAAACATAAATTGTAACTTAATTGAAATTTTCATGTGCTAACTCTTTAGGAATATGGACTGTTGCGGATGTGACACTTCACTTACCTGACTATAAAAAAACTATGCTTTAAACACTTAAATAGAGACTTATTTAAACCACCAAATATTGACATCTGACTTATCAGTATGGTCAAGACCTTTGGTAAAAATTAGATTTTTTTCATCATAAGTTTGACATTTGCATAGAATTGCCCAACTCATCTTTGAGAAGAATTTAAGGCGACTTGGCAAATATTTAAACACAACACATGTAAAAAACAGCCCAGAAAAATGACTAACAAATATTACCATAAGAGAGGATCAACAAATATTAGTAACAGATTAAACTGTTTGCCAAAACAATTTGTTCAATAATACCTTTAAGGTTTAGTGCTTGGTCCTGTACTATACGCCTCATAATTTGATTGTTTTTGATTGTCTAGCCTGAGGGGGCACTAAAAGCAAATATAGTTCAAATATGCCCCTGGACATCACTTTCGGCCACTACTGCATTAAACTAACCCCATGGTCTGATGCTTTTATTCAAGCTGGAAAGATTCAACGTGTTTGGAACATTCTCAAAACTTGCTGTAGTAACATGAATCATTAGTTTGCCAGAGCCTTTAATAAAGCAAAAGAGCGACGACATAAACACTGCACTGTAAATCACACATTTTTCTATTTAGCTTTTCACACAAATTGTTATCCTTTTATTTGTCATGTAAACATTTGCATGACTGTGATAAACAAGCAATTTCACAAAGGCTCTCCGGTTTTTGGACATATATGTGTTCCTCTGTAAAAAATACTTTAACAAGAGCTTCCTGGAGAATAAGGCAATAAAAAAAACCATGAGATGTGTTCAGCGTCCAATCCACACTTCCACACATTCACAACAAGCTGCTCGGCAGTCTAAATTCTGTAATTGGCAAACGGGCTTGTTTCTCAGTCCTATCTTTCTGCAACTCACCATATTGACATAGTTGTGTAATGCAAAAGCAGCACTTGTTTTCACACCCAAATGTGCTGAATTGAAACAATCTACTGGAAAACAAACTGGAGCAGCCTGCGGTCAAGGAATGCTTTTGAAGCTGCTAGCGGGTCTTAACAAAGGCAATGTTAATACTTATTTTACATCAATGCATCAATACGGACCAACATGCTTTGGATCAATACCGTTACATTAGACACGTGCAGCAGATAGACAGATAAGTGTGAAGTTCATGAGTGTGAAAAAAAACACGTACGAGTGCAATGTTGTTACTTCTGACTCAAGAAACAGCCAGAAGTCACTTGAAGGTGGAAATTGGGGAGTAGATGGAGTAGGAGGTGAGGAAGATGCTGTATTTTCTGATGGCATCATTCTGACAACACTGTGGTGGAATAAGATGGAGGCTAAAGGTGCTCCGAGCACAGGGTGGGCAGAATTGTTTATAATAGATGCCAATTTTGACATGCTACAGTACTCGTACCTGCCACCGTTAACAGTGTGGCTTGTAATAGAGCTGGCCACTATTTCTGTTGCACTGTATTACAACTGTATTATCTGTCGAGTCCACTTTGTTTGGATGGACACACAGCTAGTCACAACATTTTAGTCTTTTTGTATATTTATGAAAACAGACTGAATACAGTCTGCAGTGTATGCATTCCCATTACTATGCTCCTGTTGTTTTCATTGTGAGCCAAAAAGAAATGTGATTTGTAGAAAAAAGTATCTATAATGAACATGTTTTCAATGTTTGTGGGGCATTAAATATTCAAACAAGTGTAACTGTTAGGAGAAGATTTATGCATAAAACCAACATACGTATAAGAATCCCTCAAAAAGTTGATTTCTCTTTTTTTACTCAGACACCCATATTTGTTATAGAGCCAAAAATAGTTGTAAATAGTACCAAAAAGGGGTTATTCGGCTTGCTATATAGAACCCTTTTTATAAGGTTCCATAAAGAACCTCCCTGCTATATAGAACCTCAGTAGTGCTATAAAGAACCCTTTTATTGTCAGAAGACGGGAGGGGGTTTATTTTGTTATTTTTGTGAACTGTTATTATTTTATGAATGTATTTATTTATGATATGTATTTATTTAATATCATTGTTATTTATTATGCTAGATACTTTATCTACTTTTCTTTTTCCAGCATTTTAAGATGTTTTACAGTTTTAAAACAAGAAATGTCAATGTCATGTAAACCAAATAATATTTTTATTTCGTACTTTTAACACAGTAGAAATATAAGAAAAGAATTCATAGGTTAGTGTATATAAATTCTAACTATAAAAATACATTACAATTTGAAGTTATCCAAAGCTACAAGTTTATATATCAAGCAATTGTATCGGCAGTCAGACAGGCAGTAAAATTATGACATCATGTATTGTTTGCTGTGTTAAGTAGCCAATAAATCCATTGTTTTTGTGTTTGATTGTGATGTTGAGTTTCTGCCTAAATAGAAGTAGGATATGGCAGTGTGTTGTATCATGGGGTTCAAATCTGCAGGCCATGATCACAGATTCCCAACACTGTCCCGCTATATGGCTGTGGTCAACATCATTGAGTATTAGGCCAAACCAGAGCTGTGTATGTCAGTCAGGTGTTTGAAGATGAGACATTTTAGTGTGGATGCCTCTCACATATGTAAAAATTATGACATGACAGAAGTTTGGTTGAGCTGACTCCTGCCTTATAAACATGTTTATGCTGGTAATAAAGATAATGTTTGGCTATAGATTCATTAATAAATAAATAAAAACGAAGAAAAGAACATGTGCTATAAGAACACACACAGTTTCTATTTCCAAAATGATTTTACAGTAAATTACTATAACTTTTTATGAAGGAAGGGTATCAACTTTAAAAGAAACATGACCAAATCACCTTTTTAAAAAAACACCAAGACACAGTTGTCAGACTTCTTAGCTGAATGAAGGCATGGTTAGCGCTGTGAGAAATACCCAAGTTCACTCCCAACACAAGCTCCCATCTCTGAAATATTAATAAATAAATCTAAAATACATATTGTACCACATTCCGCTTAGGAAACATTAAGATCATGTGCATGAAAATATTTGAGAAAATGGTTTATAGGAGTTTCTGAACAAGTAGAAGTAAATAATGATTCATATAATTTCATCTGATATATATACATGTACACGCTAAACATTTTAACAAATCATTACCCTAAATAATTGTTACATCAGATTCCCATAAATTATCTAACCATTAAATAAACATGAAATTAAAATGACTAATTGAATAACCATAAAATATATGATTAAAAACAGTCTGAAGCGTACCTATGTGGCGTGTCAGTCTGCAGGCACCTCAGCAGGACTGTTGAATACGGACTTTGATGCATGACAATCAACCAATCAAGAGGCCGCTTCTAAGGCCTTGTCCACATGTACACCGGTATTTTTATAAACAGAGTTTTTTCTTCCGTGTTTTAAAAAACCCTGCATCCACACGAAAACGCAAAATCGAGCTATAAAGCCAAAACAACAGGTGGCGATATAACCCTGTAGTGGAGTAGGCGGGGCGAGGCCGTGGTTCGAGACCGGTGAGTAATTGTGAATAAGCGCCAGCTGTGCGCACACCGGGCTCGAATCACGTAGGAGATTGGGAGCATATAAAAGGAACGAGCGACCGGACCGTCGATGAGAGAGGACCGGGCCCGAACACATGTTAAGTTGTTTTATGTTTATGTATTGTGTTATTCGCCGGCAGTCGTCCGTGAGGGGCTGCCGGCTGTTTATTTACGTTGTTTATTTTGTGATTAAATGTTTGCCGGTTCCCGCCTCCTTCCTTCCCTTTTAATGAACCTTTGCTACAGTCAAACATAAATATAAATACAAACATGTTCGGGCCCGGTCCTCTCTCATCGACGGTCCGGTCGCTCGTTCCTTTTATATGCTCCCAATCTCCTACGTGATTCGAGCCCGGTGTGCGCACAGCTGGCGCTTATTCACAATTACTCACCGGTCTCGAACCACGGTCTCGCCCCGCCTACTCCACTACATACCCCCATCGCCCAACACAGGCCGGGGGGTACCCCCGAGACTGTGCTTGCTCCCCCCCTCCCTCGGGGGGTCTCCCAGTCTCGGAGTACCTTTCCCCTGGGGGCATGTAGCGACGAGACGAGACAACGGAGACGGGAGCCTTTGGAGCGACCGGAAAGAGAGAGGGGAGAGAGGAAAAAAAAATAGTCCGGTTCCCCGACATGCTGCCGCTCGGTCCTCAACCAGCGGGGTTCTCTCCTTCGCGGTGCCTTGCGGTGGCCCTGGGCTTCGGTGGACGGCTCGACCGTCCGCCCCCTGGTGGCCGGCGGTGGCTCCTCCTTTATCGGGGAGTCGGGGCGAGATCCCCGTCCCCTGCTCCTCCCCCTTGGGCGGACGGACGCAGGCTCCGGCCTCTGGCAGGCGTGGCCGCACTCGGCACTCCCGCCCCCTGCTCCTCCCCCGGGGGACGCAGGCTCCGCCTCTGGCGGACGGCGGCAACTCCCCCGCTCCTGCTCGGACGTAAGCCACCCCACCTCGACCCAGGGGCGCGGCAGCAAAGGTTGCCGTCGCACCGAAGCTTTGGCGGTGGCCACACTGTGCACTTCCGTTTCCCCAGAGCCACCGCTTCGGGCAGCCACTGGCGGACGCCTCTGTCCGCGCTGCCCGAACTCTCCGGCACCGCGAGGCCACTCGGCGGCGAGGACTCTCCGACAGCATGTCTCTCCTTCCTCCCGGGTTTCGGCACCACTGTAGCAAAGTTCATTAAAAGGAAGGAAGGAGGCAGGAACCGGCAAACATTTAAACATTTAATCAAATCATAACAAAGTAAATAAACAGCCGGCAGCCCCTCACGGACGACTGCCGGCAACACAAACATAAATATAAAACAACTTAACATGTGTTCGGGCCCGGTCCTCTCTCATCGACGGTCCGGTCGCTCGTTCCTTTTATATGCTCCCAATCTCCTACGTGATTCGAGCCCGGTGTGCGCACAGCTGGCGCTTATTCACAATTACTCACCGGTCTCGAACCACGGCCTCGCCCCGCCTACTCCACTACAAACCCTAACCATAAAGCAGTGTTGGCCAATCAGAAGCCTGTAATCTGACGTCAGATAAAGGAGATAGCGGCACGCATTCCAACGTCATATGCCAAAATATCCGAAATGAGTTTCTAAAAATCTACACTGAGTACTGCATTTGCGTGTGGACAGGGCCTAAATACCGTATCTAATTTTAACTGAAAAAGCGGGAATAAAGAAGATTTATTCTAAATAGAACCTTTAGCATCAACAAAGAACCTTTCAAGAACCATATTTTTGTCCTGGTCAAGATAGGTCTCTGAAAAAGAAGGTTTTGAGGAGTGTATTAAGAGAGTTTTTGTCTCCTTCTCTTTTCATATGACTCCAACAAATCTGCATGGGAAACACATTTGTACATGAACATTTCGAGACATTTTGCTTACTTTGATTAAGTCCAAATAGCAATGGGCAGGTGATGAAAGTGGGTGAGATTGCTTTGGGCGCTTTTAAATGGTCTTCAAGGCGTCTGAATGATCTCTTGAATTTTTATATACTTAATGTAGAACCTCAATTGAAAGTCTGCCGTTTGATCTGTGCTGAAGATGACTTTTGGGATTTCCCAAGTGTATAACCGGGTTCAATCTATGTTTGGGAAACTTTCCGTCCTCCCAGATGCAAATGAGTCAATATCCTAGGTTAAATTTCACTGACAATAGTAATCCTTCATTCATCAATTCTAGTCTAGGACAAGACTCAATCTGGCTCTGGGAAATTGCCTACTTTGTCTAGTCACAAAATACTTTACTGGCATTTTCAAAATGAAAAGAAAGTCAATGAAAACAAGTGTCTAGATGACACAGATTCACCCTGGGAGCTAGAACGGCATTCTTACATTACACCGTTAACCAGTCGAAGGGCTATTCTGACACAATACATCAATCAAGACATACTGAGCAGACATAATTGTCTGCGTTGACGGTAAACTAAGCAGAGGCCATAAATTCATCACCACCATCACCACTAATGCCCAAAGAATCACATTTGCCTGATTAGTTATGAAGGTTAAGTCATTTAATAAAGTAAACTCATTTTAACTTCTAATTAGATGTACTGTACAGGCCTACAGTATAGGGTTGGACGTCCTAACAAATATCTGCTTCATTCACCTTCAATGTACTTTCTAGATGATATCAATGCCACATATAGACCTTGCGGTATGACAACAGGCAAGTTGTCAACGGCTACAAGCCTAAAATGACAGTGTGTAACATTACAGCCTCTAGACGAATTTGAATCAATAGAAGAAAATGTCTGTTTCATTGCAAAGTACATGACATTTGACAACAGGGGATAGAGGTTCTGTGCCAGGTGGCGTAATCTGTTTTATTTTAAGAGTGTCAAAGCCAGAAATTGTATATACTGAAGAAAGAAACTAAAAACATTAAAGGGATAGTAATTCAAATTATTTCATTTACTCACCCTCATGTCGTTCCAAAGCTCTATGACATTGTTTTTCTGCAAAAGACGATATTTTAAAGATCATTATTAAGCAAATAACATTGACCCCCATTGATTTCCATTGTATGGACACATGAGACATTTCTCAAAATATCTATAAAAAGTCATATACTTTAATGTCTTTCAAAAATTATAAAAATATGAACACATTTTTGAGAGAAATATCCCTTTAACAAGGAATGAGTCTAGTGACCTAAAAAAACGAATTGGGTCAGATGTTAAAGGGCATGTCAACGATTTATTTTTTAACTTGGATCTTGTATACTTCTGTGACCTTGGAAAAACTAGGTTTTGTATTTTCTAGCCACACAACTCATACGTTTATGCATGGAATTTCACAAATCTTTAAAGTTGTTATCTTGATTGAACAACAAATTTTCAATTCTTCAAGCCTTCTATTACATCTATAGTAGGCTGCCAGATAAACTATATATTTTTTTAAACGGTGGAACAAAAGTTGAGGGGTGTGTGAAGAGGGAGCGTCGAAGACGTTTGGGAAAAACATATATTTACAAAGAGAATACAAAATGTTTTTATTCAATTCTGTTTGAAAATCTGTCCAAGGAAGAACACAAAGGTATAATTCATATTCAGATTGCCTGAAAATGCAGCAGAGTCACACAAGGGCTGGAGATCTGGGCCCAACCCTCGCACCACTCCTGAACGACCCATAAATACATAAGCAATCCGCTACTCGCTTGAGTTTAAACTATGCCGTATATTATATGACCTTCAGGAGCGTAGTTTCAATAGGCCATGAGATAGAGACTCTTTGGCAACTCCATGATACTCATATTTTATATTCAATGACTCCACAAGAGAAGATGTAATTGTGTTAACCAGCAATGAGAAATGACTAGTGGCACTGGTTATTACAATAAGAGCAAGGGAAAGTAGTTTACATCATCCAAAAGCCTTTTCAAAAATTATTTTCTGCATTTACCGAGCATTTTTTGCAAAGGAACAGCTATTTTCTGTGATTTACGGGTTTGGAGTTCTATACAACATCAGACATCTTCAAAACAGCCTCAACGTCTGACATTTAAGTACTGTAAAATATGAAGTGATATCCTGATGGGGGATATGTAACGGGGTTGCTGTGATGACAAATCCTCAGAAACAGGAACCAACTCCATTTTGTGAAGTGTGCCATAAAGCTTTCCATTACATTTGGAACATTCTATAAGAAACTGAGTGCTTATAACCTGTCATGTGATCGCTTGGAAAACTCTTTTTCATCTGGTATTTGCCCTGTGACAGCCTGGCTATTCTTGCACATAAATATGAACAGAATTTTTCATTTTTTGACCTATCAGTTAGTAAGAGCTTATTTAGTTGGTTTGATGAACACATATTTAAACAGCCCTCCTCTTTCCACTTCGCTATCTACGTGCAAACATTACATAAGACAATCATCGCTTCTGTTTTATAGTCCTATACACTTTACTCACGCCTACCTAAAGGCACACGTACATTTCTTTTCTCAAATTTCGCTTTCACAAATGACTGTTAGTTACAGCCTTGTCATGTGAGTGTAAAGTGTGTGTATCAAATGATTAAAACACAATTCCATACAACCACGAGAAACGAACGAATGAAGAGGGGACAGAGGATGACAACGAACTTGTCATGACCAAACAAGGATGAGACCCAATTGCGGGGTAGAATCTTTTATTAAGGTGTAGAGTCAATAATGTGAACCAAACTCCCGTAGCTGCTTGCCTCCGTCCACGGCGGCAGAGATATGGAGAACCAAACCTCGGTGGTAAGGGAACGAGGAAACACCCTCGTCAGCAGAGGCTGGCCGCTGAGGCCGGAGAGGAAAGTGTCCACAGCAGCTGGATTGTAACACCCGAGGGAATCCGATATGGCAGGGGAATCACAGCTATAGTCCTCCAAGAACAAGACGTGGTGCTTGGTGAGAATCCTGAGAAACACTCGTGGATTATATACGTGACTAGACAGAATATTATTATAACTTCATTAGGTGAGCCGCAGCTACACCTAGGGCAGTCCGAGCAGACAAAAGGTACGGTCAGACAAAGAACGAGAAACACTGAGGGAATTAAATAGGAAGAATGTAACAAGGGGAGATGGCTAACAGGTGCGGGATGATTACGGGACGAGCTTGATGAGATAATTGTCAGCAGGGGTGTGAGTATGGAGTGGAAAATAACCCGTGTAGGGAGATCCTAGGGAAACACTGGGCGGGGAAAATGACGCAGACACTGAGCACGTGGTCAGCGGAAACTAACTAACCCCGTGCTCAACAATAACAAAGACACCCATGTGCAGAGAAATGCCCCAACCAGACCTAGATCATGACAGTACCCCCCCCCCCACCAGCGCCCCTAGGCGCTTAGGGAGGGGGCTCACCTCGTCTCCGGTGGAATTCCACGATCAACGACCGGTCCAACACATCTCGCGAGGGAACCCACGACCTTTCTTCTGTGCCATAACCTTCCCAGTCCACGAGATACTGGAAGCCCCTACCTCGGCGGCGGACCTCAAGAAGTTTCCTGACGGTGTAAGTGGAAACGCCATCCACCAACCGAGGAGGAGGGGGGGGGGTCGGGAACTGGCCGGATTAAGGTGGGAGACGACAGGTTTGACCCTGGACACATGAAATACAGGGTGGACTCGACCAAGACTAGGAGGAAGCTTGCCGTACTGCTACCGGGTTAACCACCTTGGCGATCCGGAATGGCCCAATGAACCTCGGCGCCAGCTTACGAGAAGGCGTCCGGAGAGGCAGGTCCTTGGTAGAGAGCCATACCCGTTGACCGCACACATAGGCAGGGGGAGAGATCCGGTGGCGGTCAGCCGCTGACTTGGTCCTCAGGTTGGTTTGGGCCAAAACCTCTCTGGCCCTATTCCAGGTCCGGTGGCATCGCCGGACGAATGCCAGAGCTGAGGGAACCGCAGCATCGAGTTCCTGGGAGGGAAACAGAGGTGGTTGATAACCAAGAGCACACTCGAAAGGGGACATACCTGTGGCAGAGGCGGGAAGGGAGTTATGGGCGTATTCCACCCAAGAGAGCTGTTGGCTCCAGGAACCGGGGTTGTTCGATGTCAAACAGCGGAGTCTCTGACCGAGATCCTGGTTGGCTCGCTCACATTGTCCATTAGTCTGAGGGTGAAAACCTGAAGACAGACTCGCTGAGGCCCCGATCTGTCGACAGAACTCCTTCCAGAACCGAGAGGTAAACTGTGGACCCCTATCGGACACGACGTCGACCGGTAGACCGTGTAAACGGAAGACGTGATCCACCATCAGTTGGGCCATCTCTCGGGCAGAAGGAAGCTTAGGAAGAGGGATAAAATGGGCCGCCTTAGAGAAACGGTCCACCACCGTAAGAATTACAGTGCACCCTCTGGATGGGGGAAGGCCAGTGACAAAGTCCAGGGCTATGTGCGACCATGGCCGGGAGGGGATGGGGAGGGGACGGAGCAGACCTGAGGATGGACGACGGGTGGTCTACTTTGCGCACAGACTGGGCAAGCCAACACGAACTGTCTGACATCATTGGTGAACGACGGCCACCAAAACCGCTGGTGTATGGAAGCCAGGGTCCCCTTGATTCCTGGATGGCCCACCAGCCTAGAGGAGTGACACCACTGAAGGACCTCCGAACGTAGCGGAGCGGGCACGAACAACCGACCCACTGGGCACTTTCCTGGCACTTGTACCCTGCGACCGGCCTCCTCTACTCGCCGTTCGATGTCCCAGGTGAGAGCTCCGACGACCGCCTCCTGGGGAAGGATAGAGTCGACGGGATCCTCTCTGCCGGGTTCCTCGAACAGACGGGAGAGAGCGTCAGGCTTGAGATTTTTGGAGCCAGGCCGGTACGACAGGGTAAAGCGAAATCTGCCAAAAAATAGTGCCCAGCGGGCCTGCCGTGAATTCAACCTCTTGGCTGAGCGGACATATTCTAGGTTCTTGTGGTCCGTCCAGACCAAGAATGGTTGCGTAGCTCCTTCCAGCCAATGGCGCCACTCCCCCAACGCTAGCCGAACCGCCAGCAACTCTCTATTACCGATATCGTAGTTCCGTTCGGCAGGGCTGAGGCGATGGGAGAAGAAGGCACAGGGATGCACCTTCTCATCATGACTGGCACGCTGGGACAAGACTGCGCCTACCCCGACGTCGGATGCGTCGACCTCAACAATGAACTGGCGATCCGGGTCTGGAAAACATAGTACAGGAGCAGAGATAAAACGGGACTTGAGTTTTCAAAGGCTACCTGAGCAAGGGAATTCCAGGCAAACGGGATCTTAGTGGAGGTCAATGCAGTGAGCGGAGCGGCCACTTGACCGAAACCCCGAATGAAACGCCTGTAGAAATTGGCGAATCCCAGGAACCGCTGCAACGCCTTACGAGAGTCGGGAACGGGCCATGTGGCGACAGCCTTGACCTTGGCATCGTCCGGTCCAATGCCCCGAGGAGAAATCACGTGGCCAAGGAACGAAACCGTATCGGAGTGGAATTCGCACTTCTCCGCCTTGACAAATAATTGGTTCTCGAGAAGACGCCGGAGGACCTCTCGAACATGCTGGGTATGTTCCTGGAGAGAGGGGGAAAAGATAAGGATATCGTCCAGGTACACGAAAACAAAACGATTAATCATGTCACCCAGCACGTCATTAATGAGGCCCTGGAAGACGGCAGGGGCATTGGTCAATCCAAAAGGAAGAACCAAATACTCGTAGTGTCCCGATGGAGTGTTAAATGCCGTCTTCCACTCATCCCCCTCACGGATACGAACCAGGTGATACGCGTTGCGGAGGTCTAGTTTAGTAAAGACCCGAGCTCCCTGTAATAGTTCAAAGGCAGACGACATTAAAGGTAAGGGGAATTTATTCTTTACCGTAATCTCGTTCAAACCTCGATAATCAATACAAGGGCGTAGGGAGCCGTCCTTCTTCTGAACGAAGAAGAAACCCGCACCGGCAGGTGAGGATGAGGGGCGAATGAGCCCGGCATTCAAAGATACTCGGATGTATTTCTCCATGGCCTCTCTTTCAGGAGCAGATAGGGAAAATAACCGGCCTCTGGGCGGAGAAGTGCCTGGGAGTAAGTCAATGGCACAGTCGTAGGGTCGGTGTGGAGGAAGAGACATAGCCCGAGACTTGCAGAACACGGTACGAAGATCGTGATATTCCCCCGGGACCCCGGCGAGGTCGGCGGCATCTACCTGCGACACAGGAAAGACAGAAACAGGAGAGGGAGCAGGACCAAGACAAGACACATGACAAGCAGGGCTCCACGCTAAGATAGATGTGTTTACCCAATCAATGTGAGGATTATGCTGTGACAACCACGGATGCCCTAATACAAGTGGGGTTGTGGGGGAATCGAGGATGTACAGTCTAATCTTCTCACAATGATTTCCCGACAGAAAAAGACTTACGTGAGGAGTGGTGTGAGTGACTGTGAAAAGTGGTCCCCCTGTCAACGTCACGGCTGAGACGGGTGGGTGGAGGGGAATGGATGGAATACCCCACTTTCGAGCAGTTGTAGCATCTATAAAGTTTCCCTCAGCCCCGGAGTCGATAAGCGCCCTACCTGTGTGGACGGCATGCCCGAAGGTGAGGCGATACGGCAGCAGGGTGCGAAGGGAAGGAGAGGATCTCTTAATGACGCCCACCCGGACTCTCCGTTCTACGGATGGGCGTTGGTTTTTAACGGGCAGTGTGTAGCAATGTGCCCTGTCTTTCCACAATAGAAGCAGAGACCTTCCACCAGTCTATGTTGTTTCTGGGCGGGCGAAAGATGGAAACGACCGATCTGCATGGGTTCCGGAACCGTAGGTGAACGGTTTGCCGCACTGGTATCCCGGCTAGAATCCCGTCCGGCCTCCCCATCAGTCTCCTGGTTGGCATCACGACGTCGCCAAGCGGGTGGTGAAAGACGTCTTCTGCGACGTGCATTGATCCGCCCCTCGATTCTTAAACATAGGCTGATGAGGTCCTCTAAGTCTCTGGGTGGGTCCAGAGCAGCGATCTCGTCGGCTATGGAAGGGTTGAGTCCATCGAGAAAGCGCGCTCGAAGCGCCCCCGTGTTCCACTCGCATGCCGCCGCCAGGGTCTTGAACCTGATAGCGAAATCCGTGACGGAGCTCCTTCCCTGAACGACCCGAGAGAGTTGAGCAGCCGCCTCATCGCCGCGCGCCGACCTGTCGAACAACCTGGTCATCTCTTCGCGGAACTCGATGAACGAGCGACAGCAGGGGTCCTGAGATTCCCAGACCGCCACTCCCCACTGGCGAGCCTTCCCTGTAAGTAGAGTGAGGATATAAGCGATCCGGACCTCCTCTGAATCGTACCGACGGGGCTGAAGGGCGAAGACCAGGGCGCACTGGGAGAGGAACGCCCGACAGGAATTAGGATCTCCATCGTAAGGGCGGCGGAGTGTTCGCGTGCGGTTCAGGCTCACTCCTGGTTGCGTGTGGTGACGTGCTTTGTATACCGCCGACACGCATGGGGCCTCTCTGGAGATCAGCGACCTGGCGATGTAAAGCAGCCATCTGCCCCTGTAGAGAATCCATCTCCTGAGCTGCTGCTGTGAGGCGGGAAGCCTGCTGTCCCAGTAGAATCCCCTGCTGCTGTAGCGCAGCTCGCAGATGATCTTGTCCCGCTGGGTCGAGAGGATGGTCTGACCGTTCTGTCATGACCAAACAAGGATGAGACCCAATTGCGGGGTAGAATCTTTTATTAAGGTGTAAAGTCAATAATGTGAACCAAACTCCCGTAGCTGCTTGCCTCCGTCCACGGCGGCAGAGATATGGAGAACCAAACCTCGGTGGTAAGGGAACGAGGAAACACCCTCGTCAGCAGAGGCTGGCCGCTGAGGCCGGAGAGGAAAGTGTCCACAGCAGCTGGATTGTAACACCCGAGGGAATCAGATATGGCAGGGGAATCACAGCTATAGTCCTCCAAGAACAAGACGTGGTGCTTAGTGAGAATCCTGAGAAACACTCGTGGATTATATACGTGACTAGACAGAATATTATTATAACTTCATTAGGTGAGCCGCAGCTACACCTAGGGCAGTCCGAGCAGACAAAAGGTACGGTCAGACAAAGAACGAGAAACACTGAGGGAATTAAATAGGAAGAATGTAACAAGGGGAGATGGCTAACAGGTGCGGGATGATTACGGGACGAGCTTGATGAGATAATTGTCAGCAGGGGTGTGAGTATGGAGTGGAAAATAACCCGTGTAGGGAGATCCTAGGGAAACACTGGGCGGGGAAAATGACGCAGACACTGAGCACGTGGTCAGCGGAAACTAACCCCGTGCTCAACAATAACAAAAGACACCCATGTGCAGAGAAATGCCCCAACCAGACCTAGATCATGACAGAACTATTGACAAAAGCGCTCAATACATTATAATTCACTTTACTGCACTCCTGCTTACTCAGTGATTATATAATGAAGGTCAAGCAATTGTTTAGGTTACAGTTGGGCTGTAAAGGAAATTTGTGATGACAGACAGGTCTTTTCAGATACCACAGGGGTGACTGGAGATTTAATAGTTTCAATGTATAGCTTATTTTCAAGCTGATTTTATTATCGGTTATTATTATCCGAGCAGTAACCCATTTAGAAGACTTTAGTTTCAGAAATTGATTCGTGTGCTTGGTGTCCGTCTGGTCTGATCTGATTGAATTGACAAATGTTCGCAGGTGTGCATAACAACTTCAAGATCAATGAACTACTGAGATCTAGAAAATGAAAGACATTGACTGAGGCTTGTGAACTCACGTTCAAAAAACGAATATAGCCACTGACTGTATGTTATTTCCATGCTTTAAAATATATCTGGCAGCAGTCACTCTGGTGCTGCAAAAGCTTTAAAACTTTGTAACAATGAAAATTGTAAAAAGCGCTATATAAATAAAGTTGAGTTGAGTTAAAACGATTAAGAAATGACTACTGTCATCATCAATGTTGTAAGCTGTGCAAAAAAAGACGTTTAAAGTTAAAAAAATGCATGTACTATGGAATAAAACAAAAGCATACCTTTTTGGAATAATATAGGTCACAAAAAATAGCTACATTGTTTACTTTTTGAATTAAATGAAATAAGAACTGGGCAGCACTAAGACCCAGAGGCTGTCATCCTCTCCCAAACTAGAAGATCGTGGTTATCAAAGCTGCAACTTTTGCATCAGAGCCCTATAAAAAGCAAGGACCCTGCACCCGCCTATCAGTGAAACCTATGAAAAATTGCGTCGCTAGCGGGCAAAGTGTCCACCTTTAAAGATGACTCGTTTGTGAAAGTGAAGCCAGATTATCACTGCAGAGTGATGGAAGATATAGCCTTTTTTCTTACACAACTTTTTGGATTCTTAATTGTGTTTGGCAACTATTACGTTGTTTGAAGATGAATGCAATTTTTTTATTTTATTCTTGAAGACGTTTGAGAAATACAATGAAACGGAAAGATACCTCTGCATATAGCAAATCATTGAGGAGCGTCGGTCTGGAAGTGACAGAAATCATGAAGCGGAGAAAATTCGGCATTTTTAAAATGAACTCTATAGGCAGAGATATACCACACTGAAAGGAGAAAATATAGGCTAACATATGTCTTCTGGCATGGAGCGCAGCGGTCACTTCAACCCAACACCTGCACATTTCGACCCGGTATCAAACAGTTCGACCAGCACCGACGCTAATGTGACTTTAATCCCCAAAACTGACGGAGACGATTCAAGTTTTGCTTTCCAAGTTACGTTGGCGTTAGTTCTCGGCGTTTTAACTCTCGCCACGATATTAAGCAATGCGTTCGTCATCGCGACTATTTCCCAATCGAGGAAGCTCCAGACACCGGCGAACTTCTTGATCGCGTCCCTGGCGGTCACGGACCTTTTGGTGTCGGTGCTCGTAATGCCTATTTGCGCGCTTTACACGGTCACTCACGAGTGGACGCTCGGGCAGATTATTTGCGACATTTGGCTGTCCTCAGATATAACCTGTTGCACCGCGTCTATTCTTCACCTGTGCGTAATTGCTTTGGATCGATACTGGGCTATAACGGACGCGGTCGAGTACGCCAAGAAACGTACCCAAGCGCGCGCCGCGGGAATGGTGGCGACCGCGTGGATCATCGCCATCTCCATCTCTCTGCCTCCTTTTTTCTGGCGACAGGTGAAGGCAGGGGAACTGACCACCTGCACGGTGAACACAGACCACATCTTTTACACCGTCTACTCCACATTTGGGGCTTTCTACATCCCCACGCTGCTGCTCATCGTGTTGTACGGAAGGATATACGTGGAGGCGCGGAAGCGCATCTTGAAACAGTCCCCCAAGAAAGCGGGGAAAAGACTCACTTCGGCGCACTTAATCACGAATTCACCAGCATCGGTGGCTTCGACTTCTCCCTTACATTGTGGACGGCAAGATCTTTGCTCTGACACCGGCTCCATGAGCAGTGACAATCAGATCAGAGTAACTGTATCTGACTCACTTCTGGAGAAAAAGAGAATATCGGCTGCGAGGGAGAGGAAAGCCACTAAAACGCTGGGCATTATATTAGGAGCCTATATTGTTTGCTGGCTCCGTATTTCATCTACGCGCTGCTGGTTCCTCTCTGTCCGTCCTGTGGGTTTTCTCCAGAACTCTTTGACTTTTTCACGTGGCTTGGTTACCTCAACTCATTGATCAACCCAATAATATACACCATGTCGAAACGATGACTTTAAAAAAGCTTTTCACAAACTCATACGGTTTAGATGTTGCAGACGTTAGGACGATAGAGATAAGTTTATATGGGCCTCGTTTGAAGATGCATAAGCGGAATGTTCATTCAATGACTTTGGATTTCGTAAGTGGCAGCTTTGTCGATAAATAATAACGCAACATTGTGTAAAAATCAGCATTGTCTTTATTTCTTATCATATGTGCAATTAAACTGATCTAACATGGTCATTGCCTAGAGTCGCTTATCATAAATTGAATAAATAAGTTGGGCAATCAATTTGCTTGTGTTTAAATTCAGTTACGTTATTTCAGTCTTATGAATTATTAAACACCATCAATATTTGCACCACTCCCAGCAGAGCATGGTCACCTTTATTCGGTTTCCAAAAAAGCCCCACTCATAAATGAAATATATAATTATAAATAACATATTAAATATGAAAATATACACAGTATTGCATCTGTATTTTGGTTGCTATTATGCTGTCAGTGTTGGAAATACGGGTGTTTTTTTTTGATGATGAGATGAGCTAACAGTAAAAATGTATATTATGGACACATTTGTACACAGGTCAATACATTGTACAGCAGCAATAAATAAAAGTTCAAGTACCATGAGCCTCAGGCCAAGTAAACTGACCGACATTAAGTTTTGGGCACGCATAAATTGCGCAAAGGCTAAATAGATGCACCTTCTGCTCCATGCACTCATAAGTCATTCAGTACTATCTGTCACTTGGCAGCATGAGAGCTCATAGAGTAACTGAGAATGACACGTTTACCCCAGGAGGTGTTATACGTCAAATGCACCAAAAAAAGGGCTGAGATACCGACTTATCATGCCCATATGGAGGTGACATCTACAGACGCAAAAAAAAAACAGGGCAGAATCACTGCAAAGCCACAGCACTGAAAAAACATTTCATATTCCCAACAATTCAGTTTACCACAATAAGCCAAAAAGTGCTTCAACCCTGTCTTTGTATGATTAATTCAATCATTGTAAACCTTTATTTAGTTATTATCAGACAATGCACTCCCCTAAAACAGAGATAATTTTATTAAAATGTGCTAGAACATGTACATGGATATTACACAATTTTGACATCACTCTGATTTTTAGACTTTCAGACAATTTAATGTCTGGTAAATTAATGTGCTAAGAGATTTTATATTAACAGCTTAATGCTATCAGCTATTCTGTCAGAATCATTAAGCAGCGAATCACAAATGAACTCTGAAAAAAAGGATGTTTTTGGATCAAACCGTGATCAAAGGATTAGTAGAAACATATTGGTCTCTTTGAGTTCTGATTGAGGCATCTTAGAGACGTATTAGTACAAAAATGAATTGCCGGTTGGTTATGAAAGTATTCCTTTGCTCAAATGAAAAGAAACTTGATTAAGTGTAGGTTCATATTTAATATGCAAAATAAGACATTTGTGTCTCAAGCTTTGGTTGTTGATTATTGCTTTTCTTTTAATATTTTAATTTAGTTCAAATGAAAGAAATCGGTTTTGGTTTAAGTAGTGACTCATCTCAAATAAAGTTTGCAGACGAGTTTTATTCCATCCATACCCTTAATGTCCTCTGTGGATGAAACATCAATCATAAGCAAACACAGAGACCCTCAGTTGCAGGCGTATGATTACCACATGACTTTGATAACATATGACCTTGGCATAATGATCAACATAAAAAGCATTCGGGCATAGATCCCATGCGTGGTCGACACACATGTAGCCTTGGAAAAAAAAGTCCTTGTTCGTTGGAATTATATTTGAAAGTTTATTGTAACTGTGTTTAGCTTCATTGCACCTTGACCTTCATTAGACTCGGTTTTCAAGGGTATCAATTGTGGGAGGTAGTCTTCCATGTCTGATGAATGAACACCAACTGTTCCTTCCCAATTCGAACGCATGTCAGACTGCCGTACAATTACAGTTAACCTTAATTGCAACAAATGGACCATATGTTTGATTCTATGTTTTATCATGCTTTTAATGATGCTGTTTAATGATGTATTCCAGCATTCTCACGTAACACATCATATTGTCCAAATGAGTAAACCGTTCCAATGTGAGTTTATCATTACTAGATGGCTCAGGCAAAAAATAAAAACAGTTCACCCGAAAAGGAAAATTCTGTCATAATTTACTTAACACTATGTGGGTTTTAAAGCCTTATGGTGTTAGGCAGAATAGATAAGAGACTTTGGACTCTAAAACAAGAGAGAGAACATAACATGAGTCTTCTGAAGACATAAGACAACTTTGGAGAGAAGAAGACTTCTCTGATACTCTAATCTGATTCTTCTCGTTCATGTTTATTTGCGTTCAAATATGGCACCCCAAGACATGTCGGAGTTTGATATCTATGAACAAAGTTTTTTTTGTTCCCATTTCAATGCATGAAAAAGAACAGCCAGAACATTGTGTCAAACATCTCATTCTGGTTCTTTAGAAAATAAAAAAACAACCGTTTTTGCTTGAACTATTCCTTTAAATCATTTCACTCTTCATATCTCCTGCTAGCTCATGATTTTTCGCCTGATTAATTTAGGAAACACACAGAGAACAACCAAAGCTACAGATGGAAATGTCTTCATGCCAATCACACATCTGTCTTTTTCAGTCATTAATAAATATCGCATTTTCTCTGCATGTTAATCATTCGACATCGTTCAACATCTATGCCATATGCAGAGAGACATTTAGTTCACAAAGATGGTGTTGGAGAGGTTATGCCATTCAAAAATGTGAACCGTCACCTGTTCCCCTAGCGAGTGACTCACTGTGCTTGCACTTTTTGTGCCTTTAGCCTTGTGAACACACAATCCTGAAACACCCACTGTGTATATACACAGACACTGAAGCTGTTCCAATGAAAAATACAAGGAAAGGCAGCTCATTTTCTGAATGCCGAGATAATAATAACGCCAGAAAGCCTGTATTTTTTCAAATGCCATTCCTTGAGATTGACAGATAACTATGTTTACTTTGTTGGAGCCGCTTATTACGTGTTTAATACCGCATTAAGATTTTCAACTTATTTATTTGCTCCTCAGGGTGTTTTTGTTCACAACATCCTGGGATTATTATTTTAACAAAAGGATATTCTTTTGTGAACTATATTGAGTTGTTCGAAATCAAGTTTTTTTTGTCAGGAAACATTAAGGTATTTGCCTTATAATGAGTTTACCAGAGGCCAGCATTGATCCATTATATTTTAACAAGGTCCTTGCAGCAATCATCAGCACAGAAAATGTCAACAAAACAACATTAAGTTTGATCTAAATTCTCTCTTAAATTCAGATGAATCAGACCTCTCTGACAGAGGTCTTCGTCTTGCCGTCTGACATTCTTACGCTTTCGAGAAGGGAAAGCGCTCGGTAACACCGGCATCTTTGAAGACACTTCGTGAATGCCATGCTTTTCAAGCACTTCTAATGATAATTCCACTTTTAAAGATTCTGTAGCATGTTTCTTATCTTTCTCAAGGGTATTTTGACATTTGGAATGGCACAATCTTTTCTCAAAGGAGCAGAGACTTTGCAAATAAAGTGTTATATAATTTTGCTAGAGTCTAGCCTGTCTGCTGCTTCACATTTATAGTGATTATAAAGCCATTTTGTCTAAATTGGCAAATTAGTGCTTTCCAAGAGAACGCCATTCATTGCAGTTGATTAGCATCATTGTTGCACAATACAGCGAGATGAAAATGCTGATGATTTTGCTGGGACAAATGGTAAATGCAGAAAGAAAACAATGTTTAGAGCTGAAGTGAGTCATTTCAGTCCTTTGAGCATCAACAAACAGCAATGCAAAAACAATGAGGCCAGGTTTCAGAGACAAGGCTTAGCTTAAGCCAGGACTATACCTTAGATAAATTAGGATATTTAAGGCAGTTTTATTAAAATGCCAAATAAAATAACATTACTGGTGTGCATCTTGAAACAAAACAACAGCACAGACCTATTTTTAGATATGTCAAGTTATTTTCAGTTAAGACAGCTCTAATATTCATTTTTGTCCGGGACTAGCCTTAAGTCTTGTGTGTAAAACCGGGCATGAGTCTTTTAAACACTTGTTTGGTCAAAAATATTGATAAAGAGTCAGAATAACTTTAGAATTTTCAGGGAAATCCATCCACAATTGCTCGCTAGTTTTTGACTTGCATATTAACTGGGATAGGTGATTCTCATGAAATTTTGTCTTTCAAGTTGTCAAACATGATTTTTTAGATACTTTCATCAACAAATTGCCCTTTTAGGCATTACAAAAAGAAAGTCTGTCATGTTTAAGCACACTCATTTCAAAACTCCAAGTCGTTTTAGATTTTTTTTATATATACTCCAAAATCTAATTCGGTAACAGCCTAAAAATGTCAATTTCATGTTTTTCTATAAAAAAAGAGAGGCCATGATGTGTAACCAACCTTTTATCAATCATACCTAATCATACATTAATACAATTTATTTTCATAGAGAGATTATACATTTATTTAAATATGGAAAACTATCCATTACGGTAATGATTACCAATATTGCTGTGTAAACAGTTCGACAAGAGAATATAAAATTTTTTACTTAGAGAAATGTTAAGAAATCTTTTAACCTAGTAGCCACTAGCAAGGTACTGGCAGATGTGTTTTCAAACAAAATCAAGCTTAATGTAAATATCTGTGTCGTGTGTGTGTGTGTGTGACTGTGTGAACAGTCCTTTAAAAATGTTACAGAGGATGAAAATATCAGTCATGGACACTTCTTTTTCCATTATCTCTTCTTTTTTATTAAACATAAATATTCTGTTGAGAACATCTAGTAGAACACCCAATTTTTTCAAAATAATTACATTTTACTCTATTTAAATTAAACTTTATCATGTACTCAGACATGAGTGTGAATGGATGCTTTACGGTAATGAGATTTTCAGCAGAAAATGCGATAAATTACTAAATAATTTATATGCTAAAATAGTTTTTGTGCAAGGTAGAGAACATAATTATTTTTATTATACTTTTTCCTTAAGTTTATGTTTTATATTTAAAATAATTTCTGACGTGATGTTTCAATGGTTTTGTGTAAAATGCTTTTAAGAAAAAAAATTGTGCACAGCTTGACTTTACATGAAACCTTAAATTGTTCATTTATAAACATTTACATATAAAATGTAGAAGGTTATCCTCATCATCACATGATAATCCTTTAGCACTGACGGTTTGGATATGTCAGCAGTAACGTTTCAAGTGTCTGTGCACCGCAGAGCAAAGCAAACACACTTGATAACGTGACTGGCATAACTGAGTGGATTTAAGTGTATCTCCCAGTACTTCAATTAGTGGCACAAAATATTGTTGATTTTTTACATTGTTACATTTTCTCCCTCCATACAGTACATACACACATAAATGTGCATCCATTCTTGTTGCAGTCTACAAAGTATGGCTAAGAGCAAATCTTGCTGATTAAAGTAAAAGCAAGAGATGGTTACTGATGTAAATAAAATATAATCTAGCCGTGACACATTGTAGACATTGTTGTTTTAAAAAAAAATAATACATTTTTTTTAGGGTCATTTACAGTATTACATAAATCCACAAAATAAAATTGTCTATTCTTCCATTGTATCATATAGAAAAATGTCCCCTAATATATCCCAATGCTTCTAAAAGCGTTTTCAAATGATGTCCAAAGGGATATTATACATTTCCTCTTGGGGACAAACGACTGTGGCATTCATAGATAATACAGCATATAAAATGTCACAGATTTGAGGCATGATCATTTAAAGCTGTCTTCAGATCTACTTAGTAGGCATGGAGTGTCTAGGAAAATATGTTCCACCCCTTGCAAAGTGTTGTATTGTTTTGCTGCTGACTCAATCCTGTTTTTGTGCCCATGTTAAAGCATTAGCTTTAGCTTACATAACGCTGTTTATAATAAAGAAAACCACACCGGATGATTGAACAGAACATCAGAATTAAATTAAATGTGATGGACTAAACAGGTCCATAAAAGTCATAATGTCATGGTGGTATGTGAACGCCTCATTTGGTCAATGACTTGGTATAGTCCTTGTATAGTCAATATCAGGCCAACTATACAAATCTTCAAGGACACACTTGGAATCGGAGTGCTGGCAGTGAGAATCATATTTGAAATTCTTTTATCCATAGCACAGAGTCATTACTTGTTGTTGGTCTGCTGAAGTTTCCTGGGGGGACTACATCTAGGCTCTTCACAGCCCTATAGATTTAGAGTGGCTTCACCGGGCACGATCATAAATATTCTGCGGAGAAAGCATTTTGCCAGGCTGTCTGATGGCTTGTTTAGAAACAGGGAATTTCTATGATTTCCGTGCTTCCTTTCTGAGTCATGGAGATGTGAGCCAATGGTCACTGCAACAGCATCTATTATGTTTCTCATTTTCAGAACAGATGGCCATATTCAGGGTAATTTCCACTGCTTAGATTTCACCTTGCATGTACTTTAGACAGCCGGCCATTTATCTCAGCAATCAGAGTTGCCATTCACTAATGGATGTGCAGCGGCATTTGAAATCGTGGTTCAATGACTTTCCTTTTCAAATATGACAGAAGATTGAACATGTTTTGCATATCACGCTGTAATCACTGAATGCATGTCTACACACACATACGCTTATATAGAAGTGTATGTAATACAATAGTTTTCAAATAAAGCTGTTCATTTTCCTAATATAAAGCTAAGAATGTTTAAAAAAAGCTTGTTTTGCTTTGATTTATATACACATCAATGAGTTAATTAAAATTTGCCCTCTGGTGATTTTATAAACCACTTTTCTATAAAAACAAAGGGGAAAAAATCTTGTACCTGCTGTGTGGTATTTTCAATTCTTGTATGAAATATTGAGCTATAACACAATTGATTTTCGTCCGTCTTGTCCACTTTTGCAGACATGAAGGGTTCAATCAATCAACCAAACCTGAGAAAACTGAGCAAGTTTGGCATTGCAGAATAACTAGGTTTAGTTCTGCCTCAAGTCTCCAGGCAAAGCCATACTAAAGATGACCTCTAGGAGAAGCCTGGAGCAGCAGAAAAAGTCAATGTGTGATCGGCTCAGTGTTCCATAAGAACCGGGCGCATCTGCCAGAGATGCTGCCCATCACACATCATAACCAAATTATAATTAATGATTTTCCTCAAAATAGCTCTTGAGGAGCTTTTCTCATATGGCACTGCCTTTTTCCATTATACAACACACAGCTAGAAACACACCTGAAAGCGGCATACATTACCTTCAATACTTAGCAGACAAAGATCTTAAAATTCTGTCAAATATAAAATGCCATTATACAAGTCAATCATGTCAATTTATATAAGTCAAAATATCAAACTCACTTAAGTTTCAAATGCATAGCTCGATGGGTCATATGTATGCTGTACGGCACGGGCAAAATAATGAGAGTCGTATCCAGGGATTATGACAGTGGCAATCCAGTCACTCACGTCACTGTCATCCATCAATATAAATCTCTGTCAGAGGACATGCTGAGGAGAACATGGTGTCGCAGGAGAGATGTGCTGACTATAGGCAGCCGCTCAGCCAGTCACTCACTCCAGGTTAATTGAAGATCACCTTTTTGATTGGTCAGTGATGGAACTCATTAGCATAGTTGCTGGTATTCTCTGAACAGTAGCCAAGACTTGAATCGAAGAACTCAAACCTTCCAATGGACTGCAGAATTTGTAAACTTAAAATATGATGAGGGGTCGATATGGTTTCCCTCTGATTCTGCATTATGAGCAGAAGAAAGAACAACTGGTTTGGGGTATTTACACAAATTATGCATGGCCCTTGAATATCTGCAACCATGACAACAACATTTTGGTCTACATGACTGCACACAGATTATAGTCTGTCCGTTGTAAGGATGCAAATAGAATACATAGGATCTGAGAAATCTACAATGGTAACCATAGTTTCAACTGAAATGCCTTAGTTACTGAAGTTAATGTTACTGAAATATAAAAGCGATAATGTGGTATTTGCTAACATGATATATACAGCTCTTAAAAAATAAGAAACCGCTCAAAAAATATAAATCTGTGAACTACTGATTACATTTTCCACCAATTTCCAAGTAAAAATATAGTTTTTATTTGCATTTATTAGAAGAAAAAACGGATCAAAATAGCAAAAAAATAAGATTAAAAGTTTTCAGACCTTGAATACTAAGAAAACACGTTAATATTCATTTTTAAACAAAACAATGTTTTTCCATACAGTATTTTAGAAGAGTTAAGAAAAATATTTTTTTAATGGAATAACCATGATTTCTCATCACAGCTTTCATGTTCTTGGCACATTCTCAAGGGCATTCACATTGCTTGTAGGATGAATTAATGTCACTTCTCGGGTGTGCATTTGTTGAAATTCAAGATACTGGAATGACCATAATACATGTGGAAATGGTGATTCAAGACAAATTTGAAGTGGTCTCTTATTTTTTCTGAGCTGTAATGCAAATAGAACAAAATCAATTATTTTTATGGAAAAATATACAGTAGTATTATTATATACTTTAAACAAAAGGTGTAACTGCATATATGACAGATGGCATGGTTACCATATTAAACTTGTTTTAAGTAATACTTATTTTTAAATACATCAAAATGTCAACCTTCAAAACATCAACCAAAATAAAAATATGCTGGGTTGTTTTCTACTCTTGGCTGAATGACTATTGGACAGAATATAAATAAGAAAACTGAACATATTGCTTGTCTTTCTAAATCTTGTATCTTCATACATTTTTGCGATTATACTTTTTTTATTATAAATCATTATTATTATTATTATTAACTCTTTATGTTTGTCACTGGGTTTTGCAAATATCTGACCAATAAAACAACACAGTATTTAATCATTTAAAAAGTACAGTGTTTTTTTCCATTTCCTGAAAAACAGCGAATTCGGACATCCGAGGTTTCGGAAAGACCGTGACCATCCATAGTTGGGTAACAACAACCAAGCATACAGTATGTTTATTTTTAACCCAACATTTACCCAGCCATGGGTAGAAAACAACCCAGTATAATCATTAGAGTATGATTATAAATGTTTCAAAGCATCTTTGTTAGTGGTTTGTGGCATTTCTATTTCCAAATGGCAGTTAAGCCTTATAAATATTTAAAGCCACGCATCTAGATGTAATTGAGGAAAAATGCTTTTCTGAACACCTGCGAAATGAGCAGCTTTATTCGAAATCCTAAATAGGTAAAAATAATTAAAATGTTCATCTCCTTGGGGTTTTCGACTAGTTACAAACGGCCACGAGCCTGTTCTCATTATCTCTTAAAAGTTGGAAGTTGAACGTGTACTGTACAGTCCGGCGTTGTGGAAAGTCTACATTTGAGCTGTGGAGACTTATTTATGGCTGTGAAATTTAATAAGCAGGCAGTGAGTAATCCTCTTCCCAGCTCAGGCAGTACAGCTAGGGACCATTATGCACCACAAGGGTACGACAACACACTCAGTGTACTGATCTGGCCCCATGATCAGAGAAAGGGCAGAGCCTGATGTCCCAAACAGGGGCAAGTAGAATACAGTGTTGCCGCTTGGCACCCACATAAACTGGCAGAGGGCTGAGAAACTTGTACTGAGTGGGCCAGATCGAGATACGGGGCGAACTCGGAAAAAAAAAGAATGAGCATGTACGCTTGTGGCTTAAGCATGGAGGTGTCCTGCTAACAGATGATGGTCCAGAAGGCTACTAACAGGATGAGGATAGTGGACCACGTGGGCCTATGGGGATTAAGTGTCAGTAAGAGGTAAAGAGATTAGACTAAAAAAACAGGCAGCATTTTTAACCTTATCACTCCTCCCCTAATACCCCGAAGACCATCTTCCACCAACTTCAGCACACTTGAGTTTACCAACCGCCTCAGGGACATACCACCGCTGTCCCCGGGGACCCAATCTGTAAGCAGAACCTGTCAGGATTACCCCCCAATTTAGTGCCCATACACAGTCCCTTCCATGGATGCCTGGACACACAGTCGTTGGAAATTAACTTTTTTGTCCGGATGTGAGATAAATCAATGCCGACGACTCTCTTCTCTTTCCAAATGAGCAACTTTACATCCGAAAGGACGTGACCTACTGCAACATGCCACTGAAAACAGGATCTCTGTTCATTCTGGTCTTGTTTACCCTGCAAGCCAGCAGAATCAAAGGTAAGCCTGTATTTAAAAGGGGTTGGGACAAATACTATCTAGTCTTGTTGTTCGAATGCAATCTTTGAAATCTACCACAGCCACAACTTTTTTACTATTATATGTCTCAGTGCACTGTACTGTATGGGATGTCTTATCCAACAGCATCTTCTCCCCTCTAGAGTGCTGAAACACCGGAGGGGTGAATATGCTGTTCTATTTAGCATCTAAAGAACTATTTTAATATGTCAAGAGCCAATTTGTGAAGAAAGGTTTTGCACAAAACAAACTCAAAACGTGGTAGCTACTTTCATAATAAACTTGCTACAAACAAAAAACCCAATCATTCGCTTTGATTTTTGCTATTTCGGAATGCGAAACGTGAAAAAATAGCATGTCATGCAAGTTTCAAATGTCACTACAGTGTTATCTGGCTCCATTCCTTAGAGAGAGAGAAACAAAAGGCATTCTGTTTGTGGCCGTGTGGAACGCTAATCTTTTCTGGCTTGTAGTTTTGCTGCGGGGCCTCTCTCATCTCAATTAGTACTGTTGCCCCTCATGCCTGCACATGTCCTCGGCAAACTCACACATCTCAAAAATTGAAATGAAACCCTGGTTTATCAGTGCTAATAAGTCCCATTACCTGTACCACTGTCTCTTCATCTGCTCAATTGTTTATGGCTTGTGTTCTGATGTGGTCAGATGCTCTCTGACCCGAAAACACATGAGATCATTGAGACCTTCTGCAAATGGTCAGCTCAATGTCTTCCATTACAAACATCTCAAGCTAATAGTTCCGCACGTGGCACTGGGCCAAGGTGCATTTATGTCTCATCAAAATAATTAGACCGGAGGCCCAATGTGATGTGACAAGGTGACAGTTAGATCAATTACAACAACGGCATAACTGTTACAAATCGAACATCATTAGCCATACAGTCATTTGCATGAATCTATGATGAATGATCAACCTAAATGACCATTATTTACATTACAGAAAGACAGATGTTTCTTGTTAGAAGTTTGTTTTGTTAGTGTCACACAGTTGTTCAGTCCATGGTGGTAGGCTATAGACCACTTCGGAAAACGTAAGCAATGCTTGTCCAGAACTTCCTGTTTCAGTTATTTAACACCTGCTTGAACAGGATACAACTAACCACCAACTGAAACAAAATATTGAACAAATATTTAATTATACGTAAGATTTAAAAGAAGAAAATAAAACCCGGAAGTGCTTCTGGACCATTGTTTGCATCTTGCAAAGTGGTCTATAAACTGCTAACATAGCCAGTGTGTTCACCAGCAAAACATTCTGTGGATGATAAGTCTAGTCAGCCATGTAATGAAACCTGGTGGGGATACCACAATTTAAAGCTTGACCAGCAATGGTGGTTGCACATTCATCGTTGACAGCAATTCGACTTACAATGTCTGGACAATTAAGTAATAGTTTAACAAAAATAACAATTCTGTCATAATTTACTAGCCCTCCTTTACAGCCCATTTTCAACAAAAATGACAGACTTTTATGCTTACTTGTCCACGTATTTAGATAAAAGACAGCATATCGCCTCCTTATACTATGCACTTAAAGTATGTACTGTTTTTGTCATTGAAAAGTACATACATTTTAGTGTGTAACAAAACAATATGCACGCACTGAAACATACTAACAGGAAAAGGAAGTGACTGGCCGCATGCCCTGACAACATTATGGCCATAAACTGTCACACACATTAAAATATAGCTCTTCTTTCCATATTTATTCATTTATTGCTTCTTATGTAATGTTAACTATTATATTTATTTATATATACTATAGTTATATTTAATAATTACTAAACTCCGCCTACTCGCGGTGAGTTGTGGGTAATATTAGCCGTTAAAGTGTGCATCATTCTGCACTTCGAATTTCTACCAGAAGAAGTAGACCATCTGGCAATCTTTGGAACACTCTTTTCAACATACTACGATTTATGACATATTTTCGAATACTATTTAGGACGGATAGTATGCGAATTGGGAGGCAGCAACAGTTTGAACCAAATGAGGTTGAGTAAATGATGACAGATATTTGTTTTGGTGTCAGCTATCCCTTTAAAGGGGTCATATGACATGGCTAAAACAAATAGTATCCTTTGTTTTAGATGTCATGCAATGTGTATACACGATTTAAGGTTCAAAAACGCTGTATTTTCAAAATACCGTGCATGTTTGTATCTCCTCTTTGCCCCGCCTCTCTGAAACGTGCAGATTTTTTACAAAGCGCATCGCTCTGAAAAGCAAAGAGTGCTATGATTGGATAGTTAACCAGTGCGTAGTGATTGGTCGAATACTGCAAGTGTGTGACGGAAATGTAACGCGTCTTACCATATTTATAAACATCAGGTTCCAAAGCAATTGTACTGACAGGTACGCCCACCTTACTTACGTATACATTTGGGCAGTCTTAGTCAAATCATACCACGAACTGACGTAGATTTGTGGGGGTGTGGTCACACGAGGCGTTTCAGGCGGTCTGGGTGAACATTCGCTTTTAGATAGAATGCATCTTTTGTTCCCACACTTTAATTTTTACATGAATGGGCAACTTATAACACACCAAAGATGCAGAAAAAACACGTATTCGCACCATATGTTCTCATAATTCTGCATATACTTTTTCTGCTCTACGGTGACCAACTCAACATCAAAGAAACACTTTTTTCCTTCACTTTACTTCACATTGCTAATGTTAATTTGTCTATAACTAATCTTATGATAATCTACGAGTTGTAGTGTGGTACACTGAAGTCTGAGGGAGCCCCAGGCTGAGCTGAGCTTAATGCTTTAAGAAGCTCTCTGAAGTTTACCAGCTGGTCACACAATGCTCCATTTTCAAAATATTTGGCTAATTTCAATGGAGCCCCTGTTTTTCCACTACCCTAATTTCTTTATGTAACATAATGCCACAGCTCTGTAAACAAAGGATTTTTTTACTTTTTAAACGGCATAGAAAAGGCTAACACTGCTCTTGAAGGGGACAAATAACAATCTCTCTGCTGTTTTATGGTATAGTAGGTATTTGAGTGTGATCAAAGACTGTTTACGGAAGTCATGCCACATGCGACCATGTTCTCAACTTTTTCGGGCAGCTATTTTAGTCAGAAGGTCAGAACAGTTCTATCTACTTGAATGGGGGAGACAGATTTTTCATGAAATCGCTAGCAAAAAACGCAATTAAACCTGACATGAACTGTACCATAACTTTCTTCCAGTCTGAAACATCCTAGACTGGTACCAGTAAAACATCAGGTGTAAACCTCTTAATGATCTCAGGTGCTGGTGAACTCACTACTAACTCTGGCCACACGTCATTATATAACAGTAAAGTCCATCTTGTAATGGGGAATTATAAATAGGTCCACTTTAAGGTGCCAGCTTAATCAAAGGGTATAACTCTAGCGACATTTACTGAAATCATTATACATTTCTTTATTTTAAGGCATTTTTAGAATCTCTTTGACTTTTTCAGATGTATGTTTTTCACTGAAGACTTGCTTTTACATAATTAGGTTACAAATACAAAGCTGACCTTTTACCAACTTATCTAGAGAATGTGTTTAACATCTGCATGAATGGTGTTTTAACTTACTGTTCACATAGGGAGCCTAATCCTATTAAATGTTCATTCAGAATACTAATTATAGCCTTAAAAGGTTTTGAATGGTCTTTGACTGAGTGTGACTAAGCGTAAGGGGTATGGCATGATCCACTGTTTAACTGTCCTCTGCAAAAGCAAATCTATTCTTTAACAATAAACACATAACGTTGTTTTACCTTTTGCAGAACTCAATGCAGAAGACTGGATTCTTGGGATCAGGAATGTGAAGTACAGGCATTTCCTCGAGACCCCACGGGGAAACAAACAGCTAAGAGATGCCAGAGTTTCGTTTGCTCTAGATAGGTTTCGAGCAAAGAGATCAGCGACATTTAGTACAGGGGTGAAATTGTGCCCACAGGAAAGCATGGCGGAGGTCATCACCAGCCATAAAGCTTATTACAAACTGAGAGGTAGGCAAATATCTACCCGAAACACCACAAGGGACTTAACACTGAACATCAGCGCCAAATTTGGCTACTACAACTCACATGGTCATAAATCATAATTAACTTCCCAGTTGTTTGTAGCCTTCTGAGAAAAGAAAGATCAAGCCACGCAAAAAAAGAAATGGTGAGGAACCAAGTATAGATAAAAGTAGTCTTAATAGAAAGAGGCGTCTCTTTAATTCCCTCTTTCTCTGAGTCATCTAGTAAATACCTCTCTTCTGTATAGCTTCCACAGATCAATGTCAATGAGGTAAAGGCAGTAAAATAAAAGAACACCCTCAGCACACGGTTTAATCCACTCACACCGTGTTCATCAATTTTCAATTTTCACTTTTATAATGTTTAAATAAAAAATGTACTTTAGGTATATTAATCCTAGGTACATTTCAACTGTGAGAACGCAAAATTCGAAAGAAAAAAAATTAATGAATAAACATTTTCTTGGTGTAGTGTATTGTGAAATTCCAGTGTTATGGATATGACGTTTTTTCAGTTAGAACTTGAAATAGACATTCATACATATATTCAGACATACATATATATCGAACCATCTATATATATATTTATATTTTTTATAGTCCAGACATCAGAAAAATATCAGTTTTCTATTTTAAAAGAGAGAAAAATGATGTGGCAAAAAAAGATGCAGGTTTTTGAGAGACAACATACTTTGTACACTTATATTTAGTCATTTTGCAGACGCTTTTATCCAGATTTCTTTTTGTTGATTTCTCTGAATTTAAATGAAGCGTTTGGTTCAAAAATGATATAAATGAGAGTGCATTTCAACTAATATCAATCAAACTGCAGTTGGTTTGTTTTGATTTAAGCCATAATAACTAAAAAAAATACAGCTAACTAACACAATAAACACACAATAAACACACAATAATATAATAAAAACATCATTTTTGAAAGATTTTAAAAATCTCATTTTGGAACTAAACTCTTCATATGTACACACCAGAAGCAAAAAATACCCAACAAATGGAGAAGGGATGACTACTTATAGAACATAAAATAATTATATATATATATATATTAAAATTTTCATGTGCCCATTTATGAGTAACATGGGCCGTTATGGATTTGACAATTCAAATACATGACTATGGAAAACTTTGATTTAAAAACAGGGAAGAAGGAGACTTTACACAGATATTTAAACCATCAAATTTTAACATCTGACCTATCAGTATGCTCAAAAAACCATATTGATATTTTCACTTATATGCTTGGAATTTCATATTAGCCATATTAAAGGGATTTGGCTAGTTCACCCAAAAATGACAATTCTGTCATCATTAACCCTATTGTCCTTTTAAACGTGTATGACTTTCTTTCTTCTGCAAAACACAAAAGAAGATATTTTGAAGAATGTTGGTAACCAAACAACGGCGGCACCCATTCACTTCTATTGTATGGACACAAAAGCAATGGAAGGCAATACGTACCTCCGTTGTTTGGCTACCAACATTCTTCAAAAAATATTCTATTGTGTTTGCAGAAGAATGTAAGTTATAAAAGGTTTGAAACGAAAGAGGCTGAGTTAATGGTGACAGAATGTTTTATTTTTGGGTGAACTATCCCTTTAAGGTAGAATCATATTTTATTGTCACATAAGTCTTAACGAAATGTAAATAGCAGTGTTGTCAGCAGTGCAGTCAAGTAATTTCTAACCTCCTGACATGTTTTATTTATATTGTGTGCTCCTCCATATTTCGGTTTTAATTTAAACAGGGTATTGGCCGTCCCTAAATAATTCTCATGATATTTAATAGTTTGTCAAGAAGCTGTGTGGGAGGCTTTCCGGATCTTTCTCGATAGAGTTCCTGACACCACAGAGTACCAGCAGTGGGTGTACGCCTGTCAGAGAGACTCGCTTTGCATGGAAGATTTGGCCCGGAATTTTAGTAGCACACAGGAGCATCTTGACATGGTAGCCAGTGTGAGTATATGCGTCATGTCTGTTGCTATCACATTAAATTTTTTGCCAATACTGTGCCATAATGATTTAACTGATAATAAGTATATTTCTTTTCATAACTTCTCAAAGAGGTTTATATAATTTACAGAGAGTGAATGCTCAAGCCGAACAGGAGAGGTAAGAATCCAGAAGATGAGCTTTTTCTCTTCAGTATGACTGGTATGGAATTTACTATCTTCATTTAGTGCCTAAACCCCAGAATGAATGAGGTCACTTGACTACTGGGAAATCTTTCACGCCTGTACTTTAAAAACAAAGTTTGTTCATATTTGGTGGCCTAGCTAAACATTGCTCTCTGACCTGATCCACTTTAATACGGTGGATCTGTGCCCAGACATATTACGCTTGGGTGTTAGAGTCACACGAACATACCCGCCTTATATGCAGTCAACCCTCCTTTCGAAGACAATGACATTTTATTGCATTTATCATTCCTTTATTGATTCATCGGTTCTCAACATCATTTCAATTATTTGTAGGGCTCGCACACCTGCACCGGGAGAGAAATGTAAGTCCTTACCACCCGAATAGAAAGAATATTGGTTGATCTTATAAAAATGTGACTGACTGACTAATGACTTCTCGCATGTCAGGTTCAAAGAGTCACGCGGAGCTTTTCATCACAGAATCTGACGGGGTACGGCTACTACCTCGTGCTTTTTAGAATATGCACTTAACATACTGATGAAGTTGGAAGCAAATAAATTGACTATTCTCTGATCTGATAGGAAACTGGAGCACCAGATGTTGTCTCTCAGAATCCGGTTGAGCACATTGTAGAGTTCAGTGTGACTATAGTAGACCCTGCATTTGACGCAGTACTGAGAGATCCAAACAGCCCTCAATATGAAGACTTCACTAGCAATCTCCACATGCAGGTTACATGAAATGATTAACAACCATTTTATCAATGTTTAATACTGTTTTTCTTACTACGTGAACTAGCCAAAAGAAGCTAAAAGGGTCAAATAAAGTCCAAAGAAAGACTGACTTACTTCAAAAAAGGGCAAGAGATTTAACATGGCAACATGGCAGAATGTCTGATAATCCATAATCTGAGGTTATATACAGCATATAGATTGAATTATATCATTATTGATTAATATATTTTTATATTCTTTGAATACATTTATTTTACAGATGATGCATGTTTTGGACAAGCTTCCCGGGTTTAAAGACATTCGAGTGCTGCGATTCCGGTGAGTTGATGGTGGAACTGTGGGATTCACTCAGATAATACAGTCTATTGAACTTGAAAATTGTGTTTTTGGATGAGTAATTCTTTCTCACAGCGGCATTTTGGGGTAAGTAGTTAAAGAAATTCTTGGCACATTGCATTCAGAACATTTCTGTTATTAACTGTACAATTATAGCCCATTTCACTGTATAATGTGTTCTTACTCCCGTTATAATAGATAATCCTTAGCGTAAATTAATATAATTACAGGAACACTACCACAAAAAAGATAATTCTGTCGTTATTATTCAAAACTGGGATGCTTTTCTGTGGAATAAAAGTTTTAGTTTTATTCTAAAACCAAC
Organism: Triplophysa siluroides; assembly: GCA_006030095.1. NCBI lineage: Eukaryota > Metazoa > Chordata > Actinopteri > Cypriniformes > Nemacheilidae > Triplophysa > Triplophysa siluroides. Next base: position 61,304 of record VCII01000657.1, read on the forward strand.
CAACCAAAGTTGTTGGTTGCTGACAAAATAGTTTTTAGTCAGTTGATCCAGTTCACAGATTGGTCTGATAAAGCTGTTTAGTTCTACCAAAGGTATTGATATTAATATTAACAAGATGCGCCACTTCTGTTAAAATGAATGTCGAGGAATGCAACGGTCAATATGGCCGCTCTAGCGAAGGGAGTTTGCCTTTATAGAGTTTATTCAGACCCAAAACTTGCGCGCATGAAACTCGCACGCGTGATTTAAGCGCGCAGAACAGTTCCACGAGCGTAAACACACACTCGCGAGAGCGCATTTATGCTCCGTGAGCGTATGAACAGTATCCGCGCACGGAAAAGAATACTACTTAGAGCGCATTTCCGCTCCGCGTGCAGAAACGTACTCGGTTACTTACGTAACCTCGGCTCCCTGAGATACGGGAACGAGTACTGCGTAGCAGGACGCTAAGAGAAAAACTAAATTTTCTCCGATGACTTAAGCTTTACAATAACGCAGTGAATACTGCACGGCCATGGGTGCGTGCAAAGTAAAACCATTAGCCAATGGCAGAGAAGCTAGTGGAATAGGCCCTAACTCCCGCGGGGCATTGAAGGCCCAAGGAAGAATATGCCAGCGCGATAGCCTCAATTATCCATTTAGATAGACTAAATAAACAGTATTGCCGGCACCCGGAACTGTCACGGTTCTCAGAAGGACTCAGATGCAGGTGAGGTTAATACAGTTTATTTGCTCAAAGTTACACAGCAACAAACAATAAATCTGCAGGGCACTCCTGACCAGAAACATAGGAAACACGGCCGGCTGTAACCTCCGTGAGAGAGAATGTAGACAGGGCACTCCAGACCGTAAAACTGGAAACTCGCTCGTAGATAATCCGTGAGAGAGAATAATCCAAACGTAAATCCAAAAAGGAACACGAGAACCAAAAGAGAGCTGTAAGGGGAAAATAAGTCCAAACCAGCTCACGGGATAACTCGTTCCTACGAAGGGATAGATCAAAAGTAACTACAAGCGCTACGAGCAAACATGGTACAAACAATTTACATCGCCACACGGAGAGAATGGCAAAACGAGCAGAAATAGAGGGAACACAAATGAGGAGCAGGTGAGGGAAATCAACAACACTAAGAGCCTAAATGGGTTACCAGACGTGAGACAAAGGCAAAAGACAAAACACAGCAAACTGGATAAGAATAAACCCAAAATAAAATAAAACAACAGGCAAAGCCTGACAGAACCTCCTCCCCAAAGATGCCTCACGGCATCCAAAACCTACCCACGAGAGCGGAGGAACTGATCAATAAGAGAGCGGTCCAAAATGTCCCGAGCAGGAATCCAGCATCTCTCCTCCGGACCGTAACCCTCCCAGTCTACCAGGTATTGGTGACCTCTACCCCGCCGTCTCACATCGAGAAGTCGACGCACCGTATAGGTCGGCGACCCCTCGATGAGTCTAGGAGGTGGAGGAGCAGAGGTCGAGGGCTGAAGGGGGGAACGAACAACAGGTTTGATCTTGGCCACATGAAATGTAGGGTGAACACGCTTAAGAGAGGGAGGCAACTTGAGGCGAACTGACACCGGATTAACAATCTTTGTGATAGGGAAAGGGCCAATAAACTTAGGACCTAGCTTACGTGCGGGGACATGAAGGGGAAGGTCAGATGTAGACAACCAAACCCTTTGACCGCACACGTAAGAGGGCGCCTTGGAGCGACGGCGATTAGCTGATGTTTGGTAGCGTCTACGAGCGAGAATGAGAGCCCGTCTAGCAATCCTCCAGGTGCGAATGCACCGATTAACAAAGCCCTGAGCAGATGGAACGGAGGCGTCAGCCTCTTGGGAGGGAAATAACGGGGGTTGGTAACCTAGGCAGCACTGGAAGGGCGACAAACCCGTAGACGAAACCGGAAGGGAGTTGTGAGCATACTCGACCATTGTCAACTTAGAACTCCAAGACAATGGCTCAGAAGAAGCAACGCAACGCATGACCCTCTCGAGATCTTGATTCGCCCGTTCGGACTGCCCATTAGACTGTGGATGGTAACCAGAGGATAAACTGGCAGTGGCCCCCAGGAGACGGCAAAACTCTGCCCAAAACTTAGAAACAAACTGGGGGCCCCTGTCAGAAACCACATCCACGGGAAGGCCATGGATACGGAAAACGTCCTTAAGGACGATGCTAGCAGTTACTTTAGCAGACGGAAGTTTTGGGAGGGGAATAAAATGTACCGCCTTCGAGAACCTGTCCACCACAGTGAGAACCACGGAATTGCCGCAGGACGGAGGAAGTCCCGTGACGAAGTCCAAGGCAATGTGGGACCAGGGTCTCGAAGGGGTGGGTAACGGATGCAGGAGTCCTGCTGGGGGACGATTAGAAGATTTGTTAGTCGCACAGACTGGGCATGCCGAGACGAACTCGTGAGCGTCCTGCGCCATGGAAGACCACCAAAACCGTTGCTTAATAAGAGACAAGGTGCGAGCAACTCCTGGGTGACAGGCTAGTTTGGAGGAATGACCCCACTGGAGAACGTCGGTTCGGACCGCCTGAGGAACAAACAACCGATTCGCTGGAACACCAGCCGGGGGAGTAACGCTGACAAGAGCTTCGCGAACCAAGGATTCCACCCTCCAAGTGACCTCCCCCACCACCCGAGCAGGGGAAACAACGGACACCGGGAAGGAGGAAGAAGCCTCGACCTCGAACTGACGCGAAAGTGCGTCCGACTTACCATTTTTACTCCCCGGCCGGTAGGCGATGACAAAATCAAAGCGCCCAAAAAAGCCCAGCGAGCCTGCCGAGAGTTCAAACGCTTAACCGAACGGATATATTCAAGGTTCTTATGGTCGGTCCATACCAAGAAGGGAACCTTAGCCCCCTCCAACCAGTGACGCCACTCCTCCAACGCAAGCTTCACGGCTAACAACTCCTTATTACCGATATCGTAATTCCGCTCCGAGGAATTGAGCCGGCGGGAGAAGAACGCACAGGGATGGATCTTGTCGTCCGGGCGGAACGTTGGGACAAGATCGCTCCTACCCCCGCCTCAGAAGCATCGACCTCCACAATGAACTGACGAGACGGGTCGGGATTAACCAGAATGGGCGCAGACGTAAAGAGACCCTTAAGTCTATCAAATGCAGTCTGAGCCCGCTCTGACCACACGAACCGCCTCAACGTGGAGGTGAGCTCTGACAAGGGAAGAGCGACCTGACCAAACCCCCGGATGAACCGTCTGTAAAAATTGGCAAACCCCAGGAATCGCTGGACCGCCTTGCGATTAACTGGGGTAGGCCAATCAGCAACTGCTTTTACCTTACTGGGGTCCATCCGAATACCCTCGGGCGACAAGATAAAACCCAGAAACGGAACCGACCGTGCGTGAAACACACACTTCTCCATCTTAGCGAACAGGCGATTCTCAAGTAACCGACTTAGACCCGCCGGACGTGCTGGACATGGTCCCGTTCATTGTGCGAGAAAATCAAAATGTCGTCGAGGTAGACGAAAACGAAACCGGTCGACCATGTCCCTCAGCACGTCATTGACGAGTCTCTGGAAAAAACCGCCGGAGCGTTCGACAGGCCAAAAGGCATCACACGATACTCAAAGTGGCCTGTGGGAGTGTTAAAGGCGGTCTTCCACTCGTCCCCCTCCCTTATCCTGACCAGGTGATAAGCATTGCGTAAGTCTAACTTCGTAAAGATGGTAGCACCCTGCAAGAGACCGAAAGCTGACGACATCAACGGCAAAGGATGGCAATTCTTAACTGTGATGTCGTTCAGCCCCCGGTAATCAATGCAAGGGCGAAGGGAACCATCCTTCTTCTCCACGAAGAAAAACCCCGCCCCAGCCGGAGAGGAAGAGGGACGAATAATGCCGGACAACAAGGAATCGGCCACATACCTTTCCATGGCCTCCCTTTCAGGACCAGAAAGAGGGTAAAGGCGACCCTTAGGTGGAGAAGTGCCAGGTAAAAGGTCAATCGCACAGTCGTACGGGCGGTGTGAGGTAGAGATGTCGCTCGGGACTTACTAAAAACGCTCTCAGATCATGATAACATTTAGGTACCCCCGAGATATCTACAGGCTCCTCCTGAAACAGAGGAGAAGAAATCAAAGGAGAAAGAGCAGTGTTTAAACAATTAGAAGCACAAAAATCACTCCATTCAAAAACAACATTCTTTCTCCAGTCAATAAGAGGGTTATGTTTAGTCAGCCAGGCGTGACCCAACACGATAGGGGCGGAGGGAGATTGAATCAGGAGAAACTGAAGCTTCTCGGTGTGATTTCCAGACGTGGTGAGCGAAACAGGTTCAGTAGTAGAAGAAATGTGTGTGAGAGGCGTGCCGCAGAGCGTCTCAGCAGCCGCAATGGACTGAGCGAGAGGTACTACGGGAATCATCCACCTCTTAGCCAACTCAATGTCAATAAAATCACCCTCCGCTCCAGAGTCAATGAGGGCAAGAATCGAGTGGCTAACTCTCCTCCACTGAATGACTGCAGGAAGAACAGTCCGGCTGTGAGAAAGGGGACTTGTAGAGCAAACGCTTACCCCACGAGAAGACAAGCTGACTGGACGATTCTTAATAAGTGGACAACCAGCCACTAAATGCTCAGGATCACCACAATAGAGGCACAAATTGTTGGCCCGGCGTCGACGACGTTCCAGATTGGTGAGCCGGGCACGGCTGATCTGCATAGGCTCTTCCTGGGGCGGAGATAGAGAAGGGGACTGGACAACATCCCTGAACGCGCTAGAGGACTCCCCGTCCACTGTTTCCCTCCCGCGTCGTTGAGTACGGAGTCCCAGCCGAAAATCGACCTGAAGGGCGAGCTGTATCAGCCCGTCGAGCGTCGGAGGAAGCTCCAGAGAATAGATCTCGTCCAGCACACGATCCGCTAATCCGTGCAAGAACCGATCCCAAAGAGCCTTGTCAGCCACAAGATGAAGCCAACGTACGGAACTCAATGGAGTAATCAGAGACCGTCCTGCAACCCTGTTGTAAGAGGGACAACGACCGAGCTGCCTCGTTTAAGTGCAGACCGGTCAAACACCTTCCTAAGCTCCTGGGAGAACAACTCAAATGAAGCACAGCAGGCATGCTTATTGTCCCAGAGCGCCGTACCCCATTCCCTGGCGACACCCTTCAGCTGCATGACCACGAATGCTACCTTCGACTGCTCGGTGGAAAAGCAGGAGGGCTGTAGGGAGAAGGTCAGAGAACATTGTGAGAGAAATGAGCGACAGGAAGTGGGCTCACCGGCGTAGGGAACTGGAGGATTGAGACGAGGCTCCGGTCGGCGGGAAGAGACTGCGTCCTGCTCAACCGGTGCAGCACTAGCTGAAGCTGCCGCTTGTATAGACTGGGTCTGGTCAAGGTGATGAGCGATAGCAGCGAGTTGTTTGGAGAGAGTAGAGATGCCCACACGAATCTCCGCTACCTCCTGTTGCTGACATCCTAAAAGCACTCCCTGGCAGGCGACGGCATGGCGAACATCGACCTCTTCTGCTGAGTCCATCTTTGGTGGCGATGTACTGTCACGGTTCTCAGAAGGACTCAGATGCAGGTGAGGTTAATACAGTTTATTTGCTCAAAGTTACACAGCAACAAACAATAAATCTGCAGGGCACTCCTGACCAGAAACATAGGAAACACGGCCGGCTGTAACCTCCGTGAGAGAGAATGTAGACAGGGCACTCCAGACCGTAAAACTGGAAACTCCGCTCGTAGATAATCCGTGAGAGAGAATAATCCAAACGTAAATCCAAAAAGGAACACGAGAACCAAAGAGAGCTGTAAGGGGAAAATAAGTCCAAACCAGCTCACGGGATAACTCGTTCCTACGAAGGGATAGATCAAAAGTAACTACAAGCGCTACGAGCAAACATGGTACAAACAATTTACATCGCCACACGGAGAGAATGGCAAAACGAGCAGAAATAGAGGGAACACAAATGAGGAGCAGGTGAGGGAAATCAACAACACTAAGAGCCTAAATGGGTTACCAGACGTGAGACAAAGGCAAAAGACAAAACACAGCAAACTGGATAAGAATAAACCCAAAATAAAATAAAACAACAGGCAAAGCCTGACAGGAACAGAACGGGGTGCTTCAGCGCACACAAGAGCCTTCTTTGAAGGAGGTCCAACGACAGCGAGACACGGTCCCTTTCTCTTCCTCACCTCGGTCATAGGATGGTGCCTGAGGTGCAGGGTTCAGCATGATCTTTGGCCGGGGTCCCTGGCGCTGAGGGTGGGGGAAACGTCTCCCCGAGCGAGAGCGTTGACGCATCTCAGCTCCGACTGCCTTCTGAGCAGCGGGGGGCGTGGCCTTCACCGGCTGCTGAGTGAGCGCTGGCTTGGGCACGAAGTGCTTCATGGCCTGTGAAGACTTCTTGACTGCTGTGAAACGTTCCGCTAAATCCTCCACCGCCAGTCTGAAGAGGCAGGTAGCGGAAATCGGAGCGTCGAGGAAGGGGACCTTGTCAGCCTCCTTGATCTCCGTGATCACGCTCGAGCACCACAAGACTAGCCATCGGTCTGCCTATCGCCTGGGCCGGGGCCTTGGTGGCGTGTAGAGTGAGATCCGTCACGCTCCGCAGCTCTTTGAAGGGCGCGATGTCAGTACCGGACTCATCCATCCCCTGGAGGAGTTTGGCCTGGTATAGCTGGAGCACTGCCATGGAATGCAGTGCTGAAGCCGCTTGGCCGGCGCATGAAAATGCGCATCCAGTGAGGGCCAAGGTGGTTTTGCACGGCTTGGAGGGATGAGCCGCTTTCGCCATGGCCATGGGCGGACACAGATATGTGGCCACCGACTCATCCAGGGGAGGCAGCTTCTCATAGCCTTTTTCCTCTCCGCCGTCAACCGAGGTGAGAGTGGAGGAAGAAGAGGGTCGTAGGCGGGCCGAGTAGGGGGCGCGCCATGACCTGGTGAGTTCGTCGTGAATCGAAAACCGAGCCCGACAGCTCCTCCCCGTCTGAAGCCGCTAACGACATGCTGTCGCTTCCACTAAATGAGACCATGTCACCGGCGGATACTGATGGACGCTGGTCAGGCTGGGAGAAACGAACCAGCGAAATTTCTCTCTGTGGAGAAGGCAAGGCACGCCGAGGGGACGTGACCCCGCACTTCCCCGAGCGCTTAGTTCCTCTACCCCGTTGCTTCGTCCCTGCTGGGGGGTGAAAGCTACCCGCAAGCGCAGAAAGGAGAGACTCATGCTCTCGCAATGAAGGCATTCCGTCTCTCTGTGCGTCTTGAGCGTGGGAAAATCCCAAGCATGAGACAGCTCAAAATTGAACTTTGCACGCACCAATGGCCGTGCAGTATTCACTGCGTTACTGTAAAGCTTCTGTCATCGGAGAAAAATTAGTTTTCCCCATAGCGTCCTGCTATGCAGTACTCGCCGTGACCGTCAGCGGTGTGCAGGAGAACCCCACACGAGTGACAGCGCGGCATTTGCAACAACGCAGCAGGAAATTTGCTCCGAAAATGTACTCTTTTAGAGCTTTGCCGGATGGCGGCAGGGAAAAGGAACCAGTCTAGTCCGCTGCAATGCTTTTACGACAGCGAAGCTAACAGTACGAGTAGCGAGGTAGAAGTCGTCGCTCAAGGAGAAGAGATCTGAGGACCCTACGGCGATGTGTCTGCTTATATAGCCATAAGCCCCGCCCCTTTTGGCGGGCTCCGTCGCCATAGGTCCGTGCAGCTTCGCTGCCATTGGCTCAAAATTTAACTTTGCACGCACCAATGGCCGTGCAGTATTCACTGCGTTACTGTAAAGCTTCAGTCATCGGAGAAAAAATAGTTTTCCCCATAGCGTCCTGCTATGCAGTACGAGTGAAGTATCAATAGGGAACTGAGTCCGCAAGCAGAGGCTTTGACGAACGCGCGTGCGATTCACTCTATGCTCTCGCAACTGCTCAACACTTGCTCGCTCATTGAGTTGACTTCTGCCATTGTCCTGCCTCCAAAGTGTCAGATGTCTCCACTCATTTGATTGGTAACTTTTAACATGCACTCACCTACATGCAGTCACCTACAGATAACCTGTCTTAATCTGTAATTGTCTGCCTTCCCCCATTCAAGTAGATAGGACTGTGGACTTGCTACGACATAAATAGCTGCCCAGAGGCATTGCGAACATGGCTACTGAGCGGCACGACTTCCGTGAACTGACTTTGGTTCTACTTAATGACCCATTTATTCAACAGCATTTTGATTCAACAGTTATGAAAGTTCACCAAAAAGTAAAAATTCTGTCATCATTTATTCACCCTCATGTCATTCAAAATATGACTCTTTCCACTGTGGAACACAAAAGAAGATAATCTGAGAAATGTCTCAGTTGTCAACAGGGGTACAGTTGTTTGGCTACCAACATTCTTTAAAATATGTTCTTATGTGTTCTGAAGAAAGAAAGACAATTTCTTGGAATGACACGTGGGTAATGTTCAAAATCATCAAAATGTTCATTTTTGGGTGAACTATCCCAGTATACTTTTTGTGCATAGGTGGTCGCTTTAACCTGTCATTGTGCGGGAAAGAGAAGGGTCTCCTTTTTATTCACGCATGCCACATGAATGTGATAAAATAATGACAGATTTGAGTTAACGATTCCTTTAAGACAGTCGATCAAGTAAGTGTGACCATGTCAATGTGACAGCTCTTATAATTCCTTTCATCACACTGAGCAGATCTGGAGATGAAGCAGTGCGCTATGCAGTAGTATTTGAGACTGATGGCACGAGGATCGCAGGGAATGCGGGCCCAGCTGATGAATCTGGCATGGGGGAGGTCCTAAAGAGCATGGTGACCAAGGCCCTAACTGAAGCCTCATCGCTACCTGTAGACATGCTTTCCCTTACTTTCGAACCTGGTACACAAAATCAATACGATCGATGTTAATTCTCTATGCAGACTACAAATATCTAACCTATTGTGGTTTATATGCACAGACTCACCAGCAGCAGAGGAACAGGAGAACAATACATCCAGAACTCCAGCTGTTGAAGAATCAAATATTTTACCTGAGGAAATTATTACACAATCCACAGAGACTAAAACACCTTTTGGAAGTACAAGCATTTTTGGAGATCTAGGCCTGGGTAAGACTCAAGTAAACTTGGGCGAAAAAACAGCAAGAATCATTACACAGGAAGTACCCGATATATTGTCCCGCATGACCACATTGACAGCAGTAACACGGCAGCCAGCCACAGAGATCATCAGCGGACCTTACTTTGAGGATTCAAAGGAACAAAGTCTAATCACTAAAGACACTTTAGGGACAAAAGGTAAATCTTTCAAATTTGCAGCGGATAGTGAGTCACTGTACAAAGCATCCGCTTCAAAGACCTCAAAGTTAGGCAGACTACTAAAACAGAATTAATTGTAATTTCACATTGTATGCATTTTCAAAGACGCTTTGTTTAACTGGTTCTTTGTATTCAAGGATCTCCGAGAAGCACTACAGTGGATTACTTATTAAAGATGGCTGGAAAGAAAATTGTTGCCACAGATGCATCAGTGGACTTCGATTCTTTTGAAGTGGCAAAAGCATCTACTTCAACTCAGCCTGAAATGGATATTGATATGACACCAGAGGCCTCTCCAGCAGAAACAACATCATCAATCATGGCATCCCTAACCCCCACTGAGCGACCTAAAGATGCTATCTTTCAAGAAAATGACACAATCGGCAACACTGAACCTACGGAGACTCCTAGCAAAGGACTTTCTCACCCTACTAGTCCGATAGCGAACGCAGAGTCGCCCATTACAACTGACCTCAGTGAACATGTACAGCCTTCTCCAGGACTTACCACTCCTAAACCAATTCTTCCCGAGGCAATTCCCTCAGGCCTAATGCCCACTGAAGGGCTTATTTCACATGTGACCCCTGAGAATTTCCTGGATGATGAGAAACAGCAACTTTGGACCACTTCACCTTCCCAACGTAAAGTTGTTACAAAAAATAATAAAGACATGCAAGACGATGTAGAACAATCGGATGAAGAAGATGAGACGAATGGGTTCCCTTCAGAGTTGGATGAATACCCACAATCCTTGGCTCCTCCTTTGGACTATGTCACCACTCCTCCTATGATGGCTTCTAACCAGGCCAAAGAGTTAGTGGTGTTTTTTAGCTTGCGTGTGACTAATATGATGTTTTCAGAAGATCTTTTCAACAAGAGCTCTCCCGAGTACAAATCACTGGAGAACATGTTTCTCGAACTGGTAGGTAAACACTCTTTTGTCTTTGACCTTCTCTTGCTACATTCCTTTTTATCCTTATTTCATTGTTAGCCTTTTATTTGCCATTACTGTGCATGAGCGGAAAATTAAACAGATAAAGACTGTCATCTGTCTTCAGAGACTTGTGAGAACAGTCTTGTTCAAAAAGAAACGTTGTTTTTTTTCTAAAAAGCTCTGGGGTTTGGGAGGCGGAGAAAAAAATGAATTACATTTTGTGCTGGGATAGTTTGCGAGACTTTTTTTTTCTGAAGCTTACTTTTCAGTTTAGACTGAAAAACCACATCTAAGCCTGAAATGGAACCTTGTAAGGCAATTTCAAAATGTAATATAGATTATATCTTGTAAAACTGCTGTTTTTCTTCCAACTAGAGGCAATTCTCTCAACCAAGCGACTCGCCAAATCCTGAGGCCTCTAGTCAACAGACCTTGAGAGAACAGAGGACATTAGCCTCAATACCGGTACACCTGTAACTCGAACTTGAAATAGAATAATTCACTGCGAGTTCTTGGCACTAAATTCTGCAATCTTTTTTAATAGCTTTCTACTGATTCAACCTGGAATTCATATCAATTTTACGAGGTGGTAAATGCGTATGAATTTCGTAATGTGAATCGTACAAAACTGTACAATTATTGGAAATTCCAAATCGAAGCTCCTACCCTACCCTAACCCCACCCCTAAACCTAACTGTAACTGGCGCAAAAACAAATTATATTAATACGTAAAAAAAGGTCATACGAATTCATACAAATTAGCCACCTCGTAAAATAGTTACGAATTCTGATTACAGTTTAGAATAATATATAATAAATGCAGATCATTTTTCTAACCGACACTAACCAAAACTTAACACGCCATCAATTTTTACATTTTAAAGAGATGATTCATGTGTGGAGTGATAGCATGGCAAGTATGCCAGATCAAGGTACTGTTACCTCTTGCATCCTCCACAATCTAGCACTCCGTACCTGCAAAATCTATCATTCGTTGCATGCAAATTGTGCTCAGCTCAGATTTGGTGGGCATGTATCTCAATTTGAATAATTCCTTTAGTGAATGAGATGCTAAAGCAATGCAGACATTGCATGCGAATAATTTGCACAGAGAATTTTATTCTAAGTGAAATCAAAAACAGAATTATTTGTCTGAAATGAAACAGTTATTTTGTTAGTTTCAACTTTTGTTGCCGTTTTTTCGTCAAGATCTCAGTGGATACGTAAACTACTATGCCTTTGAATATGTGCATATAGGAAATATTTTGAACATGTGCCTACGAAATGCTCAAATTGTGCATTCACAAATATTTGTACAGGAATTACATGTACACCTTCATGTACTTAAAACCAAACACAGATCACACCAAAAAATCCCTCTGGGGATGTTTTCTAATTCTTTTTTCCAAACTGTGTTTCTAGCTTAACATGCTACACAAAGGTCATGGGTTTTATCCCGGTTGGAACATGCATTGATCATATGAATCGGAACTCAAATGCACTGAAAGTCACTTTAAATAAAAGCTATGGTTGGTTAGGTTGGTAGACTAATTATTGGGTCTTTTCTTGCAGTAAGATACATATTGTTAACGTTAAAATGTTATTTATTAGAGTGTTATATTAATGAAGACAAAGCACCTTTTTGGAATAGGAAATTAACGTTTTAATAAATAATTTATAATAAAGGCAATACTCACCTGATTTTGTGGCTTGTTTGTGTACAGTTCTGGCTGAATGCAGTCTCTAAGATGCTGGCATACAGTATGTGCTAGCTAACTGGATAGACAGTTTTAAGTGTTTTAAATGTGGTGAGTCTTAACTGGTTTAAATTAGTTACTCCACTAATGGATCACCGTGAAACAGACTTGTTGTGTTTATTTTTCTAAAATCATTTCTGTTCTTCCTGTATGTGTCAACATAGATTTTTATTGTTCAATTTAAAACATCTACATGTTCTGTTCTATACTTTTTGTTTTTTTTATTTATGAAACTATTAACAAAAACTAAATTTCCATTAATAAGTGGTTGCCCAAACTAGTACTGCACGTGAGTTTTAAGTCATAAGCAACTGTACTGCATTTTGGATTCTCAAACAAACCACTCAAATTCATGTCAGAAGCTACTCTGGTAAGTGTAATAGCCATAAAGTTAGTTTATTGATTCATAAATGGGCTAGTAAAAAATAATTTCATCACAATGGATATTTAAATTCTGAAGGACTAACATTAATTTTTCCTCCTCAATTCTGCTCATTTATAATTCGGCGGTTTGGGAGCTTTACAGCTGTAATATTTTAGGTCTCTACTAGATTTACATTGATTTTAGCCTCTCATCTCAGTAGCGCTCTCATTACTCCTGTCTCTACTGGTTTGTGTAGCTAGCTACCATCTTGATTGGACATGGAGGACTGAAGTATCTGCATTCATGCAAAGTTAGCACATCAGTCATGATCATCAAAAATTTTAGAACAGAACTGAAACAGATGCCAAAATAAACCAGTAGATACAAGTCTAACTGTCAGACCCGTGTGCTAGAATGTGAGATTTGCTACAATGGTTAGCGTTTTCTCTTTTCTGTGTGTGAGTGTTACTCAATATATATTAGCTGAATCATTCTGTCCTGCGGTGGCAATCACAGGTCGTGACACTGGAATCAGATAGACAGTAACATTGATTGGGCCTGAGCTCTGAGTCACAGCATGTCCTGTGGGTAAGAGTCCCACCTGCTCTGCCCTAGCCGAAAGGTGAGAGGTTGATTGGCAGATCAGCTCTACCTCCTAATACAGATTACCTGACGGTTTACAGACATGGACTTGTTTACTTTTAAAAGACATTATATCAAGTCTACACTGTATAGGCTATAGTATGGCCGCTTTATGGTTGGATTTACTAAAAAAGATGCTTTCTGACTAAATTATTCATGCTTTGATTCTATATGGTGTCCTATATCTAACCTTGAGGTGGTTAAGTGAGAATTGATTAAAATCACTGTATACATTTTGACTTTGTAAGCAACTAATCGATTTCAGAATGAATGTTTGTGTTTATTTAATATATGAGTGTGTGGCGTGAATATTTAAATGTATAGGAAATACACAAACATACATGTATATATTTAAGAAATTTGAGTAATATACAGTATGAAGAGTTCATTTGCAAAAACAGATATCCTAGCTTTATTTTTCAAAAACTATGTTTTTTTGTACATTCCCAGTAGTATCAATCAAACGGCTGTTTGGTTGCTTTGATGTTGAAAAAATCTGAAATAAGTAACAAAAACTACAGCCAACTAACACAATAAAACATGATAACTAGGGCTGTCAAAAGATTAACCGCGAATAATCGCATCCAGAATAAAAGTTTGTGTTTACATAATATATATCTGTGTACTGTGCATATTAATTATTTGATTTTATAAATACAAACACATACACATGTTTACATATTTAGGAAATATTTACGTGTATTTATTTATATTTACCAACAATTGAAATTATATATAAATGTTTAATTATTTTTTTATTTTTCTTAAATATATGCATGGATGTGTGTTAATAAATACAAAATTATTATGCACAGCACACAGATAAATATTATGTAAACACAAACTTTTATTCTGGAAGTGATTCATTGCGATTCATCATTTTACAGCCCTTATGATAACATAATAAAAAACATGATTCTTGAAAATGTATCTGTTTTTTGCAAATAAACTATTCATATTTATACATAATGTAAATTAAATTTTAATATACTTTCAAACTTTTTAGTGTAAATATTTGTCATATTTACACAGGTGTGTGTGTTTGGAATTTGACAATTTCAAAGTATGGTTAGTTACAAACTTTGCCAATACTATTGTTTACATTCAGGGGGTTAGAAATTTGAACACAACAGTCTTAGTATAAAACTTTGCAGCAAATAAATGAACATAGTTGAGGAAAGGCATGTTGTAACTTTTTTGAGCGAATTACTAATGAAATGAAAAAAAAAACCCATCTAGAACACCTTAGCAACACTCACAGCAATCTCACAGCAACGTGTTAAAACGACAAGAATATTTGATCAATGACAAAGCAAGGCCCTGGGACATTGCAGCGTTCTAACCTCCTGTCCGTGGAAGCCTCTCCTTCGGCAAATCTATGACACCAAAGCAATGTGGCAAACAAGATTCGCATGAGCAATCATCACTCACTCTTCTTTATTTCAGAAAAAAAACCTCTAGATTAAATTAAATGTTTAATTAATTAAATTAGCTTAACGCCAAAACACTGTACGTACTTGAAAATGATCAGCTATTGCTGAATAATATGCATGTCACATTTAAGAGATGCACATTTTCAGAATATTAATAACTTAGATGTCTCTAGAAATATATCACGCTCTCAAGTCTTCAATCGCACGACTGGTGCAATCAGGCTCGTGAAATCTTGAGCAAAGATGGATGACGGAGCTGCTACGCCCTATTTCTCCCGAACAACCGTCTTTATCTCTAACTGGCCCTCCTCGTGCGAAGTGAAATGCGTCGGAAAGGTTTTGCATATTGAAATAGAATGAGAGACAGACACCAGCTGAATTTTTCCCATCTCTGAACTCAAGCTATCGATGCGAATTGCTTTAGAATTGACAATCCCATTCCCAGAAAGCTTCGCACCTACGCCACATCACATTTACCCACAATAAACCAGTCGGCAATGACCAATGAAAAATCATAATTTCAATCATTTTACTTATATCTCCACTTTTCCACAGCTCCTCCCATATCTACAGTCCAACCTGACTGGATTTAAGGAGCTAGAGATCCTGAACTTCAGGAACGGCAGTGTGGTGGTGAACAGCAAGATGAAATTAACCAGACCTGTTCCCTACAACGTTACGGAGAGGGTGCACTGCTTGCTTGAGGACTTTTGCAATGCCGCGTCTAAGAGACTGGACATGGAAATTGACTCCCAGTCAGTGGATGTGGAATCAGGTAGGGATGCTGTTTACCAACAGTAAACAACAGTAGATATTCACATTAACGTAAAGGGATCATCATCACACTTGCAGTCTCAAGTCTGTGAGTCTTTATCTGGCCATTTAAAACCAATTAGTGATCATTGTCTTGGCCAGCAGATCACGCCGATCCATGTAAGTTTATGGCGTGTAATGAGTTCTCCCGCTGCGTGGTGAACACGCTAACCATAAAGGCCGAGTGTCTCTGCGATCCGGGCTACAGCACGGAGGATGGCCTTCCCTGTATGAGCATCTGTGACCTACAACCCGAATACTGTTTGAATGGAGGCCAGTGTGAAATCATACCAGGACATGGAGCTACCTGCAGGTATGCTAACATCACAGTCTATCTATCACAGTGTTATATTCAGTCAATGGCTTCACTTACAGCATTTTGTCTATTAAGAACATCATATGTTAATTATCTAAAACAAAATTTAAGAAGCTTAAGAAAAAAACAGCAAATAATTATTGAGTATACCAAAACTAAAAATGAACTAAACATAAATAAATGTACTTTATTAAAGGGATAGTTTAGGGAAAAAACTAAATTACCCCATTTTGACTTACTCTCAAGGCATCCTACTGTAGGTGTATATGACGTTCAAAAAGTGCTTCCATCGATCAGAAAAATGCTGCACAGGGCTCCATGGTTTTAAAAGTGGCTTTCTGAAGCAAAGCAATCCGTTTGTTTAAGAGAAATATCCATATAGGCCTATACTACTAACTAACTAACTTCTCTTATCCGTCGGCACAAAGAAAAATATTTGGAAGAATGCTTGTAACCAAATAGTTCTTGGCCACCATTGACTATAGAAGGAAAAATGTCTCATTGGTAGTCAAAAGTGCCGTACAACAAAGACATTTATAAAGCAAATTTTCCTACTCTGAAATTTATGAAATGTAGCTGGAATGAAGTATGATACACTATATGATTTATGTTCTTAGATAAACAAACATTATGATAAAAACTACATTCACTTGACAGTAGCCTACCTAAGGTATACTGTTTTTGACCTCTACTGAAATACGTTTCATATTTCTCATCAGAAAATGAAATATGATTTCAGAAGCGGTTTAATATGTAGCAATAGAAAGTAGTGTAGGCTAGTTTAGTTTATAGTTTTACTATTTTGTAGTTAATATATTCAAGTGTGTTTATTTATATAGGCTACTATTTTGATAAACACCCAGCAGAGCGGAAGCAACGGCGTTGTTCAGATTATATTTGGTGGTCAGTCAGTAGTTCCTGCAACAAGGGAGTTTCAAACGCATAAGGGAGACAATGCACTACATCCGTTTAAGGACTCATTTAATGGGCCCTGCCCTCGGAAGTGAGCTGGTCAAAGTGATGCTCACTTCCTCGGAACGTCATTGCATTTCACAGTTTGAGAGGGAAATAAATGCACTTACCTTGTGTTTCAATACTTTGCGCTTCCTCTCCAGATTTCACACATTTTCCTTATTGTCTCTGTGTAAATGTTAGTCAAGAAGTTAAATTACAGAACGTCCAAGACCGATATTTGCTTATTACGTTTGTATTGTTTATAAAGAGAGCGACTGCGGCCTAATGAGATGCTGATGTGGGCGGGGCTACCACGCGCAACATAAACACGTAAACTTTTTCGCATATAAATAATCACAATCATTTAAAGAGACAAAAATATTTAGAAACAAAATACTATGTTTCTATTTTTTCGCTATTTATCTTTACAAATGTATTCTATACTAAAAATCTACAGTTTAGTTGTCATCTATTTTTTCCATGACTCATCCTTGGCCTTTATTTACATTTCCATGACTGTTCCAGTTCACATCTTTAAAATGTCCCAATCTTCCAGGTTTTAATACCAGTAGAACCTTGAATGCTTCTACAGTGGTGCTAGAAGACCGGCTTCTTTTAACCTTTTCTCTCTTAATCACTTTTAGATGTCCTGTAGGTCAGTTCTGGCACTACCACGGAGAACGCTGCAACGAACTGGTCTCAGTGCCATTTGACCCTCTCCTTTTCGTAGCCTGCCTGGTGGGAAGCCTCTCAGTGGTTTGTGCTGTGATAGGCATCTTGATTTTTCTTAACAAGAAATGTATACGGACCAGAAAGACCATGACACTTGTGTAAGAAGGGCTTTTTTCCTTTCCTTTCCATTTCTTTAGATTTGATTTTCCTTCACAGAATTGGAAATGCAGTGGTTTGGGCTGTTTTGAACACGCTGGTGTTAAGACTTAATCTCCTTTGCGTTATAGGCATTCACAATCTCCATTCCCCATTGGCAATACTATGAGAATAAATCCAGTTTTTGAGAATGATGATGGGGTCTTAACACATGTGTCGAGCATCCTCTGTCCAATGAGCTCTGACTCAGGCTCCTTACAGCACTCAGGCCAAGGCACATTTCGATCACTTGAAAGTATACAGCTTAGTATTGAGGTAAAGTGTACAGCCAAGATTATTATTCTAATAATCTAATCAAACAGATCAATGTCATCAGCTGTACAGTACTAACATCAATAACATAATTTAGTTTCTCATCGAATCTATATGTGATATTTGGGGATTTTATGGAGAATACAGACTAACTTTTCTTCTGTTTTCAGAGTGGTTATATTTGTAATGCTTACATACTGTAGTAAAGCCAGGTCATACAGTGGGTCACAAAAGTATTTGGACACTTAAGGAACACTTAAAAAAGTGTTTGCATTACAAACAATATACGAAACCAATGACATTTGTTTTGATGGAAACAATTCAAGCTAAATATTTTAAAATATTAAAATATCATAAAATATGATATTTTAAATATTTAAAATATACATATATTAAAGGCATTTTGCAGATTTGTTTTAATCACAAAAAGTACTAGGATAGTCTCTTATCGTCAGACGTCAATGAAACATGTCCGTAATTAATGTGATGAACTGCACCTGTAGTTCTTCTGTTGGTCAACCAGTGTGAACTGACGTGTACATGTGACATGCATACACTAAAAATGATCTTGGGACCAGTTGAAAGTAGAAAAGAAGTTATTTCTTATAAAAGGTCAAGCAAGACCTAATGTTAACAAAAAAATCTCTCTTTTCCAAAGTGACAATTAAATGAGATTTCATATGATGTCAGTAATTCAAATTTGTATTTTTTATTTAATTATTAGAAAAAAAGTATGAAGGTCCACACCTAAACACAACCCTTAACTGTCACTGCGGCAAAAGCATATTCATAGTATCATGAAATGTAAAGTAGTAACAAATTGCCATGAGACTGTGATATCGAATAATATTTGCTCCAAATGCAAATAGTTAACGGTTTCAAAACCACAAAAAATCCATAATACTGCTCTTGTGGTATGAGCCGTTTTTCATGTCCCGGAACATGAAGGAAGGTGCAGGAATTTATCGGTCTGTGTGCAGCACAGAATTAATTTACTTATTTTTTTTATTATTTTAGCTGGCATGTTTATTATTAAAAAAAGTTCTCTAAAACTCGTTTTTTTACACAGACTTTTAAAAATGACATTTCAGAACTGATATCTCAATATCGTGAAACTGTGGTATTTTTGACAAGTGTTATCATACCATCAAAATATCATACCGGCCTATAGTACAGTAAGTGTCCAAATACATTTTGGGGCCACACTGAACACCTGATATAGCATAGACGGTATTCCTTTTATTAAACACAATTAGGTTAATGGCTTTGTAAATTAAATGTAGAGAAACTTCTAGAAGTTACAATACAATAAGCTGTTTCATTGCAATGCACAAGACTATCTATAGAATCTGTAAATTCAGCAAAAGATTAGATGCTTCTGGTGAATCAGCTCTTTGTTGAGTTTGTTCCATATGTACACAGTAATATAAAGACTTGAGAGCACATCAGCAAAATCCATGCATCAGTATTCTCACAACTGTGCTCACAATAGAATACTGTACAATGTTGTTTTTTAATAAAAACACATTTTCAAGAATTTCTAAGGGGTTTGAGAAGTCAAATTTACGGGTACAAAATATATGGTTAATATACAGTAGTCCCGTTTTATTCTGACGTTAAAAAAAGGTTTATCAGGTTTGGTGATGTAAAACCGTTGTAGTGTAAACTTGTGCTTCTATCAAGTAATAAAGAAATGACTGACATAATGCAACAAAGAGAAATATGCCGTTGTTTATTTATTCCAGTCAAGACCTAACATAAAGGCCTTATATTCCTAAGAGCATACTAGAAATAACTGACTGCATGTGTTTTGCATCTCATTTAGATGAGTGCATCTGTAGTTGTCCAAACTTATGATAATCAGTAACTTTTTCCCGCAACAGATGTTTTGCTCTTCAAAGTATTGACAGTCTGCATTACCATTTAGTGCCAAAATCGTCTCTGCTTTGCTTGGCATGTCGTCACAGAAAATTGGTCAAGATTGATGGTAGTCTTTTATTCCTTTCCCAGATCCCCAGACAACTCTACAGCAGAAGATCAGAAAAGTTAGTGTCAGAAATGGTTGACTTCCATCAGTGTGTACCACATAATGAGGTAAGATGGCTAATTCCTGACAGCAGGGAATACGTGACTTTTGTGAAAGTTACTGGGGTAAAAACAACCAATTTGAGAGTTGATAGAAACGTAAATAATCGGGACAGCATGATTTATCCTGTCAAGATGATTAATCTTTGCCATCAAAATTTCAACCTGTACCATCCACTGGCGTACAGGATACCGCCGAAGTCCCTTGCATTGAACCAATAACATGACTTTAAAGTTTGTCTATTTGGAGAGTTTTTTTCCATAGCAAAAAAGCTAATATGTTTAAAGTTTCAGGCCATCTGACCTGGTCTCTAAATCATTTCGTTTGATAGGCCCACTCTTAGTGCCAAATGAATTATATAAGAATCACATTCACTTGTTGCACCCCTGACTGTTTTCATTACTGGGTTAAGAGTACCACAAGATTTGATTCTCAAACTTTTTCATTGTAAGGCCCCCTCTGTGTTTAGTGCATCGCTTTGCGAAATCTTAAACTTATACAATGCTGGAACATCAATGCTTCTGGTTGTTGGTCCTATTTGTGTGATGTTTAATTGCATAAAATTATGATACATTTCTATATTTCATATAATGCCACAAAATCTGTGGCCCTCCCTGGATCCATCTTGGGGCCACCCAAGTTTGAGAACCACTGCTTTAAACATTAAAACATTGGCTGTGTCTCAAAATCAATGAGCTGACTCAATAGGTGACCTGTCTAATAATTGTTGTGTCTAATGTTTATGTTTATATTTCAATTTACATGGAAATATATTTTAATAAAAATGTACACCTGTTTAAAATCAACAGCCTGCAATGCACTATGGGACTGTTTTATCAATTAAAAGTTATTTGAGACAGGATGTTGGAATTGCATTACTGGAATGATGTTTCAACTTTACCCTTAAAGTATTTGGTCTTTTGTAAATTATACATTAACACAATCACGCTATTGATTACGTAAATGAGATGTGATTTTATTACTCATGTTTTGTTTTATTTTTCTGAATGACCATGTTCTTTGTTTCATGTTCTATTACAGACGTGGAGGATGTCCAACAGGTCGTCTCGCTGTCTTCTGAGAAGTCCTGATAGTGAAGGCTTCGAAGTGACTGTTTTATGATGTCCAGACACTGTTTTTAAGCTACAAGTGGCAACAAAGTTCTTCAGTGCCATTTAAGGCAACTTGCTGGTTCAGGAATGGAGACTTTGCAACTTAAGTGAATTATTTTTAGATCAGTGTTTGTTAATTGTACCTGCGCAAAAGTGTGAGACACAGTAATACTGATGATTGTAATATGTTCTGGATGTTCTGAACCCTTGTCAAAGGTATCCTTGTTCCCTCACAATGAGGTTTTTACAAACTGATACACTGGGTGGTATCTTAAATAGATAAAAAATACTTTTGTCTTCTAGCCTCCCCCTAGTGTCCCCCCCGAAAATGAATGTATTCTATAAATTCTTATTTACATTATTTCATGTATTCACATCTCAACCGTATGTTAGGTCCAGATTGCTTGTATATTACTTAACAGACAAAAACACTGGCACCGAATGGGATTTTTTTCTTTGTAAAATGATTTGTGGGACATTTTAGCAAGCATTTAGCTCAAGCTGTGGTTTAAGGGAAGAATGTGAGAAATGCACACACACAACACATTTCTATAGATTGTGTTTATTCTTGTCTAGCAAAGGGATTGCAGGAACAGTTTCCAGTCCAAAAGAAAATAAAGAGTATTATAAACCCCGACACATCAAAGATAAACTGACAGACAAGAAACAAATAATTAACAATTATAATATTCATGAACGGATAGTTTGAGCTGACACTAGCTCAGTCAGAAAGGGCTGAAAGGATGTAAATAGAGAAAAACATCAGCATATGAATAAACAAAGGCTGGATAATGACTGCAAATTAATCAAAAGCGGCAATTTGGTCTGCGCCATGTGTTTGCAGCTTCCATTACTTCTGTTCTTTAGGACGTTATGACTGAAATGAGAAAAGACAAGACGGAGCCAGAGAATCGCATAAAGACACACTCCAGAACACTAGCGCATTTAAACTAAACCTTCCCTTTAGTTCGTATATAAATAACTGTAAAAATAAAAGAGTAAATAAACCGAAATCTACCACACGCCACAGAATTCACAGCAAATCTTTAAGAAAGGTGCCATTATCGCTTCACCATACAGATAGGAGATTACCCCATGTTATCATGATTCAAGTACAAAATTACGGGAGAAAACCCTCGCCAGCGGTGACTGTTCCTTTATGAACCAAAGCTGCTTTGAAATCTTCAAACAGAATTCATAATCAAATATATGTGAAGGCAATTATTGATGATGATATTCTAGGAAGAGACGCAATGTCCATTACTGCATTACAAAGGTGAGACAAAAAGTTACGATCTAAAGGACAACGTAATGTATTCCAGTGCATGTTCCTCATTACCCTTCTTTAATAAACTCTGATTGGATTAGAGTTACTTTAACGAACTTTATAATAAATGTTGCTCCGCAATAATGACCATTTAGGTCTCATGATAGAATTTTAGCTTACAGGTGAGCGTGTCTTTTTTTGAACCCCTAACAAAACCACATTTTTGATTTTTTTTAACAGTTTCCCCCCCACCTGCAATTGCCCAAACAAACATCGAGCCCCGCCCAAGCTCATGCCATCGGATGCTATATTGTGTGGGTCATGGTGCTCCAGCAAATCGAGCTATAGTGCTTTGAAAGTACTAATAATGCTTTACGTGTTATCACGGCAGTAAAGAAGCAAGAAGAAAAACTTTAAAATAAAAAGTACACACCTTTAACAATAATATAACTAAATGTGAACATGATTAAGCATCAAAACTAGTCTAAGAAATGCTTTATAAGCACCGAAACATGATTTTTTTTTAGATTTAATGTATGTCCAGGTTTACATGGATGTGGTGTCTAATAACCGTCAAATAAGATAATAGACAATCTTAAGGCATCACTGAGCAAACAAGGCTCAGATTTAGATGAAAACTGCTATTCAAGTTCACCGCAAAATGAATAACAAACTACAAACAAACAAGACAGTGGCCTTCACTAGAATTGCACAGGTACTGTAGGTTAAAAAGCGTCTAGTGACAACACCCACCAGAGATGAAAAGCCCTTTATTTTTAGCTCCGCTACCTTACCATCTACATGTGCACAGATTGTTTGAATCAATAGGGGGAAAACGAGTGATCTTCACTTGAGAAGGTTCTGAAGCATGGCGGTGGCATAGGTGGGTCGGGCTTGCTTGCTTTCGATGGCGCTTCTCAGATATTGGATTCCGCCACAGCGCTCCCATATCTCCTCGAACTGACGCGGGAGGATTTCCGCTCCACGTTTTCGCGTGAGCCCTGTTTCTTCCAGACTCAGCTCGCACATCTCCATGTCATCCTTACCTGGATCAGCAGAGGATAAAAGGCATCACGCTACGCCTGAATACACAGGGCACACATACACCTCTGCAGATAACAGTAATATCTTCCAGTAGCCGGATTTTATCTTTCAACTCGTTTAAATAAGAATTCATTTTTTGCAGTAGGGGAGAATTATTTCCTAATCTTATTTCCATTTATACATTTGAAAGACTTGCATCCAAAGCGACTTTAAGGTTTATAGTTTATCAGTTTCCGTGTTTCCTAGGAATCGATGATCTTGGCCTTTCTAGTACCATGCTCTACCGGTTTAACACAAAGCTTTATCAAAGCGTTAGGCTGTAGTGAAAAAATCGATGCTGGCAGCGCCTGTGGTGTCGTTTAGTACCTGCTACCAAGAGGATGGGCTGCTTGTCTGGATGGAGCTCCATCTGCCTGGCGATCCAGGGGCCGTCGAAGTGGGCGTACCACCAGCCCTTCTTCTTGTTCTGTGGGTCTTTGTACTGGTCTGCGGGGCGGATGAAGGGAATGCGGAAGTAGCGCTGCTGTCGGTTCATCGCCACCTCTTGCTGTTGGGCTGGGACTGGTGGGGCAGGGTTTTGCTGGGCTGAAATGATAAAATAATAGTAGTTTACAATATGATATATTATCTAGATGCTGCTTGCTGGTGCTGAGTCAGTTGTTTTAGTTTTGTAGACCAAAATTATTATGTTTGAATATTAAGATTTTTGTCTACAAATCTAGTTTTAGAAATTGAACAATATGTGTTCAGATCAAAACAATGTGAGGTCAAGGAATAGTTTCGGTAAAATCTGAATGGCAGTGTACAGTCCTGGCCAATATTGTCCAACTGTCCAATTGGAAAATTTCGCATTTCGTTCAAATATATTATTAGAAAAGTTAAAAACCGTGTAGTTGTGCCTGAAGTTTACACTCCAAGCGAGAAGAATTTGGCAAAAAAGTACAACACATACAAATTTTACAACACAAAGCTAGCTTACTGAAAATATTACAAAAAAGAGGATCAAGAAATATTCATAAGAATATTCATAATTACTATTTAATAAGAACGGATTAAATTAGTCAATGTAACCATATTCTTTATTTCCTGTTAGTTTTTTTATGTATTTTTTTTTAATAAATATAAACAATATTCAAATATTTGTTTATTAGAATATAAATATAGACATTTTATAAATACCTTCATTTTTTGTGTTTTGTCTATTTTGCACCACACACCTCATATTTTAATAGTTTAATCTAACCTGAGGGAGCATTAAAAGCAACCATTACAAAAATATTACACACTGCTGTATGTGGTTGCTATAGGGCATTTTGAGATTGTTGCCAAAAAAGTTTCAATATTTTTCATATGCTTATCTCTACTTATAGCCTGGGTCCCTGTTCCACTGCGAGCCATTGGGATTTGTTTGAGCGCTTTATTGTCTTGCACGCAAATTTGTAATTCTGTTCATATCGAAAGGTAATAGCCTATCCTCAATAAGCCATACGAGCCGCAGGATCATTCAAGCCCTAAGCACAAAAGGTGCTCAGTTAGCAAAAACCCAAGTTCAAATTTATTCAAAGCCCAAGTAAAGAGCCAAAGTAATAGTGATGTTTGCCTTAGCAAGCACTGCTAATTAAATTCTGCAAATATGATATTCCCTGGATACGTTATCTACCGTCTATTTATACCCTACGCGAAATGCATATCAAACAGACATAAATGAAGTCATAAATCAGAGCACATATCTTACATCTGTCATCCCTAAACATCAAACGCATCCAGAGGACGGCCTCGTGTAAGAAAGTTCTCCGAGAACTTCCGTGCACTCCAATATTGTCTGGGAAGCTAGAAGTCTGATTTCATCCCGGAAAGAGACGGAATAAGCCTAGTACGCCTGATACAAGCACTCAGGCGTTTAAAGGAAATATACATCTGAGGATTTGACAAGAGAACGTAGAGGTCCAAAATCTGCTGTTTGTTCTGCACGAGAAGACACTTAAAAGCAAAGGCTTTCCAGACGTCCCTTTCCTAGCAGGGAAATAAATGAGGTTGGGTCCCTTGAAATGCTACCGAGTGCCTTGAGATGTTGTTCCAGCTTTTTGCATTATATTCATCACAATGCTAACGCTAATCACAAAACTGTGTGTGACTTCGCCAGAAGGCTCAAAAACAAGGGCAAACAATAAAGTTTAACCTTGAGAAACTGATACAGCAGACACACGTCTAATAGTAATAAGATGTAAAGAACGTATTGTATCCACCCTGTATTCTTTCCAGAAGAAATATTACGCTAAAGCACAACTTCCCCTTACAAATCAAGTCAATCTATAAGAGCCTCTTCAGTACGGTTTGCTATTCTGATGTTTCTCCACTGTGTTTGAGGAAGCAGGTCTAGTTTATTCTCACCATAGTCGGTGATGGATTTAGGAGCTCTCATCTCTGTATCTGTATCACGCTTCTTGTTCTTTGATTTCCAGGCGTGGTACACCTTCAGACGACGATGAAATTCCTCTCGGCACGCTGCCAACATCTCGATATCTACAAGGGAAAGATATCAAAGATTCAGTAGCTGCATTGTTATGCATGATGAGTTTCACATAACACGCATTCCCTTGTTAGCGGTTACGTTCATGCTATACATGAATATGGAACATCTGCTCATTACAAACAGTTTTTATAATGTTTATCCCATAAAGAGTCTGAAAGTCTGAGACTAAACATTGAAAATCTGGGATTAAAAATGTAATTCATACCTTGTAATGTATAGACAAGCTATGATGTACTGTACAATGCTCATACTAAAATATTCAGCATTAGCGATTCTAAACCCTTACAAACATGATCGGATTTCCTTGCTTCTGTGGATGAACAGATTGTCCGTGCAGACATTCAAACATAAGGACGACAAACATAAATGCATTCGGAATGCATGTAACATTTTCTTTTTGTAGTACAAATTAGGTTCATTTACAGTGTAAAACACCTCGTCAGCCAATTACAAGGAAATCTTCAAAGTAACTAGGATTTGATTTTATTCCCCGTGGACCATTTAGAATGTTAGCCAACATTTCTGTAGCAAACCGGCCAGACTGAACACCGTTTTCCACCTTCTCTAAGTGTAAAATGAGTTTCCGAGTGAATCTCTCCCAACCTGTCAGAAACATGTTCACCCCAAAATCAAAAGAAAGAAATGAAATCATACTGTATGCTTAATGCATAAAATCCTCCACGTCTCTGAATATTACATAGTAGTCCCTTATCTCCAAATAAATATATTATGAAATATCTCAGTAACACTTTACATAAAGCCTTTATGTATAATGCATTATAAAGGGTTATTAAAGGGTATGATGCATTATAATGTGTGTTGTAAAACATTAAATGTTGTTGTAAATAATTATAACCAAATAAAAAATGCAAAGTGTAACAGTGACTTCATAAGTGTTATAATGTGTTAACTGTAGTTACAATTATCCATAAGACAATGCGTTATAAGGTGCATTACAAGGCATCATTTAAGGAGTAGTTCACCTTCAAAATGAAAATTCTGTCATCATTTATTTTATGACTTTCTTTCATCCGCAGAACACAATAGAAGATATTGTGTAAAATGTTTGTAACAGAACAACACAACCCCCCATTCACTTCTATTACAACCAATGCAAGTGAATGGGGGGCTGTTAACAACATTCTTCAAAATATCTTCTTTTGTGTTCCGAAAGAAAGAAAGTCATACAGGTTTGAAATGACAAGTGGGTGAGTTAATGATGACAGAATTTTCTTTTGAAGGTGAACTTCTCCTTTAATACATTAAAACGACTTCTATAATGCGCTATACATATATGCTTTAAGTAAAGTTTCTAAAATATTTAATGCTCGTTTTCCTGTTCAAAATATGACACGCCGCTTGCCCGGTTTCAAAATATCACATGCTTGTAAAAATGAATGGCTCAGATGACCGGGTCACATCGAGGGGAGACAATGCTCTTACCACAGGAGGTGTTAATGGCGTCTCGCAGCTCAGCGTACTTCCACTTGCTCAGGTCGTACTTCTTCACCCCAGCTGCCACCTTGTTGGCCTGCACCAGCGCACCCCTATAATTGCACAGTGGAAGAACGTTTGGCACAGTGAAAACAGTCCTCACAACAGACTTAACCTCTTTTTTGGGAACGGATCCTTTTCTCTATGTTTTGGCCATCCGTCTACTATGAGATGGCATTATCTAGTTAGAATGAGCTGGTGTGAATTTATGGAGACTTCTGGAAATCTCTTGAAGAGGGGATGGAGAGCGTTTTAAAACAAGAAATCCATTTTCAAATGTATTCACATTAATGTGGACAGAAACTTTCCTTTGCTTAGTTTTTCCCATGAGCTATCTATCCAACCGATGTAAAAGCTCCTGTTACCAGCAGCTCAAGGCTCCCCGGGCCACAGCAGGATCAGATGATTAATTGGCCTTCTGCTTATGTGGAGAAACATTCTCTCTGAAACTTGTAATGACATGGAAATAGCACCAAATTAACAAGTCACTGAGCAAATTAGATGCAGCCCTGGCAACACTGGGCTGCAAACAGGACGGTTAATGGTGAAGGTTGGAAACACCATAAATGATCTCTATGAGGGTTTCTGGAGGAGCGTCAGGTCCGGACCCCCGCAGTGCACAGAGCTCTTATCCTTAGACAGGATTTGTGAGGTTTCGGGGGGGCAATGGCCACCCTGAGAGTCCTCGTTCTAATCCTAATGGTATCTCCAAGCCTGTCAAATTTTTGGCTTTTGTACCATGTGATCGCAACTGTAAGCATGTGCATTCAGTATGGTTCAAGCAATCCTGGGTGGCTAGAGAAATAAAAAATAAACCGTAATTGCAATCTATACTTTTGATACCCGGGGCACAGTCCAATTAGACTTTTAGCCGAATGTGCATAGAGGTTTACGGATCTTAATTTAAACAGTCCAAGAAGTGTTTTCCTACTTGGAAAAAGGCAATTTAAAGAGCAATTCAAGTTAAATCCAATATAATGAGGTAACAGGTTTTAGACCTGCAGCTTCAAATAACACGTTGAAACTGAGCTAATTCAAAGCAAGCCTTTGAATGAGGAGACAAACGGGCAATTCCATGCAAATGTCAACCTTAAGATAATAAAAATGCACCATAGTGATAGCTCAGATTTACGTTTACATTTTATTTATGCATTTGGCAGACACTTTATCCAAAGCGATCTAGATTGCATTATAATATACATTTGTTTTGAGGATCGAACCCATGACCTTGGCGTTGCTAGGACTGAGCTACAGGAAAGCTAATTGTAAATATTGGGGAGCTTAAATACTCATATGCGAAATCTTTTAAAGTTTTCAGGATCTTTTTTAAATCAGGATTGGTAAGTGAATTGTCAAATCCATAACTGTACATATTCCTCATAAATGTGCACATGAAAATTAAAATAAGTATTTTATGGTCTACGAATAGTCATCCTTTCCTCCATTTGTTGGGAATTATTGCTTCTGGTTTGCACATTTAAATTCACAGAAATCCTACAAAGATATTGTCTCTCAAAAACGTCGTTTCCTTTCCCTCTTTTAAAATAGGTAACTTGTTCATAGACTGATATTTTTCTGATGTCTGATCTCTATCATCAGGGGTTTAGTAAAATACAAACAGGTATATCAGTTTCCGCTTTCATTTCTAATACGCCTTAACATACCATAATGGACTTAACGTGTTTTTATCCCGCATGAGTCCATTATAAGGCATATCTCAAGGCTTCACGTACTTGATCAACAACCACGGAAAAACAGTGGTGGGGTGCGACGGTTCCCTCGAAACCCTAACGTTTGGAACTCGATCGCAATAGCAAGGAGGAACGAAACTTCAAATTGACGGAGGGCAATGTTCCGTCTGAGGCTGCACGCTTGAGCGGCATTAAGTGCCTTTTCATATATTTATGAACTTGGATGGCTGTTTAAAGCTGTTGACAGTTATTAGAGATGTAAAGCGCTATTTTCGGAAATGTCACCACACCGCGTATGCATTATAAACTGCGAATAAACTCTCGCTCGTGTTATAATAAATGAAACATGCACCATTCTCGTGATCTGGCAGACCAATCCATTTGGAATAATGTCCAAAATACTACAATTTTGTAATGGTTTTATACAAAAAGCTAATGGTTCATAGTGGTATTTTAATGGAAACCATTCATTTCTTGGATGGTTTCTTTTGTTTTTATGAGCAGGGTTTTTACATTACAATCTGAGATCCTGTCATATAGAGGTATTTTTGGCTTCTTTACATATATGGACATATTTTACACATTATCTTATCTATCCTCAAGGTACAGTATGGTGGGGCGCCTGTTCTTTGAATGGGTTTACAGGGGGGCGCGACCATGAAAAGGGTTGGGGATCACTGATGTAATCGGTGGAATAAAGGCTCATTCTACAGCTAGTGTTTATAACAAATAAAATTTGACAGAAATGTGTCTTTCATCAGTTGTTGTTGTATATCCCGACCTCTGACAACATCGGAAGTTCACCACAACGCTAGTCGTACTCTCGAAGTTCTTATATTTTTACAAGAAAACGTAAACAGTGCACATTCAAAAAATGCGTTGTGTCGTTCTGCGGTTGCCAAGCTTCTAATTGACATTTTGCATCTCAAGTCAAAAGAGCCCACCCCAAGTCACTATGACATTTGCCATTAAAAGCGTCGCTAATAACGAACTTTGATGACTTCCCGAGAGATCATTTTGATGACAAACGCATCTTTCACAACCTGCTCAAAAAAGATCTGGGCCGAAGTGTCTCTATAGCAGACAATTATTCCTGTACCCGGGGCAAATATTTCAACTCATAAAGCAGCCAAGTTACCCTACAGCCTTAAAGCAAACTTTTCGTAAAAAAGCAGCGACACATTTGGAGTCCCAGAACAGAAGAGGGTTGGAAGTGTGCGTGCGCGGGTATTAGCTCTTGCATGGCTGAACATGGTGACACGGGGTGCAGCAGCATTCTGTCAACTTTGACAACTGTGAAGAGCAGAGCTACTTAAAGGAGGCCCAGCAAGAGGAGTCAGTGAACCAGGAAACACTGCTGATTAAACCACTCGCACAGGTGTGAGCCGAGAACTGACACAAAGGTACAGACTTCTGTTTAATGCAAGTTAACATTCGTTTTGAGCAAGCTCATACAAACTGCTGGGACAAACAAGTTACTAGCAGTGTAATATGTATCACAATAGAAAATAATGTGAACACCAGGAAAATAGGTGATATCTCTTTTTTAATAAGGTGTTAGATTGGCCTTTATGCATCTTAAAACCTTTTCGCGATAGTTTTATTAAACTTTTGAAAGTCTCAAGTGGACTGTTGTACATTCATCTATCAGATTATCTTCCAGTTGCTTCAGAGAGATTGGAGAGGGAACCTGCTTTTAACTCCTATAATTGTGAAGAATGTTGCTCTCAAAACACCAAATAGTGGGGCTGTTAAGGTCACGGATTAAAACTAAATGGGTTTCAGAAATGTGTCGATTTCACTGATTTCCTGTATTAACTACTGCTGAACACAACTTCAAAACCTCCATCGCTTGCCACAACCAGTAACAAGCAACAAAAAGAACCGCATTGTTTGTATTCTTAAATAAAGATGTTCTTATTTAGGGTTTCATCATTTCTTTCTTTATTTTAATGTATGACAGTTTCTATTAAAGGTCCATTGTGTTATTTTGTGGAGGATGTATTGACAGAAATTCAATATAATATATATTACTATGTTTCTATTACCTTAGAATGAGCCATTTCTATCTACATACACTGCGGGTTCACTTGCATGAAATTGACCATGTTGTTTCTACAGTAGCCCAAACGGACAAACTGCTCTACAGAGAGCGTTTTCGTAAGTACATTATGTCCTTCGACAAAGAAACGAAAACGTGACAACATCTTAGTCCTGTGTCAGCCTCCGTAGTGTTTCGAAAGGGAGTGGTGGAGTGAGCCGTTGGTTGCAATCCTCAACCTCACCACTAGATGCTGCTGAATTTCATACATTGGACCTTTAAGTAACATGTACACACAGAAGGTTCAATTAAACACTGTTTGTTGTACGTACAACAAAAAATATTAAAATTGTTAATGTTTTGGAAATAAACGTGTTACTTTAAGGGAAAAAGATGACCATTGTTTCCGTGGAAAACAAAAGAAGATATTTTGAGAATTATCTCTGTGGTTTTGAGTCAGTACAATGGACGTCAATTGGGTCAGTGTGGTTTGGTACCAACATTCTTCAAAATATCTTATTTTGTGATCTGCAGGAGAATGTCATACAGGTTTGGAATGACATGAGGGTGAGAAAATGATGAAAAAAATGTTGGCTAAACTATCCCTTTAAATTTAAAGAATCAAGAATCTTAATTCATGTAATTACTGGGTTAACATAATATTTAACACTAGAAACAACAGAGCTGTGTTGTATTACAGTATTCAAACATAGTTAAAGTCACAGTTCACCCAAAATGTGTCATCAGTTCCTAGCATGACTACTTTTGGAGGTAAGCTGGTCTTCAGATCACATCTCAGCCGCTCATATGGCGATGAATGCCTCCTCAAGCATATATTCCAAATAAACAACGACATTTGAATTGAATTACCAATGCGCAGGCGCATATAATGCAACTTGATTAAGTTAAAATTGTGATAAAATACAGATTATTAAAATAATTCAAAAGTAAAATACTTCTAAAGGCCATTTGCTATATACAGAACAGTACAACTGCCGTAAGGAAGAAGCGGAGGATGGTTTCTACACACATGAATGAGCTACAGTATGTAAACAAAATATGTCAAATCTGCAACAATGTTTGTTTAGTTTGATCAGTACTGATGTATGTATGAGCCTCCCGAAAAATTCCCTGCCGGATACACACCGATAAACGCACCATCACAACAAAACTGCCTCAAAACAACCTCAGACAACACTAAAGTGAGAGCAGTTTTTTTCTTGTTCATGCTGAGAGGCAGCGTGCCATCCTCATCAGCAGGTGCAGGATGTGGCGCTTGTTTATAAAAACATGTCATGCATAAATCCAACATACATTCTGAAGCAACATAAATGAACGGAAATCCGGCTGAAAATGAGACTGAAATGGACCAACGTCTGTACAAGAAAACTAAAATGTCTCGTTTTGTCTCCATGATTTCTTTCATACCTCTGTCTATGTGAAGAAAAACAATTTGGGTTTTTTCGTATTCTGAAGAAAACATGATAGCTGCTTGACGGTACAAAACCTGCTTCAACAATGTTCCATATTTTTTTATTCATATTTTTGTGGTTTCTTTGCTGCACTAACTGACCCATCGTTCCCAAGCCTTCTAAAATATTCTGGTCCCTAGATACATCTCAAACCCCTCATTCAAAGTTTAAAGATTGTTCTGCCTGTTTTATCTTCCACCAGGTGAAAACTGTTCAGATAGCTTAGAAAACAGCAAATCTCTCCTCAACGCCTCGCGATTTGAAATGCCACTTATATCCTTAACACAATCAGGATGCATTATGCATCACTTTCTTTTTTTTGAAGTATGAGCTATAGTTACATGAACAAGCATCACTAATAGGATTAAAATGGATCAACAACTGTCCAAGAAACATAAATAAACGTCCAAAGGTTGTTTTTCCATCCATAATTTTCTCACATGATGCCCGCTTGTTCGCAAGTGCAAGGCATTTCTATTCAATCTAAACTTATTCATGCACGAAGTATTTAGGTTAATATCAGAATAAGACTATTGTGGCTTTCTTAAATCACTGTAAATAATCCTTAATCTAGGTCGGGAAACGATTACGGTGGCAGGACGTGACTGTGAGCGGTTAAAGTTAATGAAGCAGAAATTTTGTGGAAAGCCTGATCTTACATCTCCAGGAAGAACCAAGAACTCGTGGTCCCATTACTGGAAGGAAGAGGAAACAGAAGCACAAAGTTTGGATGACAAAATAATCCTATTAAGAACTCTTCTAAAGAACTTTTTTTATTTTATTAAACTATAATTTTGGACAGACGCCTCTTTATTGTCCACTTCCATTAACTCAATGAAATACAACGCCTAACCGCAGGTTTCTCGTGTTTCTCTGTTTACCTTCTTGCGTAGATGCCTTGCCCGCGGTAAAAATTATTCATGCCATTTATATAAAGCTGAGCTTCCTGTGTGGCAGAACTTTGTTCTTTGTTTGTTGTTCTAAAGCCTCTGTGCAACCATACAGCCTCTTTTCACATGGAAATCGCTAAATATAAAAATAATCTGTGATTTATGTGCCTTTTATGAATGGTGACCAAGGCACGAAGCAGCATGGGTCTCATTTGTTCGACTTCACCTGGTGACGCTGTTTGATGCGCTGGCTTTATTTTTTCATTCGTGCGTGTGCTATGTGTACCTGCGCAGGCTTGGGTCCATTTGGGCTTCGTCCTGGATGAGCTCGGCCTCGCTCTGAGCGATCCTCATGGCCAGCTCTCTGTCTCTTCTCTCCTGCTCCACTACGGTCTGTCTCTGAGTCTCCTCCTCCCGCTCCAAAGCCAGCTGCATCTCCAGTTCCGCCTGGATCAAATACACAATCCCAGAAATCAATAACACGCACATGCGGACCGGACAACTCCATCGCTTGCCACACCTGTGACTTCATTTGGTTCCAACTGGGCTACAAGACAAGATAGTACAAATGTGTTCCTGCGGGGACACTGACAGAAAATACTTTATCTTTGAGCTTTAGCAGGTTTAACTGTAGTGACCCAAAAATAAAATCGGAATGATAACATCCCCTTGTACAATATTGTATTTACTTGTTTTCAAGTGAAAATGATCTAAACATTCTAACTTGAAAGAGATAAATGTTGTTTGGTTACCAACGTTTTTTTAAAAATATAGGCAGGCTAAAGAATTTCCTCAATCTCTCCATCCGGCAGCATCTAAGGACATAGAGATCATCTACATCAGACACCAGGAGCACTTCCCACTCAAAGGATATTAAGCCATTATGCTCCTGCTGTGTGCTGAGGTCTGATTAGGCATATATCGAGGTTATACCACAACCTGCCAGCCTGAGATTCTACGTCTAGACTGTGTGAAATGAAAAACAGGGAAAAAACAAAAAAATGAAATGGACCACAGCATGTGCCTAGAAGTGTAACGACTGAGACAGGGTCCAAAAGCACAAGGAAACCCGTGATTGAGGAGAAAAGCTTAGATGGGGCATTTTCATCGGAGAAACGATTTGACAGAAAGAAGAATGATGCAGGTGCTATACTGATAGGAGGAGAGAGCGAAGCAGCTGAGGCTGAATACTCGTATATATATATTTATACAAAGGGTTTTAGTACACACTGGTCATGATAAATCTGGGCCATGAATCAAACTGCTGAAAGCAGAAGAGGAAAATAACGTGTGGAGGAAATCAGAGAGTGATATATTACAGCTGAAAATAAAAATGATAAAGAGTTTATAAACGGTGTGACAGCTGTGTGTCTTGAAGTGAATTGCAAAGGTCTTTGATTTATACAATGACTCCAAAAATTTGGAGCTATGCTTTGCAGAAACCAAAAAGCAAGGCAAGGAAAAATAAAAATGGACATAATTATCAATATTTGAAGGGATAAATGTAGAATAGAATAGAACAATAAGAACAGATTTAGGCTGTTCAGATATTAATTGTAATAAATCGCATCCAGAATAAAAGTTTTGTGTTTATATGAATATGTCTGTGCACTGTGCATATGATTTTTGTATTTATAAACACATACACATACTGTACATGTATACATATGTAGGAAAAATATTTCATATAAAAATGTAAACATTTTTATATATATCATTTTAAATATCAAAATATAAATATATACATGCAAATATTTCCTAAATATATATATATATATATATATATATATATATATATATATATGTATGTGTTTGTGTTTATAAATACAATATAAATATACACAGTGCACAGACATATTATTTAAACACAAAACTTTTATTCTGGATGCGATTTATTGCAATTAATCAATGTACAGCCCTAGATCAGCATGAAATAAAATAAAACGGAGAAAAGACTGGAATAGAAACAGGAACAGCATTCAGAAATAGAGTAGCAAATATAGAAGAATAGAAAAAATAAAACAAAATAGGATAAACAGGATAAATGAAACAGAACAGAAATATAAGATCAGAGCGACTGAAATAGAATAGAACAGAAAGCAGAATAAAATAGAACAGAACAGGATAGAAAAAAGCACAAAGAAAATAAAAGCAGAATTGAACAAATAAAGTAGATTACAATAAAAAAAGATCAGCAAATAGAATAGAATAGAAACAGAACAGAAAAAATAGAGCACATACATAGGAACAAAACAAGTAGAAAAGCATAAAACAGAGATTTGAGAAAGTACAATAAAAGTATTGTGTGTAGTATAGATAGAATAATGAAATAAGAACAGAAAGAGTAGAATAGAATAAAAACTGAAAAGAACAGAACACAATAGAACAAATAGAACAGAACAGAACTGATCAAAATACAACATAATATAAAAAATAAAGCAGATCAAATTAAGTAAAATAAAATAAAAACGGAACAGACGAAATAAAGAATAGAGCACATACAACGGAACAGAACGAACCGAATAGACCTAATAGACAAACTAAAAGACAACAGAACAAACAAGAACAAATAGAACAGTATGAAACCGAGCAAACCGAGTAGAATAGAACAGGCTCAGGGGAGTTAGTCTCACATAAGCGAGAGCATGCAACAGCTTTCAGGTAACATAGGCACAAAGCGCCACTGCAGGGCGATTCATCTAGAAGGAACAGCACAGGGGAAGTCTGCCAAGCCCCCAACACAGACACCATCGGGGGAGAAGGGGACGTGAGACTTTCACTCAGCAGGCACAGCATAATCCAGCCCCAGGAGGTGAGCAGGTACTGATGAATAAACCCACAGAGCACTGTGGCAGCTCAATACAGCGCATGATTATGCCTGCAGTACAGCCGGTCTCGGCCAGCTCTGAACATGCCAGCGTGAGACGGAGTGGGCATTTGGTTTGCCGAAGGAGTCGGCGGAGAAGAAGGATCAATACACAGAGGGAGCGTGTATACACACACACACAAACACACACACCTGCATGACTCGTTCTTCCTCTTCTCTTTTCTTTCTCTCCTCCTCCTCCTGTTTTCTCTTCTGCTCCATCTCGGCTTTCCTGATGGGAGAGAGATCGAGGATGGACTGTTAATGAGTTAGCGGGGCATGCAGGGAACTATTCCTCATGATCAATGACCCACAGAAACGGACCTGAAAACGCACCCACAGGTGGATTCGCCACGGTCACAAAGAGAAACGTGGACTGCTAGTGTTTGTTGTTCACGCAAGCTCATTCGACAGCCGGTGAAAATTGAAAACCGCGCTCTTGGCATTGTTGGCGAGCGTTGTTAGAAAGCGTTTACATTATCCTACCTTAAAGCAAATGGTAAACAAGACGTGCTGGAACGTTTGTGAATTCCCTGTGCTGCCCAAAATATATAAGTTGTACACGAATGCTAAAACTTCTGATCGATAGTACATCTAAGCTTTGATAATGTACAGCACATTCATATTTATTACATTTAGAACCAAATTGAATAGGGAGTCTCAGAGATGATGTATTTTTGTATGCAAACCCAGGAAGCGAGTTTGCATTTAGGACTTCCAGTTCCATAGCTCCAAAGTCAATGGGTTTTTTTTTAATGGGACTTTGGTAAATCGCTGAAATAGGGTCTGTTGTAAACAAAAAGCCTTATTATGTCTTAAAAATGGCGGTTGCTAACAAGTTGCTAAAAGTGACTGCTTCCTTTGGGGGGGACGTTAGACGTCATTGCGCATATAAAGACACAAATAACGCAAAACGGGCAAAAATCTCTGAAGACGTAGATGCGGATTCATTCACGGAGGAATTACTTACCAGGGAACACATTTTTAATAAAGTTTTAAAGAGTTGTCGGAGGCTTGATGGTGGTGACATTGAGAGCGTTTACATGAACAAAATAAACCACGTTTACATGGAAGTTTGAGACTTGTCGGATTTCTCGCGTGCAGTGACATCACCGTCGATAGTCTGTTTAGTAATAAAAAATGCAGCGGGAAACCGGTCAGAAGCTGTATTTTTATATATCTTCTCATGTCCGTAGTACCTGCTTATGCAACAATAGTTCTTCATTTTGAGGTTTCTTCGAGAGCGAACTTTTATAAGTTATTTGAAAAAAAATTCAGTTTGGGACTTTTACTATTTTAC
Source organism: Triplophysa siluroides (assembly GCA_006030095.1). NCBI lineage: Eukaryota > Metazoa > Chordata > Actinopteri > Cypriniformes > Nemacheilidae > Triplophysa > Triplophysa siluroides. The sequence continues at coordinate 98,776 of VCII01000657.1, forward strand.
TATAAAGGTGTTTACATGCAGCACGAAATCGGAGTAATAGGCAAAAAACTACCTCTGCCGAGCTGGTTTTGCTTACGCCGTTTATGAACTTTCCTCAAATAAAAGAAAACCGTTTTACGCGTTTACATGACCTTACTTGTTATCAGTTTATCAAGCATAATCGGAGTAAGACTGTGCATGTGACATTGATATCGAGCGACCTTAAGTGTAGTCTGTTTATAGCATTATGTTAGCTTTTTACTTCCGCCAATTGTATTTCGGCTTCAAAAGTAACAAATAATGTGTTCATTTGTAAAGATTATCCCGATAGACAAAACATGTAAACATCATAGACCTTTGTTATTCACAGAGCTTATTTTTTGCGATCTTCCAAAAGTCTTTCTGTCGAGGGAACCAGCACTGCGCTTACTTCTGGGTTAGCCTACAAAAATACGTCATCTCTGAGGTACTGGAAAAAAGGGATAGTTCACCTAAAACGACAAGTCATCATTTCATCAGCCTCTTGTCATTTCAAACTTATATGACTTATATTATGAATATATTACGATATTTTGAATAAAGTTGGTAACCAAACAGCACCGACACCCATTTACTTGTATATGGACATGAAACTAATGTAAGTCAATGGGATACCAACGATCTTCAAAATATCTTCTTTTGTGTTATGCAGAAGAATGTAAGATATACAGGGAAATTTAATGATGCACTAAGGCTGCAATCTGCTTTGTGTTTTGCTCTGTGTTGACAAAATGTTTATATGCTCTCCTTTGGATAAAAGCGACTGCCAAATGAATAATGTATGTATAAATGTAAAATGAGTTATTGAGCAAGTACATAAAAATCTGTGTTTTATAAAAATAATTATCCTGATTCACAACGGTAAGCTAATAGTAATAATTTACTGTTGATCTTTTGCGTCCAATTTCATAAAAAATGTCAGTTTGACGCCATTTGACTTTAAAATGATATGCAAAAAAACATGCAATTGAACGTTTTAAACAGAGATGGTGGTCTCGACTGTGAATATGTTGTGGAAAATATTAAAATATACTGTTAATATTCAATTATGTTTAATGTTTACAGTTTATTCGGTTCGGGGTAAATATAGTAATTTATAATATTTAAAGGGAAATTCTGTGATCATTACTCAGGTTTACCTCATTATATAGGTTGTTCCAAACCTATATAAATGTCTTTGTTCTGATGTTCTGATTTACTACCATAGTACGGAAAATAAATACTATAGGAGTCAATGGGGAATGAGATCTGTTTGGTTACTGATATTCTTACATATATCTTCCTTTGTGTTCATCAGAACAAAGAAATTCATACAGATTTGGAACAACTTGAGGGTGAGTAAATGATGACAGATTTTTCATCATTGGGTGAACTATCCCTTTAAGGATGTTTATTAGATATTCTAGAACTTGTAAAAGTAAAAACCTCTGAAACAGCCAAGACAAAGACAAGTAAGAGATAATGTACAGGCAGCCGGTGGTTATCGCAGAAATAAGCCCCGACAGTGTGATCAGGTCTTGTATCACACTGATGGGTCTAAAAAAAGCTGTTTACTTTCATTTTCAAGGACAGGCAATTTGGTTTAGTCATTTGTAAATATAATGTCAAGTATGTTATTTAAAGACATATTCATATTTGATTTGTCAAAAAAAAACTGTCAAAATGATTTTGCTGCATCTGGGTTACCGTGTGTTATTAGTTTTGAGAGATTGTTATCTGGGAAGAACAAACCTGCAAATGTCGCGACTGGCCAATCAGAATCAAGCATTCCAACGAGCCGTGTAATAAACGTTAAATGTTAAAGCACACTGAAATCAGAAATTGTTATTTATATATACTTTTTTATTATTTCTATTTAACCTTTTCACGCAGATACTGTAGGGATATATTAAACTGACACACTATTTGTTGTCTTTAATCCAGCACAAATTGTAGATTTTCTAACTTGATGAAAGCAATAACTCTTAATGAGAAAATTAGGCTCTGCTAATCATTTTTTTGATCTCGCAATGTCCATGGGATTCTGAATAGTTATCTTAGCACTATATTATTTGAATATTATTAAATTATTGTTATTACAATATAAAATGAATATTGCCTCTGCAACACGTGCAGACTCATTGTGTCACAATAACTTCCCGTTTACATCAAATAAACCTTTCCTCCCAGAGAGCTTCACGTTTTCAGACCTGTTGCTATAACGACTTTAAACGGATCTTTGGAGTACAGAACGGTCCAGGATTGTGTGTCATCTGGTCGACAGTTAAATCCAGATAACAGTTTAATCCTCACACAAAGGCCTTGCATCAAACCTAAAGCGAGCATGATTTTAAACTTTCTGTTTTGGCGCTTGCTTGCCCAGCACTATATATTCTTTCACAAGAATATAAACACAGAAATATCAACATGGCCTGATTCGTGAAATGATGACAGATGCTCTCCATGACAGCAGGCTCTGGAGAATACATAAGAGAGAAGAGGTCAAGCCGAACCTTCCAGTGTTGTATTAATCTTTCTGCCAATCCCCTCCCACACACTTCTTCACTGCTCTTGTTCTTCTTTCAAACGCGCCGTGATGTTGACCTAACGTACGGTTCATCCTATTAGAAAATTCACGACGTGACTCACATGCGGCGGTCCTGCTCCTCCTGTTGGCGTGACTGTTCTTCCTCATCGTGTCTCATCCTTTCCTTCTCCATCTCCTCCTGGATGCGCTTGAGTCTCTCGGTCTCCTCCTGCTCCTGCTTCTTCTTCTGCATGGAGGAGAGGAGCTGCTCCGAGCGCTTCACCAGGCCCTCGTACTCCTGCTCGATCTCCTTGCGGCTCATCATCGTGGACTGGGGGAAGCAGAGAGAAAAATGCAGATGACGAAAATCTGACATGCAGTTTCTTACACTTCATTTCACTTCAACCTCTTGTCATTTCAAACCTGCATAACCTACTTTCTTCTGCAGAACACAAAAGAATATATTTTGAATATCCGCCGTTGTTCGGTTACCAACATTCTTCAAACAACAATATTGCTATGAACAGATGGGGCTACATGTTTGTCCAAACGATGGAAGACGAGGGGAGTGTTTGAAAATAGTAAGGGCACAGAAACGACGCCACATCTTTCAAAAACCTTCAGTCCTGGGACTCGAATTTAAACAGGATAACCAGGGTTTCGTTTTTCAAACTAAAAAAGTGTCAGCAACTCAGCGGTTTCATGTCAACTCACAGACTACATGTCCCCCCGTTGTATTAATATCCGGCAGATATTCATTAAACCTGGATGTGGATTCCGTGCCATCTGGCAGAGCACCAGAGGAGCGTGTTGGGGTACGAGCCTCGTGAACGACTGTACCACGGGGGGAACTCAATGACAAGGTCCATCTCACCCCCTAACGCTAGATGAGTAAGCGCTAGTACGGTGAATGACAGCCATTGACACAATCTACGTTATTATCCAGGGAGGCGGCTGTAATCTGCAGTCCAGATGGTAAGGTAATAGGAGACATTGCCAATCAAAAATCAGATGCTAATGAAAAAGTGCTATGCTAATAACAAAGAGACCCATCACAGGTGCAGGAGTGCACAGCACATCTCATTTAGAGGAAAGAACGAAGTGTCCAGGTGGAAAAGTTGGTGCCAGCTATCTATCAGAGAGAAGGCAATGCCTCTCGAGCCCGCTGTCAATAAGTCTGACAGATGAGGTCGAGCTCCACGTTGAGAATACAACAATGCATATGCTGCACTCAATCAGCAGCGGATGAAAGTTGCGAGGAAGGAAGGAAATTGACAATGAATGCGACGAAGCCCTTTAAAAATCGTCTTGATGGCGTGCGGCGTAAGCCTCTTGGATAGAAATCTGATTGTCAGATTGTCGAAGGTTTGTGTTTATTTACTTTGCTTGAGTTGTGAATTTGTTAAGAATGAAATGGATTTGGCTCTTTCACCAAACCTGGATGTTTCCTGAGAGCTTTTCAAAGGGGGAGAATTTACAGTGACACAGCAAAAAGTATCACAGTTGTGAGCTTGCAGTCTGAATTGTAAATCATTAGATAAAAGACTGCAAAAAAATGCCAAGACAACACATCCTTATATTGTAGCATCTTCCATGGTTAAAAAATATAAGTATAAGATACAAGCACTAAACTGTGTGACTCACAAACCAATTCATTATTGGTATCAGATGAATCCTCATGTTATTTCCAACTAGATTAGTATGACTTTATTTTCTGTTTGCTAATACAGAAATGCAGTATATTAGGGACTGATGATGACCTCACACTCCATTTACTGACACCGTGTCTACACCAGACGCGGCGCGATGCGACGCACGGCTTGTTCCAATGGGATTGTCGTGCCACGTCCGGTGTGGACAAAATGTAAAATCATAATGGGTTCTAATGCGTTCTCTTGTCACGCCACATCCGGTGTAGACACGGTGGTACATTGCATCTTCTTGACATACAAAAAAGTGCATGTCACTAAAACATTATGCATGACACTCTTTCCTTTTGTGTTCCAAATCCAAATGGGTTTGGAACAACATGAGGTTCAATAAATAAAAAATTGTGAGAACTGACTTATTTGAAGAATCAGTGATTATGATAACTAACAGATGAAAATGGAGTTAAACATTTGTCATTTTTTTCTATAAATATTTTTTTAAATAACAAAAAAAAAAAGATAATTTTAACATTAATATACAGAATCAATTATGGATACCCACCATAAAGGCAGACATAGGTTTGCTCACTGCAAAACAACATACTGTAGTAAAACATTCTACCTTTTCCCAAAAAGAGAAACAGTCAAGGTTGGCAGACAATTCAGACCGCCTTCATCAGGACATGGAAAAAACACACACCTGCTGAATTATGTATGGCCACCTGATACAACTCAAGGCTTTGAAATGAGCTACACCACATAACATCAATGTGCTTTGTAAGCTGGGTGAGATGAAAGGGGGTTTCGTTGATCTGGGGCTATATTCCAGTCCAAACCTCACCTTGAGCTTGGCCATGAGGGCGTCTGTGGAGGCAGCGAGTTCCTCGACCTGTTTGCTCATTTCCTGCTTGCTCTCCTTGAGTCCATTCACAGCCTCGTTGAACTTCTCCATCCTCTTCTTCAAGTTTTTCACCTTCACCAGACCATCGATGCTGCCACGAACAAAAACAGAATCGTGAACAACTTTGTAAAACTGCAAGCAACGCTGAGACATAGTCACAAGTCACTGACATAAAAGCAATAAGGCTCTTTAAAAAAGGTGACAAAAGCACTTGGATAAGACACAATAATGTGCTAACAGTGTTAAATGTGTTAACCCACCAACAGTTACATTTGTTGTAGATAGTAGTTGAAATAAAAATGATTTCACTTCGTAATATAGTTCACGATCCTTACTGTGCCTGCCAACCAACGGAGCAACTTTCCAGCACATGTTGGTCTTTGTACATACCGAGGCCTGTGTCTTCTTTTGCACAACCACATGCGAACCGTCTTCTGAATCTTGATGCAGGCGCTGGCTCTGTACTGCAGTTTGTTCCCCACTGTGTCATCAGAAAAAGGAAGAAGCTTACTTATCAAACAGCATCACAAAGTAACAATGCAAAGGTGAACTAGAGGCTACAGGCGCCGTAGGCCGATTCAAGGCTGCTGTGGAAACGTACATTTAATGACCGACAGCGTGCACCACTGGACCTTCTTCCAACGGCTGCACACCAGCCACTTATTGACCCGTTTTACAAGCTCAGCCAGGTGATCCGGATCAGACTTCATGATCTGGTCGAACTCTGCGAACTGAAACACACATAAAAGTTTACATGGCCGTGTTTTTGTTTGTGTGGTATCCCATGTGTCTCGGCTTAATGAAATGGGAAAGTGGTCTTAACAACTATTCTACTATTATTTTAGTGTATCATCACGAGAAATTTATATTTATTATCATTTATGTAATACTTGATTATATAAAAAATTGGTGCTGTCAAATCGATGAATCGCGATTAAATAAATGTTTGTTTATATAGTATTATATAAAATGATATTAAAAAAAATCATGTTTTTTATTATGTTATTATGTTTTTATTGTGTTTTATTGTATTAGTTAGCTGTATTTTACATCAAAAAATCTTAAATCAAAACAAACCAACTGCAGTTTGATTGATATTAACTGGAATGCACAATAAAAAAACATGATTTTTGAAAAAAACTTAAAACGGAGTTATCTCCTTTTGGAACCAAACTCTTCATTTGTACATTTATATATACCGTTCACATTAATATACACGCCACACACATATATTATATGAACACAAACATTTATTTTGGAATCGATTAATCGCAATTATCGTTTTGACAGCACTAAAATAAATTATATAAAGTGTAAATAATTATAATAATAAATAATTATTACAATTATTTTAATTTAATTTATAAATACAATTTATTATACTATTTTTATTATTAAATCATAAGAAATCTTCACCTTTCCAGGACGAAAGAAAACCCTGGTCAATCCAAACTTGTAATCGTTTTCGTTGAGGCCGAGTGCTTTGAACAGAGCCTGTCGGAGTAGAGAATAAATTCTGACATCGGAACATATACTTTCTAATACAGGTGCACTCAATTTTTGAAGAAATATAAACAAAACGTATGCGCAAGTCAAACATTTTTCAGTAAAATATGCCTTTTATTTATTGTGTGAGAATGGCACAAGCCGCTCTATGTAAAACAAGCTTTAATAGGCTACTAATATAATGTGGTCTTGGTGTCGTATGGGTATGATTTTAAACACGTCAAAAGTGCTATACATCATTTCTTTGTTGAAAACTTTTTAATACGGGCCTAAATTACTAAGTGCACCTTTAAATGACATTGAACACAACAGGCATCAACATGATGAACGAGCGACAACGGCAGCCCACACATATATTATTGCTGAATTTAATTGTACCATTCTACAATGAAGTAAATACTTTATGTTCAATTGCCAGCATATTATTGAAATGCAATTTGACTACCAAATGTATCGCTATCATTTATCATGGAAATCAATGAAGGATGACTCTGTGAGGGCTTTTGCAAGTTTTTATGAAAGGTCACATCGTCTTTTCTATATAAAATTCAGCAAGCCACAGTCCAGCGTACTACATAAGTATGCATACATCAAATGAATAACAATCAGAATGGAAGAAATGAGCACACACAATGGAACAAAATTGTTTTAGACGTTATGACAAACATTAAAGAGAGCACAAAAACTAATTGGCTTACTTTGCAAAAGAGTCGGGGGTCAAGCCTTGTAAGTTTGCTGGGCATGTATTGCTTGTACATGTTGTAGAGCTCGTGGAACGAAGCTCTGGAGGGGAAACCGCCCTGCATCAAGTCCAGCACTGATACCATGCCTAAAAGCAGAGAAGAGGAAGAGATAACCAATCCAGTGAAGATACACAAACAGGATTTGCAGTATTAAAGTCTAGACATCAGGTCTCTCATTTGTCTGTGTCTCTAACATACAGTATAGTTTTTAAACCCACTTGATTTTCACTTAAAATTACATTTGGTTGTATTATTTTGCAGAACCTGTTTTAATTCAAACTCAGTATGTGTTTCTGTCACAAAGCTCCCAAAGATAATTCCAAAACATGTCATTGTCTTTCCAGATGGAAGCACAGAATAGCTGTTACAAAAAGGAGATTACAGAGTTACTTAAATTTTCTCTGTTGAATGTTCTTGTAGCTCAACTGATAAAGCATGGCACTGGCAACACGAAAGTCATGGGTTTATATACACGGCACACACATATATTATGTAAACACTAACATTTATTTTGAAATTGATCAATGACAATTAATCGATTTGACAGCACAAAAATAAATTATATAAAAATCAAATAAATAGTTATAATAAAATAAAAATGATTTAATTTTTATAAATAATGGTTTAATTGAAAAATGTTTTTGAAATGGATCACTTAGACCACATAATGCAACCAAAAAGATACCAGAACAGATGCAAATTCTTTCCATACACTTTAAAAGACGTTCCAGGGTAATACCTCAACAAGTTGGTTAATAAAACATCAAGAGTTCATTGTTGCCAATTTTAAGCAAACGGTTTTGAAAATGGAAAATAAAATACAGTTTTCTATAAAATTATTATCGCTTTATTAAAGTTATTTATTTATTATCGTTTTAATAGAGAATTATTTGGGATTGTATGTAATTTTTTGTAGTCACAATATAATTCAACAAGTTCACATTTGTGTTATATCAAAGTTTTGATGACTAATATTCAAAAACGTTGGAAAAAAGTAATAGAGCCTAAACTTTTAAAGTATAGTCTATGCAGGGCTGGAAATGGGGAAATGTGGGGTATCAAGGGGGAACAGAGTACCACCTCAAAATACGGAGGATTTCCATATTTTATCCATCAAAATTCCTCTGAACTAAATAGAGTTGCATTTTCTGCATCTGTGATTTAAATATATTAAATATGTCCCCAACTAGACTCCCTCCAGTGAATCTCAGCCATTTCCATCGCTGAGGATATGGAAATGTAAATTCTCACTACCAACAGATCTAGAGATAACAAAATATCTGTGTATACAAGCTAAGTATATACAAGGAGTTGCTAACAATCCATTTTTATTTTTATTCAGAAAAGTAGTGGTAAAAGACTGTTAACTACTGTGTCTGTGATTCTAGGGTTACCTTGGGTAAATGAGTCACCATATGCCAGCGTGCTTATGTCATGAACTGTATTCAAGTGATCCGCATATAGTCGACACAGCCCCAAACTCTTCTACAGTGCTAGAACTAATAGAATAGTGCTAGAACTCTTGACAGCACAACCTCTTGCGTACCCCAAGCTTGTTTCTCGCCGACTTACTGTAGCGTCTGAAAGTGTATTTCGAAAACTTTTGTAAATAGCCCATAAAACCACCTCAACCTTCAAAGCCCTCATGTGATAATGACACCTCTAAAAGATAATGAAAAATCACTGGAGCTCACATTTAATATGGCCGCTCCATATGCACCTTCAGTATTTGTTTTAAAAGCAAACTTGCGACTGATGAACGGGTGGGTATTTCTAATAGGTTTTTCTTGGAATATTTCAAGCATTACCGGCAGTGCAGCAAGAAGAACTGGGAATAAAGCATATATATTCATACATATACATACCTGAGCACTGGAGCTGAGACAAGATCTGAGCTCCTTCAAACTGGTGGCTCACCATCTTCAGATTGGGCTTCACACAACGAATGAAACTGGAGCCCTTTAAGAAACATACACATGCAACTTTATTCAAGCAACATTGGTCATCATTACCAATGAGACACACAAAACCAGACAGTGTTGTTTATTGCTTTGTTTTAGCATCCGACTTTGGAAAGGAACTATGTAAATCTCATAGCGACGTAGTGAGTACAATTTCTGTGGCATAATTCCGGATCTTGCACAACGGCTTTGTTTGCGTAGGTTTGTGTGTGTTCTGTTTGTAAAATTGTGTAGGATGCAACATATTGTACTGTGAGTCCCAAAGCTGCAGTCATTTACACAGAGAATCTGAATTTATTCCAACTTATGACACTCTTCTCAATCTTTTCGTCATCATTTGAAAAAATATTGCTGCTATGATCACCAAAAAATATTAAGTAAATGTATTTTTACAGCCTATATTTTGTATTCTTGCATAAATACAAACAATGTTACATTTCCTAAATCAGTGGAAACAACCTAAAATATCTAAAAATATTACTTACTGTGCTTCGAAGCTTTTCCAACAAAAGGTTCAGTTGAGTCTATAAAGGTTCAATGGAAGGAAAACGTGAGTCATTTTCACTAAAAAGCAACTGTAATTCTATACACCGCTGTATAGTTTTCATGCAAACAGTACCACAGATTTTGACAGACATTTACAGACATGCAATGTGATTGATTTGACTATGAACGTCTTGTACGCATTCAATATGTCATGACCATTAACACCAGATTACCAACATTAGATTAATGAATAATGTGGTTGTTTCCAGAGAGCTCTCTAATGGCAACAGAAAAGCTACTGTGGAGAAATGTGAAAATGTGCCAGGTGGTTTCACACAAAGACATGGCAAAAGACCAGGCAGGTGGGGGAAGAAGGTCTGTGGAGAAGGGTGGGACCACACTAATAACTCTAATTGGTTTATGAGGTGACAGGTTGACACACTGTAAGTAACCCTGTGGTGCCGGCACTGAATCTTTCAGCCAGGCTTACCCCACAAAAGCTTCAGTTTTTCATTCTTTCTACATATATCTCAGCCACCGAACATTACTGCTTTTCTCAGGAAAAGGTTGAAGGAACAGGAGGAAGTCTAAGAGAGGAGGATGGAGAGAAGGGCAAAAGTTAGAAGGAAAGGAATTAGATCACCAGGTATGAGCTTTAAAAAACCCACAAAAAAAAAATACAGGGGTCCCAAGATAAAGCTTTGTGGAACTTCCAAATCCGAGGAAAATCTACAGTCTGTATCAGGAGTGCTCAATCTTGTGTAGATTCGCCTTCCTGCAGTGCACAGATTCAACCCTCCAGAAAGAAACACACCTGAACCAGCTAATCACAGTGTTAGAGTTCACTTGAAAAATACAGGCAAGTGTGTCAGTGTGGGTGAAGCCAAACCTTTCAGGAAGGTCGATCTACAGGTGCAAGATTGAGCACCCCAGGTCTATATATTTCAAAGACTTGGGGCTTAAAAGAATGTTGTCATAACTTCATGCTTGTTAACTCCTGTGACAAAGTGTGTTTCCCGGCCATTAGCTGAATACAAGTTCAAAGGTAAAGGACAGCTTCACCTTGAATTTATTTCCCACACTGATAAAGCTGAGTTTGCCGGCCTTCTGCTTTGAGTCCTTGGAATTGGAGTTGTTCTCAAAGAGACTGCGGATAAACTTGTCCTTGGACTCGCACACCAGGCACTCCAAAGACATGTGGAGGGCGTCATTATTCTTCTCCACAAACTGGGTCTGCTCACACACGAACATCATATACACACACAAAGAACCCACAGAGCGCATTCATTAACACGAAGTCAACCACATACAGTACATACACACACACTATTCAGAAAACCCCAGAACTTGACCAAGGGATTCCCCCAAGGCACTGATTAAGCAAAACATGTTAAACACTGTCATGAAAAAAATATGTTCTGAGTAAACGGGAGCCTTACAGTTTCATAGCACACTGCACCAGCGAAATGTCTTATAATGAAACCTTCGTCGTCTCTCAGATTCCTGTGGATTGTGAGTTTTGACTTCCTGGGAACCTGAAAAAGCAGCCCACACGGAAATAAATAGAATCCATCTTGCTGTTGTAGTTATAATTACTGCCATAAATATATTTGTCAAAATAGGGTTTTCATTTTGATATGCTTCTTAAAACATTTCAATAAAAAGACAGCACAAACAAAGATTTTTTTATATTTGCAAACAAAGACTAAAATACCAAGACATTTTTTTGCAGTGCCGAGAAAAGCAAACAGTGGCTTACAGAGAGACGGAAATGATCTTTGTGCTTGCTGTGAACTGCCCCTGCAAAGTGTTGATCGCTGGCCTGGGGAAACCGGTTCTCCTCATCCAGTATGTCCAGGATACCCACCACCTTTGCTTCCACCAGATCTGCAAAACAACCCGATACACCTGAAACTTTGGCACTGATTACAGAAACGTTTCATAAAATGAAAGCAAGCACAGGCGGATGCAAAATTAGCATATTCAATCCCTGTGCCGACGGTATTATCCAAAGTGAGGCAGAACTCAGCGAGTTTAATGGACAAATGCAAAACGGGTGAACGTGCGGTACTTTTTGATAATCAGCGCGAAGGCATCCGTCGTATGCATAATTCATCCGAGACATGCGCGGGTGAGAAAGGTGCGGACACAGGCCCAGTCATGTATTTGCATGAGCAGACACCAGGGTATAAATGTGAGGTGACTGATGAGAAGATACGGGTGGAAAGGACCAGCGTGTCTGCCTGGAAGTCGCAAGGACATGTGTTGCATCACTGCTGGGAGAATTAGGAAAAAACCGAGCTGCCAAATAAAAAGCGCACAAGTGATTCTTTCCCTTCGGAATTGAATTGACATCTGCGACGCAGGTGTCGCATGCTAACCTCCGCACTGCACACTCTGTTTTAAAGGTGGGATGTGATGTTAGGCCACCTGCATATGTGCAAACATGCCCGAGCTGTTCGGCTGGAGCCATTTTTTCAGCTTGGTTGGTTTTACAAGGCCGTACATGGAAGATCTTCGTTAAACCATAATGGATTAAAATATAAGTGGGCTAAAAAGATGAAAGGTCTGATACCTCAGCACAAAGTGTACTCCGATCTCAGAGAACCAGGTTGAGATTTCATTGTGTTCCCTGGGATTGAATTAATTTACTGTTTCTAAGGGGGGCGATTAGGTTAGGGTCAGCATGCACTGTTTGAGACGGCACCAAAAACTAAAACAGTCCGGTCTTCATCTAATCTCCCAATCCCTCTCCAGAGGGTCCGGGAATGTGAGAGCTGTCCCTCCCGCGATTCATTCCTGTCTTATCTCTGGCACCCAGCATGCATTTCTGCTGGAATATTTATTCAAGGTATGTATTGTCCAGAGAGTAAAAAATACAGCTGTCTATTTAATGCATTCATTTAGCGTGATTAATGCATTAAAAGTGCGATTAAACACAACAGATGTAATTAGCAAAAAGGTTTGCTTTGGTTTTGAGGCTTTCATTGCAAAAACAATGTGACGTTCTTGAATTATCTTTATTGTAGAGCTTTTCTGGCCAAATTTTATATATGCGATTAATTCCTAAGCATATCACAAAACCATTCCTTAAAAACATTTGAAATGTCACCAAGATTTGCTTTATTGGTGCATTTCGGTGTTGCAGACAGCTCTGTTGTTGTCCCTAGACAGCTTTCTGACTTCAAAGGTTTCAACGACGAACTCCAGTAATATTACATGAACGTTCGCACATTCAGTGCCACAAAGGTTTCTGTAAGCTCGAAGAAGACGGACGTACGGACTTTCTATCTGCAAAGGACTTCATTATATTTAAGAAGATGTCTAGGGCCACAGTCCATGTGGTAATGAATGAAACAGAGGAAGGTCATTAATATTCGTAGCCGAAGGGACACTGACCTATGCAGTCCTGATTATCAACATAATGAACTTCATTTACTCCCAGGCCTTCCTTCTGATACAGCTCTTGCTCCTGGTGAGGAAAAACACAAGATAAGTGTGCAGAGGTTTTGCTGAAAGTGGAAAATGCTTAACTTAATATTCTGCAATAGGAAGGTCTCAAAAGGAGTGAAATTGGAATCGTTAAATCTGAGTTTTTCAGCTGACATTGTAAGACAAATGCAGATTGAGTGGCGGTGTTGAAGTGTCGGTTTATAGAGCGGCATAGTGAGGAGATGCTGATCAATACAATAAAAAAACCCAATAGCACTGATGACTCACCTCTTTCAGTATACGTTCATTAAAAAACTGCTGCAGCTTTTCATTACAATAGTTGATGCAGAACTGCTCAAAACTGTTGTGCTCGAAATACTCTAAAGAGAAAAATAAAGAAGCAGCTTATGAATTATGTCCACTATTACAGAGACAATGTTAGTGAGAGTCAGTTATCCCGAATCGTAAACTACACATTTATTTAATTATATGGACAAGCCAATAGATACTCAATTCAATTACTTATCATATAGTCAATAAGTCATATCCTGTGCCATTTTTAACTTGTTTTTAACATTAATAAACTATTCCGGGCTGCAAACAAGTTAAGGCTTGTTGACAGACAGCATGTGTGACATGCAATGTCTTGGCAGTTCAATTCGCATAATATCCGTCCTAAATTAGTATGTCCCAAATCATAGTATGCTGAAATGAGTATTCTCAAAGTACCCGGATGGGCTACTGTTTCCCGTGAAAATTCTAAGTGTGAATCCATGGACACTTAACCGCTGATATTATTACCCACAAATCACCGCAAGATAGCGGAGTTTAGTGATGCTACACTGCGTTGATAACATTTTAAAAAAGATGCTTCGCTAAATTAATAAATGTAAGTATACAGTAAACATTACATGCAAAATAATAAATGAATAAATACTTAAATGCAAGGAAGAGCTGTATTTGGATGTTCGTGACAGTTAAGGACAGTGTCGTCTAGGCCACAACGGCCACTTACGTTTCATGTTAGTATGTCCCAGTGCGTGCATACAGTTTTTCTACGCACCAAAATGTATATACTTTTCCATAACAAAACAGTACATAATTTAAGGGCACAGTATAAGTAAGCCAATTGAGACGCAACAGATGTCTTTCCGTACCAAACATTAAAATGCAGCATTAAAGATCAACAAAGAGAAGATCTTAGAAATAATAGACCCCTATACAGCTTTGATACCAACTCTTTTCACTATAAAGTTCACTACAGTTATTGTGGCCAAAAAAATGTACAATAACAATATCATCATCGATGATAAATTAATATTATTATTATTGTTATTATCATTAAACGCAATGTAAATGTAAATATGTGAAATATTAATATGATATCAATATTACAACTATTGTCAATGATGTGACATACATTATATATATATTGTGACACCCTAAATGTGTATAATGGAAGTTTTCTCAGACTATCATCGTCTCCTAGACTAGCACTGCACATCTGTACATTTACAAATTAAAAACTAGCAAACCAATTATTTTCAGTAGTAAAATAACTTCTATTTAACCCAAATTATGTTTTTACATTTTATGCCAGATAAACATCTTAGAAAAAGGTCAAATCTAAGACCACAATGAAAAAACAAACATTCTGCTTTAAGTTATTACTTTTCAGTGAGCAAGTTTATAACAATGTGTTAACTACATGCAAAATACAAAGGCAACATTTGTTTTCTTCCTTTCAAGCACAAAAGATGTTCTTTGGTAAATTGTCAAATCACGCTGGGATAACCACGACCATCAGAATAAAAATGGATTTTCACTCTGCGTGCGTGACATACTTGACAATTCAATTGTCAACTTTTAACGCAATTATATGCATGGTTACAACTGGTCTAAGAATTTTTTTACACACTGGTCTAAGACTTCATCTCGCGCATACATATCTCACGCAATAGCTAGATGACATGTCCAAGTAAGTTTTATTCTGACACACAGCCTCACCAAAGCCAGCAATGTCCAGCACGCCGATGAAGTTGGAGGACGTATCAAAGGGGAAGCACTGGTTGACCCGTTTGACCACATGATCAAAGAGCCTGCTGTAAACGGCTTTGGCGAGGGCATCGCGGGCATTGTTGGCCTGTTCCACCTTCAGAGGGACCCTGGAGAGGAGCAAAGTGGGGCAGAAGAAGTGAATATCTGGGACAAGGCACCTCATCAATACATGTCTATTCTCTTTTACTCAGTGTAACGCTGAGCTTCAAAAACAGATAGTGTTTTACCACCCCAAGCAAATGTCTAAAAAAACAGGATGCTGAAAATAATTTCTAGTCAACATGTGATTTATTTTCCTCTCAATTTCATTATGATTCAAGACGCTCAAGGCTGCTGAAAAATCTCCCCTGACTTTATTTGACCTGACAATAATGTGTTTCTACAGTTATTCAAAGGGCAAACAAACATAATTAAGCTCTTTACCGCCTAAAGTTTTAGCAGCTGTGAAATTGTTTGGTAACAATACATGCGCTTCCCCACAAAAGGAAATTCGATTTTCGCTTGTATTTATTGGGACAAAAGCAAATTGGGACAATTTTCTGTATAGTGCTGAAAGGGATTTTGTGGTCTTCCTACTAAGTTTTTTTTATTTTCAGAATTGACAATTACCAAAAGCACTAGGCCACTATTTCAAAGAGTACCTTTCATAATATGCATACACCTGTACAAAATAAATAAACCAGGCCCACAACACTCGTTCAAGCCAAAATGTTAAACTTTTATTTCAACGTTCCCCTTTTCTGCTTTGTTGTTTATGCAACGAATAAAAATGAAAAGACTCAATGGGCCTCTTTAAGATGAATTACGTAATTAAACTGTAAATAGCAAAGGGAGCGGATAAATTCAAACGTGGTTTGTACCGGGTGCTTTGATAAATGCGCATACGCAAACCAAAAACAGCCTTTGAAATCCCAGTGACGCTCAAAGATATTACGAGAGAAAACACAAATAAATCTCTATAAAAGAATCCTATTAAAGCGCAGCAGCGCAGACACATGGTCATAATCACAAGACACAGTGGCTACCCATGATCCTCCAGAGATGTATGGATACCACCGAGCGTATGAAACTCCAGAGCTGAATGATAATGCTTTGTCGCTCTCTTGGCGGCGGCGTCCCGCTGTGGGAATACCTGTTGTGTGACTCTTATTGCCTGCGCAGTTAATAAAAGCTGGACCTGGCTCACAATAATCTCTAGCATCTCGAGATCGCTTTTCATTAACTTGCTTTTATGCCATTAGCGAATCCCCTCTGTCGCACGCACGCACGTCGCCCGCGCGCGCTCCCTCCGCAACTCTTTCTCAATGTCATCCGCTCTCTGTCGCATTTAACAGAATTTTTCTTAAATCACAACAGCGCTCTGAAATTAAGCTCTGTCAAGCGCAAGCTGCCGCCCTATCTGGTGTTTGACAGCGTGAATTGCAAGGGTCACCGTAGCCTTGCTTGAATTTAGTACCCATAATTTTCCATAAAATGCATATTGCATGTGCGCGTGGGCTCGCATCTGTTCGCAGTCAAATGAAGAGGCCACCGAAACCTCGTGCGACTTGATTCTCATCACACCTAAAAGACCCCAGGCCACTCCCTCAGACAAACATCAATTATTCATGCAGCGCAAACACTCCCAGCCCAGCATCTGTGCTCAGTTAAATATTAATCCACCGAGCACTGCCCTATCGTTCAGACGGCACAAAATATAAAAGCCCACCTGGCCGACGCGGAACAAGGCGTCTGATTCAATCGAGGCAATCAAGCTTTTCCAATTCCGACTAGTTTAAAGCACAGTGCGTCTGCGGTAATTGGACTGTAGGCTTTACGTGAGGCGAAATAGGAGAAGTGTGACTTTGTTTCACGAAGTTGAAATGCAAACTCGTGTCTAACATCTCGCTCCACACAGACCGTACGAGAATCAGGGGACCGGTGTGGAAAAAATTCCAGAAACAACACCCTCCAAAGGGAAGGGCTAGAATCTGCACACGCTTGCTCTTACGCAATCAATAAATGAAGAGTCAAAAATCATGTTTTTTTATTGTGCATTCCGATTATTATCAATCAAACTGCAGTTGGTTTGTTTTGATTTAAGCCATAATAACACAAAAAATACAGCTAACTAAGACAAAAAATACAGCTGACTAACAAAATAAAACACAATAAAAACATGATTTTTGAAATTTATCTCAACGGGGGTCCCCATCTGACTTCCAAGGGGGCCTCAGAATGACTAATCATTTAAAATTAGACAAAATAAGCATTGAAATACATTTTTAACCAACTAAAAACCAATATATTTCTTATTATTTGTCCATTTTTATATTGAAAAACTCTTTTCCAGTTAATATCAACCTCCGAAATATTTTATTGGGTAGAAATGTTGAGTTTTGTGAGCGGGAAGGGCGCCTTCGAATATCGTCGAATAAAGTGATAGCCTTAGAGTCAAAAAGGTTGAGAACCCCTGGTTTAAATGCAGAAGACGACTTGCAATGGCAAGTACACTTTTACGCTTGCTTAGCCAATTTAGTCAATGCCACATTTGATTATACTGACCATATCTCTAATGGAAAGCTACGATTAGCTATTTTCGGCTGAACGAAGGCTTCATAACTATTTCGCAAATGCAGATGAGATGATGAAATGTAATACTAAGACATTTCGCAAGACAGGGACGTTGAGATGAGAGGGAGTGAATGACATAAAGCAGGAATCTCGAGGGATCTTGACAAGCTTTTGGCGACAAGATTGATCATCCTCATTAAAAGGAAGTAAAGAGACAAGCTACACAGAAAAGGGTGACCCGGAGGCTTACACCCGTTAGGGTAAATGTGTGGGGTCACTCACTTGATGACTGTGCCTTTGGCGCCCCCTGCAGTGGTGAGCATGACCCTGGTGGTGAGGCTGACTCTCAGATCGTCCTGATCCAGGCCCAACAGCTCGGCACAATATTCCAGAGTCTGACTAGACTGCTTCTTCAGAATGCAGCCACCTGGCACCAAAATAAAAGATTTGTTTTTAATAACCAATACGGATTCTTTTCATCACTCTTACATCTTATTTTGCATCTAAGCAAAGAATACACACATTTGTAAACATTACAACAGGTCCCAGAGCACTCGCGAAACTCAATGCTGCATATGAGCTAAGAGTGTTTCAACCAAGCGTCAGATCTCAGACCCTTTCAAAAATGTGTTCGTACATAATAGTCTTCAGGCCTCCTGTAAGACCTCTATAACATTACGCTCCATGTTTTCCAGCTGAAATGCGCCTCAGGATAGCGATCTCATTGTGAGCGGAGAAATGGAGCAGTCCAGCGCGGTAAAAGGTGTTATACCTTCATCAGAAAAGAAAAACAAATCCTGATGTTCGTCTGCCAAAAGTAGAAAGTCGCCCTAACCCCTCAGCTGCACTCTAATGAGGTCTTTCGAGTTGGAGGAGGATGTGGTGTATGCGTGTTATGTTGTGTGAGAGTTTAATGAGCATCATCACATGGGCATAAGCTTTAAAATAATAAAATAACACTTCACACATCCACGAAAATTCACTCCCTGACTTAAAGTAGCTCACAAGGTGCAATTAAAATTTGATTTTAAAGACAAAATTGCTTGCAAGTTGGATCTCAGACTGTTGACAGCTATGTGGTTGCTGAGGAGCAAGTCTCTGGGATATTCTGTCCACGTCACAAGTGGCGCTCTGAAAATGATTTTAATACTTTGAACAAACCTCTGACCTCAAGTGTATAACAGTAATAGTGATGATGAATAGTTTTGATCTTTTTCTCATTATTTCAGTCAGACGCTACAGTCCTTACATGTTTAATTCAGATGTTTTTAAATTATGTATTAAAGGGAGAGTTCAAGCAAAAATAAAAACTGTCATCATTTATTCATCTTCGTCATTCAAAACTTGAATGATACTCTTTTCTTACGTAAAACACGAGAGAAGATATTTAGAGAAATGTCTATGTTGTTTTGTGTCAATACAATTGAATTGGTTACCAACATTGTTCTACCTTTTTAAGCAGAATGTGTCTAGCAGTTATTGGATGACGTCTCTTGCTGATTGTTCTGATTGTTTAGGTATGTATAAGTAATACCGTGTCCAAACCAAGCGTGACATAATAAAGCATCAAGCGATAAATCCCGTCTCTTGAGTTTTGGTATTAAATAGCTGTGACTGCAACAATTGATGCGCGACAAAACATTCTGTTTGGTTTCTATTTCTGCCACTTTTTGCAAGGTAGCCCCACCCCCAGTAAAATCTCAATGATCCAAAATCCCACTCCACATATTGAACCGTCAAATGTTTCGATTTTGTCACTTCACAGAGCCTTTTTGCTTTCAATAAGGACACGAAATGATTTGGGCAGAACACGAAGCCTATGATCTCTAATAAGGCATTTCATACTTCGTAGGGTAAAAAGTGTAAAACCGTTATATAAATGATTACCAGAGGTGCTGCCTGTCTCCTCAAAGTCGATATTGCCGAGATGAAGGACTCCAGCCACCACTTTGAAAAGATTGAGCTTCTCTGTGTCATCCAGGCCGATTTTCTTCATGGCTGCCACCATCCTGTTAAAGTCTCCCAGGTCGTCCAGTAAAGGGTCCTTGATAGCGCCCATCTTCCCATGCTACAGACACACAGATCTTAAGCACACACGGTTGCACCATCAACAACATCTGCACACTTCTCACACACCGCAAACACCACAGCTGTCATCAGAGGTTCGATATGTATACTGGAGGATGTATACAGATCCAGATCTCTGACTAAAGAAAGATGTATAACAAACCACACCTAAGGGTCAGAGTGTGCCAGCACATCCTTATAATAGGGGATAGAACAGGTTTTGCTCAAAATTATAGCGGGGAAATGCAAGTACCGTCACATTTAGTACCGACTGGTACCCAAGTTTGGTATCGTGACAACACTACAGGAGACATTTGCAAGCAGGACTTCAAAGGACTTTTCATAGAAGTGTTTTAGAGGTATGCGCTTACACACACAATATCAGTGTATTACACAGAACAGCTTTCACAGCCGATGTTAAAGTCATGGAAGCTGTTATTTGACCGTTGGTTATCTTAGAATGTGTGTAGCTGAACTCTTGTTACCAGCTGTAGGACTGTGATGAAAGTGAAAGTAATTAAGCGTGCAGCTCAGTCAGATGTTTACATTCTCTGATAACCAAACACTACTCCAGCGGCTCTTCCTCTTCTCTTTTTTGGAGTATTCCTTTGGGCGGAGGTTTTTCAAAAACTTGGAATAGTGACATCATGTAACCTGGATATAAAGGACTGTAGTCCGATTCCAGCCGTTCAATGTAGTCCTTGAAAAGAGAAGTCTGTTAAAGACAAAATCTCGCTTGGCATTGAACTTTGAGCTTTATCATTTTGCGGATATCGTTTATGCTCTAACAGCAACATTACACACTAACTAAAGGTTGAAAATTGGCATCACGGGGAGGGGCACCTTTAATGTTTTCATTTCATGACTGCCTGAAACTCTCTGTTCCTCACACATGGCTACTGTATCGTATGGCTTGAGAACACTTTTTAGGTCATTTTATGATGTGATTCTGTTCTTTTCTGAACTTAACATCCTCTCTTTTCAAATAAAAAATGAAATGCGTAATATCACCAATTATTCTGTTTGTGTTTCCTGTGTACACAGATCGGTGGTCTAAATGGCATGAGTGTAAACGTAATATCATAGTCTCATAAGTCGCTCATGTACCGGTTGTCTCCAAAGACTCAGCACTTTGCAACACCCTGACCAATGCTGGAGCTTAATAGCCATATAAATACCAGCCCCCTTTCCAAAATCGCTTATTTGAGAAAGAAAGCACCATGCATACATTAAAAGCTCACAGACCCATGCACGCCCTCTCAAGCTCAATGTCATGCATAGAAACTAAAAAAGAACCCAAGGCATGAAAAGCATTTGGAAAGTTGACAGACTGATAAAACATCACCTTCTGGTCCTGAATTATAAAAAGATGGAGTGCAAAGAAACAACATTTGATTAGAAAACAAAATGCAAAAAAAAACACCAGATGTTAGAAAACTCACACTGTGTCCCAAACCCTATTGATATGGATAATGGAAAAGACATCACAATACTAAAAATACATTCAAGGTGACCGACAAGAAACTGCGGTAACACTTTACAGGTTGTATTATTTAACAATAGTTAATGATTAGTTTTATATTTTAGCAATATTTTAAATTTTTTAAATTAAAAGTTATAACCGTTAACATTGGTTAATGCATCATAAACTAACACGAATACTGTAATAGTATTGATATTAGCTAACATTCGCAATAACTAATGTTAACAATGTGTACAACCTGATTGTAAAGTGTTACCAAAACTATTTTTATTTACAAAACTATTTGAACTATTCTATATAAAAATGGTCTAAATTGTTTTATTACTATAAAGAAAAAATGAAAATACTATTTATAGCATTTTAAAAATAGCAAAGTATCAATTTTAACACAATATTTGTGAGTGCTAAATATTCAGTGTTGTTAGCTTAGCAACATTCAAACTAAGCACATTGTGTTTGTTTACCATATACTCACAAACAAATGCCACAAAATCAGACATGTCGTAGCTGGTTAGGACATAAAGTCTAAATAATGGAAAAGATACTTTTTCTAATGTGTTGCGACGTTGCATCGTTTCTGGTTAGGACACTGTGTGACGCACACAATTTGAACACACACATGCACAAGATCTGAGAGCAATGATAGAAGGAAATGTTTTCATTTCATGACTGCCTGAAACTTGAATTAGAATTGAATCCCGGATTTCCGGGAGACGTGCTTTATAAGGATATAAGGTTCTATATCTGACAGAATGCTAATTAGTATGCAGCAAAGTGCATTTAGTTTTGGAACAGAGCTCAAGTAAAGAGAAATCTCTGTTGATTTAAAAAGATTCATTTCAAAGGCATACATATCCTAATAAAAGCCCAAAGCTATTATCAGATCCATGCGCCCAAGGACGTAAAAAAAAAGTACCATCTGCGAATTTGGGGTAAGAAACTAATCTCACATCTTAATGTGAAGATGTTGCGAAACAGAAGGTGTTGAGAAAATGAACTACTGCAATGGCAGAAACAGCAGCTAATGAATATCTCATCACCTCCAGAGGGATTTAACACAATGATGATTTATAATAATGGCCCTTGATAACAATAACATCAATTGCCGGGCTCTGTCTCTAGGGTTGGTTGTGCATGAGCACATCACAACAATGCCAGAATTTATTGCACTTTGCATAATTCATCAAAGCCACAAACTAATTTCCAAGAGTAACTAATTCTATCTGGCCAAATTGATACTGGCAACTTCCAAAATTCTGACTGTGGTCAATGTATGCTCTAGTTTCTTTTATGCAACATGAGAAAACAGTAAGGATTAGATCATGTATATAATATGTGACCTGGAAATACAACAATTGCTTTACTTTGAATTAGCCACAAATGTGAATCAGCACACTGGAAGGAAGAAACAGATTTGTTGTGACACAGAAACACGGAATCCCAAGAACAAATGATTCTACGTACCTCAGGACTTTTCCTGTTTTGCATGATCTGTTTATCTGAGTCCTTGTTTGCAAAGAATCGGGTGCAGCCACGATTCAAATACTGAGTGAAACACAAACACACGATAAGGGAAGTTAATAAAGGAGACCAAATGCTGCAAAAAAAGATAAATAATCACTGTTAAGCAAATATGCCATCTAGTGGTACATCAACATTTTCATGTTCTATTTAAACAAAAACTTGGAATTATCTAACCAAAAATACCAAAGTCAAGCCGGTTACACATACAGTGATATGATGGCAATACAATTTATCTGTATTCAGACTGACAGGAATTATTATATTAGGTTTCATAGAAAGCTGACAGTTGACAGATGAGTAATTGCAGTGGCCGTCATTCACTTTTAGATAGCAAACAGAAATGTACACTGTAAAAAAATTCACCTTTCCGCTGTCTTAATTTTTATTTACTTTTATATATTAAATATATACATTTTATATTTTTTTTTATTAATTATATTAAACGGACTAGTAAAATACAACCAGATTTTTGAAGTCAGTTCAATATAATTTAAGTTTAATTGACATATAAAGCTAATTTGATTTAACTTAAAAATTGAATGAAGCTGTTTAACTGCAAGTGGTATTTTACAGTGAACATTAAAAGTATCATATTTTAGTATAATTTGTATAACTGGAATATAATTTACTAATATTTTACTTTTTCAAGTCTTTCAAGCATAAAATATGTTTGTTACTGCAAATTATATAGCTGGCTTTTATCTTTGACATAAACTGAAATAAGTTATCTTAATATTGTTTAGAATTTACCATTAAAAACATTACTAATGTTATTGTCCACTTTGTTTCCTTTATGAAGAACACGATCAGAAGCCACTGACCGAACAGCAAATACAGGATCTGTTATGTTTATTTATACATTTATTTATGTAAATATATATATAATGGCATTTTGTATAACATCATCTTATATCATAAAAAATGTGATGAGTTGTGTTACTAGTTCCCATTGTTTTAAATAAGTTATTAATATAGCAGTCGGTTTTATGTAGGTATGTGAAGTTTCATTTTAGATCAGATGGAAGTGACAGATGTAAAATGACCCTCATACGGTCTGTTTGCCATGTAAAACGGTCACGGTTGTCAGACTGAAGAACAAAACAGACAGTCTCGGGAGTTTCAGGAGAGCCCTATTATTCCCTGCTTAACAGTGTCTAGACTTACGAAGTATTCTTTCGCTGTTGCCCTTCTGAAACGTGATTCCTGATTTTCATTTTTTGCCATAAATCATTACTGAATCACTTAATCACCTTTATGTTTGTCATTGGGTTTTGCAAATACAGTATCCAACCAACAAAAAGTTTTTAAAAATGCTTGTCAACTTTGACAACACAGAATTTAATCATTTAAAAAGTACAGTGTTTTTCCATTTCCTGAAAAACTGCGAAATTTGGACATCCAAGGTTTCATAAAGTCAATTTGCTGTTCTTTCAAATTGCTGATTTAAACATTTGGTATGCTGGATTTGATGACCCAGAATACACAGGACACTGACCCGGAAGTTGTCGGGAGAGCTGAGATGAAGCATGTTCTTGATATCCTCTGATGCTCCTGCACACAGTCTGTAAAATATATGGTAGTTTCGCTCTTCTGAACCCTGCATACAGATCCGAGACTTCTCCAACAGATAGTGCGAGACGAAACCGCCCACAACAGCATTCTAAAAGACAATGAACACAGTCATAGGTGTAACTAAATGACTACATGAGGTCTTCAGACTGATCAATGGAGTCAGAGATTCGAGTTTACCTTTTCATTAAAGTGAATTTCCACAAATTTTCCAAAGCGACTGCTGTTGTTATTCCTGACTGTCTTAGCGTTTCCAAAAGCCTCAAGCAAAGGGTTTGCTGTTGGGACAGAATATATTAATCCACATGCAAAAAACAAACGCTATTGACTTCTTCGCAGCTGATTCAGATTGAAAATCTTACCTTCAACGATCCTTTCATCTATATCTTGACCTGTCCCGTAAGATGTGGTTAAATATCTGAAATGAACCAAATACAATATAAAGACATGAGAACAAAGATTAATGTGAAAGCTTGGATGTATACACAGGGTCTAAAATGAACAATTACAATAATATTCAGATATACATACTTTTCAAATGGATTTAAACATACACACGGCATTGTTATTCTTGATGTTACTCTTGCGACTGCATGACCTCGTCCATTAGGACCCCGGTGTGTCATAATTATTCATGACACTCAGTAAAAGTTGCGCTTCAAACTCTCTCTCGCTTCAACAGGCACTTTAGAGAGCGCTGAAACAGGTCCCGAGTGCTTGGTTCAGATCAAACCACTTATACTTGTGAATCATTGTCGCGGAATAAAAGTCTCAAGCTGATGAAATGCAAAAGTGCATTCACATATATTTTCGCCGCAGCGTAAAAATGCAAACGGTTGGCATTTATTTGTGAAATATATTAATGTTGCTTGTGAGCTTACAAAACAGTGTTTAGTATGTTATTTCGTGCTGTTGTGAATTGCAGCATGCATTCGTGAAGACCCTTTGATAAAGTTGACTCCATTAAAGCAAAAATGAGTGGTTTCTCTCCCACCTTTCACTCAGTTGCTTGCCACATTTTCTTGTATTACATTTTGTAAAACTGTATAGATAATTAAAACTGGACACTATCTAAAAACTTTTATTCAGTGGAAAAGGATCCCGAAATATTTTTTGCAGAACTCCTCGTATTAACCTTTGTCTGGTGTTTGGTCTGCGTGACCTGTTTTCAATATTACAAAAAAAAGTTTTTTTCAACCTCAGACATTCATATTTATTCATGATAAAGATTTATTCAAGATTTTTCTTTTTAGTGCATAGGGGATCTTTTTTCATAAATGAGATTTAACAGAGGTGAATGGCAAATATTAACCTTTACCGCCTATGCTTCACAAACATGGGCTGAGTAAAAAAACATCACCATCCGGGATAAGGGTTAAAACAAAAATATGGTCAACCAAATCACAACAGGTCTTTATGTTTTAAATAGAAGTACAGCTTAAGCATTACATAGAAACTGATTCATAGGGAGTTGTTGCAAAAAGATAAATAAAATAATAATTTTGGACTCTGTATACACAGACATACTCATTGACTTTTTGAAACTTTATCTCTTATAGTGTTTGGCTGCTTTCCTACAGAAGAAAATCGCACCTGAGAACAAACTTTGTGTTTTCTGTCTTCCCAGCACCAGATTCACCAGACACAATGATGGACTGACTCATCTTCAGAACCTTCATGTCCCTGTATGCTTTATCCGCTGAAAAACGCAAGAAAAGAGAGAGATAAGGGTTTCTCTAAAATTAACAATCTGTGACAACTGCTTAAATTGATAGGGAACGGCTTCAACTGTCCCATCAGATGTTCTCACCGATTGCATAGACATGAGGAGGCAATGTCCCCAAAGAGCGTCCCTGATAGCTCTTAATGGTTTCTGGGGAGTAGAGTTTAGTGATGTCGAAATACGGGTTCACAGCAATCAGGATGTTAGCCACAGATGTCTGAAAAAAAGAGCCCCGATTACATTTAAAACATAAATGTTTTCGTGTTAAACTTGACCAATGCCCCTTCGTATGACTTACTAATGCGAATTAAAGAATAAATGTTTGTTTATTGTGCCACTTGCATCTCCAAACAGAAATGAAAAAATGTCCCAAACATTTCAAGCCCACATGTTCCCAGGTAGCTCCCAACAACCAAACAGAACCAGTGCCATCTTAACATCTTTTCAAAGTAAATTTCAAGATCAAAAACATTCTAATAAAAAAAAAACATTCAGAATAAAAAAAACATTCTAATCAAAGACTTCTCCCCTCTACAGTTTACTTGATGACATCTGTAGTCAATAACAGTGGTGACACTGGATTAAACAATCTGTTTTGTAAACAGACTGGTACGCCCCCACCCTACGTTCATTTCACTCCCAAAGCTGCCATTCTATGCCTCAGACTTTTAGGTTAGCCGTGGCATGGCTACCTCATAGGACCTAATTAAGTGCACTGGGCAACTCGATAGCGTCTGGGCAGGATTAGTTGGGTCATCTGAGACGTGCAGTCACACTAGGGCAGGGCCGGGGCACTTTCCTGACAGGCTCGAGCGCTTTGCGGGCGAGCATGCGCTGACAGCGGGACCGCTGCTTTTCTGATGAGAGGCTAATAAGGGCTGCTGGAGCACGACAATAACATGCCCATCAGCCTGCCAATGTGATTTGTGGGGGTTAGCGTGCATCCAAAGGCTCTGGGGTGACTGCTGTCTGTCAAAAGGGCCACTTTAATGCACTGTGCATTTAGTTAAGAAATAATGGCCCGGATCAGTTCAGTAAGGTGTTTGAAAAGAGACATTACTTTCGCGAAACAGCTTGGTGATGCTATCCGTGTGAAAATGAAACAATCTGGCTAAAAACGTGCTGAATAAATTGGTAGTGGTTTATCATTCGGTCTAGGCCCTAAACATATTCTGTGCAGGAATGTGAATGAGAACACTACCATCTCTGGAGGCTTGATTCCATGCGTGACAAAATGCAAGTACACAGCAGATGTTAGCATAAAATCCAATTTTAGAAGTAAAACCGAACAAGAAGTTTACTTACATAGATCAAGTCTTTGCTGTAACGGATACAGATGTTGTTTAGAAGTGTGGCCTCATTGAGATACATAAGAGAACCTGGAAGTCAAGTAAATGCGTAACCAGACCGACAGTAAAATAGACATCAGCTGCGTTTAATGTGATAAGAACAACTGATCCACCCAAAATGTATGAAGGTGATACACTTACAGTTGTCTTCAACATGTTTGTTCACATCGTCTTCAGCGGGAAAGACTTGATTAATGGGAGCCAGAAAGGTCTGCAAACAAAGACAAAATCAGAATTAACTTTGTGACCTCTGGCTAAATGGAAATTCTGGCCTGTCAATAATGGCTAATGTCTAGATTGACCTATTTCACTATTTATCCATTAGGGCGGCTCAATTGATTGAATCAAATAAATAAAGTGGCAGCAATCATTGCAATCTCTAATAAACATGTCAATTACAAACTTTTATTTAGGTCTACTAAGTCATCTCGCATTTATGCAATTGATTTAGAAACAACACAGTTCTCAGCTTGTTCTTGGGTGTTTAGCTTATATGATAAGAAAATTGGGTCACACTTTATTTTAAGGTCCAATTCTCACTATTAACAAACCATTAAGTAGGACTTTTGCCTCAATAAACTCCTAAGTTGGTGCTTATTAACAGTTAGTACGTTAAATGTTTAGTTTAGGTATTGGGTAGGATTAGGGATGTAGAATATGGTAATGCAGAATATGTGCTTTATAAGTACTAATAAACAGACAATATTCTCATAATATGCATGCTAATAAGCAACTGTTAATAGTGAGAATTGCAGTTGCTCCACACAAAGTAACTATTTTATGTTCATTTTCGGTTCTATTCATCATGAAAACGATTAATCTTGATTACAATATAAAGAGAATAGGGAGCATTTTTGTATGCAAACAGGAAGCGAGTTAGCATTTTAGAACCACCGGTTCCATCGCTTCAAAGTCTACAGGTTTTTTGAATGTGTTTTTGTAAATCACCTGAAATAAGGTCTGTGGTAAACAAAACCATTCATTATTTTCACGTTTTATTCTATGCCATAAAACACAACAATTATAACCCGCTTGTGATTTTTTTATAGCCTTATTGTGTCTTGAAAACGGCGGTTGCTAACAAGTTGCTAAAAGCGACTGCTTCCTTTGGTGGCGACGTTAGACGTCAACGCGCATATAAAGCACACAAATAATGCAACATGGGCACAAATCTCTTAAAACGTAGATGCAAATTCATTCACGGAGTAATTACTTACCAGGGAACACATTTTTAATAGAGTTTGAAAGAGTTGTCGGAGACTTTGTGGTGTTGACGTTGATATCGTGCGACCTTAAGTGTAGTCTGTTTATAGCATCATGTAAGCTTTTTACTTCTGCCGACTGTATTTCGTCTTCAAAAGTGTTGAGTTCATTTGTAAAGATTATCTTGATAGACAAAACGGGTAAACATCATAAACCTTTGTTAATCAAAGAGCTTATTTTTTGCGATCTTCCAAAAGTCTATGGGAAAAATGCATAGGCTTTCGTTCGAGGGAACCAACGCGGTGCTTACTTCCGGGTTAGCCTACAAAAATACGTCATCTCTGAGGCACTGGATTATTAAACAGATAGGGTCCTGACTGGTCAACAGCCACGCTATAATTATCTTATTCATAGACATACATATGGTGTTCTGAAAACACCCATTGTTATAGGGGAACCCGTATGTTCAAGATTAAAGTGGATCTGTTTAAAGAAATGCAACATAATAAACATAACTATGCGTTCAGAGGTGTATACAGACCTTACATAATGAAGCGTTAATTAGCTATTTCTATCTACAAACATCACGGGTCAATTTACATGGAATTCGCCATGTTGTTTCTACAGTAGCCCTAAATGGACAAACTGCTGTAAAGAGCGCAATTTGCAAATATGTTATCTCCTTTGGTTAAGAAGCGAAAACATGACAACATCATAGTGCTCTGTCAGCCACCATAGTGCTTCGATAGGGAGGAAGACTGAGCCGTTAGTTGTAATTCGCAACTTTTGCAGAGAGATCTTTAGAATGTTTTACAGTGTAAAGTATATTCTACATGTCGCGGTGGTTCTGTACATCCCCATTCAACGGCATACATAGCATATATAACGTTATCTCTGTTCCAGACATCTCAGTTAGCCTACTTATTATCATGAAGTTCTCTTTTGCGTCTTGTATATGTTCTTATACTGTCAAATACACACGCTGTTATGTCAAAAACAGAAAAGGTTCACATAAGCACAGTCCGCAATGTTTTAAATGTATATCCGCATCAAAAAAGAATTTGACTTAAAGTGACAGTAACCTAATACATCTGTATAACATATTAAAGAGAAAATTTAACTTTTGTAGCTTTATTAAGTCATCGCATATTTATTTTATACAGTGAAGACTGTGCAGTGTTTTGTTTTTATTAATCATTCAGACTTAATCTTGAATTCTAGTATGCTACTGTTAGATAGACCTACTTGAAACATTTAATTGTTGTTCAAAATTGAATTGTTCATATTTGTGGGATTATGATAATAAATCTATATAACCAAAGCATTTTTCAGTAATACAGTGTAAAAATAAAATGGTGCTAAATAATATTTAAAAATAATATATAAAATATGCATAAAGCAGTTATAGCAGTTTCATGCAGTCTTCTTAATATTTTTTCAAATAATTTATTTTGGGGCTGGTTATTGATCACCTATGGTACCGATATGGTACCGATATTACCGGTATTAGATTCTGGTACCATACCAAAGCCAAAATTTTGGTATCGAGCCAAGACTAGTCAGTGGTTCTCAAACTTTTCAGATCAAGTACCACCTTTAATAAAATGTGTTGTTCCAAGTACCACCTAATGACCGCCATAGAAAATTACATGAATAAACACTCAAATTAACAGAATTAATAAACACTCCAATCTTTATCTTTACACCTCGTCCACCGATTCGAATGTATTATTAATAATAAAACACTTTTTTATTTACCAGCTGTTTTCAAACTTAAGAACATGTTTTTTTTCATGTTTTTCAAGTTAGTCAGCAGTAATGGTGGACACAAAACAGTTTTCTGTAGTGCACTGTAAACAGGGCTCTGTGAATGACTTTTATGAGGGGATTTATTGACTTTGTGGGGACTTGCAGAAAGACTACAAACTTAAATTAAAGACAAAAAATGTGGAAAGAATGTTTAAAACATTAGATAAATAAATAAGTATCCTTAAACATCAAGAGAACAGGTATATAAAACAAACAGAGACTTACACTTTACTGCAGTGGCTCTTGTTAAAGCGATGCATCAAAAATACATCTCAACGCGCGCTTCATTGATTAGCGTGTTGAATTAGCACTTTACAGCAATAACAACATCTTTACACAGCAGTTCAAGCCCAGAAATACAAAATAAACTGAATTTGCACGCAGCTCGTCGGAAGAGAGAGAGTGACTCACAAGCGCCTGTCTGCTCCCACTCTGTTTTTGAGCGCCTGAGTTACATCGACCAATCTTAAATAAACAATAATTCATACAACTGTTTTAAAATTGCACATAGGCTGAGATGTATTCTTCAATCATGCATTAAACATTTGAAATTGTATTTAAGACACAAAGTGTAAATTCATATATCTAGAGTTTTCTGTCGTGTCACGTACCACCAGGGTTCTAAGATGCATAACAAAACAAGGGTTTGAAAAAGTTGTGCCAGGTTGTGTTCAGCAGTGGTTAGTACATGAAATCTGTGAAATGGGTGACTTGTCAGATTTACACAAAAAATCATGGGAGCAGATTTAGCAGATGCATGTTGTCGCTCTCATTCCGAAACCTTAGATGTCCTATTTCGTTGTTTTTCAGGAGCTGGTTTCCCCACCTATTTTGATTTGACACCGTAATCAAAAGACTCAGAAAAGAATCCGAAAAGATGCTCTGTATTTTTTTCAGACCTCAAATACCGATAAGAAAACAAGTTCTTATTCACTTTTAAGCAATAGAACAAAAATATTTGTACATGTATTTAGTGAAAGTTCAAAAATAATTGTATTACGTGATAACTTTGATTTTTATCACAGTTTTCATGTGTCTTGTCATTCTGTCACATTACTTTTGGATGACGTTGTCACTCCTGAGGTTTGATTTTGTTCAAATTTGACAGACACTCGACTGAAATGGCCACAATACGTCTACTGTAGAAATACTGATTAAATGGAATTTGGAATGGCGACTGTGTGTTAATAATCTCTTCACAGCCTGGATTGTTATTGAATTTGCATTGCAAAATTTTGTTACAGTTTATGTGTCAGGACCTAACGAACGAATGGCTTTACTAAATAAACCGACTTTTCAATAATAACTCTTAGTCATAATTTGCAATACTTTCTCTTTAAAACTGCCTAAACAATTGACATGTTTTACATAATCCCTATAGCACAAGTGGATGATGCCCACGCTCTCCTTCCAGACGCTGTCTGGTTACCTACAGCAATGTGTAAAAGCCATAAACGCTCAAGGTCTTCATGCATTGCGACAGCCCAAATGACAAAGAGTAGCAGCGCTAGGTCAGCCATGATGGATTGCGTCTTATAGCGACCATAATTACCCAGCGGAAACAATAAAGTCATGTTAATGTGAAAGGTGAGAACATAAGCTATGGAATCCATTACATGACACATTATAAGACACCCATAACTGCCCATCACAGTGCCATGTTATTCACAGACTGACCTTTCCCAGAAAACCCATCTCATCCCTGCTGACATTTCTGCTTTCCATTATTCATTTCCTACACTTTCATATAGGTCATTTACAAAAGGAACACTCAAGAAAGTTGTATTATAAACCTAAATGCCATTATTGACCTAAAACATACACAAACTTATAACATGGGCTCAGGAATACTCCATTTGTATTTCAGCTGCTGCAATTTTTGCTACACGTTCTACCAAGTTAAATTTCAAACACCTCCGTGCATGTCTTAGAGCATTAACACCACAAAGACCCACTATACAACCTCACAAAGTGGCTCTTTCTATTCTTCTGGGAACATTTTCTGAAATTTCACACATGCAGAGCCGGTGACTCTGACGGTGTAAGTAGTTAAGACACAGGTGGCTTTTTTCTCTAATGAAGCTGCCCTGAGCGTAACGTGATCAGGACACCTGCAGCAGGTAGCGCTTATTACTTATTCAAAGCCCCCGCAAGTGACACCCTCACACAGCACAGCACTATTCTACAGACACATGTTCTCACATCTTACATTTTGCTCAGATACCTGGAGGCCTTTTTAACACATCAGGAAGTCAATCAAGCGCACCGTGTGAGAAAATGTCAGCATCATGAGTACAAACAACCCACAAATGGTGATCACGTGATCGCTTGCGTACACACGGTTGGGACTGAACGGGATGCTTAGCAACTAAATACTTTCCCCTTGTTCGAACATTAAAATGGAACAAAATCAACGCGTGCCAGCCTGTGTTAGGCAAGTTTAAATGATATCATGCAGCTACCTACTATCCTATAGAAACGTACACATACAGTGTAGCTTTTAATTAATTTATCGCACATCAGATCTTTTCATAACTGCACAGCATAAAACACATCTCTCTGTAATGTCGCTCAATGCATTTACAGTACATCACAGCTTGATCAAATGTTTTATATTTGTCTTAGCAACATCTGATCCAGCATTTGTGGTCAGCGGAATGATCACAGTACTAAATATTGGACCACCTCATCTCTAAAGATAACATGTCACAACAAGTCACATGAACCAATATTATTTGATGTGTCGCTTTTTATTTGTTTAAGCACGAATATTTGTTTGTTTTGGTTTTGATTCCACTAAAAACTTAAAATATTTATTGATTTCACTCACACGCCTTTACTAATGCACTGAAGTTGTTTGGATTACTTTTTGATAAAGTGCTTTTTGGAGCTGCAAAATGCTGAGTCCCATATAAGAACATAAAGTATTTTCATATTTACATTCATATTTTTATAAACAATTTGTGTCCCGCCAGAAATACACCTCTGATTTTGATGCAGCAGTAAATAATTTATTCTGATAACAGAAGATGAGACAGTGATTCATATTTTGAATTGTAATACTGTTGGTTTCATGTGGGAATACATTTTTTTTTTTTTAATGATGAGCACCACCTGCTGTTTGTGGCTTTAAAAAAGAGTGCTTCACACAAAGTTAAGACGGACTGCTCCTGTGAGCGACTGTACAGTTTTAAAAGACAAACATCAAAATGGCTCATCTCAAGCAAATAGATAACAAACATTAACTTAGACTGAATGTGCTCATAGTTTAAAAAGAGAGTTCGCAGTTTTAAAATGGAGTTCAAAAATATTTTATGTAATCATCAAACACTGTATTGCAGGGCTCTAGACTGCGACCCAATAGTCGCTTATTGCGACAATTTTCCCTGCAGGTGTGACCAGTTTTTCTTAAAGGTCACACCTGTGCAACTGCCAAATTGATCAATAGATCAAGATTTTCAACTTAATCCACAGAAACATTATATTGTGCAAGCAACGCATCCAGTCACTCTATTTCGCCTCCCCTCATTCAGCATTCCCTTATCTATCAGTGCCCTTCTCCACAAGGCCATTAAGCGAGCGGGAGTCTATTCAATGCTATATTGATGAAGCGGAACGACCGACAGAGCAGACGAGTGAAGCGCTCACTCTTGCAACTAAAACAAATATATTTAGCCTGTAGAATGCAAGAATTTCCATGGCTAAGGTACAAACAGGAACAATAAAGAAATATGTTGCATGTATTTTATGCAGTTCCTGCAAGCTAATGCAGGAAACAACATTTGCAACAGGGTGTTAAAACTTAAAGCACTATATTATTGTATAAAGCTCTTCAAGAATACTGCAAAGCATTCAAAATGTTAGACAACGTTAAATGCTTTTTATTTGTGAGATATGTGCGTGCCTAGAAGTCAGACCGCAAAATACTAAACCTAGTTCTGTTTCGCGTCTTTTTACTCTGAAACGAACATATATGGGAATTACACGTAATTTGGTGTTTATAAGCAAGTATCCATGTAAAAGTAGTCCGTTTCATTGATATAAAGGCCGTTTCTCAATATGTGTTATTTCAACGTCAAAGTCCAGTGTTCTGTCAATTTATGCTACCCTGTCAAATTTTGCTACCTCCATACAAAACAGGACTAACCCCTCCCCCAACCCTTACGCCTAAGTTACGCCTTCCCCAACCCAATCACAACACGAGGATAGCAAAATTCTACGGTTCCAATTCTTAAGACACAAGAACAGAGAACGCATGAAAGTACCCGGATGTGTTCTCGATATTAAGGATGCATCGTATGCAGCCTTGCGCGCCTACGGAATCCATCCAAGTTGTGATTGCTGCAGCCTGGAGAACGGCAGGTGGGCGGAGTTAATTCCACAAACTGTAAGTGGGAAGAGCTTAGGTCGCATGTAAGCTGGATTTTCACGCAGTGATTAAGGATGGCAGGAGATAGAGACAGTAATGATACAAAATAAAAAAATAAGACAAAATAACATTTTCATCGTACTTTAAAGTTTGGTTTTATCACAAATGCAAAACTTTGTGAACATAATTTCCTTACGCGATTGGCATGATGGACTAATGGGTTCGAAATTGCGAGCATTTTAGTCGCATATGCTCCCTAAATTTAACATATGCGACCTCAAAATATATTTGGGAGCATTTGCGTGAGTGCACATTTTGTGGTTTTAATTACTGTACAGCGCTAATAACTGCACAAAATATGTGCGTGCTCTGAGCTACAGTGATCGAGTGTTCAGTCAGTGGAGGAAGGAGGGTTAACAGTGCGAAATGATCGCCACCTTTGCTAACACGAGCACTATGCAAAAGCATATAGAGAAACAACCACAGCTCTTTACTAAAAGCTGCGCCTGTTAAGAACACAACCATACATTTTGTGCAATTACTGCCTGTCATTTGAGTTTGTGACAAAATATTTAGCAGTGTTTACATATTGTTTATTACTGCATAATATAATTAATTAAAATAGAAGTTAAATGTGTTTCATAAAGTACAAGTTGATTTTATAATGCCTACATTTTTTGCATTTTGCCTTGAGGTGAATAAAATAATTCCTATATATTTCATCATTGAGGATTTCTTTAAAAAGTCTCGTGTCTCGTCTCGTGAGATAAGTGTCTCGTCACACCCCCCTGGAGGTTTGTACAGCCCACTTGCGGTTGACCCGCCCATCTGCACCTTGCTCCGACCTCTGTTTTTACCTAACTCACGGAATCTTTTCGAAGTCCCAGAAGTCACTGTGGTGCAGTTCATTCTTCCGAGGCTGCCTCGCAAGCAGGTCTTCACAAGAACAGAAGTCCGTTCTTTGCATTCTGGGAATTTTGAAACGGCCAAACAGTTGGGAAACCAACTGTACTACTTGGAACACCTCTCTCAAATGTTAGTCTAGAGCCCTGTGTGGTCTTAAATAAAAACATGAGACAGTAAACTGGATTTACAAGCATTCTATACTGTATTTTAACCGACATGTTGTCAAAAAACTGTTGGAATATATCACATCATGTGATGTGGATGACATTTCTCATCTGATATGCTTGATGTAAGTATGTATTTCTTCCACTTATCTTCTTATAAATAAAACGTAAAGAGAATATTTAAAAATGTAAAAAGACAGCTTTTGCACGTGATCTTTAGTATAATGTTCATCAGATTAATGGCCAGCTGACGATACAGCAGCTTTATGATACGTGCACGCGGCCCATGTAATGCTTTGCAAGCTTTTAAATACATAAGAATAATGGTTTTCTGTCACAACAACTGAATCAATAAAGTTGCTAAATATCCGTAGTCAAGTATTAAAATCATCATCACATTCCTCTATAAAGTAGTGGACAGTATGCTGATGTAGTTAATAAGTGGTGCCAGTCTGTTAGTTCACATTCTGCTATAAACGAATGACATGAAATATGGCAAAAACGCGAATGTTTACATTGAACAGGAATGTTCCTACCAGGAGTCTCAAAATTCACGCAAAGCGTCATGGGGCGCAGGAAACTTGTTAAAAAAATAGAATTGCTACTGTAAAAGCTAAATGGTTCAATAAATAGCGGCCCCACCACCTTACTATTTAAAGAGTTGCTATTTGCTGTGACGTTACTGCTTAGGGCTAGGATGATATATCGTGCAATTCTTATGCTCAGATTCCTCAATGAATTACAGTTAAATGCCGCAACATTTGAAAGCCAGAGGGCGCTCTTGCGCAGAAACTCTGAATATGGGACAGAAGAAGAACGATTTACACACACAAGCGCTGTGTCCGACATCGCCTACTTCCATACTATATAGTAGGCGAAAATGAGTACAAGTCATAAATAGTCCGAAATATGTCAGAAACTTCAATATGCAAAAAAACAGTAGGCGAGAAATACCCGGATGGTCAACTAATTCCGCAGAGATTCGTGAGTGTGGATCGGATGGACACTTCTCTATCCCATGATGCCACAGGAGCTGAGCAACGGTCAAGTTTCAAAAGTAAATCAAATAAATATAGCAAAAAACTTTTAGGCGGACGTACGTTTTTAATGTAAGTGCCAATAAATTGATTTCTCTTGACTAAATTATGTTTTTATCAATGCTCACGTATGGGTTGTGTTAATTAGACATGGGTCAAAGAGCATACGGGTCACATGACCATAAAACATGGCGGAAGCAGTATGTCCGACATGTATTCATACTACTCCCACTCATACTATATAGAACATACTGTTTTAATGGCCGATAGGTAGGTACTTATTCAAATTCAGTACGTACTGTCACAGTGTGCTTCGCTGCGTCCGAATGCGCTCCCTATCTCCTATAAAGTGCAATATATCGGGTGTTTGCCATTTTGTAGTGTTGTCCGAATTTTGAGTGAACAACTCATTCCAAACATTTGTTCACTACTTTTTACCCACAATCCACGCTTTCACAATTTCCTATGATACAATGAAAATCAACCGCATGAATAGAATCAGCTTGGAGGTAAGTGACATTAAATGAATTTTATATACACTAGTTGTGGTGGAGTAGGCGGGGCGAGACCGTGAGTCGAGGCCGGTGAGTGAGTGTTAATGAGCGTCAGCTGTGCACGCACCGGCCTCGTATCACGAAGGAGATCGGGAGCATAAGAGAACGAGCGATCGGACCGTCACTGAGAGAGGACCGGGCCCGGACATATGTTAAGTTGTTTTATGTTTATGTATGGTGTGATTCGCTGGCAGTCGTCCGTGAGGGGCTGCCGGCTGTTTATTTACGTTGTTTATTTTGTGTATATGTTTGCCGGTTCCCGCCTCCTTCCTCTCTCCGTGAACGGCATAACCATTCTGTACCAGACAAACATGATGCACTGTGTCTGTTTTGGCCCTTGTAAAATAATAAGTTTTAGCGACTCACGGTCTCGCCCCGCCTACTTCACCACAGTAGTGTTTTATTTTAAATATATATAAGCAATTTTATTCAACGTAATAAATGTAATAGTAAATAAACGTGGCAAACATTTGTTTTGTTCTCTTTATTATAAAGTAATACAATAAAACGTGACAAATAATGTGAAAAGGAACTTTACCATTTTACAAAACAATCCAAAAAGCCACACAGGTGTAATATGAGCATTATGAAGAATGTCTGTGACAGTACTGTGAGATTCAAAATATTTTATGTCAGTTCCGCGAAATTGTTTACTCATTTTTATTCACTTCTTCCCCATATACTGGACTATTAAGCATTCGCTATATAGGGAATAGTGAATGAATGAACAATTAAGCGAATACAGATGCAACTACGCAGTTCCAGGAAATGGTGATATTCTATCTCTGTTCTTTAAACCTTTTCAGGTATTTTCATGATAATAAAGTATACTTATAATGATGATGTTTGACAGGTGATAGATAAACTACTCAATCTCGTAGTGATTTTAGATCGAGCAGTACTTCCTACTGATCAAAGAGCCGTAGGTTACAGAAGAGCTGTGCTTAAAACACAGAACCAGTTTCAGAATCGATATAGACATGTATAATTAGTGTGAATCGCGATATCTATCACCCAGCCCTACCCATACTCCTGTTTGGACACTGCCTAAGTGCTCACGGGATAATTTCAATAGCAGGAAAGCCGACGCCTTACCTTTCCTCTTTGATTGAGAGGATCTATGGTGAGAGTGTCAGAACCGATGTCCACTATCATCCCCAGCTGGAACCCATCGGTTGTGTGGGGCGCCCACACAGGCTTCCCATCCTCCATTGCACCCCACAACTATACAGCAGCTCTGAAGAAAACACACACACACACACAGGGTTAAGAGTAAAGACTGGCTGTAATGGCTGACAGTATGCAAAGCTTGTCCAACAGAAAAAGTAATTTTGTTTGACACACCCAAAGTGACTGAAAACAAAATGACTTTGTAGATTACTTGAAGTTACCAACAAGGTCATCTCATGTGCCTTGTGACAACAACACTATAGGAAACAACTCAGCATGTGGCAACAGCCCCTCAAACCTTTTTAAAAAAGTTTTCATTGGAAACTTGTACAAAGTGAAAGTGATCAGGGCATTGCTATGGAGTTCTGAGTGGCTGCTTACTGACCCAAGTAAAATAAATAAAAATCCACCCCCAAGTCTCGATGATATTCTGGTCCCCAGATATAACTTGGGTTGCTCCTTTATAGTCTTTGGGATTTATTTGATTGTTTGCTAACCTTTTTTGCTTATATGGTTGTTTGTTTAAAGGTGCTGCGTGTGATATTTTGGAGGATCTATTAAAATATTTGCAAGATAATATATTTATATATATATACACAAAATTATGTCTCCAGAGGTGTATAAAGACCTTACATAATGAAGGGTTATGTTTTTATTACCTCAGAAAGAGCTTTTTCTATCTACATACAGTGCCTTACATTTACATCGGTTTGTTGTGGTGCCATGCTTTTACAGCTGGGGTGGTCTGGCTGTTGGGTATCTAGGAACTTTTCCCAGTGGGAACAGAGGGAGCCTGCCCCGGAAAGTAAAACACAATCGTGCCGATCGGGCCAGAACACAATTGCGGACAGACAGAACAGACGAAGGGCTGCTCTTGGCCAAGAAGCCCAGGGCCGTTTTTTAGTCCTAGCCAGCCCTGTTCTACAGTTGCCTTATATCAGCAGGGATGTAACATTTATAATCTGATCTCTTGAGATCAATCTGTCATATACAGGTATTTTTTGCTTCTTTATATATAGTTTATATATATATATATATATATATATATAAACTATAGCCAACATATTTTACACATTATCTAATCTATCATTAAAGTATAGTATGGGAGGGGGGCGCCAGTTCTTTTAATGGGTTCACAGGGGGGCACGACCATGAAACGGTTGGGAACCACTGCACTAGTACAATAAACAATACATTTCTTACAGTGTATGTCTTTTATTATTATAAGGTGTTGTATTCTAAGCCCTGCATGACATCCGATAAGATCCATAAATCCACTGGGTGCTACAGTCGGCATGACCTGCTGTCAAAGTTTACAAAAGCAATAA
Source organism: Triplophysa siluroides (assembly GCA_006030095.1). NCBI lineage: Eukaryota > Metazoa > Chordata > Actinopteri > Cypriniformes > Nemacheilidae > Triplophysa > Triplophysa siluroides. The sequence goes on from VCII01000657.1 coordinate 138,844, forward strand.
CGTCTAATCCCTATAGCTTTACTGCAGCCGACAGAGGTAAAATCATAAAGACTTCATGTCAAATATGTCGATCTGGTGGCAGGACGTGATAATTGCTCCGTGTTGTGCTCGTCAATGTTCCACATTCTCTGATACTTCGACAATGGTCCAATTATAGTCAAGCATGCTAAATAACCCCATTATGAGCTTGGACTTACATTTGTGCCAATCACTCTAGTCTCAATCGAGGCCTTTCAAAGAAACAGAGTTGAAAGCAGGCCATGTGTATATTCTTCTGTTCTGGTGCATACCTCATCAGAGAGCTATCTGGTACTGCTCTCAGAATCATCGGTTCTGGGCAGTCTCTGGAAATTGAGTTTGATATGGGTTAAACTGCAGTGATTTGTATTGGAAACATCTTTCAATGTTTTTTGTTAGTACTGGATATGTGTTTTTAGATGTATCTTTTCATAGGGATCAAACTCAAAGAACAGTTTATAAATTAATTAAATATTTTGAAGATAAGAAAAACTTGACAAAGTTTTATATTCACCGGTGCCATGACATTTAAAAGCCTAAAATACATTTTATTTATTGCAGTGAATTTTCAGGCCTGAAACATCTCAATTTGAAGTGACCCTGTAACATAATTTTTATGTTAGATCTGAACTGCACAATCTTTGATATTATAGTCAGACAGTATGCATTTTATTTTATTTTATGTTTACCAATTAACTACAGATATGGGACAGTAAGAAATCCATGCACTTGATGCTTAGCAAGGAGCTACATGTCAGTGAGACGCATATGAGCTTTCAAATAGAAACAGAGAAATTTAAAGTACTTAAAGGCAAGTCCGGACTAGTTCACCATTCACATTGCAACTTAACTTTCATTTCACAGCATTCCAAGATTAAAATATATCTCACAGCTATATGTATTATGACTGTCAGGCTTAATGATTGATATCTACTGAACAGTTGCAAGCTGCAGTAAAGGAAGTGCAAAAAAAACATCTAGATAAATCACACCCATCATCTATAATATTTATCAGCATAAACGATATTGTTAATGACCTAGATATAGAACCATAATCTAAAACACTTCTCATCTACAATGACAATCTTATCATCTCCTATATTTATCTCCTATATACAAATAACTTATCTATATTAAACATTTACCAGAATATGTTTATGTAATGCAATTCAATGTCAATTAACTGGCCTACTTGTTTTTACATGACTTTTCCAGTTATAAGGCTTAATATAAAATACTATTGCCCAGTTTCGCAGACAAGGCCTAAGACTAGTCCCAGACTAAAATGTAAGTTTGGGTTGTCTTAACTGAAAATAAATTGTACTGACATATCTTAAAATATGTCATTGCCATTGTTTTGTCTCAAGATGCACACCAGTAATATTTTTATCCAAGGCATTTTAATAAAAGCAACCTAAATGTCCTATTTTAACTAAGGCATAGTGCTAGCTTAAGCTTTCCTGTAGCTCAGTGGTAAGAGCATGGCGTTATCAACGCAAAGATTTTAGGTTCAATCCCAGGGAATTGCATAACTCAATGTATAGGATAATGCAATGTAAGGCGCTTTGGATAAAAGCGTCTGCCAAATGCATAAATGTTTTAAATGTTTAAGCTAAGATTTGTCTGTAAAACCAGGCCTATAGGTCTCTTTTTATTTAATTGAAATAACTACTTAACTACATTCAATTTTCAACATGAAAAATATTTACAGAGTTTGTCAAACTATAGAATCTATGTAGATCGGGAGAACTGAACAGAACAGTTGGGCTACTAAAAACGGCCGAAAGTAATGTTGCCTGGAAAATATGTTTGACACACCCAAAGTGACTGAAAACAAAATGGCTTTGTAAATTACTTGAAGTGACCAACAAGGTCATCTCATGTGCCTTGTGACAACAACACTATAAGAAAACAACTCAGCATGTGGCAAGAGCCCCTTAAACCTTTTAAAAAAAGTTTTCATTTGAAAGTTGTACGAACAGTGAAATGTGCAATGTTGCTTGGAGCCGGAGAAAAAAAAAATGAACCAAACCAAAGGAACAGGTTTGACAGTCATCTATTACGGGTTTTCAGACTGGGGACCATCAGGGGGGCTCCATAAGGGTTCAAGGGGTCCCCAGAAAATTGCAGGGAAAAAAAGAATAAATTGGATATTCATTTCTGTTAATCTTTTATTGCTACATGCATAGTGAATATTTGTATCTAGTGAGTTTTTCTCACCATAGTTTCTTTTTCACACTCAAAGGGAAATCTACAGCACAAATACATTGGAATTGAAAATTATTCTAAATCTCTTCAAGGTTATATACATCCTACAAGCATGGCAATTATTTATGTTTGGAAACAATTTGTTGCCATCATAATACCGCATTCACAATGTATCTAACCAAGTTTAAATGTTTCCTTACACAAAAAAATCTTTAGATGGTTATGTATTTTAGAAAAGGGTCTCTCACAATAGGTTCATCTTATTTGGGGGTCCTTGGCATCATAAAGTTTGAAAACCCCTGATCTATTCTAGAGTAAAGTTCAGACTCAGAAGCTAAATGTTAAGGCAACAGGTAGCCTAGCTGAGATAAAGTCCCTTATACAAGAACCAAAATAGCAACAAAACAGTGAACAACACTTTACCAGGACTCTCTCTCGCTCTTCAGGCATCTAAATAAACATCTCATCAGATGGTAAGGCATTCTCAGAGACAGAGGAGTAATAGCACTGTACATAATTCAATGCATGGTGACAGCTGTAGTACATAGGTTGCCATAGGAGATGGCTTGGGGTTAAAGGGCTGTTTGAGTTTCCTGTACTACTCATACTGTATCCCTCCCCCTCCTTCCTCTGCTCTGCCTGTCTATGTAGCCAGAAGATATGGAAAGCAGGACGCTCCAGGATGCAAAGAGGCCACCACAGTTGGTCTTTCCGAAGCCAATATTTTACTGTGCTTTTGCTGGGTTCTATAAATATTCAAATGTGTGTTTAAATATGAAACAACTGGTTAAATAAACCTCAAATGAGCTGAGAAAGAATTATTAAAATGCTTTGAATGGAGCATAATTAACATTAAAGATGGGACAGTATACAACAGCAGGTAAATGTCATTTACATTATGTTTGTTTCGTCCTATGAGAGATTATAAAGGTGAAAGCAATACAGCGTTTAACCACAACACCGCCGCGCATGCGCAAACCGCAGATTGAAAGTCATCGAAAGCATCCGCCATTCATATGAACGAAAGGGAAATAAATAACGTTAAACCAATTCATAACAGTTAAAGACAATTTACTCTCTCATTGTGCTTTTACAGAGCAGACTTCAAAACACCTGTGGCGTTTAAAACGTCCCTTGAAAACTTTGTCAGACAGGCTGCTGGTCGTAACTTATGAAAACATAGTAGCCTACGGTTTAAAATAATAAAACTTAAGAATGCAAAGGTTTCAATTAAGTCATCTATTTCCAACACACACGAAGCTTATGAACTAACGTTACACCACAGGAACATGTTATAGTAGCCTTCTACACATAGGCTAAAGTCGATATTCCAATTATTTCGACAGATTTAAAATGATTTAAACACAAAGTTAGCTCGTCGTTACATGGCATGAGAAATGTACCTGATACCTTTAGAAACATTAGGGATTTATTTATTAGCACCATGCTAGCTTGCTTCTATAAGCTACTAAATACGAACTTAACAACAAACCTCTATTAGCTCTTAACCACAGCCACACAATTACTAAACTAAAAAAATTCACTCACAGTATGTGTGTGTCCTGTAAAAGCGGGTGTCTTCGTGGACAGTGAAGCGACAGCCTGTCCCGGTTAGCGGTGACAGATTGCCTCGATGTAAAAAAAATATTCCCTTTTTCAAAGCCGCTGTGCTTCCCCTCTGTGTCCGGCTACAGACTGACGCTCAGAGGAATAACAGCGACCTCAACGGCGACACGTACGAGCGCCGACACACAGGTGCTGTCAAAACCCAGTGAACTCACTACCTAGACAGCATTCTGGGGCATCTCGAGCGCGTGCAGCGTTGTTTGGCTGTCATAGGCGCGTGATGCGATTTTGGGCATTATATGACACCTCAAAAGGCTGTCTGGGTACCCAGGTGACTAGGTTTTTAGATAAAGCAATTCACTAATTTAATTATTTAATGACCCATAGCTGTCGTTTTTGTTTACTAATAACAGAAAGTTGTTAAAAAATAAAGGAAATATTATGAACACCCTTGCATACCTTCTTGCTAAACCTGAAGTAAATAAAACGTATCTTTTCCCATTCACACAAATTATTTAGTATTAGGCCTAAATAATATAATATCATATTATGTATCAGTGTATACTGTATATATCATCACTTTGGTACCAGAAAATCCATGTTGCTCTCAGAAACTGGCTTTGCCATGGTTACTAAAAGGTGCGCAACTGATACAAACTGGAGATTCATAAATTTTTTAGGGGCTTGTAATTTAAAACTTTTAGAAGTATTCCTAAGTTGAAATGTAATACTTCATTGAAAGCAGACTTTGTATTTGTAAATCTAATTAGGATACCTGATATGTCTCTGCGTGGCATTGTATCAAATTTCTGAGCAAAACAGCTATAAGATAAAAAAACATTGTTTTCAGCTCAAAGACACAACTCAAAAGACCTACTTATTTTTCTCTTCCATACACTTTTACAGTATACACGTAAGCCTATAGCTAGAAGCAGTCTTGCATAATCATGAAGAATTTTAATGATTTCTGTATGACAAAATCAAACATCAATTCTTTCAGAAACAATGCTTTCAATAGCAGAAACCATTTTAGCCGAAAGACTTTTAATGACTAAACAGGTTAAAACAGGAGTACAGTTATATCCTTTTCTCATCTGGTGTGCCTGAAGAAACACCATTAATTAGATTTAATGGCACACTGACTTGCATTTCCCAGGAGAACAGCAGAGATAAAAACAGGTGTACCAGAGCACATACAGTACTCCATTAACACAACAGCAGGGAACAGATAGATGCGAAATTATAGGCATTATAGGCATGACAAGTGTTATTGTGATCTCAGAATGTTTCCAAAAACATCAAGTCTAATGAGTGTAAATGTGGTATTACAGACACTCTGGTTAACCAGAATTACTTAAAAATAATGTAGACTGCACAACAACTCTAGAGACAATTCAGTTTCACTACAATTAGGGCACACAAGAGGTTAATTGAAAAACAATATCTGACATTTAAAGTTTAAAAACATTCAAATAATAATTCAGTAAGCAATTACAAGCTTTTGTACAAAACTAGATTGTATGTGAGTGCAGAAGTAATACTTTCATAGTACTTAAGGTGTTTGACAGCCCATGGTTACTATGCACTTATGTCAATAATAATCTCATTGTATGAGAAAGAGCTGCATAAAGATTCTTCCAAATTCTCCTTTTGTATTCTCCTGAAACAATTAGTTATATGTATTGTAAATCATTTATTTATTGTCAGCAAGTCGAACGGCACAATTCAGCATTTAAGATGCACCTATCACAAAGTTAACCAATCCCTCAGGAACACTGAACTCATTCCATATGCTGCACGGCCTGCTGGCAGATGGGTGATTCCACAAAGCACTGAACAAACAGTGCATGATCCTCTCAAAAGATCTCATTAAGCCCAACAACATAAAGCTAAGAGATAAAGGACGTTTCTCATATGGAAAACACAGCAGGGAGGAAACATTCTAAGAGATGAAAAAGTTGACAAGTCTGCACTCCAAAGGCATGTTTCCTCAATTTTGTGTGCAAAACAAAAGAAAGAAATCATAGACAAGCAGAATCTACTTATGCATTCATTCAGGTTTATTTTATTTAAACAGTGCTATTTCATTTAATAACGCCTTGCCATTGAAAGTGGTAAACCATAGATAAAACAATAAGTTCTCTACCATCTTGCTATAGCACTGAAATATATTATGCCTTTCAGTTTAAATATTGGGAGTCAGACCTCTTATGAACCTGACTGTGCAGCAGGCCAATCTGATTATCTGTGAGAACAGACAAAATTCTATCGTCCAGTATAGGGAATGAAGTGAGTCTGGCACTCAATCAGAATTTACATAAACCATTTCTCAGCGGATTAACATTTATTTATCAAGTCTTAGACCACAGGACGAAAATCTGATCTTTAGACTGATGAAACAGAACTGGCAGCTTTGTTAACTTACAGTATTTATGTATCCCTTATACAGGTTAAAACTTATAGTCATTTTTGAAAAACTATCATTTTAACTGAACACACAGAATACTTTATTTTAATATATTCTATTTCCAAATATATTCATATTACCAAAGGTCTCAAGCCCATTAACCATTTCCAAAGCAAAAATTGGCATTGCAAAGCATTTAATAGACCAGTATTTTTTGCACAAATTCATGAGTGGCTGAGGCCGCAGTAACATTGCATGACCAGTAGAAGGCGTGTGACCTAAAGTCAAACCGTTTGCTCTTTGTGAAGCTTGAGAATGAGTCTTTTGATTTGCTGCCTCTTCTTCTTCACCGTCTTCTGTGAAAACCAGTCGTTCAGGTCCATGCTGGGATAGAAAGTTTGAGGTGGATCCTTAAAGAATAATAAAGGAGTTATTAACAGCAGTGTATAAAAAGCATGTATTACAAACTGATGTTCAGCAGTTACTATATGACAGAAATACCTTGAGGAAATTCTCCACATACTGCAGGAGATAGATGCCACAATCTGTGTAGTTATCCTGCTGTGGGACAATGGGACTCCATCCGTCCATCACATCAAAACTTTGCGAATAGCCCTTTTTTACCCTCCATTCTTCTTGTAAATATCTTTGAATTACAGAACAGCATAAAAAATAAATGGGTATAATTATATTACATAAATCTCCTTTTCTAACGTTTTACTGTGAATATTCTGTGTCAGTTAGTAATCTTTTACAGACATTGCCAACACAGATTCATATTTTGTATAATAAAGTTCTTGAAATAAAAAACACCAGAAATTATAAGCAGAAAGAGGGATCTGAATGTTGTCAACTTTTGAACTTGGCGTTATTTAAATTCACATCAAATAAAAATGTATATTATTATTATTTACTGCTTAGTTGTTTTAGATTTAGGAGACCTTTTGAAGAACGCTGTCAGCAACACACACAAACGTTTTTGCGTTTGATGGAAGAAAGTCAAACACAGGTTTGGAACCGCATAATAATAATAATAATAACAACAACAACTTGGTATTATTGGGGTATAAAAATCCCATTACCTACAGTAGCAAAACTGACTGCCTAATCCTGAATAGAATGTTGTATGGTATGTCATTTGTAAATTATCAACCATCATTAAAATAGAAAATAATTACTCTCGGAGACTCTGCACCACTGATGATCTGGATCGGCAGTCAAGGGAGTCCATGATAAGTATGCACGGCCTATCAACAGAGACATAACTGGGTAGAAATCAAACATTTAACATTCAAAACGTAAATGTTACTGCCATCTAGTGATGGATAACAGGAAGGCATTCTCTGCTGGGCCTTACAATTGCCTTGCACAATTTTGTGTTATTTCAGAGGAAAGGACGCAAATGAGTACTCACCGCTTCGAGTCACTGCTTTTACTGTTAACACGTGTGTGCTCAAAAGCCTTGTAAGAAAAAAAGAGAAAAGGTCAAATTTGGGAAAGGAACATTTTTTCTCTTTCCTAGATTTGTAAGCATGTATTAAACGTATGCATGTTATAATATAGGGCAACTCCATGCAAAAGTAAATCTTACCATGAAAGATTTATCAATGTTTTTAGCATACTGATAGCTCAGAAGTCATTACTTATTGGATTAAACTTTAAACACCCAAGTTGTCTCCAAGTTTTTGTAAGCCTTTTTATTTTTGAAACATGATTTTCCATAGCCAGTTAAGTGCTTCTTGACTTCTCACATTCATTACGGTCCATATCTCACATAAATAGGAACACAAAAATAAAAAAAATAACTTTATGTTTCCGTCTCTATTTGTTCTGTATTATTGCTTTTGGTTTGTGCATTTTAATTCACAAAAATCCTACAAAGTAAGGAAAACAGTGTTCTTTTTGTCAAATCCATAACCCGTTTTCTTAAAATGGAAAAGTTGTGCAAAGATTGATATTCTTCTAATGTTTGGACTCCGATAACAGATGGTTCTGTACACTGGTAATAAATACATCCTTTGAGAGTTTACAGTACATTTCAAGTTTTGACTAAAAATGTTACATCCATAGCTGGAATTCCCCTACACTAGTATTTAAAAAAAAACGTAAAACTTTTAACCATGCATACACACTGCTTTGGCAATGCGCATTAGTGGAAATCCCATTACCTGAATGGTTGTGGAAATCCCATTACCTGAATGGTTGTGCTATCATCATCATCTGAATCCAACCCGAAACTCTTGTTCAAGTTACCTGCATTTGGAGAAAAAGCCTCAGAAAGGAATATTTCTGGCTCAAAACGTGCTTAATGGATAAATGCTGAGATTATCAATAAAAATACTCGCATGTTTACAGCATACCTTTATAAAAACAGTTTTCATTATGTGGTTACAACAAAAGCAGTTCCAAAAAGTACACTTCGATGCATAAACAAAAACAGCATCAAATAAAAAAGTTGTTACTCTGTCATTCTCAATCATGCTTCGCTTAGGACTTTCCATCTCTCTCTCTTTCTATATTACCTATGCTTCGACTCAACTTGGTGTTGTGCTCTGAAGATCCCTGACGGTAGAAGAGAGACATGGGATTGGGTGGAGACTGATCACAGATATATTCCGCTGAATGTCCGCCGACGCACACATCTGAATTACTGGTCGGTGAAACCCGGCCAGGAAAACAGATAACAGCCAGGTACCAGTGAGCCCTGAGGAGACATTGTACATGATAGGTGTTCAGGTTAATCTTTATTTAACAAGCCAAAATTCATAAATAACATTTTAAAATAATAACCGGGGTGATTCTGGGATTTCAGACATAAAAAAACAAACGCTCTGCTAGCATTTTTCACCTTTGATTAATCGGGACAAATATAAAGTCCTTCTCAAAAATGTTCACATGCCTGGTCCATGTTTTCACCCGGTTATGCCTCAGCTCTTGAATGCTGTGGAACAGTGTGTTCATTGTTTATACAAAGCACATTTAGGCCTTGGACTTCATGTAATTTCACAATGATATTCTTTACATACGATAAACCTGGAGGCCTTTTGTGATCTTCTCGAGTTAGGTGCTTGAAGAAGAAAGAGCTGAACACCTGGCAATCAACAGCATCTTTTCTCTTTAGCTGCTCGCAGACCAAAAACCTGAGGAACGTCATAAGAACATTGAGGAGAACATCAGCACAGCGCCCAAGTACGATTTTTATTTCCACTTCTCCAACTTGAATGATTTTCTTTACCTCAGATAGAAGTCTACGATCACATCGTTTAGAAATGTGCCTTCGTCCAGACAGTTGAGGTCCTCTTCTGTGATGGTTATAGCTCCCTTGGCTGGTGGAGGGGGGTAAACAACCAGTCTGAAAAGAGAGAGCATTCTCTAAAAGAACTATACTCTCCATCAAAAAAAAAGAAAACGTTTAGGGCAGCCAACCGACTTTTTGATTTCGTGTACAGGCGATGTGGGGATCTCTAGCAAATCCTCATCACTGTCTGAAACGCTGAGGGTTGCGATTTCACACCGAGTGGCATCAGGAGAGGTTGAAAGGGTCACTGAGGCCTGCTGAATGTTGGGAGAGAGACAGCTCAACAACTGGAGATGATGATGTTGTGCTCTTACAAGATGAGAGTGCCAGAGTAGTAATTTTAAACCAATTTCATGGCACACCTGTTGTTTTGGAGCATGGTTGTGTGTTTTCAGCCTATTGTAGGCTTCTTCATATGACAGCTTAACTGGAAAGTTGCAGATTTATTCCTCCTGCCAATCTCTATGAAGATTTCCATAAGAATGAGCTGCTCTGGGAATGTGAGCTCCTTCTCAAAAATAAGGGCTATGTATTTCTGTTCTTGATCTGAGTAGAGATTTAAACCCATTTTAAAGAAATAAATAAACAACTGAGCTGGTTAATAATGCTACATAATGGATGGAGTGCAATAAGTGCAGATGGTTTGTCATTATATCTCACTCTTGCTCTGGCAGTCATACCACGCCCGTGAATCGTCTTCATACAATGGTGTTGTCTGAAGAAACAGTGACGGCAGCCTCTGCACTTTGCACCATTCACAACTGGTGACCTCTGATGTTTCTATTCGTACTGTTAGTGATGGTTAGCAACATTGCACATTGGTACGAAATGCAGGATTGCAAATATTACAGGGGGACCGATCAATGGCAGTACCCATTCACTTCTATTGTACAGACACTAAACCAAGTCAATGGGTACAGACGTTGTTCGGTTACCAACTTTGTTCAAAATATCTTCTTTTGTGTTCTGAAGAAGGAAGTCATTCAGGTTTGAAATGACAAGAGGGTGAGTAAAAGATGACAGAATTTTCATTTTGGGGCGAACTATCACTTTAAATTACATCACTTTCATACATTTTAAGAAACTTGCAGAATGCCACTAAGGCGTTATTCATACTTTATAATAGTTTAGCTGTCCGTTTTTAAGTGTCACAGCGAAAGTGAACTAATATGTACATTGTCTTACCTTCATTTGCAATCTCAATGTAATTCACTGTGAACTGTAGAAGAAACGCATATCAGTTTGGACCGATCATAAAAAGCTGACTTGCAGACATTTATTCTAAAATGTACAATACAGGGCCAAACTTTAGGTACTCTAACTGAACTTCAAAATACTCAAAAATATTACTACCATGCATTGGGTGGTCAGTGTGTCACAGCTTCTGAAAATCTTAGTCAATGTTCCAATTTTTAAACATTTGATGTCGAGTACAAGTCTGTTCAATCTTTCAGCAGCATCTCTCTTCGGCTGTTTTTGGGATGCTGCCTTCCTGGTTTTGGGATTCTTGGCTCTGTCACGACAGAAAAGGTTTCCCATCTGTGGTAGAAATCACATGGAATCGGCCATACGGAAATCAGAAGAGAAACTGGAACAAATATTCTGCGCAGTCATTGATTCTTTTCATACCTCGTCTCTCATTCGATACTTGCGTTTAGTTTGTTTGTTTTGGGATTCCTCGTGAATAAATGTGTCACATATGGTTTTCTTGTGATTCACAATGGGATCTGTTGGCAACAAAAAGGCAACCAGCTGGGGTGAACTAGGTCGATAAACCTTGTGCAAAGACAAAAAAAAGTCGTCCTCATAGTTACCCGTTTTACAAATCCAACAGAGGCACTCAGGTTTGCTCTCCAACATACTATCCATCAATGCATCTGTGGTCTTCTTTTCTTTGTTACAAGACAACACATCTGTACAGATCCCATACAGTAAAGCAACAGAAAAACAATGCAAGAAAGCACAAACGAGCTTAAAGTAACAATAAATTTGTCTTACCTTCAGAATCATTGTTGAATATGTTTTTCCTATAAGGACAAAACTTTCTCCAGTCAAGATATAGCGACTTTTCTCTATTTTAATTCATTCATTTAATTTCCTTCGCATATTTAATAGTACAAATTGAATATGACTGCGAATATGATAACGAGTCCAACCTTAACTCACTCCTCCAGCAGGTGGGTTGAAACGCGTAGTTGAATCGTTGTTTAAACGGTGTGAAGAGTTTGGTTTGGCTCTCGGTTTCAGGCCTAACGTTAGATTTCGGCCGGTCCATAAAATACAGATACTAATATGAACAGCAGTCGCGTATTTATATGAATGTTTGTGATTATAACTATGCTTTTAAAATGACTCACGTTAATATTTTTCTTATTCCGACCATATTGAGACCGATGGCGTTTCCTTTCAGAGTTTTGACTTTCAAACTGTTTGATCTTGACTGAGTGGACGAACCTTTTCCAAACCCGAAATATGAAACGTAATTCAATAAAAACTGGTTTGTCAAATAAAGCGAATGATTTTGAGTGAGGATAAATGTTATATGACAACCACCATTAATGTTTTATAACTTACGCTCACCATTTTGGAGTATGTAGAGTCATTTGTCACCCCAAACAACAATTAAAACGAACAGTAACGTAACGTAACGTAACGTAACGTAAGCGCGTCTCAGCTCATTTAATTGTCTGATGGTTGACAGGTGTGCTATTGTTTGGTGCTCCGTCATGCTAAGCTCGTGCCCAAATTTGACAGCTGTTGTGTATCTGATATTTGGGATCACAACGTCAGCGTTTTCTGTACCAATGTCACCTGTGAGGTCAGTGACCTCTGCAAGTCCTACATCTTAACAGTTAAATACTGCTTTTGTACCTCCGGGATGATCTCGGGCTCTTTAGAAGTGGTTTTAATGTGTGCTTTGTTGCGTGATTATAAGGTAGCAGGTGGTTGGTTGGTGCCTGTGTGATTAACGTCACTACACATGATCTGTCCGTCTTGTTACCTGATGTTACCTAATATCTCTAAATTAAGTTCCCATATTAGTAATAATACTGTATTTTTAACTACATGTCTGCCTTTCCAAGAAGAGGGTTGCCAGATTTGCGTAACCAAACCAGCACAATGATACCAAATCTCAAAATATGCAAACTATATACTATATGCAATTCTAAATAAACAATTCTGGTGAAACTGACCTGGCAACACTTCATTTTATGTTGAAGACTATTTTTATGTTAATTTCGCAAAAATGGTTTTATTTCACACGAAAATAAATATTTAGCCTATTTAGAAAATAATCATCGGATAATATTTAAGATAATAATGTTATTAAAATATAGACACACAGAGCTCTCCATTTTTGACCATGTTATAATAGCACTTGAAATCAGTGACACTGCCGTTTTTTCTGACCCTCTGATATGTAGTTTTACGAAATAAATTGACAATCTAGTTTTCGCAAATGTTTATTTACTCAAAACAGTTGCAAACACAGCTATGGCCATTTTGAGACAATACAAGATGACTTGGATTTTTATGCAGAGAAAAGCCGATTCACTCTGTAAAGGTAAAACAACCCAATGATTTTGACATTTAGCATCTCTGTTTGCTTTGATCAGGGCCTTGTACAAATCGGATAGGATTTAAAGTAAGAAATGTACAGCCCGTACGCTATTCAATAGCTGAGCAAAATAAATACACACACATAAATGCAGCAACACTAGCAGCAAACGTCAGTTCAATTTGACATGACATCATCTATTCAGTAGTATCACTTGTACGATGAGTATTGTTCCTCATGCTCAATGCTGTTGAATATTACGGTAAAACCACTTTCCATCCATGTGGTGAGTTTCTCTTTTTCATTCAATGGAAAATGAAGTATAATGTAATATAAAGAAAGTGATTTACAAACAATCACTTATAAACTGTCAATGTATAACATTCACATGCTCCCTGGGTATAAGCAAAACAACCTGTGCCATTCGTAAAGTTACAGTAGTCTTTTTAACTCATTTTTACAGTATTTTGTCCTTTATTTTTCAATTATTGTACCTCTGTCACTGGCCCATCTATATTTAGTATAAATAATACAAATTTACCCCTTAAGCTTTCAAAAGGAAGATTCTGTCATTGTTTACTCACCCTGTTGTCATTTTAAACCTGTGTGATTTTCTTCTGCAAAACACAAAAGAAGATATTTTGAAAAATGTTGGCAACCAAAAACCGCTGGTCCCCATTGATTACGGACACAAAAGACCGAGGTTTTTAGTTACCAACATTTCTCAAAATATCTTCTTTTGTGTTCTGCAGAAGAAAGTCATACAGGTTTGAAATGACAAGAGGAGAATTATGACCGAGTTTTCATTTTGAAGGTGATCTATTCCTTTAATGTAATCCTACTTTTCCATCATTTAGTCACTATCAAGTTAACCTTGACATCACATCTTTGCATGTACTGTATAAAATATCAATACCCTTGATATTGCTGGGATTTTTCCTGACAGTCCCAATAGTTTTGGTAACTAAAAGTAGTGACTAGCTGGTGAGAAAGGCAGATTGAGGCTGAAGACACAGACGGATGATGTAAAATGACCATTCCATACTGAACGGATCCAAGACAGACTCTAAAGGAAAACGTGTATGAAATCAGTCGACGAATAACTGCATTCCAGGCAACGAGTTTCTTCATTTCCTTTTTTCTGCAAAAATGTCTTTTCCATCACAATATTTACATTTTTAAGTCCGTTGTGCTACCCACAAACTGTGTACCTTTCTTTTTGTTCATTCTCATGTCGATATGTAAAACATGCTGAGACGGCTAAAGGTGTGTGCTATTTGTGCTACTGTCTTGTTGATACGGATGTAGTGCATAAACCGGCGCAGGAGGAGACCAAAGTAGAATATACAGTATATGATGAGCCCATAGATTTGTTAGAAGTCAAGGGGATATTAGCAGCGTGCGTTGAAGGGGGGGATCATTCAAAGCGGTGAAGGGTCACGAGAAGTTGAAGAGCGAATGCTCAGAATTCGTCCTGGTCCAAGTGGGCCTGCTCGTCTATTTCGTCGTCGTCTGGGGGTGCAAAGCCGTCCTGTATGAAAAATGATTCTTTTTGGATTATTTGAATCAAACACTGTATAATATAGTTCCAAAATTCAGCAATCATGCTGAAGATTCATTAAAAATTCAATACTCGAAATGCATTCCCAGAATGCCTTGGCATGAGTTCAATGAAGAAAATAAGGTTTGTAAGTAATCAAATTGGCTTTACAAGTCATTTCAACTTACTATTTTAAATTCTCGTCAATGTCTCACATTACTTAAATTCATCAAAATACGTTTCAACTTACATGAATTCAACCACTTAAAATAGTAAGTTGAAATGACTTGAATTACTTCAACTTGAATATCGACTATTGTCCTCTATAGTGGTCCATGAAATGCATTTTGTAATGAATAAGTTTAACAACACGCTTGCATGAAACCAATTGTTAGTCAATATGTGTTACACATGGGTCACTGTTTAAAAGGAAGCAGGTTTTGGACATATAGATATATGTTTCATTGATACAATAGCAAGCCATGTGGTACTGTACCTCTGTGGCATACAGGATTTCAATTATCCCAGTAATAATAGGGTTGTTTTCATTCTCGTGTTCTTGGCAGATCAGTTCAATGTCTCGAAGTTTGCTGAAGTAAAAATCTCTCTCTTTCTCCAGACCATCTACAGTTAACTTTCAGCTCCATTAACTTGAAAGAGCAAAGGAGAAAGAACACATGGTAAGACAATGCTCATCAGAACATTCTCATTCCTTTAGGGCGAAAAAAGTGAACATGTTTGTTATGATGACATCAACAAATAATTTCCCATTTTATTTTTAGAATACTACAAAATAAATGTGATACCCTCTATATTAGCAAGGATAAGATCAGGAGGCTTGTCTAAACAATCCCCAGTAAACTGCAGTATCAAGTTACCTCAATTTTCTCTCTATACAAGTTTGTATTTCTAAAGAAATCCAAAGTATTTCAAGGTAGAGTAAGGCTTTCTTACCCTCCCAGGGACTCTACCTGTTGATTAAGCTCCATGATTTCAGCATCACTGCCCCCATTTCTGGCATGTGTGGGGTTCTTCCTTATGGTGGTGGTCACCCTCTGTGGTGTGGGCATGTTTTTGGGTACTGTTGGCGATGTTCTCTGAGGCCCTGAAATTGGAGACGTTTTGGTTTTAGCTATACTGTATAAAAAAAGACAGGTGCTTGGCAAACACCGCGCATACTGTACAAATCAATCCATGTTAAACACACATATTCATTGAACTACAGCTTAAAGCTTTAGAAACATCAACTTTTAACAAGCTCCAGCACGGGCGGCTTGTTACCTCAACACTTTGGTTAAGCCTGCGTGTGTTCAAACATTAACCGCTTTATATTTGGCAGGTTTAACCAAAGGCAGAAAAGTGTGACGAAATGTTAGTACAGACTAAATAGAGGTCACATTCCTAATCCACCCCAATGACATCACAAAAGCACTCAGTTGTCCGCAAATTAAGACACCACTTTTATACCTCTCGGAGGACTATGTGTCTGCTTCAGTTCCTTGGCTGATAAAATAAAAGGCTCTCTTTAGGGAATATACATTGACAACGATCAATAAGGAATTTAGTGGTCTTGAACTTATAGGGATGAATAGGACTGTCCAAAATAGCAGTAAGCAAGCAATGAATCTGACAGCACATGAGAACGCTGAGATGCACTGGGTGATAGCTATTTTTACTGAAATTATCTTTATATTTAAAAAATGGAATACTTTCAGAGAAACAATTCAAGGTGTGTTTTCCATACAGTGCCTTTAATGACACAAAGGAGGGTGCGATGTACTGAAATGCAAATAATAAATAGTATTAAATGGCAATATTTGAAATCTTAATATGTTTTGTTTTCTATTTTATTGTATGAATAGTGTTAGTCTGAGACTTAATTTTGAGTAATGACACAGATTTATCTTTGAACCAGAGTTTCCTTTAGATTCATTGGCATGGACAGTTTAAACTGATTCACATAAATTAATTTTTTGTTTAAAGGGAAAGTATATCCAAAAATAAAACTTTTATGCACCCTTATGGCATTCAAAACTTGTGAAAGTTTACATTACATTACATTTATGCATTTGGCAGACGCTTTTATCCAAAGCGACTTACATTAGTTTATCCTAAACATTTTACATAGGTATTTGCAATCCACTGGGATCGAACCCACAACTTTGCGTTGTTAGCGCAATGCTCTTACCACTGAGCCATAGGAAAGTTGCTATTCTCTGTGAAACACAAAATTATGATATTTTGAGAAACAATGGAAGTCTATAGGGGCAATATTGATTAGTTAACAGCATTCTTCAAAATATCTATTTCTGTGTTCTACAAAAATTCATACAGGTTTGGAATGACATTGGGTAAGTAAATGATGAAAGATGTTTTATTTTTGGGTGGACTATTCCTTATTACAAGCACACTTTAATAGCCAAGTGCAAAGCGCAATAATAATTAATATTCAATATATCACCCAGCCCTAAGCAACTAAATTATTTCAAGAACCGATTCTCAAAAACTGTTAGTAGTGAAATCTGGAAGGCAGTTCTTGTATTAAAATGTGTACATAAATAGTAACACAGATGTGCCATTGTAATATTGACTGTTCATTGTTTTCTCATCGATGAAAGCTTGGGCATGGATTAATCTTTCAGAAGACCGTGCACAACCAGCTGCTTTGCGGAGCACGGTCTCTATTAGCAGAAGCTCAGCAGTCAATGGAGCAAAGGTGTGACAGAATGTTGATGTTACCTGAGGGACCAGTTCTCTTGGGTTTGTGGGAAAAGTGTTCACCTGGGTTTGGTGGAGGTGCCACATCCTGGCCTTGTCTGGCTTGCACCGGATCGTACTCTTTTCCGTCATAGTTGGCATCAAAGAATTTTTTAAACCACTGGATGAATTCAAAGTTGTCTTGAAATTTTCCTTTCACTAGTTTTTCCACTGGTATAACCTGGAGACGGAACAGGAAAAAAAAAGGTTAGAAATAAAATGTAGAATTTATCAAATTAAATATATTATTATAAATTGTTATATTATAAAAATGATTTATTATAATTTATTTATTGCATCTCTAAATTCATAATAAAAAAAACATGATTTTTGAAAATGTATAAAAACGGAGTTTTCTATTTTTGGAAATAAACTCTAAATATAGATATATGTTATATAGCTAGTCTTTCACAAAGTTTACACAAGCACCTGTGTGTTTTTTTTTTATTCTATGAATAACTAGTACTCTCACAATGTGTTTTCAGTGCAGCTGCTTTGCAATGCAAACTTGTAAAAAGGTCAAAACATGCAAAAAGCCACAAACTTTGTCGACATTCATCCTTTTGAAAGCCGCCTGCAGTACTTTAAAGTTGTGTATATACTCATGTTCCAGCTTGGCTTGAAATTTCACTTTCTTTAAAAGAATACACCCTGGAAACAACATATCCATGAACTGACAATAAGCCGCCCCTAAAGACAAACAGCAAAAAAGAACATTGGTCAAAAGAGCCCATTCATTATTACTCAAACACTGTCTTTGATCAAGACGCATAGAATGCTTGTCATCTGTGTACTGTTCTTTACAGGACAGAGCAAATGGGTATATCTAATTCAATTTACATGATATCTCCCAAACTGATCAAAGGTAAAGCTGAAGTCGTTTCTGTCCAACTTCTTACCTCTCTTTTGTTGTGTAAGTATAAGTATACTGTTAGTAGTGCAGTCGGGAGGAGTTGAGGAGATAAAAGACCCACCTGAACATAACTGTTCTGTTCTGGTGTAAGTGAGTTGAAGGGAGTCATTCAACCATGCCAGCATGTCATGTCGGCTCAGGTTTTCAATTGTTACTGATGTGGAGTATACATTCACTGCCATCTCCTGTGAAGACAAACACGGTCACACAAATACACCTTAGGCGGTGATTTTCAAAGATTACAATATTGCTTTGTTTAACCTATAAAACAGAAACAATTTCTTGAAAAAAATATTATGGTTGTTCAGAGGTTTATGATAAAATATAAATGTTCTGGTTTTTAAAATACAGTTGTGTCTATTTCTTCTAAGCAAAAATATCACAAATATTTTACTTTGGGACCAGAATGTTTTATTTTATTTTATTTGCAAATAGTGTGTGGGACTTTTATGTTCCATAAATTCTTTGTATATCCTGGTATACAGTACCTATTAATGGCTAATAAAGCTATTTTCTCAGAGACAGAGCAAGTAATTAATAATAACTCAAATATTAGCAAAAGTGCGTTTTATATAAATATAATGATGTGTATATCAAAACAAATATTATATAACTTAAATAAGTAAGTTGTATATGTATACACCAAAATAAAATATTACACTATAAAATACATACAAATATATAAAAAGAACAATTAAAGAGGTTTTTATCATATAACTTTTATAATGCCTTTAAAACAATTCCAGAGCCAAATATTTACAAATATAATTATAATAATAAGCCCATTTATATTATATATTCGTTATTCGCTGAATAAATGAACTATTTCTAGTTTTTTTTGTTTTTTGCTTTTTAAATAATGTTATTACAGTCACGTTGCGAGTTATAGTAGAAACAGGCCTTTACACTCGTTCTGTATATAACTATGTCTATTTTTGTCTTTTCGTCAGCTAAGTACACGGCAATTATGCGTTTTGCTATTAAAAGCAGAGCATTAAAATCTGCAGTAATGGGTCAAATTCTGGGTCCGCTGAACAAATGTCTCATTATTGTGACAGTTGCTATGTAATCGGCCCCCACTGCAGGCCCCGCCGTACATAAGCAACAATTTCTGTGCCAACACACACACACGCTCGATGCGTTAGCACAGACAAAAGGGTCCTGTATGCACATGTAATGCCATTCATTATTTTTTTAAATCCCGGCGAAATGTAAGTTTTTTTAAATTGGCTACTCACTGTATTTTGACTGCGTCCTTCCCAATGTTGATATTACACTGGCTGAATGCAATCTTGCTGTCAAATCCGAGTCGAGGGCTGGCCACTGCTGCTGTGGGTTGCCAGATATGCAGCGCTGCTTAGTTACGGCCGCCCCCGATAGCGCCTGCAACACACTGGCGATAAGTGCGCATGCGTTACACCACGTTAAAGGAGACGTTCTTTTTTGTCTGGGATTTGTTGACAGTTGCAAGTTTTACTGGTAACATTGACAAATATAGTAGGAGGACCAGTGCTATTTGTTATCTTTTGTACTCCAATGAACATTACTATATAATATTTTATATATAATATTTGTAAATTATTATTTATAACAGTGGCATAATAGGAATTAAAAAATATGACCGGCGTAAGAGCAAGATCTTCCTCTTAACAAGACACTTCTGAATGTTCGGTTCATAAAACACACTTAACGGAGGTTTGAGGGGCTTTATTTGCACTTTCCACAAGATCAACATATGTTAATACGCACAACTGTAGTGCATACACGGCACATTTTAGAAAATTGAAAAACACACTGAAAATCCTGAATAAAAAAATACATGAATATTGAGCACTGACTGAAATGCTCTTTCCACAGTAATGTTTGTGTCACTGTAACATTGAGTTGAACACAAGTGCTTGGAACAACTTATACAAACATGTACAAAATAAACACGTGCCTCGGTTAGCAGTCTGGTGTGGTTTAACTGGCGTTTGGTTAGTAGTTGTGATCAGAAGTGAACCGTGTTTCTGTATCAATGCACAGTGGTAATCTTTCAGTGAACCAATTACAGTTTAGTGCTTTAAATGTTTCAACTGGCTACTCAAGAAAGATTGTAAAGATACAATGAAAAATGTTGGTATTGATAAAACTCTTAAGTGCTAAGAGAATGAAGACTTATAGAATAACAAGCTAAACCTGCAGTGTTGGATCAATCAGGTGTCAGTTACACTAATGTAGACAAATTGATATGTGACATAGTAAATAATATCATCCTTATTTCACATTTTAGGAGCTCAGCGCTTGTAAACAACATTAAAACAAAATGTTAAATGATTCTTACAATGTTTTTAATGGCTAAGCAACACAGGTGACATCAAATAAAGTGGCTTTATCATCAACCAATGGTATGAAAATAACTTAAACAACTTTAAAAAAAAAAAGCGATAAAAAAATCTAGTAATGGCTTTTAATCAGTGAGTCACAAAGTACTCATAAAAGTCCTCAACACAGAAAAATAGTTGCCAATTGATTATTGGTTGTAAGTGTAGAAAGGCAGGGTTCTATTGTACATAAGTATAATTCAAGAGTTAACACACTGAGGTAAACGTAAAGTTATCTGCCAACACATTAAAACAGTTAAAATATTTTAAAACTTTACAATGGTCACATTTGCTAGCCATGAAAAGCAACACAATTAAAATAATTCCCATCCTTAAACAAATGTTAATTTGCTCACTTACGAATACTTTAAAATGTAACATATGTAAAATGATGTATTAACAAAAACTATTTGTAAAATAGTCTGGGTCTTGTACTGTTGAACACAACCTTCACAATTTCATTCTTTTGAATGTAAAGAACATAAAACCCTGTTATTTTTTTATTACCAAATCTCACAAGCCTCTCTGACTCATACCTTGTTTTCCAATTTTCAGACAAATATAGTTACCTTATACGCATATACATATAAAAACAGTGGAGTTAAGTAGCAAGTGGTTAAATTAAATAATTTGAATGAAATGTGAGGTTGTCAAAAAAATCAAGGTGTCTAGTTTCAGAATTTTCCAAAGTGCTTCTCCAAAGAATTACCAGATTCCGCTGGATCTACCGCCAGGTGGCGCCAAAATCCTGGCGGAGGCTCTCTTTGGAATGTTATCATCAATTTGTGCACCTATAAAAAATAAAACAAAATCTGTGATGAGCTACACAATCTATTGACTAAACTGAAAATGTACCGAAAATGGTCAAGTCATTATTAAAGTTATTTATAAAAAGTTAAATAATTAAGATATATTTTATGACATAATTAAGAACCCCTCAAACAAAACCACTCGTCAGTCACCTGTACATCATGTATAAATATATCACGACAGTAAATTGTTGTACTAAATTTAATATACAATGATTTTATTAAATAAAAACTAAAAACTCAGATCAAGACAGAATCATTTTGTTATTAAGGTATAACATCTGTATCAGGTTACTGTACCAGACAAACTAAAGCTGGACTCGTGCAGGTCTCTCACTCCCCCATGGCGAGTACAAGGTCGTGAGGTCATGTCTCCATCTATAGCGCCCGTCTCCTTCTTTCCTGAGTTCTGTACTGAAGCTATCTCCCCGGTGTACGGAGCTCGCTCTACACCCTTAAGTGCCTGACACTGCGGGCACACATTGAGCAAACTCAATATAAATGAAATATCATCAATTATCATACTAAAAGATCTGAACATTATAATCAACACAGTACAGTACCTTCTCCCGCTGGACCATTTTCTTATAAAGGTAGTCTGGGAAGGTTCGTAGTGGGTAGAACTTCCAGACCCCTCAGCACAAGTAAAGATGCCGTTTTCATAGACCACACGGCCGCGGCTGATGGTTACCAAGGGGACGCCGTGACAGCGTAGATTCTCGTAGAGGTTTACATCACCACCTTGCCATTGAGTGGTCACAGAGATGGTCCTACAAGTAAAACAATAACTTTTCACTTAACTGTCAGTAAACGTTTTTTATTGCTTTATGTATATGTTATCCAAATCACAGGTGCTTTAAATTCGTCATTATTTTATATACCTTGTTGATTCCGGATCCCAGACGACCACATCAGCATCTGCACCAGGGATAATCCTGCCCTTCCTCGGGTAAAGGTTGTAGAGTCTATTGCAGGCATTGGGTCCGGGCGGGGTTGTGACAGGTAACAATCAAGAGCGTTTTCTGCGGATCTTCCCATCTTGCCTCCAACCTAATACAAAAAAAGTAAAAACGTTAGTATTTCATATGAACTATTTGCAGGGGAGGGCGTTTTAAGCGTGTATTAGATTGAATAAAGAACTTTGCTGGCTAGTTGGCACTATGGGCAATGAAAGGCACCATTGGTCAGCTGTGGGAAAGGAGGGGTTGTTACATACCGGACACCCCTCTCCCACACAACGCTCATGCGATCCTTCCAGGCTCCTGGGGAACACCGGGTGATGGGGGATTTTAGTGAAGTCTAGTCCTGAATTGCCCATCGGGTGCTTCTGTTTAGTGGGTGAAGGGTCGGGATGGGGTTCTGCGGATGTCCACAGGGGGAAGGGAAAGAACAAGGTTTGAGGGAGTGTCCCCACACTTAACAGAGCGAAAGGATAGTTCCATCACAGCACAGTTAGTAGATATGGTAGGCCGGGTAAGTGGGGGTTTTGGTGGATATGATTAAAACACATGTGTAGGTGTGATCAACGCTGATTTCCCAGAAAAGGCTAAGCAGGTACGTTGTGTGTGTTGAGGGTGGCCAGTCGGTGGATAGGGTGGCACAGTGACAAAGGCGGGCAGCGGGGGGGGGGCCAGTGTCGGTCTGGTGGTATATAACTGCAGGGGCTGCGCTGTAACGGGGAACGGCGGTCGTGCAGTGGCGCGTGGTGGTCTCGATCGGTGTGGTGGTCATCCGGTTGCAGCACGCGACTGTTCCTACGGCACACAAATCGACCAATCACATATCAGCATTCAAGACATGCGGATAATGGGTTGTTACAGACAACGCATTTGGGTGTGAATAATATAAGTATAATAATCAATGAGTGACTGCCTGCCTCTTACCCTGCATTTTGCTGATTTAAAACAGGTCGCCTGCTGAGGGCATGCGGATACATTAACGAGAGTACGATGGTAACAGGGTTGAGCCTAGAAGAACGAGAAGAACGAGACGGATTTGGGTTCAGTTAGAGTTCATTAATAGAAAAATCCCTATCCCTCATTTTTTTTGAAATGGGTTCATGAGCAGGGTTCCACTCTACAGAAAATCATACTCACGGTCGGGGGGGGGAAATGGCTTAGCGAGGTGGTGATGGTGTCTAGCGGTGACGTCCTCGTTCTTGCCAGCTGTACGATGAAAATTCATGTGTAAGTGAGGGGAAAACAAAATGTCAGCAGGCCAGTGAAACCTAATGACGAACAGACGCTTAGCAGTATCAATAATCCATGGAAATGCAATATGGAGACGGGAAAGACTAGGACGTGGACAAAGAGCAGCGGTGTGACTAATATCTTAAAGGAAAATCGATTTCATCTAACGAGGAAGGAATTTGATAAGCATTACTTTAACCCGGGTCTTCATGGCCGTGCTTATGCTGCAATGCTTTTCTGGTCCACACGATACCGCAGATCCAGAGTGCTTCTTTGGCACCCTTGTGTGGATGAGAAACATGAAATCATTCTCGTAAGTAGCGTGTAGAAAAGATTAGAAGAGCTATGATGGAAAACATGATATAATATCTACTGTATATGCCTGTTCCAAAACCTGATAGGTATTTAGAGCTGTAGCCTTGTTCTTGCAAGCAAAACCAGACTTCATCACTTTATCTTGTTGACAATAGCTGACTGTTAACTTTACGATAGAAAAAATGGGAATATACAGGAAGATATAATTAAATAATTTTATGCTATAGGTTTTGGAAACGAAGAACTTTATTTATGATCCACTACGGTCCACCATCAACATTCCCATTTTCCATCGCTTTTCTTAGGGTTTGGCTATGCTACCAACCGCTTGTCTCGACCGGGAACTGCCCGGGGATGCGGGGGTTTGATACTATCCATATATTAAAATGGAGGTATGGGGTTCAATAGAGGGAATTATTCATAAATTGAAATATGGGGTTGGTGCAAGGTTTCGTTATACTCTATTATTTCAAAGTATACACTGGCGGAAAAATTAAGAGACCATTTCAAAATCATCTTCAGTTTCTGACTTGGGGGGTATATTTACATCACAGTATGTGTTCAGGTAAACTGATCGTTTTGTTTCTGCGTGTGAGGCGGGGCACTTACGCATGTTTCTGTTTCTTCTGGGGTGTCGGGTTCGTGCATTGTCGAATAAAATATTAGTTTCGTATTTGGCATTTATTTGCATGAAAATCAAACCTTTGAAGGAAGAAAACAAGGTCAAACATAACAGACAAAATGCTCTTGTATTGTTTAGGTATAACTCATAGAGTGGTGAAAGAGGAAAGGCAATTTCAAGGTCACTGGGGGTGGGGTTGAAGGCAAAAGGCGATGAGTCAATTTGGTACATGTAGGTTTAGAAAAATTCCGAATTGGCGTTTTGGAGTGACGTTTTGGTGCAAGTGCCTGAAGGTTAATTGTTTGATGTCCGATAATGTTAATAATAGACATAGAGGAGGCACTGACTCAAGATGAGATCCTAAAAGGATGCAGATTAAATAAACATTTGAATGGTCTCTTACTTATGAGTGAGTAATTTCATTATATGGTGATGCATTTGAAGATAATATTTATCAGTGGTGTGTGTTAATGGCTTAAATTAATTAGATTTCATTCAGCACCAGTCAAAGGTTTACCAAATAGTTCACTTGTGTAGTTTATGTGTGTTTTATTAATGTTTTGGGTGTTAGGGGTTTTGTAAGGTTAGGTGGAAAGGAAAATATTTTTTTGGAGGGGGGTGATATTTTGGTGGGGTGGTGTTTATGGATGTTTTGGGGGGGGGGTGAATGGAGGTAGAGAAAATGTGTGTTTGGGTGTGGGGGGGGTAAGGGGGGTTGGGGGGGGGTGGGTGTAAGGAGGGGTTTTGACTCGGCTTCTTGTAACCTTGGGCGTTGCAGGGGAGGGATGAGTGGTGGTGGGTGGTGGTTGCTGAGGGTAAAGATAGGTGGCGATCACAGAAAAAGAGAGAGACGGACGGAGAATTAAGGCTAGAGTGGGACCTGACAGGCGGAAGGCAAAGGGGAAAAAAAATAAGGGTAAGAGGTCGCGAACGCCGACTTGTTGCGGGAGACCCGCATTCGATCGTAACAGATTCTATTGGATCCCTCGACACAGGTTTCTTTGCGGACGTTAAACCTACAATGTGTGACTCTTCCGATTGACCGGGGAGGGGTAAATTATCCGCTTCTCCATCAGTTTGTTTAGCTCGATCTTCATTCCGTTTTTGGAATTAGGGGTAATTGTCGGTGCTCTATATAACTTAGAGCGAAAGTTAGTATCGCTGAAACCAATCTCTTTAGAATTGGTTGGGATTGTTCGACCTGACATCTTTTTGCGGGAATTGAGGGAAGTAAGATCAGAAATGGAACAAATGCGGGTGGTACGCTTACACTAGATGTAATGAGGGCACGAGGGAGAGAGAAGAAGTTGAGGTAAGAAACAGAACGGTGGGTGTAAGGGAGTGGGGAAAAAGGTGGGAGGGAGGGGCGGTGGCTCGTGGGATGGAAATAGGGCTGCGAGCGATAACGAGGGAAGGGGATGGGGGTGGGAAGAGGGAGAATCACCGGACGTTGGCCTCTCTATAGGACGATTTTGGTTGAATGGGGCTGGTGCGTTACAGTTGGATGAGTTAATTTGTGGAATGCCTCGTAACCGATCTAACTCATCCATTGGGCTGTTTGATATGTAATACAGTGTAAGTCTAGAGCGACTTCTATAAGTAGACTGATACAAATACAGACGATTGGCTCGGGAATGGCAACACCCTGTGTTATGGGTAGGACAGTAGCGAAGGCGGGTAGTGCGAAGACCTTAGAGTGAGAATGAGGGCACTTGCAACCCTGGAAGAGGGAGGTAATGATCGGTGGGGAGAAAAACTAGCGAGATGAAAGAAATGGTTATGGAAAGAATATTAGAAAGGTTGTTAAGAGAGGGGTGAAAAGAAAACGGAGGAGTGAAGGTTCGTTGGGAAAGAAGTTGTTAGGGAAGGGAAAATTGGTTTTCAATAGTTGGGGAGGGCGCGTGTGGGCGTCTGGGATTTTTTTATTAGAATGTCGGGAAAGGAGAAAAAATAAGATGGAAAGATCGGGGATAGAGAGGTAAACAGGGGTGGTAGAAAAAATAAATCTGGGGGTGCGAGTTAAGGAAAGAATAAGGGGGTTCTTTATCTGAAGCTGTTGTGGCTCCTCCGTCCTGAAAAGGTGGTGGGGCTGGAGAATGTCTGTAGTTGTATGACTCATTTTTTTGGGTGTGACCGGGAAGACATCCTGATGTGCCAGTTTATACTCAGCAACCAGCTCTTACTCCGGTTCAGGGGGTGCGTGACCAAGCGGTGCGCACGGCTTCACCGGATGTCTTGTGGCAGGTTTTGCAGGGCCGTGTGAAAGAGCCTCAGCTGGGTCCCGTTGTCAGGCGAGGTGTAACACGTCCTTCAGAGGCCATGAAGCATCGTTGGGAAGGGGAGTTTCGGCGGCCCGGCTTTTTCTCGCGGGCCCGGGTCGTCTCCATCTGAGCTGCGTCACCTGAAAAATACCGAGCACAGAAGGGTGGTTTTAAAAAACATGTAACCGAGGGAGGCGGTGGGTGGGCAGGGAGATGTCTGGGGCGAGGGAATGTTACCTTATAAAATCAATCCCTTTGGGATGGGATTAAGTACGGGGGTGGTGGATAGTACCCATGTAATGTAGATGGCATCAAATGGTCAGGGGAGGGGGGTAGGGGGGAAATAGCTCTGTGGAAGAGGGGGAGGAGGAAAAAGGAGGGGGAGAAAAGGTGGAAGGTCGCACAAGGCAAATATCTATGTTAATTTTCAACTAAAATATAGATTTAGACATCACTGTAAAAACCATGTAGTTAGTAGTGTTTTTAAAAATCATGACTACGTGTTAAAGATGACATAAATTACACAAACTGAGAAGTCAGAATTGTGCAGGCTTAGCAAACAGAAAATCTGTACCTTTGGTCCCCACCAGGTCACCCCCACATGAAGAGCATAATCGCAGCAGGCCTTGGCATCAGCGTGGGAGCGACAGTTCTCATAAGCGTCCAGCAAACACTCATTCTTCTCTGGCAGCACGTGACCAATCACCATCGTGGTGCCTCCGCCCAGAGCAGCCTGGAAATAAACAAACACCACAATAAAAGCTGTGGGATCAATAGAGCGCCACTATTTATCAATTGGTTTAATAGACCAACATGTTAAATAACAACAGCATGTTCACTAATCCTTCTTATGGAACTCAGACATGACAAACAAGTATTTTGAGAAACGAAAACGAGTGGCTATAATTTCTCAGTTTGATGATGTTCTGCATAATTGAGTATGCTGCTGTTACAGGGATAGTTCAGCCAAAGTTAAACAATATTTTTTCATTTATTCACCCTTTTTTCAACTCTTTCTTCTAACACTAAAAAGCTATTTTAAAGAACGTTGGTAACCGAACAACACTGGACCCCATTGACTTCCTGTGTATGGACACAAACCCTCATATGCATTTCTATATATATCTTCTTTTGTGCTGACATGACGTGGGGATGAATAAATGTTGACAGAATTTAGATTTTTGGGTGTACCTTTAAGCAATTGCTAAGGTGTTTAAAGAGGTCCCTTGGGTGTTGTTAACGTGTTTTGAGTGGTTTCTAGGGCATTGCTAGGTGGTTGCTAAGCAGTTTCTATGGTGTTGTTGCTATTCGAGTCATTGCTAGAGTGTTACTAGATCATTGCAAGGGCGTTCTGAGGGGTTGCTAGTGTGCTGCCAGTTGGTTGCTAGGGTGTTCTATGTACAATTGCTCTGGGCTTTAAGGTCCATTCACACCAAACAAAAAACAACAAAGACAGAGTAATAATGTTGGGATCAATTTGAGCACAGTTTTCATCAATTACACTAGTATACTGGTATATTTAGTATACCTAGAATAGTATAATATAGTATCCTGGAATACATAAGTAGACTCTATATACTGTTTTAACAGTAATGTTTTGTGTAGCATTCTTCAATCACTAGAATGCTGTTCTTCAGTATGATTTATAGTAATCCTATATAAAGAATATAATGCTCCTCTATTAAAGCATCTCTCAGCTGACACATCCACTGAAGGAGACTTGTGTTTGTGCACCATTGTCTTTCAGCACAATGGCACGAGTGAAAGGCTTTTTGCAGCAGTCTTTGCAGCAGTGCCTCCGTATCTATGGAAACAGAATCTGATCTCCATTTGTCTCTGTGCCTGGCGAGTCTCATGGCGGTAAGCAGGAGGGAGGGGGGAGGATGGCACTTGTGTTACCATGGCCTAACAATAATAGCGCTGATAACAACTACTTTATTTGACGTCTCAGACATGCATAAAAAGATTGTTTCTGTGTATGTGAATGATGCCTTGCGGTCAACCGAGGCGGACTATGATCGTGTAATGCCCGTTCTTCTGTCTCAGCGTCTGCCAACTGACCCGCAAGATTTATTTAGTCAGAACAGTCTGCTGATGCAATTGCATTTCTGCATCTTTATACGAAGAAACAGACGAAACATCAGATGGATGTTGCATCACACCGATTTGGTTTAGGTTTGTGTAGAGATGGATATTAATGTTGAGAAAAGCCATCTGCAACCTGGATCCTCAAAAATCAATACACATTATAGCTCTAGATCTTGGTTATTAGCATGAGAGTCCTAGAGATACTGTCAGGCTGGTTACTCGTAAGAGGAATCATGTATTGAGCTGTTGTGAAAAAAGTCCCCTGACAGATGGTTCTGGGCCACCCAAGGTGTGGAGGGGCCTAGAAAATGATCCTCTCTACCACTTAAGCTTTTACTCTTTCTCTGTCCCAAACTGAACTTTTAATATGCGTTTCATCCTGACCTGTGTTCTAGTCTTGGAGTGAGAAAGTCAGCCATTTTACATTTATATCCTACAGGGTTAAAGGTCTCAACTATTACAGCAAGAAAATACAGGCCACTGAATGTTGTGTGAACGTATTTCACAAGAATTATTTCACAAATAATTCTGAGCTAAGTTATACACTACCAGTCAAAAGTTACCAGTTAAACACTTACTCATTTATATATATATCCTGTTTTAGAAAAAAGTATTAACTGTGGAATAACACAAAGGGAACTATGAGAATTATGTTGTGACTAAAAAAATCTAAACCAAAAACATAAACTTGTTATATTTGATCATCTTCAGTGTAGTCACCTTTTGCCCAGAATTTTCAGAAATGTTCTCTTGTCATTTTATCAAGCAGCTTCTTGGGGTTTTACACTGAGATGCTTTTAAACAATATCGAAGGAGTTTCAAATTATTCTGAGCTCTTATAGTCTGTTTCAGCTGACGCGCGCGTGCCTGACCGCCAGTTAACTTCCGGTTTGTGTTTGGCTAGTAAATATAACTATTTATATTTAATTTAATTTCTGATCATATTAAATTGTATTATAATTTTACTGTAAAACAATTGTATTGAATAAATGATTTGTTGAATTTTGTTGTATGATCATTTTATTAAATAAACAGTTTGTTGAATGGGTCCTGTATTTGGTCGCATTTAAAGAAACCGTATGGTACATTGAAATCTAGTGGTTGAGCTTGGTATCAAAGTCTAAATTCAAAATATTGGAGAGACAAGTTTAGCCAAGTAACGGTTCTTCTCGGTTTCTTTTGATTGTTATCAGAACTAATCTAAAGGCCCTCCATTGTTTGTGAATGTGTACCGGAAGTTAAGTTGGGGTCACTTAAGGTCGCATGCACAGTAACGTTTGTTTATGTTGTTAAAAGGAACCACAGTTACAGAGAGATGTATGGCTTAATGCATTGTAATATCCTTACACTACTAGCATTTATCATTAGAAACGCATCAAATATTTTAATTTCCTTGAAATAAAAAATGTAATACTCATTTTAACCTATGGAGGGCGCCGGTTTCTTTTTCAATGACGTCATCTGGTTGCACGCACAGGCAGCCAAACTGAACACAGACACACTAATCAGTTTTTCTGTAGATATAAGGTGCTTGTAAGATAAATATATATATATATATATATATATATATATATACAGTATATATATATATATATATACAGTATATATATAAACAATGCTAAAATAATAAAAAGGAAATAAAGAAAAGCTTTTTGGCCTATTTTCATACATTTTAATATTGTTGGTGAGAAACAATAAAAACATATATATTACTAACCAAAAATCATCGCAAATTTAATATATACAATATATTTTTAGATATTATAAAATGCATTTTATCCAGATTTTGACTGCATGATCTTGATACCGTGACCGAATCTCTCTCTTGTTTATTAGCTGACGGAGGCTGACATTCGCATCTATGATACACAATAACCAACCCGCAAGCATCTTGCTATGTCTTTATCAGTATATTCTCATAATGTATAAAGTGTACGATAATAGCGGAAGATAATTTCTTAACTGTCTTAAAGACGGAGGTTAAAAGCTGTGATTTAATGCATGTGTTTACCTTAAACAGACGCTACACTGAAGGCGTTCTTCTTTTATGACAGGCAGGCTGGCTTGTGTCAAGAGGACATACCGCCCCCTACTGTCCCTGTGCATTTATTTATATGATCTTATGTTTGACGTCTCCTACTTCGTGATATATATTAAGATCTATGAAAAACGTGTGTGCCTGTGCCGTCGTGTTAAGAGAACAGGTTTAGGTTGCAAGAGCAACCATTTGACATCAAGTATTTTGAGGCAAAAAAGGCGGCCTCCGAAGATTATGAATACTGTGACAGTTATGCTGTTTTTCACATTTCATTTATAAAGTCAATGCCATTGTGGATATATGAAGCTATACATCTCTCTATTCGCAGGAATCTCTTTAAGATGAAACCGTCTAATGGCTGCTTCATTTAAATTTTTCAGTCAAAGACATCCATTTCAAAGACCTTCAAACATTTCACTCAAGTGTGCTAAAACCGGTAGGGTATGTGAAGTGGACAAAAATGAACTTTATCAGTAAGTTTTATTTTTAGAACATGATTTGAATCACAATAGAATGTTCAATAAGAAAAATGTAGGTTTGGGTTCGATTCTATTTACGTAATCATGAAATGTCACCTTTCAAAAAATGCTGATGTCTCTTTAAAAGTATCTATTTGCTACTAAGGCCACACAACATTTTCAGCTATTATTACATTAACTGGCTTTTACTGCAGTAACTGCATAGGTGAAGACAATACCCAAATGGCTCTTGCACGGCCTTAGATAACAAATAAAGTATTTTCAAAGGCAGAGCAAGTTCAGTTAAAGATAGCACATACCAACACTTTTATTGTTTGGAATAACGTGCACTTAAGAATCACCAGAAATGTGTATTAAGAAAGTAAAGGTTGACTTTAAAGATAAATCTGCTGTGCTGAGGAATCTGACTGTACTGGCTGGATGCTTGGACTATAAGACTTGCAATATATAAGCGTTATATCAATAAATAATACCCTGCCGTAAACACACCGCTTTCTGACTGCTACAGTCTTTAAAGGGGGTGTGTGCAACGGTGTTTCATGCATTCTGACTTCGTTACAATGTTAAACGTGCAGTCTTTTCGTGCTTGACATGGTCAACTTGTCAAAAAACAAGTTGGACGTATGATGTAGTATTTCTGTGCTCGATAAACTCTCCCACGTTCGTATAGGTTTCAGAAAGTTTTTTTCGAACATGAAAATCTGTTTCCTAACAACTTTTCTTAGTCCCTTATTGGACAATTCTTCCTGAAAAACAAGCCCACACGTCAACCCGCCAGAGCGAGAAGAAAGAGCACGCCCACGCGTCAACCAGGGAGAGCGGGAAAAGGAGCATGCTCACACGTCAACCAGCTGGAGCAAGAAAGAGAGAGCACTGCGTTCGCGATGTTCAGCTGTGTTTATTTGTAAAGTGCATTTTGGTGAGAAATGTTTTATAAACGGTGGATATAACGCTGGATTTGGACATTGTTTGAAACAGATAGATGGAGCGGTAAGCGCTAAAAGATACGTTTTGTTGGCAATGGGTGCGGACGTGCTTAGTTCTACACTCCACAACCCAACCAACCCTCCCCCCAAACGTACAGCCGTATCTGTCTTTTATAAATGTGATCAAACGAAAGACTACAGATATTGAAGGGTGCGATACTTTTCTGTAATACTCAAGATTAACATGAGATATGCAGAAAGTGTCTGGAGTGTCTGAGAAGGGTGAGATACTTTTCTGTAATACTAAAGATTAACATGAGATATGAAGAAAGTGTCTGAGTTACGGCCACTTTAATAAAGACATAAAACCCGCGTCACAATCAGCACTAGCCAAACAACATTCAGAGATCTTCCAGAGCTTTTTTAAAACGTTATTTTTATAGTTATCGTTCATAGTGTGAACGGCCCTTTCAAGTTACTCCAATGTTGTAATGATGATGATCCAATAGGCTTTATGCCACGTGTCACATGCAGAAACTGTTTTGATCAATGCCTTCAAAAGAGCTACTACAGATGAACATAATGTCCAACACATATCCAGATTGATATAAAAAATGTGTCCTGCTTCTCACTCACATTTGAATATTACAACCACTAAACATGAAAACAACTTTGTAGGTTAGCTGATTACCTCAAAACTCCATAGATATCACACTTTCTTCATCAAGTGGATGTAACAAGACGTGTTTTCCCATTTATATGGCAATCGACATTAACCCTGTTATCTTCATGATATGGGTAGTACCTTTGTGCCGCTGTAGAAGTCATCCGCGGTACTGCCGTTCATGAAGGTCTCATTCAGGTGAACACTGGTGTCTATCCCGCCTGGGATCACCAGCTTTCCAGTGGCATCTATAACTTTGGCCCCGCCGGGAATCATCAGCTCCTTGCCCACCTGCTGGATAATGCCGTTCTCAATGTAAACATCTGCTTCCTGTGTGAAGTCGTCGTTCACCACTTTTCCTCCCTTTATGAGGATGCGCACCATTGCTGAGCTGGAAGACATGGTTCAACCTAAGAGTCAAAAAAGAAAGAGAAGGGGGATTATAACAAAACTGACACATGGGGCTTCTAATACGATCATGCAAGTTATACCAGTTATTTATGGTAAAAGAAACAGTTTACCCCAAAATTGTAATTCTGTCTTCGTTTACTCACCCTCGAGTTGTTCCAAATCTGCATAAATTTCGTGTTCTGAAGAACGCAGAGAAAATTATTTGAAAGAATGCTTATAACCAAACAGTTCTTGGCCACCATTGACTACCATAGTAGGAAAATTTACTTTATAAATGCCTTTGTTCTGTTGACTACAAAAGAAGATATTTGAAAGAATGTAGGAAATCAATTAGTTCTAGGGCACTTTTGACTACATTGGCAAATTTTCTACTATGGTAGTGAATGGTGGCATTCTTCCAAATATCTTTCTTTGTGTTCACCAGAACAAAGGAATTTACACAGATTTGGAACAACTCGAGGGTGTGTAAATGATAAGACAATTTTAATTTTTGGGTGAACTGTCCCTTTAAGAGACATTTTTAGCTTATTTCTTATTATAAACATAACCACAACTATTTATAGCCTGTATAAAATGTCCATGACGTTACCAGGCCTGATATTTCCAGGTTTCCATGAATAACACCACCGCACATATTTTATGCATTCTGACATCATGCAAACCCCATACTTTTAAAATTATATCCCACATATAAACAAACAGAGCCTTGCATTTGTTCGCTTTTCCACATTTGGTCTACGGCACAAGCTGGATCCCGACTTGATTCCAAAACACAATCAATCCTTAGATTCCTTACCCAAATTTTCCACAGCATAAAGAGGTTACAAACCATTACAACAGTCTAAAATATCACTCGGCTGGGTAAACTGACACCAGCTTTGTGTGATTATCCTCAGCTTGGCATCAGCAGCCGCATTATCACCTTTAATAATATGATATAATTATAATTACATACAAAATATATATAATAATAATGACATACAAAACTGTTAATACTGTTAATTATGCATGACACATTAAAGCCATTTCAACACTGCAAAAGAAAACTATGGTAACCATACGAAAAACATGTCACATCCGAAAATTTCTGACCTACATTTGCCAGTGCTGCATGCACAGGAATGCAGATTTATAGAAGGAATATATGTACGCTTGCAGCTGTTGCATTCCCTGCAGCGCAGCACTGTCTCCTGATCTAATCCCAAGTGAAAGCATGCATGCCGCACAGTGAGTTGGGGGCAGGTGGGTGCGGCAAATTCACAGTATGGCGCTGCCCAGGGCACCCACCCCCTGTTCTGAGCCCCCGACGGTGAATGGAGTGTGTCTGTGTGGACAAGGAGGGGCTACTATGAAGCTGGAGAATAAGGGTGTGTCCTTAGACATCCTACTATAAAAAGAACCGTTCGGTGCATGAGCTTGAGCTTCATCTGTCCAGAAGAAATATTAGTGGAGCATGTGTTCCTCCTCATGACTCATGAAGCCCTTCTTCTGGAATGACCCACTTTTGAACCAACCGTGCCATATTTCATCCAGATGGATGCCTTCTGAATAACATGAAGACACGAAGTTATGGAGTGTTTAAAATGACCTGTTTTATAGAAACACCGTTATTTTCGTGCAAAACATCGTTCTAAGCTGAGGAATATTTTAAGGGGCAGAAACCCTCGTAGTCATACAATGGGAAAATGTAATGTAAAATAAACCGCGCATATCAATATCAATAAAACATAAAAGAGGAAACATGGAAATGAGCGAAGACTCCAGTTAATTCGAACAACCGTGCCAACTGTCAACTGAGTGAAATGAGGTGAAGGGGTATATTTTTTCATCACGTACACATCCAACGCTCACATTCCTTTCATTGTATTAAACTGAATGCATGACGCTTCATTTAGAGGAGAAGGATGATGATTGTAAAATCATCTTACTTGGACCTTATCGAGTCTGTCACACACAAAGGGACGACCAAGCCCTCTAAACAACATATTCGCTTGAAACCACGAAAACATAGACATGTTAACGTTAGTATTTCAAATGCAAGAATAGTTTCATCGCTTTTCAACAGAACCGTCTGTTTTTGGCGTCTAACGTTAGGCTATTTCAAAAACCGCCTGTGTTCTCGTGTTATATCGCGTTTATGACCGGTGTGCGCTGTCTTTACGAATGCAACCAGACCGTTGAGTTATAATTGAGAATTGCACAATATACATCTAAATGAGTATAATATAAAGGATCTATCCAGACAGAAGCATCGATTCATAAATTCCTCTCATGCTAGACAATTACAAGATAGCGAGTCGAGCACATACTCTTTGTACCAATCCGTTTTTTCCTCAAAAAGCTTGCTAACGCAAGACAAATAATAAAGTACCGTGTACTTACTTCCTTTGCTATATCCTATAAACGCGATTTTCGCTCACTTTCAGCGGTGGTTATATACCAATAAATGGGC
Organism: Triplophysa siluroides; assembly: GCA_006030095.1. NCBI lineage: Eukaryota > Metazoa > Chordata > Actinopteri > Cypriniformes > Nemacheilidae > Triplophysa > Triplophysa siluroides. The sequence goes on from VCII01000657.1 coordinate 174,727, forward strand.
AGGCAGACACAGACAGATGCTTCGGTTGGTCCAGCCCGGTAAACCATACGCTTGCAGCAGCATCCAGACAGCGAGACTGCAAGAGCCGGGCTTTGACCAATCACAGCTTAGAGACACAAAGATGGCCTCAGTGGCGACCAATGGCGTTGCCATTTGGGCGTGCCTAGTCTTCAGCGGTACGTACCATTCATACGGATTCACAGGGATGAAGCGATGGATCACTGTGCCAATGTGGCACTGACGCCCGTGCAGATTACAGCATGAATTTCTAATTTGTCGTTTTATTTTTTTAAATGTATATATAAATTAATTATTATACATTTCTTGATAACTTTAATATAAAGAAAGCTATTTACATGAATCAATTAATCAATATCTTACAGGCTTTTCAATTATATAATTTATGGCCTATCATTTCTATAATATAAGTGTATGTGAAACTAAGAAAAATAATTGTTTTTATTTAATTAAACAAGTATTTGTGGATTTTTACCTTTTTTAGAATGGGAAACAAACAACTGGACTTTTCACAAAAAACAATACATTTATTCAAGTGTTCTCCAGCACAAGTACATAAGGAGCCTGTTTCACTTCGTTCTGGGCAAATAACGAAAGAAAGGGGGAGAGGTGGTGTACGACTGCTACATTTGCTGTATGAGCTGACTGCTAAGGAGAAAAGGCTTGAAAAAAGTGGAAATGACACAACAGAAGTCACACATATCAACAGTGTCACTGAGATATACAGACAATCTGTTAGGAGGGCAAAAATGAGACCGTTGCAGCCAAACATAACGGAAAATGTAACGAAACATAAAATTAAATGAATTAAAAAAAGGAAAGAACAACAAAGATGGAGGGCTGGATATATGGCATGGAATGTAGGACTTAGAAGCAATTCTGCCTGAATATTAAGCAAGAACATGTTAACAGCAAACGTTATTACAATTTTTTGTTATTTCCCATTATGAGTACATGATTTCCCACAGATAAGCACCAACTACAGCAATGTCTATTCTAAAACAATATAAGAATCTTTCATCATTCATCACTTTTTTCAAGTACAAAGTTAAAATGCCTTTGTTAATATCTTTATATGAGAGAGTAAAATAATAGTGCTTTTCCAATACTACACGAAACCCCCCCCCCCCCCCCCCCAAAAATAACATTATCAAGACAAGTTTATTTATTTTCCAAATAATATATTTTTCTCAATTAGATAAAATGTTTAGCACCTTAGGAAACACCTACAATCCCACTCTTAGTACTTAAAAACAGAATTTAAAAGCAAATCGAAACACACTTTTGTATGTAGGGCTGTGCAGTAAAGATGGGACTGTTAAAATCACTTAGCGAACTCGTTCTTTCGTTCCCCCCGTTCAACACATATAAATATGAATTAAAAAAGACACGCAGTCCTAGCACCCTGCTGCTCTATAGCTTATGTCAATTTAACTGTTGTCATATTGTCAATTACCCCCCTCTTTGCGATTTGAGCGCCGTTTGATTCCATGATATATATTAGCAAAGAATTATATTTGTACATCTCATATGTCATTTAAAAAAAAGCAACAGACAATTTCTATGTACAACATGTACAAAACAAATCTGGGCGTCGATATCGTTTGGAAAATGAATACATTTGCTGAACATGAAAGTGTTTAAGGTATGTGAGCAGTGCAATGCCTTCAATAAGAAAAAGAAGAGCCCATTTCTAACCAAATTAAGCCTCATCTAGTATATAGCTTGCATGTTATAACTAAATTATTGACATGGTCAACATTCATCAATGGCAAACATAATAATTATATTTTCAGATCTACGCTAGGGACCAGACGTAGTAAACAACTGTGTGATGTCATCAACGACACCCCATCTTGCGAAAACGACTAATTTCCTACAGGGATATTATAGAACAAACACAGTCACTTACTTTGGGATTATATATACCAGTAGAACCTTGAGCAGACACTAACATCTCGACGCGAGTTATGATAAAGCGACTCTGTAGCACATGAGAACATGAGAGGGGTGCTATCTGAATTCTTCCCCTTCACCACCAGCACGACAGATGGAGGATTTCTACTATCCTAACTCTTTCTTTCACATCTATTGGCACAGCCCTACTGTACACAACAAAGTTTTACCTTATATAACGGCAAGAGTTTCACATCATTTAACATAACCAAAAAAAAACAACAACAACAATTCACAAGAATCAAGAGGAAAGGTTTAAAAAAATATCAAAGAAAACAAAGAAGTATACATATACAAAAGTGCTTGATATTGTTGGTAACACAGCACAAAACATTGCTATAAAAAGGTAGAATAACATTGTGAAGCCGCACCTTTAAAGTTTTGCACCTGACTGAGAATAGCCTGCGAGGGCCACAGCTGAAGGCTGATTCACCCGGCCGAGAAAAGGACCAATGCCAATCCTTCATGTGGCCGCAACGCACACTATGAGTTGTACAGTAATGATTCTGGTCTGTGTGACACTAGAAAAAAAGTTGCTCACCACAGCCTTTGATTTCAAGGTATGGATGACAAAAAACATCACCGCCCATGTGGCCGGTTTTCACGCGCTTCGGTCGCAGGCATGCCGTGCTGTAGGAAGCAGATCTCCAAGGTTAAAAGGCTGAGGCATTGTTGTAAAGAGCACCAGAGGATATTGTACAAAATGGCTGTAAAAAATATAAAATGAAATGTGGCAGACCTGTCGTGGGTTTTTTGTTTGTATGTTTAGTGTCACTAGTTTTATCTGGCGACGGTACAAAACGTGACCCCATCTTGGTTTGAGTAGTAGCACCACATGAGTTGCAATGTTTTTCACTACCTTGAAGCACCATATTGTCACCTAATACAGTAGTACCTTTTATTACCTTCAGTTGTGTATAGAAACTGTAAACAAAGAGGTATTTGCGATCTGGTGTTTTGGATTGGTTAAGACAGAACTCCCCTGACACTTTAGAGAAAGCCTCGATCCGCTCTCGACCAGAGAAATCGTGGCCACCGCGAGAAGCGGATCGATCGGCGCACCGGATTCTGCCCGATAAGCACAAACTCAGGAAGTCGAAATGTTACCGCGGGGGCTAACTTAAAAGTTTCAGCGATGTTTCCGTTTAATTTATGCCTCAAATTGTTACGTCGTCTCTCAGTGCCTTGAAAAGGAGGCCGTGTCTCAAGTATAGCTTGCACACATAAATCAATTCAAATAATGGATAACACTGCTAAAGTCAAACGAATAATAAAAACAATTAAATAGAATAAAAAACAAAAGATCAATTATTCCAAAAAAGAGGAAAAACATGAAATATATTTTCTGATGTTAAACTTGCAGATAACACGCAAGAGCTGGAGGCTCCTGGGATTACATCAGTTTAGATCGATCTCATCTGCACTGGGTTTTACTTCAGAAGCAGGCGTAGTACTCTTTGAGTGGTGCGAACAAGTGGCGAATGACCGGGACACTCCACGACCGTCCCAGAAGCCTCTGCCTGGCCAGGCGGCTCATGTTCGACACGTCTGTGTAGTGGACAGGGAAGCCAAACACCCTAGTGTCCAATAATAAGAGAAACGGACAGCAATTGCGTTAACATTTAATACGTCATACATCATTTGTTATGTTTTTTTGATAAAACGCTCTCTTGCGTTTAAAAAAGTTGACGTCAGTGTTTAATGTTTATCCAAAAAAACAAAAACTGTTTACGTAATGGAATCAATGGCAGGTATTATATAAATGTGTTAAAATAATTTTTAAACATGTACAGTTCAATGAAGCAGGCCTTGAAGTATTTTGACAACATTCACAGGACATTTCCGTGTCAACTTTTTTTTCGGGTCACACCTGGATCTGATGCTCCGACTGAGCTATTTCTGGCTCTCGATCAATATGAACTATATCAGGGTTTGTTCAAGGCTATTTAAAGGCATTACCTCTCCATCTCAGTGCACCAAAGGATGTCCTCTTTTTCATTCATGAACACAGGGAAGTGCTGGTCTTTGCCCTGCTTTATGGAATTCGACCGAGTAGTAATGGTCCTCACTTTACCAAACTGTAAAAGGTATGATGAGACATTGTCATTTGAGGAACTAGTTAAAGATTTATCTATAAATCCATCAATGGTTTGTCTTAGAATGTGGTTTACTTTAGCCGTCCTGCCGTGTTCCAAGCATTCTTGAAGGTCCAATTTATCAGTGCACATAGCGGTCAATGGTCTAATAGGAGAAGACAGCAAACAGAGAGGTAAAAATGAGAAAGCAAGAGTCATCACATTATTTATATAATAAAAAGTTCCATGTAGTCCATGTCTAACCAACCTGTTCATGCCAGGCAGGTTACCCCAAAAGTATCTCGCTCTGTGGGCAGCAGACACCTCTTTGGCATCAATCATAACAGGGTTGCACTATCAAAAATAAGAGCGTTACAAGTAAACACCAAAACTTAAAAATAACACCTCAACAGAGTTTCAAATATCTTCTAAGATGCATAGGGCTTTACATCATTTATGTCACTGAGCATAGGAGTGGTTCATTTTTCTGGCACAGCGGGTCAGTCTACCACAAGGGGGCAGCAAAATTATGGTGGTTAATCACCACCAGGTGTATAGGACAGGATTTAAACACACAGTGAAGTGCCTCAAAATACACTTGGTTAGGGCGGGACATACTAAGTGGCCCCTCCCCTTTCATTGTAAATCAAGAGACCCGCACCTCTAAAAAACGAGAGATGTCCCTCTTGTCGCTGACCCCCATGGCCACCACATTCTCAAAAAGCCAGAAGAACGGCCTGTTGTCTCCCTCCTTAGGTCGAGCCTCATGTAACAGCCGGTAAAACTCAAAGAAGAGCCGTCCTGTGCCCTCTTAAAGAGTGTAAGGCCAAAAAACAACAACAACATTACAGACAGTAAGAGAAACTCAACATGAGCTAAGCTGTGATGTTATTTGTACCACTGAGTGAAAAATATTTAGACACAGTGATACTTACAGTCAGATACGACTGTAAAAGCTAAATCACAGCTATATAAAACCCTACCATAGAGACCTTTCCTTGCCGGATTCACGATGGACAGGTCGTTGCATGGGCTTCCACCTATGACCAGATCAAAAGGACCCCACTCTTGTATCTGTAGATTATATAAAAGAAAAAAGAACAACGAATAAATGTTGTGGAAAATAAAGTTGCTAAACTGTGCAGTCAAATAAAAACACATCATTGCTGTCTAATGAAAAATATGTATCTTCCGTTTTGGCAATTTTTACAGTTTTCCAGTCACTATTGGGTGAACGGAACAAAATGTATTGCACAATGGGAGTACAAAAAGTAATTTGTCACATTTAGATTAAATACATTTAGATTTTTGTTAGTGAACATAGCCACACACAGTTTTTATGGGTTGAACCTGTGAAACATTTACATTTACATTTAGTTATTAAGCAGACGCTTTTATACAAAGCGACTTACAGATGGGGTAAACAATGGAAGCAATTTGGGACAACATAAGGACAACAAAAGCATAAGTACAAGTCTCATATAGCCTACCACAGTATACAGAGCTAAATTGGATGTTTTTTAGAAAATTAAGAAATAGAAATCAGAACTGATCGGTCAAGTGTTGATGGAAGAGATGCGTTTGCAGACGATTCTTAAAGGTGGCTACAGAAACAAGTTTGTTTGTGTTCCCAGAACTCTGTTGGTAGGTTATGAATAAAAAAAATTTTCACTGACCTTTTAACATATTTCTACTAATTCGGAATTAACATTTTACGGAGTATAGGCTTACAAAGAGCCATTTCTATCTAAATATTGAAGTAAGATTCACTAACATAATGTTCACAATAAAACCTATTTTTCTATTTGACTTTTTTACCATATTAAGTATATTTTTTATAACAAAGGTGTAATAAATGAAGTTATGAAATCAGGGACAAGAAGACAATAGAGGGGTGATGTGACGAGTCACCCCTGGTGCAATCAGCGTCGCCATGGAGACGGAAGGAATTAGAGCCTCACACCTGTCGGACATCAGAGGCTCTTAAGCACAGGGCTATAAAGAGCCCAGGAAGACGGAGTGGAGGTGAGCAACGTCTCCAAACAAGACAGACCTCTCACGTGGTTTCTTTCTTTTGCAGAGTCTGAGGGGAACTAAGAGGACTAAAAACCGCAGAGTTCTAATATCGAGGGAGCTGCCCTCGACACCAGAAGAACGCTGCCTAGACACGAAGGGAACTACACGGAAACCCTGAGAACCCGGAAGTCAAGCCTCAGTTGTTTTGTTTTCTTTCGTCTCCTCCGGGGACTTTCAATAAATATACCCTCCGGGGCACATCTGTTTAACCCCCTCGTGTATGTGTCATTGCTTCACCCGTCACAACTGGTGGAGAATGCGGGCACTGTGACAAGCTTTGAGACATACCAAGGTTTTTTTTTTCTGCTCTGTTTGGGTTTCCAAATTTGCCGGTGAATCCTCGCTCTCTCTCCCTCTCCCTCTTATCAATAATGGAGGAAATCATTCGCCGGTTGGCCCGAACTAGCGACGCGTCAACAACGGTGTACAGAACAGCTGACCCAACGCCAAGAGAACGCGGACCAGGTTCTAGGCATGCTCAGAGAGGCCACGATGGCGAGGACACCGTTACCGGATGCTAAGACCACAGCTCACCAACTCCTAACGAAGTTGACGGCCCAAGATGATATCGAGGCGTACCTCCACACCTTTGAGGTCGTAGCAACACGAGAAATGTGGGACAAGGCAGAGTGGGCGAAAATCCTAGCCCCGCTGTTGTCTGGTGAAGCCCAGCGGGCCTACTATTCCTTATTACCCCCAGCTAACGATGACTATGAGGCCCTAAAGAGAGATATTGGCCCGAATGGGACTGTCCCCCATCAGCGCAGCCCAGCAGTTTCATCAGTGGACCTATGAGGAACAGGTACCGGTGCGCGCACAGGCCGCCCAGTTGACACGCCTGGGACACCTGTGGCTACTGTCCGGAGAGCCCTCAGCCACCCAAGTGGCCGAAAAAGTGGTGGTCGACAAGCTACTGAGAGCCCTTCCCCGGCGCTACAGAACCATCGTCGGCATGCGCGGGCCTACTAACATCCGGGAAGTGGTCGAGGCGGTGGAATTGGCGGAGGCCGCTGCGGCTCGGGAGGTGAAAGAGAGAGCAGGGACACCCCCCCGGAGGTATACCCCGGCATGGCGACAACCAGAGGGCACTTCGAGGCCAGTGAGCAGACCCGGAGTGGCAACACCTATGGACGAGCCAATGCCGACCGAACCCTCGTCTCACGGACCCCCGGCATGGTTGGCTGGTTGTGCGGTACACCAGGCGGTTCCCTCAGGAGCACCACGCCGAACGCAGATACGCTACAGTGGAAAGGGAGGCCCTGGCCATAAAGTGGGCAGTCCTGGAGCTAAGATACTATCTGCTGGGACGAAGCTTTACCTTGGTCACAGACCATGCGCCACTACAGTGGATGGCCAAGGCGAAGAACACCAGAGTCACAAGGTGGTTCCTGGCGCTCCAGGACTACCACTTTATCGTGAAACACTGGGCCGGGACCTCCCATGGCAACGCAGACGGTCTGTCGAGGTTATGGTCAGGATGGACATCTCGGTCAGGGAAACCCCCCCCAGCATGTAAGTCCTTCCCGAAGTCTCCCCACAGGACAACTCACCGGACGAGGTCGACGCTTTGGGGGGGAATGTGACGAGTCACCCCTGGTGCAATCAGCGTCGCCATGGAGACGGAAGGAATTAGAGCCTCACACCTGTCGGACATCAGAGGCTCTTAAGCACAGGGCTATAAAGAGCCCAGGAAGACGGAGTGGAGGTGAGCAACGTCTCCAAACAAGACAGACCTCTCACGTGGTTTCTTTCTTTTGCAGAGTCTGAGGGGAACTAAGAGGACTAAAAACCGCAGAGTTCTAATATCGAGGGAGCTGCCCTCGACACCAGAAGAACGCTGCCTAGACACGAAGGGAACTACACGGAAACCCTGAGAACCCGGAAGTCAAGCCTCAGTTGTTTTGTTTTCTTCCGTCTCCTCCGGGGACTTTCAATAAATATACCCTCCGGGGCACATCTGTTTAACCCCCTCGTGTATGTGTCATTGCTTCACCCGTCACAGGTGAAGATAAATAAAAAATGTTGTAAAATGGATTCGAACCCAGATAAGCACTGCAGCTCAGAACCTCAGTCTGCACGCCCGCTGTGAATAAATGTGTGAATGTACATCAAGTGTGTGTACATACTTGTGTGTACTCACGTGTTTATGGGTGACGTTCCGCACGTCACCTACGTACATAATGCGTCCCTGGTGCCGAACGATGCCCACGGTGATGGAGTCCTCGCACACTTCTGAGGCCACGTAGCGCTCCACTTGGATCCCAAGCTCCCTTAGCACCAGAAGCCCTAAAACAATAATCATAAATATCATAAAGACTAAATGCACAAGTTGCGTAAAAATGCGTAAATTTAAAATGTTTTGTTCAAGTTACAAAGTTACACCAGATAATCAGGCTTTTAGTGCAAACACGGGTCAAAATTGCTGCTCTTGCAATTAAATCTCACAGTACTATCAAACATTACAGCGGTATCATCGGGTAACCCTTAAGCTAAGTGCACTTTAAAAACCGGGACGGGTGTAACGTGATCAGCACTATTTTCTGCTAAGACCACAAAAGGGACGGGAACATTCTTCACTAACCTGTTGCGATCCCATCAAAAAGTGACAGGACACGAATGGGTTTTCTTTTCTCTGCCAAAACCGGAGGGTAGAGCCTTGGTGGTTCCTGTAAGAGTAGAAAAGGGGCCAATGAAGAGGGACAGAAAGAGAGAGAGAGCGAAAGTGATAGAGAGACCTTTAAAACACATAGCTTTTGTAATAAAAGCCCACCTGTCTGTACGTGTAACAAAGAAAGCCTTTACGTTAAAGCAGTCTAGCAACAAGGGACTATTGTTGAGCGTCTGTACAGTAAATGGCGTATCGCTGGCCAGTTTCATTAACTTTCTTTCTTCCTTGTTAGACGTCTTTGCGTTCAATAACATTAACAATAACAAATACCTGCTGTGTTTTGTAATGTGTACTGAGAATGAAGCATGAAAGATAAAACTGAATCTTAAGATTTGTATTCTAAAGCACAATAGGCCGAAACACTATTTGGCTGCTCTTTCACATTGGCTGTTTTCCAAGATGATCTTTATTCACACGATCTGGAAAGTTAAAGGTTTAGGAGATGTAGCATTACATAATAAAACTGAAACCATTAACTTTTATACTCTAAAACACAGTTTGGACTGCAACAGCTGCTCAAACAGTGGAATATGCACAGTCATAAATTTTGGATAAGAAATCAAAATACATATTTATCTGTAATAACACAGAATGGTTATAAAGTAAGGCAAACAAGATTAAAGAGCTATTAACATATATTTAATTTGTATGTAGAGTAATTCATTTTTATATTTGATTGTTTATTAATTGTATTAAATTAAATTAAATTAAATTAAAACAACTCAGCAGTTATTGATTCTTTGCTGAGGTCTACCAGAAGTTATGTTTGGGCCACATTATGTTTGTTTATGTTGTTATTGCTGAAATAGTCAAGTTACTACAGTAAACTTTACTTAAATAGACACTAGTGTTTTGAGTCTTACCATAGTAAATATTAAAGTATACTACAGAATTTGCTATAATTTATTCAACTGACCCTTCGCAAAACCCGCCCCCTTTTGTTAGGTCCGACATCAGCCAAAGCGCTACCACTCTCTGCACTAAAGAATATTTATTGTGAAATAATCATTTCTAGAGAAAAAAAATAACGTGTACTTTCAGCCAAAAGCAATAAGAAAGTCTGCAATATGCATTTGTAGTATATATATTCAGGATGTGAAAGTGACTCGGAATAAAGTAAACTAAATAAAGATTGAAGCTGTAGCCTAACGTACTGTGCTTGCTGTAACGACATTACGCATGGATATCGCTATTGGTTTCTGACACGTTTAGGCAACGGGTGAAACTGTGATTATGACCATAAAGATCAAATTCTGTGTTGATGAGATGCAGTCCTTCAGCGTGGATCATCAGTCTATAAGGTAAAACTCGTACAAGAAGACAATTCTTCTTGTACGAGTCTATTTTAAGAAGTCTTTACATTATGACAACTAAGATTTCACAGTGACATGACTTTTAGCTGGGATCATGTTCGTACAGTGTGACGGCCAGCAACAATAGCGAAGGACTTTTTAAAACCTAATAATGCGCAGCCGGTTAAACGCTATGGTTTGATTGTCGGACAAAATGGCGAATAGCAACAGGGGGCGCATAAACAGCGTTATGATTGGTCCGGTCGCCTGTCAATCAAACTCCACACAAATTACTATAGTTAATACTAAAAAAACTGTGGTGTACAGTATAATACAGTTTACTCTAGTAAATACAAAATATTTCATTTAGATCCGTGTATTAAAGGCAGGATCGGGGGGGTCCTGTCCAGAAACATTTTTGTCATGTTGGTTTGAAATCGCTTTACATCCTGAGAGCAATCAAGAAGTATAGTGGTCAAATAATATTTGTATAATTATATATCGTCTGTGAAAGGCGTAGGACCAATCAATGTTCGCCCAATCAAAACGTTCTGGCCGAACGCTGTGACTGGTGATGTGTACATTTTCAGACAGCGCGCTCATGTCCGCAGTGGCAATGTAGGGAGAATAGCGGACAATCAGCAACAATCAAACTTTCCTGCGGAACCTACAACAAGTAAATCTACAAAACGAAAGTCAGCTTTTACAAGATGGAGACAGCTCCGGCAGGCAAAGGGTTTGAAAGACGATACCATGGCTCACTTTCTATTGGACAGGTATGTACATGCTTCAAGAAGAATTTAATGGATTTAGTTTGTAATTCGTTACGTGGATTTAGTGCTAGCAGGCTAAAGTTAGCACCTTTCCAAATCAACCACCCCACCTTAAAGGAAATGTGGTTTATTATACCAATTATAAACATGGCAAAGCATCGCAATACTACTTGGTATCGTGATACTTCAGCTGGTATGGTATCCTAAAATATGTTTATGGCACTATGACAAGCCTTCTATCTAGTCCTACATGTATTATTATTTATTACATGGCACTCTGGAATACTTGCTCCTGATTGGTCAGTCACAACATTTATAGGTCTGTTCTCCTCGGATTAAAAAACAAAGTCACTTACAAAGTCCTGATCATGATTGTTGGCGAAGAAGTGCTGTAGTCTGCAGGGCCAGTCGGCCCGGCGCTCCAGCAGGCCATGCTGTCCCTTCTGCCCACACATGTAGCAGTTCCACGGGTCCTCTTTTATAGCTGTCTGTGACGCCCCGGGCCCCACCAACAGATCTACACATTCCACACAGAAACACCTGCAGAAACACAAGAAAACATCAGCTTTTAATATAACACAGACACCGCTAATGTACAATGACCTTCAATGAATGTCATACCTGCAACAGTTATTGTTTCCACACATCAGCACTTCTCTGCCTCCGCAGCAGATTGTACAATAGGACTGATAACCGTCGTCGTCATATTGATACGCACATTCGAGGAAGCAGTTCTACAAAAATGCAGACGCCGAAATGTTAGCTAGCCTGTATCGCTGTTTAATGGGCACACATAGCTGATAAATTACAAATATTGGGCATCACGGAACCACTCAGGAATAAGAGAATACTAAGACATTTACACTAGACATTTATCCTTGACTGACTCATATTTGTTCAGAACAGAAATCTACACAGTATCACAAAATCAAATCAAATGTGTCACTTTGGCAAGAAACCATCTGCCAATAGCATAAATGGAAATGATAAAATTATTACAAGCAGGCAAACAAAGCGGCCCTAAAGAAAGAAGGAAACAGGAGTTTCCTGGCTTTTACCTTACAGCTTTGGCACATTCCTCCTATGAAGAGCGGGTGCTCCAGGGAAACATTAAGGGTGCCACAGGAGATGCAGATGTCTAATAGAGAGAGAGAGAGAGAGAGAGAGAGAGATTACCTGAGGATCTACCATTGACAAGATGTTAAGATATCACAGATACGTGTGACACATACCTTCAATGTTTTGACATTTTTGACGAACTTTGTGAACAAGTTTCTCTGAAAAAAAGGCAATAGAGAAAACGTGGTTAAAAAACTAGCAGTATTTCAGACACATGGCACATTTTGAGCATTAAATTTGATCTCTTTAAATTGTTTGTGGAACTTCAGCTGTCTTAACTTATGACATGACTCTGTCAACAAGATGTTTTTCATTAGAAACACAGCTGTATTCACTTGAAACGAACATTACTCACTGAAATAATTCTGCAAACTGGAGCAAGGCTACAACTAGAGCGTATCAATATACAGGACTGTATACTCACAATATACTTATGATGATTTGGTTGGCAGTATAACATTTAGCAACATAATAAATGTTTAAGTGATTTGAATGGTTTTGGCTATTAATTTCACAATCACTTCTTGTACTGCTACACGCAAGTACAGTATTGGAGCGTTTCACACTAAATGTAAAGTAATGAACTTCTGAACTAACATATGGTCTTAAAAAATGCTTTGGTGCTCTAGTTTCCTTCTGTTTAAATGGTTAATTAAGCTCCCTGCTGATTTAACAGCTCATTTCATTACAACTACTTTAAGGTTTTCTCGCCCCAAAACATGGAAACTAATTGTTAAATCTTGGCATTTATCATCATAATACATTTAAATGGTCACTCACAGGCTAAACTCAAACACCTCAAACACCAAAAAATTGTAAATAGAACACGAAACAAACAACTGACTTTGAGGAAATGTTTGGTTTTAATAGAATGTGGTTTATTCCAGATGTTGTGGGAATGTGGGGAAGTTCACTTTCTTAAAACACAATTTTAACATTCTTACAAATGCACTGATATTTTCTCTAACAATGTCTAACTGTGAATATGACAAATTCCGTCATTTTTACCAAATATTTAATTTATTATTATTTATATGTATTGTGTTTGATAGTATTATGTGGTGGACATGCCATTTTAAACATTTTAAACATCATTGGAATACAATGGAAAACTTGTTTGTCTGGCTAAGACTTATTTTACAGCTAGCATTTTAAATAAAATAAAAATACTCTAAATCTAAAAATGTACAATAAATACGACAGCACACGGACAGCTGTACCAACGTTTGTGTAAAATGTTTATTAATAATTGTAAATAAATCATATATATTCATATTTAAGAGGTGTATGATTATTTGTTTAGATTCAACATTTTTGAAGTAAAACTTTTGTAGTATCCTTATTCTTTTTTAAAGTCTACATAACAAAAGATTTAAATAAAAGTCATTCAAAAAGCAGCAAAAATGAATAATAAATATTAAAGATCAAGCCACTGGGCCATACAAGTGCTTGAAATTGAAGAAACATGCAGTTAAAGCTAAGAAGCTTAAAGGAATAGTTCACCTTTAAAAAAATCTGTTATCATTTACTCATCCTGTTGTCATTTTAAACCTGAGTGATTTTCTTCTGCAAAACACAAAAGAAGATTGTTTGAAAAATGTTGGTAACCAAAAACCGTTGGTCCCCTTTGACTTCTATTGTATGGACACAAAACCAATGCAAGTCAATGGGGACCATCGGGCTTCTACCAACATTTTTCAAAATATCTTCTTTGTGTTCTGCAGAAAAAAGAAAGTCATAAAGGCTCGAAATGACAAGAGTGCGTGTAAATAATGTAAGAATTTTCATTTTGAAGGTGAACAATTTCTTTAAGAAATGGTTATGTAGGTGACAGTTATAATTTAGTAATTCATTTTAGTATTAAAACATGATCATACGCAATGTCTCTTTAAATCTGTAGGCTTTGTGATAGGTGCAGACACACCCTTCTGTGTTTACTCTGCAGCTGAGTGGATGAGAGCGATAATCCTGATTTAGCCCATGTGGGTGTGTGTTTACGACTGAAAACTCTTTGAACTCACTGACCCCGTTCAGTGAAAGTATCAGCTCACCTCGAGTCCTCTCGTCGACGATGTCTTTGACCTTAGGCTTTTCTGTGGCAGTGCTTTTGCGGGGCTTTTTTGTTGGTGGGGGCATGTAAGCCGCTGCCTCTGGCTCCACCCATATCTCTGGGTACACTTCCTTATATGGATTCCGTTCCTCTGAAAAAGAAAATGTGCATACAGCTATTCGTAAATGGATTAAATGGGATGTTTATGTGTACATTTAATAGTTAATAATGGGTTTTTGTTCTCTCAGGTTTAACCATTTTTCTGGAGGGCTGGCATTTGTACAGGCATTTGTATTATGGGATCTCTAACATACAGTAAACCGCTACACTGCCATAAACCACTGAACTCGCAAGAGGTATTAGAGCTTGGAGAAGCCTTAAAGAAAAAGTATGCAAAGAATTAAACCTGCATGACTTTCTTTGATTGGAAAATAACCTTGCATATGAATTCTTTACAATAAAATAGCAAGTAGGCTGGCCATGGTCCAAAATGACAAGCAATAAAAAACGAATAAAAAAAGGTAAAAAATGACAAAAAAGTACAGTGGTTCATATGACCTGTGTGTGCTTTATTTCAAGTCTTTTTATAGGGAATCACTTGAGACCAGAACAGTAGATTAATAATCTACCTTTCTTCAGGCAACATGGATAGGGTGACCAGATTTCTCAGAGTGAAATACGGGATGAAAAAGCACGCTCACATCCACCCCACTGCACGCATAAATGTATCTGCACAGGTGCAGATTTGGAATCGGTCTACTTTTAAACTTGCTGTGTTTATTTCTGTGGATTAAAGGTCTGACACATACTATTAACTGTTTGGACCGTTTCAAAAACGTTAGACACCCGTGAGAGAGAGAAATGATTATAAAGGTTTACAGTAGGGGTCTTCAACTACTTCTCTTTGAGGGCCAGACTCCAAAAGTATAAATAGGTTGCGGGCCAGTTTTTTCCCATATCATAATTTCTTCTGTTATTTTGCATTTCAAGTTATTTATTGCATTTTGTTCCTTATTACAGGTCATATACTGTATTAAAACATGCACACAAATATTGCATCCAGTATATACCTTTTCATGATATTTAAATTAAAAGGGATATCGTCTTTTTAAGATTTTTTTTGTATTCCCTAATACGGTTAAATGAAATTGCTGTTAATTTACTCACCCCACAGTCCCCCAGTACTTCCAAGATGTGGGTGGTATTGTTTTTTTCTCAAGAAGATATTTATGAAGATATTAAATTAATGAAAGTCAAATAAAAAAAGGAAAAAATGCTAATACATTTAGCACAAAAGTAATTCCTGCCCCTTGAAGTTAAACTGGCGTCTAATAAAGCGAATCAATCGGTCAGTGTAAGAAACTGAACGCTATTGTAACGGTTCTGCCTATCATTGTTGGCTAATTCTTGGTCTTGAGGCAGAATCAAAACAGAACTTCCTGTTTTATGTGGGGAGAGACGTTTTGGCCTTGCGGCTTTCCATACTCTCCCCGAGTATCGTCTATGTTTCCCGCCCTTTCGTCTCATTATCACCTTGTTAATTAGTTCATGCCCCGCACCTGTTTTTGGTTGATTTGCCTCCCTATTTATACTCCTCATGTTTCATTGTCCAGTTCTCGTTCATTGTATGTATATGCCGTCTCAAGCCGTGTCCTTGGTTGCTTTTGGCTACGTGCAAGCGTGAGTTTTTGTTACATTGTCTATTCATGTCTTGCCTGTCCTCGACGTTGTGTCGACCCCCTTTTGATTTAGTTTTTGTTTTGAGGTTCTTTGTCTAGTTCAGTCTTTTCCCCCTCGTGGGTTTTGTTTTTGTGTCATAAATAAATATATATCCTTGTTTGTTACCCCGTACGGCTGCCTGCGCTTGGGTTCTTCTCCCTCACATACCGTGACAGCTATTATAGAATCTTCCGGTGATTTCCAATCTCATTTATGTGCCCCATGCACTTATAAGGGCAGATCCTTTGAAGTGCAAGTTCTGGAGGGAGATGTTTAGCTGTTTAAATCATACATAATGAATGCAGTAATAAAAACAACATAGTTTTTTCCTTATTTTAGACAACAGTTCACGTGGTGTAGTACTCCTGCAGTTACTTTCGAGAGCACAAGACGCGTTTTGGAACGCGACCAATCGAAATGTTAAGGCGGGCCAGGTAAAGATGATTGGCGGGCAGCATTTGGCCCGCGGGCTGCCGCTTGACTAACCCTGGTTTACAGGGTAGTCCATTAAACATATTCCTGTCAAGTATTTATGGAAACATGTTTCATGGAAAACAAGAGGGCGTATCGGCATCATTGTTGCCATTTTGTACATATTTGAAAGAGTGCGCTTGTCTTCAAAAATGTATCGTAAAATGTCCAGATTAAAACGAATATGTGGGAAAATCCTTAACCTCAACGCTGTTACACTGAATTAAGATTCTTTAGCTATACATGATATTTCATTAACAAGAATTTACACATGGATGCATATGTATGAGGCATGTATAAAACAAACTCCACAGCCAGTGTTAAGACTGTTATAAACATGCAGTTGTGATTGGATGGTTTCCCAAAATATACTACGACGTAATTGGCTCAGATTAGCCCATTCAAGCGTGACAAAAGAAATTTTAGGCAAGACTAAATGTGATTTTTTTTTTTTTTCATAAGTCAGGACACTAAATATACCGCTGAAATATGGGACATCTGGTCACCCTAAACAAGGTGCAATCATAGTGCTTTTTTGTCTTTTTGGAGCTTGACACCCCAGACTCCATTCACTTCTTTAAAAAGAAATGCCAGTATAATCCGCAAAGAAGCACTTTCGTGTTCAACGTGGTCAAGAAAGTCAAAATGGTTCGAAACAACATGACGATGTGTATATCGAGACAACACCTGAGATTTTCTTTAGTAACACAGGCAGATGTGTATGCTTAAAGTCTTACCTTCAGGTGGCTCGAGGCCTTTAGGTCCTGTGGGTTTAAATCCTTCCATGGCCCAGTCAATCATCTGTTTGTTTTGCATGTCTACCGATTTAGAAGTGTCAGTGTCGTCACTCTCCGAACATGTGAGAAATGTTTTGCCCGCTCTAGTGCTGGCTACCTGTTTAGCACCAAAGATTTTTCTTTAGACAGAGTTTTGCACAATGAGAACTAAACCAGAAGCATGTTAAACCTTTATGGATCAGTACCTGAAGCACCTCAAAGATGGCTTTCTTGTACATGGGTTGCTTATTGTAGGTTTGCTGGTGAAAGGCGTTCTTGAAGGAACTCAAAGCCAACAGTTTCTCAACACAGACCTAACAAACAGGTAAAGACATTTCTATTAAAATTAACTTGATTTCCATCTTGAATGAATACATGACATGCAAAAAAACTTACCACTGAAAACTTGCCATCACCAAACCACATGACCCATCGAGTGCCTTCAGCCGCTCGGCTTCGTCCGGTCATCAACCAGGACACAATCCGGCCGGGCCACCAGGAGAATCCACGTAACTTTCCCCACACTAGTTCCCCAATGCCAAAACATTGGCCATCCTGCATCATACAGCATTAAGATGGACCAAGAGTCAATTGGATTACAACCCAATGTTATAAATCTTTATAAACATTTTTCCCCTTTGACTTCCGTTGTATGAACACAAAACGACCAAGACATTTCTCACAATATCTTCTTTTGTGAAAATGTTGCATATACGTTTTAAAAAAACAATGGTGACTAAATAATGACAGAATTTGTATTTTTGAGTGAACACCCCATCTGATCATAAACGACCCGCCCTGAAGTTCTCATGACCTGAAAGCCGCCCGTACCTCGTACTCTGATTCTATGGTCTTAGGTGAAATCTTGTTTCCATCTCCTATAGGCACAGGTTCCGGGGTGTTAGCGACGTTCGGAGAGGCTGGATCCGTGGGCTGCTGCTGGAATGGTGGAGGTTGCTCATGGGGAAGAGGATGTTGGGCTTTGAGGTTGGTCTGAGGATTGCTTTGAGGCTGTGGCGGGTGCTGTTGTGTTGCCGGCGCTGGTGGAGGAAAGGTGTGCGGGACAGTAATTTTGGAACTTTCTTTCTGGAGCTCCGTCTCTACCTCGCCACAGTCCTCCATTGAGTTGATCACAGACACCAGTTTCGCCTTCTTCTCTGCCTGCAACGTGGGGAACAACGAGACAGAAAGAAGCAAAAGTAAAGCGCACAGACCTTCCTGAGAAGAACAGCACTGGTCGGGCTCTTGATTAATGGTGACTGCACGGTTTGTTTATAGTACTTTAATACCACGTGCCAACGTAAACATCCCCCATCCGCATGATAAAGCGCAACCCCCGCCCCTATGACTTCGAGCCCCGCCCCTTTGAGAGTGATGGATGGCAGAAACCCGTGAAAACAGTCGCCTTTTCATTTAGGCGAAAGCAGTTTCTAGCGACGAGCCTTCCCACGCGGCCAAGACGGATGCAGGGAGCATAAAGCGGCGAGTTCAACGAGTTTGTCCAACCTGACTCTAAGCTATTAGGTCAAAATAGGAGGACACGAGCCAAGCCATGACTTAAGCAGCTCACAGCAAATCCTCAACAGCTGCACCTCGCTCGCCCTTTCTTTCTCACTCGCACGTGAATCTCTTTCACAGCTGTACTTTCTCTGCTGCTGAGCTCCAACTCCGGGTCCAATTTCACTCACATGCACGTGAACCTGGCAGCGTAGCACGCGTGTCTGTGTGTGCGTAGAGAAAGTGAACGTGAAAGTGTCCTCAGAAACGTCTTTCTGTTGCTGTCTTTAGCTTACTCCTTCTGTTCTGATGGCTATACGTTTGCACGAGCCCGCAGGGGGAGGGCGGGACTTTGGGGCCGAGAGTCCAAAAACTTGACACGACAAACATTTTGCATTTCTAAATATAAAATCTTAACATTTCAAGTGAAGAGTATGTGAATTTTCGATTGTCTTGCATAAATTGGCGTGCAAAACTTGAATTACAAAATTTGCTATCCCACCTATGCTTTAAAGTGATAGTTCACCCAAGAATGAAAATGACTTCCTTTTCTCTGCATAACACAAAAGAAGATATTCTAAAGAATACCACCAAGCAACGGTGGTACTAGGGTGACCACCACCCAACAAACCAAATGTGGGACAGGTAATCCGTTTGTGTTGGATAATGTGGGACACCATTGAAAGGTAGCGCGAAACTGTGATATAATAACGGAATGAAAACATTTTTATACATTTTTTTTGCTTATAAAAAGAATTTGTTATTTAGTCCATTCGAACTACAACATAATTTAGGCATAGATAAACTGTTATATAACATAAAACTACTTTATTGGCGATTTCAATTTAAGATTCTTAAAATTCCGAGCACAGAACAGATGTGGAGTTATCATTTTGTAAACTTTCAAGATCTTCTCAAAAAGAGAAAAATATAATGAAAAAGAGTTTCTCTTTTAAAATGTATAATTGTTAAATAATGCATTTGATGATTTGCAAATAATTTGTATACGCTAACCACAACCTATAGGCTAAACATGGTTTCAAAGCTTTTATTCGGCAAGTCTATATGGGAGGATCGCCACCCGATCTACTGACAGACGTCGCGGCCTCTTCGTGACTGAAATCACTGCCTTCTCATACATTGGGTAAATGTCAGGCTTAAAAAATTGCGTTTGTATGAGCTCGTTGGACACTGGAGTGCACTGGGTTGCTGCTTTTGACACAGCGCTATGCCCCAACAATGGCGCAAACAAGCGTCTCATTTGCTTTTCGGGTTAAAGAACGTGTTTCTTAATGTGACAACTAAAAACCAACTGATGAAATGCGGGATATTTTCTCAATATATGACATGCAGGACAAGGGGTGAAAATGCTGTGCGGTGCCACGCAAAGCGGGACAGGTGGTCACCCTAGGTGGTACCCATTGACTTGATATTGGTTTTGTGTCCGACAATAGAGGTAAATGGGTACCTTAGTTCCGTTAACAACATTCTTCAAAATATCTTCTTTTGTGTTCTGCGGAAAAAAGAAAGTCATACAAGTTTGAAATGACAAGAGGGGGAGTAAATGATGACAGAATTTTCACAAGTGTATGTAAAACTTGATGAGCTATGTTATTTCAGCAAGATTTGAGAGTGTTCCAAAGAAAACCTTGTGGATTTCACAAGGAAAAAAGCTCTTTTGGTTTGTACGAAGTCACAAATTTGCTCATTTATTCAGTGACCTAAAACAGAATAGTTTTTTAGGTTTAAATGAGACTGAATCCTACATTTTGGAGTGCACTGTGTGTGTGTGAATAGAGTTTACAGTATGGTGGTACAGAATAGAAACATGTGGCCCCAAACAAGGGGCTTTACTGTAGTTTATAAATATCTGAATAGCTTCTCTGGCTGGTCAGATGAGCTGGCCCATATGCGCTAGGTTATTTGTATTTGACCACGGGTGACTATAAAGTATTTGAATGTATGTTGGTGGTTTTAAGTATATGTCTGTATATATACACAGTATGTCTGTGCAGAAATGGGAGGTATGACAGTATATTTATCAGTAAATGTATCACAAAGTGATTTTACTAAAGTATACAGGATTTCTGGTTTGCATGTATCTAAGTAATTCAATGCGATAAAGTGCATTTTATTTGATAAGTAATTTATTCATTGGATTATTGAATCCTAGGCATTATCTCCTAGGTTTTAAATATGTAAAGATTTGTAAGATTTCAGTCAAACATCTGCGTGCTTCAAGCCAAGCAGATAAATTCAAGTAAATCAAAACATCATTTAGATCTGGCACTCTTATCTAAGTAAAATATTAGCTTGTGCTTCCCATGTCTGATTTTATCTGACAGGCTTTCGGCCCTGTTCACTCAAAACGAACACAACTTACATTCCACACAATGAGCCGAACTGGCTGTATGGGAATGTAGAAATGTAAAAGCAGTCCGCTTTTGGTTTTAAACTAAACGTTTCTGTAATTTCTGGAAAATAAGAGATACTCCAACAGTGATAGAAGGTTTTTTACGGAAGGTAACATATTGTGTATTATATTCTACAGTGACGGGGAGTAAAAATGTTGGCTTTCTCCTTAAGAGAACAGTTGACCCTAATGTTGTTCCAAACCAATACGACTTTCTTCCACGAGGAGAAAACACTGTATTAATGTACTGGTCGTTCTTTATCATGCAATGACAGCAAATGGAGACTGGAGCTTTCAAGCTTTGGACAGGACCCATATGGTAGCATTTTGTGAGACACAAGACTACATTTAAGCTGTTATTAGTAGGAAATCTCAACATCTGTTATCTGAGAGTAGTGTCAGCTAATTAAATATCTGATACATGCACGAGTTTTATAAGCTGGAAAATCAAATTCATTGAAATGTTTCATTGCAAAAGTACAATAGTGTTTAATACAATTAATGTATTCATTGTACATTGCTGCTTCTCTTACGAAGAACAGGTATGGCAGTCAAATCGAATTTACATTTAAATGACTTAAAAACAGCATACGAGACACGTGGGCCACTTCTATGATACTCCTAATGTGCTTTGTAAGGTTTAGGAACTCCAGTCCCCATACACTGCAATCGCATGGAAAATAAGAACCAGTACATTATTCAAACATTTTTCTTTCAGGTTTCACTGAAAAGAAAAGTCTTCAAAAAATAAATCATACGGGTTTGGAAAACATAAGGATGAGTGAATAATTGCGGAAATGTCATTTTTTGCCAACTACTTTAAGGGAGAGGGTGATTTGTATAAAAAAGTCCAAAATCAATCGAAAACTGACACAAATGGGGGTGGTTAGGAAAGTGAAAAACAGCTATAAGTGGAGGTTTGCTTCTGGCTCTTTTTCCAGCTGTAAATGCCCCTCTTCGGGGGCCTCAGTGTAGCAAGTCCGGCTCTTGAAACGAGAGGAAAGGGGGAGGGTTTGAAAGTACAGTACTTTACAGTCTTTATCTGTCACAACTGCGGCACACGGCCCGACTCAGGAATAACAACATATATGAGCAATAGGTCATCCGCAAGAGATAGCTTAAAATAATAGTCCTAAGAGCACTGTATGTGTACAGCCTAACAAAACACAACAAACAACAGATAATGTAACCTGGCTTCACTATGGCTTTGTCTCATGCTGAAAAAAAGTACAAGCTCCAAACCTCAAACGCCAAAGTTCTCAAGCTGATGGCCTAGTTTTTTGTATAGCTGTTCAACAGAGAAATTATGAAATATTAGTTACAGAAGGAAGGTTGTAAACAAAGGTAACAAAAAGGTAAACAGTTTCTAATACTACACATTTCAAAAAGACCAGCATTGCTGCTCACTAGCATACAACAAGTTTAAGGTTTCTTTGAGTCAACCAGATTCACCAGTTAGGCTTTATAATAGCACGAATAAGCTGGTTCACCATACGATTTTATTTTTAGGACCATAAACTGTTATACATAAGCTACAGGGTCTGTGCAATAATGTAAAAAACTACTGTATATCATATCACTATTATTAGCCTATTACTTGCACGTTACATTTTCACTCACATATTTGTATATATGTACAGTATATACATATGTGTGTATTTTATATGACCTTTATAGACGATTTCATCTTAACAACAGAAACAAACGTTACTGCGCCTGCGCACTTTTGTGACCCCAACTGAACTTCCGGTACACATTCAAAAACAATGGAGTGCCTGTAGATTATTTCTGATAACAATCAAAAGAAACCGAGAAGAACTGAGAGGCTAAACTTGTCTCTCCAATTTTCTGAATTTAGACTTTGATACCAAACTCAACCGCTAGATGTCAATGTACCATACGGCTTGTTTAAATGCGGCCGAACTACAAGACCCATTTAACAAATTGTTTATTTAATAAAATGAACATAAAAAAAATTCAACAAATCGTTTATTTAATACAATTACTATGCAGTAAAATGATAATACAAATTAATATTAACATAAATAAAATATAAATAGTTATATTATTAGACACTAGCCAAACACATACCGGAAGTTAACGGTCTATACAGATTATTATTTACATGTGTCTCATCCTTTCTGTCTGTTTGGGAGTCTAATGTATGTGTGCTACTGAGAGGAACACTAAACTTTGTTGTACAGCTGTGCAAGACGATAAAGTATTCTATTACATAAGAGTTTGTGAATGTAGTCTAGATACTCAAATACTTGTTATACAGTCCTGCTGTAAAAAAGGTTAAAAACTGTAACATTTTCATAAGGAGGGTATTTTGTTTCAGTTACGTCTTTGCTAAAGCGTGACCCTGGACCACAAAACCAGTATTATAAAACGGTCAGTTCTGGTCCTTGATTCTGATTGGCTGAGCCGAGTTGTAAGCCGTTATAAATACCCCGATTAATAACGGCTGACCGCATTACATAGCCTTAATATCATTTCATTTTGCTTTATAAATAAAGAAAGAAAGTAAGAAATCATTTTTTTTAACTAATTTGAAATCATCTGAAAGCTGAATAAATAAGCATTGATGTAGGGTTTGTTAGGACAGGACAATACAACTATTTGAAAATCTGGAATCCAAAGGTGCAAAAAAATCTAAATATTGTTTATCAAAAGCGCTGTAGCAGGCCGGTTCTAGGAAGAAACAGGTTTGCTGTTTTAATGCTCTCTATGGGCTTACCACTGTGATGATTTTGTGGAGAGAAGATGGAACCCGAAAGTGGAAATTCTAAGCTTTTCATAGATACCAAACTTAAGTGGGTAACTCTCAAAAAGCGGGGAGCAACGTGCTAACTTTGTAGGTGTGTTTCTGGCCATTTTGGTTCGTGATTTTGCAGCATCCACTAACAAAAATAAAGTTTTATATATTTACGGTAGGAAATTTACATGATCTTTTCTTAAAGGGATCATATGACATGGCTGAAACAAACATGATTGTTTGATTTAGATGTAATGGAATGTGTATAAACGATTTAAGGTTCAAAAACGCTATATTTTCCACATACCGTGCATGTTCGTATCTCCCCTTTGCCCCGCCTCTATGAAAAACGCTGATTTTTTACAAAGCTCATCGCTCTGAAAAACGAGGTGTGCTATGATTGGCCAGTTGTCCAGTGCTTACTGATTGGTCGAATACTGCAAGCGTGTGACGGAAATGTATTGCCTCTTACCATATTTTAAACATCAGGTTCCAAAGCAATTGTACTGACAGGTACGCCCACCTTACTTGTGTATACTTTTGGGTGGTCTTAGTCAACTCATACCATGAACTGACGTAGATTTGTGGGGGTACGGTTACACAAGGTGTTTCAGGCAGGTCTGGGTGAGCATTCACTTTTAGATAGAACACGTATTCATGCCATATGAATATCCTTATGTTTTTTGGCATTAAACAAAAATCTTAATTTTGACCCATACAAACCATGTTTGGCTATGGCTACAAATAATCTTGTGCTACAAAGGGCTGATTTTGTGGTCCAGCGTCACAAAGTATGTGTGGTGTTACAGAAACACAGTCTATAAAAAGCTTAATATATTGAAAGAAAACACCTACAGCCTTAAGTTCTTCTCTAAAGTTCAATGATCATGAGCTGGTCATGTGCTGGTTTAAGCTGGTTTAGGACCAGCTCAGGACCATCTTAAACCAGCACAAACCAGCTACCATGCTTCAAAACCAGGACATGCTTTTTTTTAACAGGGCTCTTTCACAAGAAAACTTCTTTGCCAAATTCCTTATCCTGACCATGAGGATGTACAGTAAGTATCAGTCAATTCCAAGCACGTAATGCCCAATCTGTATTAATGTCCTCAATGCGTGTTTGTTCGTCAGAATGTGTGCTGTTCATAAACAATATATTTGTAAGTGTAAAAACAACACTGCTGAATACAACTGAACCAGAATTACCGTGCATTTAAACCCTTACAAAAATGAAACATAGTTTTACTACATTCGTAGTAAAACCATAGTAACCACAAATTTCCCATCTAGCTACAGGAACCAAAGATGAACACTGTAAGCAATATACCAAAAAACAATATGGTTTTACACTTATAATAATACCATTGTTCATTTTCATAAGGAAACCAATATAAACTGCCTCCAAGCTAATAAATAACACATCTTCCTCTAACTTTAAGCAATGTGAGGAAACAATTAGGATTCATTCAGTACAAAAGCCATTCCTACAATGACAAATTTCTTTCATCACTGTGTGACAATCGCATTTATTTGATGTGACTGCGTGAAACCAAACAAAGCCTGTCGCTTTGTATAAAGATTTCAGGATGCATTTATTTGCGACTGCCCTGAGTCCATTAAAGGGCTCCAGTAATTAGAAACAAGACTGCAGAGCCTCAGAGCAGGAATGCTAAATGAGGGCATTAATGTTGAAGCTTTTCATCAAAATTTCCATCTTTAATCTGTTATTTCCTCAAAACTGTGGATTCGTGGAGTCAAAAGTGCAGCTGTTGTTACTAAAAACAGTAAAAGTCTGCCTGCATGCATCTGCAGCCTTGACTCAGTTAGAGAGAGCCATGGCAGCGCGCTAATCACACGCGGTCCTCGGGTTCACTCGGTTCATTCATATTTGCATATCCTTAAAAAGACACGCACCGCATTTCCGTTTTAACACAAGCGACAACTGCTGCTAGTTTTATACGCTAACCTTGCTTACTCGAATCTGACAGACTGAGAAAAGCACATTTTCTGCTTTTACCTTTAAAACCACTGTAAAGCAGTTCCTTTGGAGTAGCATTAACGTGAGCCATGTAACTTCCTACAAGCCTGAAGGCAAAAATAACCCCAAAAAGTGCACGAACAGATTACAGTACGCTTAAAAACAACCTTTAAACTTTCAAACGTAAACAAAGCCAAAGTTCGGCCAAATGCACACAAAACATTCTGCAGAGGTAATAAAACAGGATATACATTCAGTTCTATTCAATGCCAATCTGATGACATAAGAGCCTATAAAGATTCTTTTCAAGCAAACCATTTCGTTGTGCACTCCAGAATATGTTTTGAGCCCGGTCCGGCGCACTGGTTTTAAAGAGAGGGGTTTCCTTTAAGGCAGATGGTCCGTAACAAGTCTCCTTGAAATACCTGAAGTCAGCATATTCCTCCTCCAGCAACTCTACTCAGACATGCACACCGTCCCCCTGCGCTATCAACAACAAACAAGCCAGCCGACCTACCCCATACACGCCTGCACTCGGCACTTTAAATCCAACGTGTGAGACGCTTTTTTTCCTGCCCCACTCTTGGCTTGGTGAAGCTCGCTTCAAAAAAAAAGTAGAAGGAAGAAAAAAAAAGAGAAAGCATGAACATTTCTTTGTCTGGGAATTCAGGGTCAGGTGGTTCCCAACAGGAATTCTGGTTGGCTAGAGAGGACTTGCAGAGTGTTGGCTAGCGGCCAGGAGGCTGTCTTGCGAGCGGCGTTGGAAATTTGCTGTAAACCTCATCTTCACCCGTATATCCATAGTACGGAGTTCATTTCCACTGCAGAGAGCGGCGAGAGAGAGGGGAGGAGAGCCGGGTGCTGAATGGGGGTGGGGAATCTACTGTAGCTGTGAGTACTTGAAAGAGCCATGATCTCCCTTACACATTGAAAGTGAAAGCTGGCAGGGTTCAATTTCTCTTCCAGCACGCCCCTTCCACTCCTTTAACACTAACAAAGCTGTGCAGATTGTATGCGACCCGGGCCCTGAAGCCAAAGGAAGGAAATAGCAAGGCCCCCTTATGCAGTTTCCTGCTGCATTGTGGCGTTCAACCCCAAGAGGTTTGAGAAAACATGACTGTACAAACCTTTGAGAAGAAAATGACATGTTACAATCTGCGCTCCTCCACAATGTGCCTATTCAGAGGAAAAAATTCCCAGGCTTAAGACGGAGAATTCCAGCTCTCTGGGTTAAGAATGCGAAACGCCCATTACTCCGGAATTTTACGACGCTCGCTCACGAGACAACTGTGTGTGCTGCTAATTTGGCCATATTTCTGGGATCGCTGACACTTTTATGGATTCTCCTCAAACACGGTGTGGAGAGGGGAAGAGAAAAAAGGTCGGTGGGGGCAGGGGGTTGCTGTCGAACGCTCTGCCCCCTTGGGTTACCATGGAAACAGAACATTATGTAACAGAGAGGTTCTCACCGTACGCAACGTTACGTTACGAAAATTGTCAGCCAGGTTTACTGCCATGATATTTCGACTAAATACATCATCTAAATGCTTGTTCTTAAACACAAAAAGCGATGCTTTAGGTGTAATAATCTTGCCATCTGTACAGACTGATTTTCTCAACAGTGTCAACACACAGTATGTTTACAAGCCATTTAAATGTATGAAAGATGGCAAACAACGCATATCTACCTCAGAGCGTCATTCCTCCAAATACTTAACTAGGTCTTATATTATGTACACTTGTAGCCCTATAACCCAAAACCCCCTGTAACTTGATTGTCACTCAACCAATGGGGCGTGAAACCTGTTGGCTTTATTCCTACATCACATCATAACAAAATTAGCCCATGCAAAACAACACATATACAAGAGACAACTACACATCTGGAGAAATTGAAACAAAGAGTAGGGGTGTAACCCCGGTGCCCTGGCCAGATTCCCTCCACTGGTCTTTGTCAATCATGGCCTCCTAATGGCCTTCCCTTTCCACCTATAGCTGGGCGTGTGGTTGAGGAGAGACCCCCCTCATATGTTTGTAATGCGCTTTGGGTGTACAGCAATACACAATAAATGGCTATATAAATTCCTCATTCATTCATTCATTCATATAGCCTCGATTTAATTTCCATCTTTCATGTCATTGACCTTATATACCATTCTACACAAATCAATGAAGTGCATAAAGACTTAAATTGTGTCCTAAACACGTGTACCATGACAATTTTCGCAGCACCAATACATTTTTTGGTCAAAAGTGTGGAGCTATCAGTCAGTACATATGTGACCCTGGACCACAAAACCAGTCAAAAGGGTTCTTTTTTTTTTCATTGAGATTTATACATTATCTGAATAAATGAGCTTTCCATTGATGTATGGTTTGTTAGGATAGGACAAACAGGTTTGTTTAAACGCTCTCTATAGGCTTACCGCTGTAATGATGTTGTGAGTAGATGAAAAATCTGAAATTCTAAGCTTTACATACATTTGATACCAAACTTAAATGGGTATTTCCCAAAGAGAAGGCTGCAGCGAGTCAAGTTTGTAGGTGTGTTTCCCGCCATTTTTGTTTGCGATTTTGCTGTATCCACTCACAAAAATAAAGTTTTAAAATTTACAAGATATCTACATGGAAAATGATCTTAACTTCATATCCTAATGAATTTGTCATAAAAGAAAAAAAATATTATGACCCATACAATGTAGGGCTCTCAATGTTAACGTGTTAATGTATGCGATAAATCTTTTCAGATTAACACGTTAAAAATATTTAACGCCACATCCGTTTTTTTCTATAATTAAATTCTCTAAGCCTTACATTATATAATCACGCTCTTCATATAAAGGCCTTTAAACTATTTAGAAGCGATTTGAAATGGTTGTATTGACTCGTCAAGTATAGATTGACAGCTTCTGACTGGGACACTGAACACGGCTCAACGCAACACGACAGCAGTCCCGTCTGGTGAACACATGTGCTAAAGGCGGCATCAGAATCTGTCAGACAGCGCACCAGTATTAACTTCTCTTTCGTGCTTGAATGTACAAAATCACACAAGATTATTTTCACAAGCACAGTCTTCAACGAGTTAAATAAAGTCTTAAATGAATGCAGAGTAGTGAAAATAGGAAGCGCTTTAGACCTGCTTAGAGCGGCAGCTCTTAAAAATGGCCGCGTTCTTAAATGTGCTGCTGTGACCCCGGTCACTAATGTTAACCCAACGAACAAAAGAAATAAAGAAATAAGTGTGATTGTGTAGCTATAATGAGGATTCTTCTGTATTTCATGTATTTAGCAGTAAAGACTGCAAAGTGTTTGAGAACTTTATTTATTTTCTGTATATTTCCTACTGGTAGAAAGGGCACACTTATTATAATGGGTTTGATTAGTAGAAAAAAATGATATATTGTAATTATAATATATATATCAGTTGCAAAGCCAACAATATTAGATTGTAAGCTTTCATTCATAAAATGACGTTGTTAAAGAAATGTGTTGTTTCTACATTAATTTGGAGATAAATTTTGTGAAATTATTAGAATGTAAAAGTATATTAAAGACATAAAAGCTGTGTGTGATTAGTTAGTTCATTATTTTAATCGAATGACAGCACTAAAAATAAACATGTTAAACAAAATAGACAGCGTATGTTTCATTTCACTATACGTGTGCAATTAATCGCACAAAAAGGGTTTGAACACGATTTCACTGTGGTTGGAGCTACTCCTTGTCATGCTACGAATGAAAACTAACCCTAAAGATTCACTACCTGCCATTTTATCTCCTTGTGCTTAATTAAGAAACAGTGAAGCATACGTAGTACATCAGCAGTGATGGTAATCAATACATGAAATGACAATATTCAAAAACTAATGGATTTACAATCGGAGCAGCAGCCATCAAGACGGCTCATGAAATAAATGGTACCTTCATGAGATATCAAATGACTCATCAAATACACTTGGAGTGTAATCGGCACGCTGTCTGCCTGGAAAACGTTCCTGCTTTATTAGAAATGCTGACAGGCTCCCTATCGGTCTTCCTCTGGGACAGTGGCGAGCAGTGGTACTCACCTCCAACTTCCACCTGGCCAGCAACTCCTCTCTGGTCCTCTTGCTAATGTAATAGGGGTCGCCGGCCTGGAATGTTACTCTGGGCATGGGTCTTTGACGGAGGCTGACTTCCCCGCCCACTCCCCCACGGAGCCTCCCTCGAGCTCCCTGTTTAAGGGGACAAAACCAAAAAAAATGAAAAGGAAAAAATTAAGGACTTAATTTTCTCTCACTAACTTTGCTTATCTGTCTTGGCGATGCTAAATGGAGAAAAGAAGGAGGCGGATTCTCGGCGGATGAGTTGGAAGTGTTTGAGAATGGGCTGGTGGGGGATGACAAGGATCTCTTGACTCTCAAACTACGGCACTCATTGGTGCTGAGAGGATTAGAAACGGATGGATAAACCTTGGCGGTTCTCATTTGGCCGAAGCCGGTGGAGAATAGGTACCATCCTTTAAAGCAGAGGACCAAGTGTATTTGATTCAGGGTCTAGTCACCATTAGGGTACCATTTTTTTCACAATCAAGTGGCTTTTTGATAAAACAGATTTCACTGGTCGCGTTACTGGTAATTTTCTATGGAGATGTTGACAAATGAAAGTAAATACACGGTTGTTGAAGTTCCACAGACACTTTACACAAATACTATACACACACACACACACATACAGTTTCAAGAACACAACAGGAAGACAGTTTTACCTCATTTTTCGCAGAGTCTCCACCCTCGTCCTCTTTGTGCTCCACGTCTAGAGAGAAACAGCCACAAGAACAACCGATTACCTGATGTTTTTCTCAGTCCAGGTTTGTTGCAATGAAAAATGAATCAGACCTTTTGATTTAACAATTATTTTGCATAGCAGAGGAAACATGTTACTTGAAATAGCTTTGGGCAAAAACAAAAGACTCTCATTATATTTTTAAATAATTGAGAAAGCGAGAAGCGGAGAAAGAGCGGTATAGCTAGAGGGCATGTGAGAGAGTACTGTATGTTTGTCAAATGAAAAGAATATTAATTCAGTATTAATGCTAGCTGCTATTTAAAAGTCTTTATAGGCTACTTACAGTAACATTTTCAATGGAAAATGCTATAAAGCTGCTTCTGTGAAACAGCATGACTGTTTCATTGTTTATGGCACTAAAATAATACCTTTAAAATGCCTAAAAAGATCTAAAATGAATAAAATACTGTATCTTCCTTTCGAACATCATATGATACCAAAGTCGTAGTGTTGAACGCAACTAAACTATGATTGGCTGAATTGAATGAAAAACATATCTGATTGGCTAAAGCATACGCCATTAAAAATGATTCACACCCTGTCAGAAGTCTCTAAACATGTGCACACAGATCCAGCGTGACCTATACATGTCTGACGATTTGCAAAGGCAGATTCAACATGTAAATTTAAAACTCTTAATCTGTGTTTCTTGTTTTCTTTTTTACATCAATTAGGTAACAAACTTCAAACTTCTAAAATCCTATTTTGTTTAGTTCCCAGTGTTTGTACATCCTCATATCAAAATTTCTTTCAAATGATGATGTTCTGTGTGTAATACATGTAAAAGACACAATAAACCCTAATTTTTATAATTAATATCAATGCTCAGCTCATGTTTGCTCCTATAAATGCAGCCTATTAATTAATAAATATTTGCAATATTCTCATATACAGCATTCAAAACAATACTCTGTAGTACATACAATGTTAAGCACTCCTCACATTTAATGTCCACAACTTTTAGAAAGCATAACATAAGAAAAACAGTCCAACACTAACTTCACGCCAGTCTAATAATGGTATTATGTTCTGAATGGTTATAAAGAAACAAAACTGGCTGGGTGTTGGGTGTCTGGTTTTCGTAGCTGGCACATTCTTTAATGTTAATAATCAACATGGGAACTTTGTTTCCCCACGGTGACCTGTTGAATTGTCTCTGTGACCTGTGAGAAAAAGCGGGACTACTTGAGACCCTCATGGTTATGTGGAGCATATGCTAAACTGATTCACTTGGGTTAAACATCACCGACTAATCGATTCATGCAGGTTATATATGTAATCATTCAGTTTATTTATATAGTGCTTTTTACTATGTTGCATTGTTTCAAAGCAGATTTACACAAAAAAACAGGAACTATGAAGTGTATACACTTGTGTAACAAATGGTCAGTTTTTTAAAGTCCATAATAGTGAAAATAATAATAGTCTTATTATCTAAAAAACGTATTTTTTGGCAGTTAAGTAACATAAACTTTTCATTTTTCAACAATGCTTACGCCTCCATCCAGGGTGTATCCTGCCTTGATGCCCGATGACTCCTGAGATAGGCGCAGGCTCCCCGTGACCCGAGGTAGTTCGGACAAGCGGTAGAAAATGGATGGATGGAACAATGCTATCGCAATTACTGTTTTTTTGTTATTTTGGTTGCATGTATGATTATAATCATGGTTTAGACATTTAATTTGCAGAGAAAAAAACAACCTTTAAACTATTTAACGGCACGCATACATAGACACACACAAAGTCAAAGTGTTTCACATAGTAACATTACTAGGGCATCAGTAGTAATAGTAAAACACAAACTTCCTTACTGAATAACTCAGAAAACCCATTTAACTTGCATACATTCTCTACTCACTCACGTGTGTTTTCCCCTATTTAGAACAACTGATAAATAAAATTTCATACAGCATTTATTTATTCTAGTATTGCATAAAATATAAATAATCAAATTACAATGAATATTTATTTTTAAGAAATTTAGTAATTGTTAAATAAATTAATTTTACATTGAAGGCTTTGACTCTATAGGCCTCTGTATACAATAATATTTTAAAGCTTTTTATTTGAATAGTAATTAACCAATAAACAATATTTTTGTTGACAAAACAACAGTCAGAGTCATTACTACTTGGATGAGTGCAATTGGGTGTGTAAAACTGTCTTTGTCTGGTATTACAGTAATGTAATTACTGTACAGCCAGAATAATCATATTACAATCGAAGTAACTGATGGGTTTTGAGGAATGACTTCCCCACGGGTTGTGACAAGCTATTTCTCTTTACTAATTCAATGAAGTTCATTACCCAAATGTTACAAAGCTCCACAATAAATCCTACTAAAATTCGTGAAAAGTTCTGACACATTTTCCGCACTTTCAACGATTTGTAATCCTGACATCTCCACATACAAAAGGATGTAGTTCATTCCCAAAGAGTTTTGTTTTGGCTGGGTTCGGCAGGGTAGGCCGAGGTGAGCCAGAGGCTACGATTACCAGTGACTTGAAACTCTATCAGGTATCATGATGATTTATGATCACTAGCTCACTAACTAGGGTCTGAGGAAGAGAATATTTAACAGATCTTTCAAAAACACACCCATCAGTCCACTATCACTTCAATAATGCTGCCCCTCAAAAAAGGTTTCAAGATTTGTCCTTAATTTTAAAACGAGCAAAAAGATTCAATTATTCTCGCATCTGATAGAAAGATTTATTTCAAAGTGTTTCCCAAATCTCTCTTGTTCTCTTTTAAATCATATGTTTTGCCTGAAGGCGTACATTAGCATGACATTCAGATCAAAGCTACATATTCAGAATCAGAACTACAATGGACTCCAACTTTCCCACATCATTGAGATTCTGCTCACAGAGTTTGAAAAAGTTGACATAATAGATAGAATCTAATAAGCAGATATTCGATTTAATCATTTTTGTAAAATCGCAATTTCGAAACTTGACCTACAAGTACAAGTGTGGGATCATAAAGGGTCATATAAAATACAATTCTAATTTCCTTAAATTTCTAATAAAAGGGTTTTAATGTTAAAAAGATAAAAGCATACTGAGAACTTCACATAAAGGTGTTCTCTAAATACAGTATATTAACCAAGAAAAACCCAAACCAGCTTGAAATAAATGAAATTCTAGAATACGACACATCCAGAACAAATACAATAGAGACACAAAGTCATCTTATCTGTGTTTAGTGATGTTTTTATCAATAATAGAGGAATATACACTTCTATTTATACTTCTCTAGTCATAAATGTTGGGCTTTCCTGGATCCCAGCATTAAACGTTTTTTTTAAGTCACTGACCGTTTCAATGTGGATTTCAATGTGGTTGTGTGAACCTGTCAAAACATAATGCAGACTTTGTAAGAGGGCTGTTTTTGAAGGCAGTTCTTATGTTGCATGCTAACCAAATGAACATTTTAAAGACCCACTGAAGTAACTTAAAATCTTTAGCTTTGTTCAATGTATTGATGTAATTTCTTGTGCTTTGTTCTGATTTCCTGAAACAGGAAATTAGGGCGAAACATTCTGACCTTTGAAAATAGCCAATAATGATGGCGGACACTCGATTCTGTAGATTCTAGAGAGCTTTGGATTGGTCAAAAAATTTGCTGAGAAGATGAAGTGCAGGATGATGACATAAAAATCACTGACCTATTTTGGTGGAAGTGAGACACTTAAGTTTTGAATGCTTATATCTTCAAAATTTGAATTTTGTAAATGTTTTAGACCACCCTAGTTTATAAATATCCTTAAGGCTAACATATTTATACTAATAGCCAAAAATCATAAATTTTGATTTAATGGGGAAATTATTATTCTTCGAAATAAGAAGGCTACATTTGCATTGTGTGCATCCACAAACAGTGAAGGATTTTGCCCGCAGTTACTGATCTTGAGTCAGCTCGCTATTAAATAAATGTTGGATATGAGGTGTAAAAAATATACCAGACCAACCAGAAAGGGCAATATTATCCTGAAGCAATAAGCAGAATTCCCTAGTGATATTTATATTCATATACGCACACATCATGCCAGTGGCCAGGTAACGGCTTAACTTTCTCCATCCTCACAAATGCTCAGCCTGTGGGTATAGCCATATTTATGATGGGCCTCCACACTGACCCAAAGCCAGCACAAGTACATAGCACCCATTTTAATAACCACTAGCCTCAGGAAGAGAGCTGTTTGAAGTCTATCAAAGCTCCATCACCAACCACATCACAACACTTCAGAGACCAGAGAGGGCGAATCTGAGAGCTTGTTTTCTTCACAAGAGCTAGCAAAAGCCTGCCAGCGAAGTAGCGCGCACACACCCAGCCAAAACAAAAGGGCTTCACCCACGAGCCCTATTCACATTTACAGCATGTGCAAATCTTTATATCGCTTCCTCTCTCGCTCAACGGGAAAAAGCAACCGGTCTGCGTGGTGAGCAATGGGATCGTTCCTTTGACACTGCCAAGGTCACTGGGTTTGTGAGTGCGGTTGGCACGCTGTGCCCATCGAGACTTCGCCGTGCCATTTTGAGCGCATGCCAGCCTTCGTGTTCCAAGCAGTTTGTTCGTCTCCGGTGAACTGAAATCCTTCCTGTGCCCTCTAGGTGGAAGGAATAAAAACCTCACAGGCGCCGGTGATCTGTTTAATCTCTGTCAATCACAGCCTGATCTTTTTCACTCCAGTACGTTGAATTCATTGAATCAATAAAATCTTGGGTTAAATTGAATAAATGACAGACAAACAGCTTGTATCTTTTTGTGATTAGTATCGATTAGTGTTACGGTTGCAGAGGTGGTGTTTGGCTGACTGTCGAGCTTTGAGGAGATTTATTGTTCCGTGCTTGGCAAAGCCGATCAGCATTATGCACAAAAGCGCGATCTGCTCATACACGCTGATCAGGACCAGAGAGCTGCCCTCTTTTTGCCTGTTAAACTCAATGACTGCATTCTATTAAAGCAATACACCACAGGAAGCAGTGGGTTACAGTGCATTTTATAACAGCTGACGTTTATGTAGTGTTAGAAAACTAAAAACCGTAAATTCAGCGATGGATCAGTGTTGTTTACTTCTTTAATAGCAGTTTCGACCATATAGATATATTTATAGATATATATTTATAAATAATATATGTGACCCCGGAACACAAAACCAGTCTTAAGTAGCTTGAGAACATTTGTAGTAATACCCAAAATACATTGTATGGGTCAAAATGATAGCTTTTTCATTAGTCATTAGGATATTAAGTACAGACCATGTTCCATGAAGATATTTTGTAAATTGCTTACCGTAAATATAGCAAAACCGTATTTTTTTGGAGGTGGATGCAGCAAAATCGCTAACAAAAAACTTAACTCGCTGCTGCCCAATCTTTGAAAATTACCCACTCAAGTTTGGTATTTATGTAAAGCTTAGAATTTTTCTTTCAGGTTCACCTTCTCTCCACAAAAGCAGAAAGCCCATAGAGAGCGTTAAAACAAACCTGTTTCTCCTAAGCAACGGCCTGCTACAGCGCCTCTGATTAACAACATCAAAGGTGATTTTCTAAAAATGTTATTTGTTTTGCAACCTCAGATTCCAGGGTTTTAAATAGTTGTATCTCGTATAACCATATATAAATAGAAAGCTTATTTATTCAGCTTTCAGATGGTGTAAAAATCTCAGTTTTCCTTAAGACTGGTTTTGTTGTTGCATATTTATATGTATAGCATCTATAAATGTGTATACTTATGAATATATTTCTTCTGTACAATTGTCTCCTTATATTTTTCACATTTTTATTAGTGATGCACCAAAATGAAAATGCTGTGCCAAAACCAAAACTTTAGGATGAAATTGGCCAAAAACTTAAACAAAAAAACGTATTTAAAACAATTTTTATTAGATTTTGTATAATTGTATTAAACTAATTATGCCATTTTCAGCAAAATATTTTGATGGCTGCAATGTCGGTGCATCCCTATTTTTTTTATTTTTACTCTTACATTTTATTATTAATTCTGTTGCACAGACCCATCAGCATATGACGTGACGTAGCTGCGGGAACAGACTGTTCTCACAGAAGTTTGATATCATATGCCGATCGGTGTGCGCAGCGCCGAATGAAGTAACACATGACGGCTACTGCACTGTCTCTCCCTTACATATATTAATTAAAAGCGTGGTTCATACAAACATTAACTGTGTGTGGATGACTGTGCTCATCAGCCACCACCGAAGACCAATTTTGACCCAGGAAAAACCCTGATTTGCTATGCCATCCAGCGCTAATAACACCCACTACGACCAACAGCACAGCGGCCAACCTCCACCCCATTATACCTCTGTTAGCACAGCCTGAGAATCCAATTAAACACGAAATAGCAAATAATCAATGTATTTTACGTGCCGTGTCTAGACTTGACTGTATGCGATGTAGATACACAATATTAGATAGAGGGTGTCTATCCTCACCATAAACTGGGTTAAAGGAGCCTGAAGCAGGATCATTGTGTAAGTACCCTGGGCATAGTGCCATCCACCTGGCACTGCCCCCACTGAGAGAGTGGCCACAACACAGACCTGCTGTCTCTCAATACACTGCACCTGATCGTGGTGGGTTGCCAGGAGACGGCTTTGTCTACCCAGCCTTCACTTACTGCTCTCATGAAGGTCAGCGCCTGACCCAGCACAGCAGCACGGAAAAAGAGTGGGAGAACGAGAGAGTGATTCAGAGAGAGAGAAGGGTCTGATAATGGACAACACCATTACACTAGAGAGAGAATCCTGCCAAATTGTTTCCGTACACAGTGTCAGAGGCTGGTGTTTTTTGATTGCAAATGTAATTTTTGGGAGTATAATTACCTTCATTTACATATTAATGCACTCTTTTAACAATAATAGTGTTTTCCCAAGTCAATTCTGGCTGCAAAGCCTCTAAAAACATTCTTAAGTCCTTCTCTATTTGTGACTAAATCTTGCATCCTTTTAATATTAAGGTGACACATTCTTGGCCGTCCAAGCAGAAGCGGCTCAATGAGCAGACAGCTGTGAAACATGATGCTAAAAAAGGCTGAGCATAACTCACATTTAGTCGGACGCTCTAATTTCCGTCTCCCTCGTTTCTTGCGAGGCAGAGTTGGCAGTTTGTCCTCTTCCAACTTTTCAGAATTCGGCTTGTCCTCGCCGATGGCAAATCCGTTCTCAGTGGATGGGCTCAGGCTCGAATCGGAGTAGGACTCGGGCCGGCAGCCTGACTGTTGAGGGAGCCCGTTTTCCGCAGCATTCTTGTCCTGCGGTGGGTGGCAACCTTCCTGAGACTTGTTCTTGTGCCTTTCGACATCTCCATTGTGAGACTGCAATGAGGACTGGAGCTCCACCCCTTTGTGCTGACTGGCTCCACCCACTGGCCCGTAGCCCTTCGCCTGCAAATTACATAATCAGATTGGACGGTCATGCATCTTTAACATTACTATTAAATAATACCAGCTCTCTACAATAAAATGTGAATAAATTTACCATGTAGCACACAACGATCCAAAACATGCAAATCCCTCTTTTATCCTCTTTACTATACCCGTGTAAACATGCAAAAACAAATAAAGACGTCTTGTCTACAGTATTCAGGGGTAGAACATTTTTTACGAAAATATACTAAACAAACACATTTCAATCATCTTTTTATTAAAATACTACTACAAAAACACATTGTATATTTAACTCCACATTGTTAAACAAACAGTCAGTCAGGAAGTGAGTCAGCTGTCTATTCAATAACCGCTCCGACATGGTCATATAACAGAGTACACAACACACAATTCCTAGAATACAATAAGTAAACGTGACAAAATCATTTACTATGAAGGCCCAGTCTACAGCTTGCTAAGTATAAACATGGGCTGCGTCTGAAATCCTTGTGACAGTAGGTACTGATCTACTATCAAGTGTATAAACAGTATGTTCTAAATAGTATGTGTTGGTGCATACTGAATACTTTCCAGACTTACTACATCCGCCATGTTTTCATTCTCATGTGACCCATATGCTCTATACCCTATGTTAAAGGTCAACTGTGTACTTTTTGACAGAAATGCAATATAATATACATAAATGTGTCTTCAGAGGTGTATTAAGAAAAACTGCTCTACAGAGCACGATTTGTAAATACAGTATCCACTCCAGCAAAGAAGTGAAAACGTGAAGACATCTTAGTCCTGTGTCAGCCACCTTAGTGCTTCGAAAGGGAGGGGTGGAGTGGTTATTCCAACGCTTGGAAGTAACGTGATACATGGTGATTATAACTCCGACTGCATTATTCTTCAAGAAGAAAACCATATTCAGTTAGGATGCCTTGAGGGTGAGTATGGGGAAATGTTGATTTGCTAGCAAAGTATCCCTTTAAGAATGGCCTAAGATCTGCACACGCATCTTTCCGTTACTATGTTAACAAACCAGTGTCAGTTCACCTTTGAGATTGTGCATTGGACATGAAAGATAAGCTTTTCTAATGTACCGCACCAGTCTTTCATATTATTATGCACATATGTACACACACATCCTCCATCTCTCACGTATGGCTGATAATAACGCTGTCACTATTCAAACAACACAAAGCTCCTACGCTTTTGTCTATACATCCTGTCCAGCATGTTAATCTGCACATCAAACATACATCACTCCTCGCATCCAAACACCTGCTTAGCATGTGTGAGGAATGCTGTGCTGACGTTAATCGGAGACAGACAGACTCGGAGCCCGGGGAGAGCAGAAGTGTCAGCCTGACGGTGGCATTTCTCTTCAGAGCAGCAGCTGCCGCCTCGCCTCGCTGCCTCGGGATGTCAAAACTGCTCTCGCGAAGGAGAAATCAAAAGGTGATGTGACATAACGTGACTCGACTCCAGTGAGCCTAGTGGCTTTAGGAAAGATGTTACGTCTTGTGAAACAGATGCTCGGTTGTTCGATCTCAATTAGGAGTTGAGCTTTTATTATGTCACTTCCGTGAGTTGTGCTGATAATGATGGACGTTTAAATATGTTAAGATGTTGTGAGGCATACATTTGATGGTCTGACTTCTGAAAAATGATCTGAAATTCTGACTAAAAACAGGGTCACGGTACTGTGCTGCTCTCAAATGTTGGTTTCTACTTTCTATACTGTTTATTTTTTCCATTCACCTCATTTTGCAGACGGAAGGCGGTATGGAGTAATGTTATCCGTTCATCTGAGGGGAGCTGGTCTGGCGGTGTGCGAGAAACTTTTTCAAGACCCCTGAAGCTTGTAGCTTTTGAGGAAAATATGGGTGCCACTATATGCAGTGCATTAAAGGGACAGTTCCCCCAAAAAATGAAAATTCTGTCATGAATTACTCACCTTTTAGTTGTTTCAAACCTGTATAAACGTCTTTGTTTGGTAGAACACAAAGAAAGTTATTTGAAAAAATGTTAGCAACTGACAGTTATGGGGCACCATTGACTACCATGGTAGAAAAAAATATTGTGTTATTTTTTGTTATGTTGAACACAAAATAAGACATTTTGAAGAATGTAGGAAAGCAAAAAGTTCTGGGGCACTTTTGACTACCATTTTAATTTTTCCTACTATGGTAGTAAATGGTGCCCCAGAACTGTTAGCTGCTAACATTCTTCCAAATGTCTTTTTTTGAAGACATTTATACAAGTTTGGAACAGCTTGAGGCTAGGTCATGACAGAAATTTCATTTTTGGGTGAACTTTAAAGAATACAATTGAAGCCTTCTGATAGAAATTCAGAAGAACTTTATATTCAACCCCCCGGCTAACCAATAAACCTCAACTCTGGTTCTGTCTGTGCTACAAACGTGAATGAAACCTCCAATTGTGCAGCTTTTTAGAAGAAATGTGCTTACTATACATTTATTCGTGGTGGATCATTAACTACAAAAAAAACTGTCATCGAAACTTGAAGCAACGTTTACACCGCCATCCACTAGCAGCAACATAATCTCATTCATTTTAATGGGAGCTTGGCGATTTACAGCGAAAAGAGCGACTGTGATTTTCACATGGCTTGTCTTAAAGTATATTAAATACACAACAAAGATATATAAACAACATTAAAAACTAGATTTTACCACAGGGAGACTTTAAAACCTGCCCAGAACACAACGGCATAACAATACCCCGACAACACCATGTTTTGTACGGACAAGCAGCACTCAAGTGTTATTCACTTTTTTGGTTCAATCTATTACGGGAATGGCCGGTTAAAAACAAGAAACAAAGGAGTTGGCAGCAGTCCAGTTTTCAAAACAATGTGGTATGCTTTGATATTAGTACCTTCCTTATGTGACCCAGAAACATATCCCCCCATATGTATCCTGGAATCTGTAGCACAGAAGTTTAGTAACAAATGCTGAAGCAAAGAAGGAAGGCGCAGCTTTGAATGTCCGAATGCTATGTGTAAAAATACAAACAATACGTTTATCAGATCAGTATGAAAAATAGAACACGCTGAATGAGAGAGCGCTTCCGGTCATCACTCAAGAAGCTTGAAGGCCTCACAATTCACAAACATTTCAAGGAGGCAGTCGAACACAGAGCGCTGACAAAACTCTCCACATCAGCAATCGCCGCCTCTATGAGAGATGAGTCCAACATTATTCTAGCTGTCTTCACGTGGGTTACATTTCACAAAGTAAGACATTATTCACCTCGTAGGAAGGCAAGAACCTGTTGAAGGAATGGATAGAGGGGATAAAACAATCATCAAGTCCCCAGGGGAAGGAGGAGAGGATGTGGGGGAAACTCAACATCCACATGCCCTGACATGCCCTCTCTGGATTAATTATGCAAGAGTAGGGATTATGTTCAAACACAGAAATACATGATCCGGAGGGGGGATATTAACCAGGAACTGTAAGAGGAAAGTAACCGATGGGGCAGTTTGCCAGAAAGGTGCAAATTGTGTGTTTTTAAAGAAGTAACCAATTGTTGAAGACCTCTAAATTGTGTTAGTGTTTAAACACAATGGCGTAGAA
This sequence comes from Triplophysa siluroides, assembly GCA_006030095.1. Lineage (NCBI taxonomy): Eukaryota > Metazoa > Chordata > Actinopteri > Cypriniformes > Nemacheilidae > Triplophysa > Triplophysa siluroides. The sequence continues at coordinate 216,199 of VCII01000657.1, forward strand.
GTGAAAATCAAATCAAACATTTGTGAGCTATTACAAAAACATATAATATCTACTACAGTATTTTCAAACACATTTTTTTTACATTTAAACTCATTAGGGTTGAAACATGGTAAACTTTGGGAACACCGCTGCGATAGGCCCTTTTCACATGACGTCACGCATCTTCTGTTCTGCCGCGAAGCAGTGTATCGTTACTTCCGCTAGCACCTCAGAATGGAGTTTACCAAGCCCTTGCACAGCTGCCAGAAATACGGCTAGATGATATACAACATCTTGCAGACAAAGTTTTGCTTATGACAAGATCAAAGCTAGATAAAGGATACAAATACTTCGTTGAACAGTACCTGTTTGATTATGAAGGTAAGTGTTTTGTTTCCTTTTTGTGTTAGCGAAGGTGCTTGGATAAGTACTTGAATAAGCGTTATGTCAGTTTTTCTGTCACTGGTGTTAAATTCCAGTTAAAAATTGAATTTCTTCTTCTTCTTCTTGTTTGTTGCAAGAAGGATGTCATGATACATTGTGACGTCATTGTGAAAAGGGCCTTTTGTCAGTGTGACTTTTTTCTCAGTTGTCCAATGACAGCGCAGGAGGGGCGGGACAATTCCACACCAACCAACCGCGCATTCCACTTTACAAACATCATATCGCTGCTGTCCTTCTAAAACCTTGTACCTCCATATTATGTTATTTTTTGCCATAAATTATTATTATTAGTCATCTTTTATGTTTGTCAGTTGTCACTAGGTTTTGCAAATATCTAAGCAATGAAAAGTATTAAAAAGTGCAAAGCCATATTTAATCATTTAACAAGTACAAGTTTTTTTTTTCACTTTCCTGAAAAACTGTGAATTTGGATATCCGAGGTTTCAGAAGGACGTCAAGGTCTGTGTACCGTGACTGAAAACAATGCAGTTTATGAGTTATTATTTCTGTCTCCAAATATTCATTCTGTTCTATATTCGAGGGTGACATGGGAGTGAATTTTCAAACCTCTCCAGCCCCACTCCCACTAAAAAATTCCATCCCAATCCCGGAAGAATGACAAGCTGCACGATTAACAATATTAACATTTCAACAACGTATCATTCATGCCCGCGGCACAAACAATAAGAAAGAATGTACGAGGTCTCTCAACTAGACTGATGTCATTAACATCCAATCAGTATCTTCTAATTCTGATAAATTACAAATGAGTTGCCTGGTGCCCCTCGGCCTGTAGTTTTCCCAGCAGTCACATGTTTGTCTGTTTAACTGTTACCAGCCAGTGCCAAAACTAGCGCCTTGTGGATAAACGAAAATAAACCGAATCCCCAGAGAAGTCAAGTGTTTTGTGGTTAGTTTGAGTGTTGAGAGCTCAGTTTCTAGAATACTCACGGGGAGGTGCTTGCGTTTGCGGCTGGGCCGTCCAACCTTGCGGACAGGAGTGCAGAGAGAGGGCATCTCATCAATAATAACTGTGTCCATTCTAGAGCTCTCATTCTAAACAAATAAAAACACACAGCATTACCTATCACTGTTTAACTAGACTTCTTACTGTCTCCTCAAAAACACTTGGTGTATAATGTGGTTTCATATAGTTTATGCTCATAATGTGGATAAATCAGTATATCAGTGTATACAGTATGTGTGTGTGTGTGTTTAAACATTTTAAATTAAATTAATCTTCGGAAGTAAATGTTATATTATAAATATTTCATTAGAGTCATTTTTGCATGTATTACATTTGCTATTGCTTATTAAAATATCACAAATGTGCTTATGCAAAATGCATCTTGTAATCATTTTGCAAATAACAAACATATTTTTATACTTTGAAAAAGTATATGACTCAAAGTTTTAGGTCAATACAGAGAGCAGAGAGAGTGATGCTCCCCAAAAAGATCTTTGATGATCTTTAATATTTGCGTATCATTTCGGTTGATTTAACAAACTTAAAGCATCATCATATCACATATCACATTATTAGCAAATTATTGCATATCACATTTTTCTTTAATATATTGTACATAATCAGTATTAAATCCGCTGATATCTTTCAATATCTGTATCAGCCACTAAACCACCCATAAGAGTTGACCACTGCTGCTTTACTGTCCTTTGATGTTCTTGATGTAGCGAAGTCTTAAAAACATCTGTTTCCAGTTTATTTGTAGTGTACGTTTTGCTTGATCAAATTCGCCAACGCAACAAGTACACTCCAACACTTAATCGCGAATTCTAAATTTCTCTTTCTGTCCTGCGTTTTCACGACAAGTTTATTTAGATAATGAGAAAAGCCAGCGTTTGAATGGCATCTTCTATTTAGTGGGTATGAAGTAAGGGGTGCTAGAAGCGAGAACACTCGGGGCTCCTCTTGACACAATTACAAAGACATTCATTGGCTCATTCTCTGCCCTTCTACACTTCGCTTTTGTTTAACACAACCGTGTCTCCCCTCCTCGACAATAGCCACTCTTCGGCCAGCCAAGCACCCTAGGGTGGACGGGGAGAAAAGATGATCCTAATGTAGCGGCTTAAGCTCTGGGGCTGTACTGAATAAAACCACCGGCTCTAAATCAGAATGCTAATGAGAATAGTGTCCCTGTCTGCCATGACTACTTGGAAGTCCAGCATGGCGAAAGATGGTGGCACATTTCTGGAATTCCTGATTGTGGGGGATAAAGTCTATATGAAGCTCAATAAACAATGTGAGGATGTTGAGTACAAGACATCAGCCTACTGTACGTAGAAAAATTGGATTTTGAACAGAAATTCTGTGTATATTCATAAATATTTTCCCTTAAAATCTTTTGCAGAGCAGTGTACCATTTGAAAAACAGTGCAGTGAGGTTTCCCCTCACGGATCATCTCAGTACATTTTTCCATGAAAAAATCCTGCCAGCACAACGTTTTCATTACGTTGCAATTAAACCAACAAAATGTTTAAACAAACAAAAACAAAGGGCACGCACAGAAATCTGTGTTGCCTTGCGTGAACTCGGTAACACAGTCTACATCTTTGCTCTATTTCTGTCGGCAGCCGGTTATTTAAGGCAAGGGCTGTTGCCAAGCAACAGGACTATGAGAGTAGCACAGGTCCATGGGTGCAGGGGCGGAGAAGAATGAATTCCCCTGTAAATCAGACATACGCCAACCCCTCCTACACAAGCCAACACCCACGTCACTATACACACTCGAACCAAACGCACAAGACACTATCTCTACACTATCACTATCTGGTGGATAACAATTCACTCCCGTTCGCTAATCGTGCTCGCTGGAGCTTACTTTACGCTGAGAGACTGTGGAAATGAATCATGGCAATTCATAATGTTATATTGAATTAAACGTGGATCATGACGTTGTCAGGTGGATTTAAGGAAAGAATTCAAGGTTGGCATGAAATGCTGGTTGGCACTGCTATGAAAAAACGTACAACCATAAACATCTACAAGATGGAAACACAACTGTAACTAATAGGGAAATTACTAAATGATTTTTCTCGTGAATACAAAACACTTTTGCAGACACCAGTTTTGGAGAGGATGTTATATTTCACCTGTTAATTTCACAAAACGGCTTATATGGGGCAAGTTATGGTGCAACTGTCTCATTAATACAATACAATTATGCATTTGGAATACAATTTAAATCCAGAGCAATTAACAGTGGATTCAATACATGAATTTCATGGGAATCTAACCCCGTGGCATTTGCACTGCGAGCATCATTGAGTTTCACAAGGCATTGCAAGGACTTCTTTCAAGTTTTTGTGGATCATAACTAGTGCTGTCAAATGATTAATCGGAATTAATCACATCCGGAATAAAAGTTTGAGTTTACATAATGTACTGTATTTCTGTGTACTGTTCATATTGATTTTGTATTTATATTAAAGACATAAACATACGTTTACACATGTTTAGGAACTATTTACTTATATTTACCAAAAATTTAAGTTTATTTAAACATTTAAATGTTTATTATATTTGTATATGCATGTATGTGTATGTGTTCATAAATACAAAATTAGTATGCACAGTACACAGACATATATTATGTAAACACCAACTTTTATTCTGGGTGTGATTAATCCTGATTAATTGCTTGACACCCCTACAAACACAAACTGCTTTTAAACCCATAACATTTTACTGCCACACAAAAACAGTGATGTTGTTATAAGCCTTTTTTGGTCAGTCTGTGGGAATATATCCACAGCGCTCAGGGACTCATTAACTTCTTACCATATGATTCCCATTTGTGTCACAGTTGAAGTCGGAGCTCTTGAATGCAGGGGCGGCAGTGACTGTGTTGGACGGCATCGCCGAAACAGTGACTGTTGAATGTGATTCAAAAGTTGAAAAAGACAAAAAAATTGAGAAAATGATGACCCTCCTTCTTTAGGATCCCCTGTGGAAGGGAAAATGGAATCAGAGGAAACAGCACCACAAAAAGAGCTATACTAGTACGAACACAATATTTCGGATAAATTGAGGTATAGGATAAGAAATAAAAAAGTTGTTGTTATCATTACTAAAGGGGTATTTTACTATAATGCCATTCAAAATCTGTATATCACTCTTTATTTCTGTGGAACACAAAAGACGATATTCTAAGAAATGCTTCAGTGGTTTTGAGTCTATACAAAGGAAGTCAATGGGGCATCAATGTTGTTGGGGCACCAGTGTTCTTCCAAATATCTTCTTTTGTGTTCTGCTGAAAACTAAAAGACATGTTGGAACGACATGAGGAAAAGGACAAACGAATATTAATATTAATACACTTAATTCTTATTAATTATATTAATATTAATGAACTTACTATATCATGTCGCCGCTCTTTCAGATTGCCTTTTTCATATAATTAAATGATGTAAGTCAGAATAGTAAAGTACACATCAGAAAGTTTACAGGGAAATAAGTTCACTTAAAATGTCCCACAGCTCACCGGTGGCGTCACACCCTGTTTTGCTTTCATAGATACCTGGGGGCAAATCTAGGGGCCAGCAGCCGCAGCTTAGTTTTGTTTAAATACCCTCAAATAAATGTGTTAAGTTAATGTTAAACTTATACTACCAAACAGTCTTCATTTAAAGCCTAACATCCGATAAGCAGGTCTATAGGTAAACCACTGACCTATAAACCAGTGTGAAGATGACATACTTTCTGATCTAACATACTCGGATACATTAATATGTAATCAATCTAACTCTTCTAACTTAACTTAACTATTTTTGGACTTTCCCATACTCGTAATGCATATACTCCCCGAGTGCTACACAAATACCCTTCGCTGGGCTGAAATATGAACTCCTCTGTGCTTTATGGTATTTCCTTTTTTCTCCCTGAGAGCAGTTTTAAAGGGATCAGTACATTATATTCGTCACTCCCATGTATGTGTGCTTCAGTGTGCTTGTTTGAACAATGAGGACACCAATGTCCCATGATATTAGATTTAGAGGTCAATAAATTAGGCGACTCTAGAATTAACCCTTGTCAAATATTACCATGGTAACCACACTTTCTGCCAAAATCCCATGGCTACAATTACAATTGTTGGTGACTAAAATAAACTGTGGTAACTAGCTGCTGGTGTCATTAAAACCCACCAAAGCGCATATTACCCTATTTGAATAAGATCTAATATTTGAGTTTAATGTAAAACAATAACTGTAACTAACTATGATTTTTGGCAGAAATTGTGATCACCATAGAAAGCGCGCGTCATTACTATTTAATATGTGTCACAGGTAACCAATCAGAAGGTGTAAACTGATCACATGTAACTGTCATACTCTATAAATGCATAAAACTATTTTAATCATCCGCCGACACGGATTATTCAGACACAGATGATAATTTCCACAAGGCCAAAGTGGTTTATAAAGAGACATAGTAATAGTGCGTTCAAACCTAATAAGTTGCCTACCTAGACAGCTCTTCAGGGCATCACAAACGCGTTATAAACCTTCCGAATGCGCATACGATGCCGGAAAAAATGCTGTCTTTTTAGGCAGCTGACTAACTTAGACGTTAAAACACAGCCATTGTTTCAAATCGAACGCATTGTCGCGAGGCGCTACAAATGAACGGGCGTCAAGTTCAAGCGCATATCGCGGCTTATTAATCGCACATCTGCACGAGCAGGAAAAACCACTGTCCACATCGAGCCACCCCCTCCATATCTGAAAGCTCCTCGCGTAACAGCGGCCAGAAAGCGCCGAACCTCGCGGCGGAGATTCGTTTCGATGATGACTTTAGGTTTTAGACAGGTGGATCGCAATGGTAATTACCCGCTTCGCCAAGTTCCAGGCCTGACCCGCTTTTTTGTTTTCGCTGACTCCCGGATCCTCCTTCTGCTTCGCTCTCCCCGTCCTCCACCACCTCCCCAGCCGGCCAGCTCTCCACCAGATGCTCAGCTCGCACTGACTGCAGAGAGGCCAGCGCTCCGAAAGCAGCTTCGCGCCCGGTCCTAGAGGTAGTCGGGTTGTGTGTGTGTGTATGTTACATTTAAAAGAGAGAGGCATGACATACTGTTCACAATCTTCCTTAAGACTTTCGGTGCGGTAAAAGTTTTTTATTTTAAGAAAGAAAAATACCACAAAAAAGTAATATACATTTTAAGCACAGTTAATCACAGCATTCAGGAGTATTGAGTACAAAATAGCAGAGGTGGGGGACTCGAGACTCGAGTCACAATTTTCAGGACTTGCGACTTGCTTGATTGAAGTTAGAAAATGACTTGACTCGACTTTGACTTGAGAGCAAGTGACTTGAGACTTGACTTGACTTTAAATGGAAGACTCGACAATGACTTGAACTTTTAATATAGTAAAGTAAAGTAATGAAATTAGTTAAAATAATTATTGTGACTCAGCAGCACTACAGCGCCTGTGCCTTTAACGCTGCTCAACTCAAACCGCGCCAAACAAGGTTTAACGGCCAATTACTGTAGAGCAGATAGATAGAGAGGAAACTGCTCATGCGCTGGCGGCTTGAAACAGTTGTGGCGGTTACAATGGCAGACAACATTCGAGCTCCACAAATAGTCACGTTTGGCTACAAGGACTTTGAACTGGACCGTGGAAATAAAAAAAAGATTTTCCAGATGCAGAGTATGCAACGCAAGGATTTCGGACACGACAACCACAACATCGAATTTCATCCGACATTACAAGAACCACAAGGAAAGGTAAGAAAGTAATTTCTTTATAGTCAGTGTAATAAAACGATTACTAATGTAACGAAGTAATCGTTTCTGTATGTCATAATTTTGCCTTGGTTGTTTTTTACTATTAGTAATGTGATCATCGATCATGGCCTACATCTCATCTCATAAGTAGATGAATTTGGGAATCTGGCTATAACGGCGTAGCCCGAATTTTTATGTTCTTAAAACATTAAAATCATCTTAAAATAAAGAAGGGCTTCTCTGTATTACATGTAGGCTAATGTCTATATTAAATGCGCGCATGTTCAAGTGTTCGTGTGGACTGGAGCTGAATAGCAGCTCGCTTATATACTGCATGACAGGCTGATGGACGCGCCGGTGATATCACTTGCACTTAAAAATCTCTTTAAAAACTTTCGGTCATACTGACGAGAATAATTTCAAAGTTCGAATCTGTTAATTGTCTGCATTTTTTTTATACTCACAATAGCAACAACACGTTTTGTGCTGTAAATAATGAAACCATTTCAAATGTAAAACAAATATTCTCAGATTATATATTACGTATGAAACGTGCATTATTGCGCGTCCACCGCAGAGATGACGATTAAGCATCATAACTTCATCACTGGGCTATATTAACATACATTTTATTTATATTCTGCCGAAATTTAAAAGATCCGTTCATTTTGATTAACAAGATTCAAAGTCAATAAAATGATCCGAGATTCCCATCACTAGATGCAAATTTCCTATAGGCCTACTGTGCACTTTAATGGACAGCACAAGTATTACAGCATCATGTATTTAAAACATATAATAGGCAGATTTTCAGTCACTATACTTAGTTTATAAGCTTCATAGCCTGTATAAATGCTTAAGTCTTAAGTCATTCTGTCAGATAGAAGTATTTCCATTTCTGTGTCTATTGAAAACATTTGAAAATGTGTGAACCAAACTTTAAGCACATCCATAGGCAAGTGATCATCACTTAAAATTAATTTATATTTACAATTATTTTCCTTACATTTAAAAATAATGAATGTTTGTGCATAGGAACATTTAATGTTTACAGTTTTCCCTGATTGGATTTGTATTTTTTATCCATGCAGACATGATGAATATCTCAAAACCAAGATACACTGCAGCGATCTTCAGCAGCCTTCCATGTCGCAGTTCATTGTGCCCCAGACTACTACATAGTACTGCGACTTGACTTGACTTGACACTTTTCAGGACTCGACTTGACTTGCTTTGGGTGAACCCTTGACTTGACTTGACTTGCTTGATTTATCTAAACTGTGACTTGAGATTTGACTCGAGACTTGATGGTTAAGACTTGAGACTTGCTTGGACTTGACCATATGTGACTTGTCCCCATCTCTGCAAAATAGTGTTTGGTAGTACACAATATTAAAGGAAAACGTCTCGGTTACGTATGTAACCTCGGTTCCCTGATGGAGGGAATGAGTCGATGTGTTGAGAGACGACTGGGTTTGATCTTGAGAACCTATCATCTCCGAGAGGAATTTCTAAACGCCAATAGGATTGGCGAATGGCCCGCCCACGCCAGTCTCCGGCCCCATGCATACGGGTATAAAAGGAAGATGGCGGCGGTCATTCACTCATCTTTGTGCTGAGGTACCTGAGAGAGAGTTTCTCGGTCACTGCAGCGGGTCGGCGCAGTGATGTGGCATGAAGACACAACGTCTCGTTCCCTCCATCAGGGAACCGAGGTTACATACGTAACCGGAACCTTCAGTCGGTCTCTCGACGTTGTGTCATGCCATGCTTAATGATGGATGGAAGCCTATACTTCACCCTAAGGGGGGAATAGTAGGGAGGCTGATAGCGCACGCTACTCACCTGAAGAGGGGAGAAGGCGCTTTCGCAGGCGTACGTCCAGGCCAGATGCCGGCCCCTATCCTTGCCGGACACGGGCTGACACCTGTTCCACTCAGAGGTTGCAAAACCTCATGAAGGTAATGGGCGTAGCCCAACTCACAGCACTGCATATGTCTGCCAGAGTGGCGCCCTTGGACAATGTCCACGAGGAGGCCACACTCCGTGAGGAGTGGGCTCTCACTACAAGTAGGCATTGACCGGAGGATTGGTACGCCAAATGGCATTTGCAATCCAGCGCGCCAACTCTGTTTGGAGACAGTCCTCCCCTGGGGCTGTCTCTGGAACAGACAACAGCTGCTCAGAGCTCTAAGGGCTCTGTGTGCGGTCATGAAACAACGCGGTATGCGCGTAGTACACAGCATGTAGAGGTTGGGTCTTTCTTCCGGAGGGGGGCTCCTGCAGGCTCACCATCTGACGGAAATAATGATGGGAACCTTGGGCACGTAACTGGGCCTGGGTCTCAGGATCACGTGAGAGTTACCAGGGCCAATTCTAGGCACCCCGAGGACACGGAAGCCTGGAGGTTCCCCATCCTCTTGATGGAGCGAGCGCCGTCAGGAGCGCTATCTTCTTCATACCCGAGGAAGAGAGGCGTCTCCGAGGGGCTCGAACGCTCAAGTGGGTGTGCGAGGTGGATTTACCCTCCATGCACCTAGAAGAACCTAGTGACCAGGTCGAGCTGACCGAGAAACTTACCCTCCACATGATCGTGCTGAGCGGCTAAGCGGCTACACACACTTCAATGTGGACGAGGAGAGGTTACTCTCTAGTCTCTGTTGTAAAAATGTCAACCCTAACCTGATCGGCAACTCCGTGGGTTCCCTTCTTGGGAGGAACACCAGGATGAGAAGAGACGCCACTCGTAAGCCATAAGCTGCATGGCGGGGGCTCTAGCCAGCCGGATGGTCTTATGGACCGTCGGCGGCAAGCCGCTCAAACTCTCCTAGTCCCGTCCAAGGACCAGGCATAGAGGATCCAGAGGTCTGGAAAGGGGGCCACACCATGCCCTTCCCCTGCGGGAGATCGTCAGGGGAATCGGTCAGAGGGGGGGGCTGTGCGCTAGGGTTGGTCAGCTGTGCGCTAGGGTGTCCCTGCTGAGGGAACCCTCGGTCAGGGAGGCCCAAGCGAGGATGGTTGGGGTTCAGGCAGTGTCCTGCCGAACCGCTCCCATCAAGCTGAACTGCACGGAGATGGAGTCGCCATTCTCCACGGGGAGTTTCCTGCCGAGAGAGCGCATAGGCTGTCCGGTACAGGTTCTCCAGCATGAATGTGCTTGCAGAGACTTGTTGACTCCATAGGGGGAGGCGTCGGGCGGGTTGCGACTTTCGCCGTGAGCGTGTGCCGCCCTCGATTGAGTACGCCGCGGCAAAATGTGCTGTCCGACCGGACTAGCACATAAGTCCTGCACTAGGGGCAACAGCCTACTCAGTGCCAGATGACAGTATACAACTCCAGGCACTATGTGCCGTCACAGTTGGGACCCGTCCAGTCTGCTACTGCGTGCCCGTTGCACACTGCCCCTCATCCCTTCAGGGAGGCGTCAGCCATACCACGACGCGCCTCGACCTGCCCGAGTGGAACCCCTGCTCGGAAGGGTCAAATCTGACCAGGAATGAGGGTGCACCGGCACTAAGGCGTAACCGTCATCCGCCTAGCGTCGGGGTGCCACGCCGTTCCCGGAACCCGACTCTGAGGCCAGTGCTGAAGCGGTCACATGGACATCAACCCGAGCGGGATACCCCTGCCGGGGATGTCACATGCCCCAAGAGCCTCCGAAGTGTTTCAGCAGGACCGCTGGACCCTACCTGATCCGTGCCAGGTAGTGCAGCACTGACTGTGCGCGCTCGCAGTGAGCCGCTGATATCCAGACAGAGTCTAGTTCCATACCGAGAGAAGAGGTGCTCAGCGTTAGGGTGAGCAGGCTCTTATCCCAGTTGACCTGAGGCCCGAGACGGTCTAGGTGCCGAAGCACGAGGTCCCTCGCGTACCCAACATCTCACGAGTGTGCCTAAGGCGACAGTCGTCGAGACAGTCGAGAATTCGCACGCCTGTACCCGGAGGGGACAAGACGGCCTCACTGAGTTTATACAAACCCGAGGAGGCAGGGCCAGACCGAAGGGTTGGATGCTGTATTGCCATGCTCTTCCCTCGAGCACGAACCGCATAACGGTCGGTGTCGAGGGAGGATGACATATGCATCCTTCAGGTCGATTGCCACGAACCAATCCTGGTGACGAATTGAAGCCAAGATGTGCACCTGCGTCAAGATCCTAAACTGCAGCCGGAGGTGCCTGTTTAGGAGATGCAGATCCAAGATGGGGCGCTGCCCCGCCCCCCTTTTTTCAGGCACTATGAAGTATGGGTGTAACCCCAAGGACATCTCGGTTATCGGGACGGAATCGACCATATGTTCGCCGGCCGGGGCGGCGGTCACCTCGCACCATGGGGGAGGTTGACGGCTCTGTTGACTTACCTGCTTTGTGGCGCTGGTTGACCAACGTCGCGTGGAGGTTGTGTTCGGCCGCGCTATCCATCCTCACCACCATCTGCTTGAGGGTGCTGTGGAGGAAGGGAACCCAGGGAAGACAACTCTCTTAATGAGGAGGTGGGTGCTGGGCCTTGGAAAAGGCCCCGACTTGATGGAGACGCGGCAGGTAGCGTCTCGTCCCGACCCCGCGAAGAATGGCAGAGTCGGACCCGATGTTTCCCCAGGTTCGTCCCGTCAGGGCCGCTTGGGGTCCTCCCTTGCGGGCTGCTGACGGGGGGGGGGCCCTGCGCCGGAGGCACCACTGCGGAGGGGCGGGGCTGTCGGGAAGCAGGCTGCGCTCGGGAACGTCTGCGGTATTGCCCTAGTATGCTTCTGCATCGCGGAGAACTATTGACGTCCTCCACGGTGTCTCCAAACAGCCCGGCTTAGCCACAGATGCCTTCCTTAGGCCACCATAATGGGCATCGACCGACCCAGTGCCCCTGCCGTGGCCTTCGTCGCACGGAGCGCAAGGTCTGTGGCAGTGTGCAACTCACTCATGCGAGTGGGGTCAGGCTTCCCTTCATCCAGGTCCTTCAGGGCTTTAGCGCCTGACAAGCGAGCGGGTTGGCGGCAACAGTCCCGAAGAACGTTGCCAGCCGTGACCGCAACACCTTGATAGACATGTCCTCGCAGACAGAACATATCATATCAACGAAACCGTCTTCAGCATGCTTGATGCCCAAACATGTGACGCAGGTTTCATGGCCGTCTGACTCGGGGATGAGTCTGCCGCACCTAAGGACACAGCTGCGAGACATGCTCAACAGCTGGAGAAATATGCTCTTTTAGAATAGGCTCTGTGGTAACTTGCCGAAATGTCGAGTGGAAGGCCGTCACGAGAAGGGATCCGCTGCTTCCGCGTCGCACCGGCAGGAGAAGAAACACTTTCGAGGATAATGGCATGCAACATAAATTGCACTAGTTCCGAAAAACAAAAGGTGAGTGAATGACCGCCGCCATCTTCCTTTTATACCCGTATGCACGGGGCGGAGTCTGGCGTGGGCGGGCCATTCGCCAATCCTATTGGCGTTTAGAAATTCCTCTCGGAGATGATAGGTTCTCAAGATCAAACCCAGTCGTCTCTCAACACAACGTCGAGAGACCGACTGAAGGGGAACGCTAGATTCGTTAACTTACTAAATCATGCTATACAATATGTGATAGGTAAATGCAAAACATATTTTGTAAAATCTATTTAAGTTTTATTTAAAATATATATATATTATATTAAAAAAATAAGACAAACATGTTTTACATTCTTTCTGGCAAAAAAAGCATTACTGCCCATCTAGTGATGGAGTCTCTGCTATCTGCATCAACGTAAAACTATGACCTGCATAACTTTTGGAAAGTTATTCAGTTATTACACTCCATTGCATTATGAATAATACGCTCAGCTGTAATATTTTGATTCATTTAGATATATTGCAGCCCTATTTATTTAATTATTCTGTAAGTTAGTAATGTATAGCAGCTTATGTTAAACTTGACAGTTGGTGTTTGATATGTTAAAAAAATGATTGCCAAAAGAGCGTCAACACCCACCGGCCACTTTATTAGGTAATTAGGTTGCTTAAAGATTGTCCATATTTTAGATATTAGTCATATTTTCATATTAGCATGATAGCGCCACACAGTCAAGACAAGAGCCATGTGACTGACATGAAAGTGATCAGAGTTGCTTTGCTTTACATGCGGTTTAGGGGATAGATTGGATTTTTGGAGATATTTTACCACGAAAACGAGATGAAATTAAACAATAAATAATTTCACTGAAAAAATATGTACATTAAAAACTGTGTGCTTTTACTTTTTTTGTGAATGGTCTGTGGGCTGAGAATGAGACTACAACAGTAGTAAACGAATGTGTCCTCATGCAAGCCCTAAAAGCAAAGAACTCTACTCGTGGTGCATGCATTTGAGGATAAGGGGCAGCACGCTTAGTCTGTTTTTCTCTGTCAGGCATGAAAGAACATGAAATTTATGAAAGGTACAATGTTCATGGTTGTCAACAGCTTTAAGTCAAATAGCTCATTAGCTCATACATTAACTCCCCCAGTAGATAAACCTTGGTGGTCAAAGGGCCGCCTTACACAGACCACTCATCAAAGGGTCTGGGATAACATATTACCTGAGAAACCCACGGCTTTCTCACACATACACACACATTGTCCTTTACATTTTTCTCATGTTTTAACCTTTAATAGTTTACAAAAAGACAGCGGTGACAAAAACTCAAATAGACATTACAATTAATGATTGTATGCAGCAGTAAAACATTGAAATAAAATAATGATAAATTAAACATTGTAGCTTAATCTGATAGTTTTGGTTACACAAGTGTCATTAAAACATTGATTTTTTTTTTTTTAAAGGGGGTTCACCCAAAAATGAAAATTCTCACTTTAATTTAAGATGAGGTGGGACAACCCCCTACTATCAAACCAGGGTTGGAGTGAGTTCAATTTTTATTTTGGGGTGAGCTATCCCTTTAAAATTCCTGTGACTAACACAGGAGGTCCACTTTTGGAGGCCCATCTGTAACATATAAATTTGCAATGATGCTTGAAATTGATTTCAAGCAGGTTTCCCTCTCCTTAAGCTGTATTGTGTTTCAACCATTTAAGGCACCCCGTTAATAGTGAGCCTCTCTGTGGACTGCTTCAGTAAATTCATAATCAATAAAACGTTGTTTAACACACACAAATACACAGGACAGAGACCTAAAGGACACACTACAGGTTGGCAAACAGTTTGGCACAACTTTTAAAGGCAGAACAATAACTTTTTTAAAGATCACATGTAAATAATGACTGCATTCCGACTAAGTCACATACTAAAACTCCTATCTAAGGGCTGACTTGCACATGTGCAGGAAATTTTATTTTTACAGCACTTTATACAGTACATCTAGGCACACACCTACATCAGAAGATTGCATTCATATTTGTAGCAAATGTTGGAACAGAATCGAACAATCAAACGTTCCGTCTGAGAGGCATTCAACCGGTGTGTACAATGTCATTCAAAGACAATTATTTATCAGAGCTCATCCCACATTCTCTCAAATTTCTCTCAATAACATTTAATATTCCTTGAAACATAGAACAAGCACTATGACGTAAAAATTGATTTGAAAAAGCAAATTTCATTGCAACCACTATTACAGAAGCGACACTTTGAAATCCAGTGTAAAATATCGAATGAGACCTCACAGTTTATATTTAAACCATTCAAGATACTTTCTTACAAGCTATTTATGAAAAAATGAACAACAGAAAATGAACCATATTGTCCATTTATGGTACCTTTCTGAAGAATTCTTATAATATTCAACACCAAAAGTCATTGAAAGATGTCGCTCGATGGATTGATCTTATTCAAATGTTAGCAGTGAAAATATTGTCATTTTGTAATGTTCGTTATTGTCATTTCGAACCAAACTGACAAAGAACAAAGCACAATTATAACACAATAACATACTTCTAATAACCAGATGAAGTTAATAATTAAACCTGAATTCCTTCTGATTCAAGTACAGTATTTCTATCTTATAACCTTCATTGTGACAATAAAGCTATACAATCTATACATATCATGGTTGTCCTAACACTGCATTTCCGCATCCGATGCACAACATCAGTTCTGTTTCCCCTGTCAGCCATTCCATTACATCCATGAAGTTTGTTTATTATCTGTGCTAATCTTCAACATGCGACCTCAGAATATTCCACCCGTTTGTTCACAAATGTGGCTATTGCACCCCCCTCTCTCTCTGTCGACAGTCCCTGAGCACTGGTTTCATTTATATCACACGAGCATACACGACTGTTAACTCAATAAAGCTTTTGAAGTAACTTTTACAGAGAGACGTGTGCACTCAAAAATGGCTGGCCAAGCTGGTTTATGGATATACGGAACATATATCCAAGTTCCATTATAAACTCCAAAAATAGTGGAGATTGAAGATACTTAAGCCATAATCTAAACTAAGAAGCGATACCAAAGCTTTAAAAACAGCATCCACGACAGCGGGCAAAACTGAACACGGAAATCGCAGACGAACGGTGAGCTCCACGAGACATCACTGATATACGATGGTTTCGATGCGTGTATTGCAGAAGCAGTGGTTTCCAACGTGACGATGTTTACAAGAAGTGACATAGCAGGCACCACACACGTCGGTCGGAATAAACGCCGCATGCAGAGCAAATACAAGCCCTATCCACCGATCCATGCAATACAACTCAAACACAAAGAATCATCACTAGTCAGACGAAATAAAAAAGCTGTCCCGTGCGGGAATCTGATGGTCCCGGTGACGTCGTGAAGATGCACAGTGCCATTGTTTCTGAGATCACAAATTCATTTTCTTTTTTTTTAAGAAAGCACAAACAAGCCATTCTCTTGATGTTATGGAAAACATGATTACAATGAGTTTATACAAAGAAACATATAGAGCTATGTATATATTTATATATATATAGTTTCTAATAAATACAACTTGCTCTGTGCAAGGAAGAGTTTCACATAGTGAAATCCAGTCGGGGAAGAGCATGCATTGGTCTGTGTGCTAATGCCGTGAACGCTGTTTTTTTCCAGTCACATCCAGGCGCTTAGAATGAAGGGGTGGAGTGCCTTTTCCCAGAATGCTTCAGTGATGACACTGGACAAAACACAGATTTGTGGTTAAGGGTTCATTCTTTGTGTGTTTAGCTTGTGCATTTAGGGCTGCACTAATCAACACGTTTATACTTACATGAATTATTCTATATTCTTTTACTCTGACTCAGCTAGAAGAAAGAAAAGAGGCCTTCATCAATCCGAGCAACTACTGACAGCTAATGTCCACATGCTGTTGGCTGGAAAACGTGGAAGTTTATTCCCTTTTTAAGGGAAATTTACTCACCCTCATGTCAAATCTGTATGATTTTCTTTCTTCTGTAAAACACAAAAGAAGATATTTTGAAGAATGTTGGTAACCGAAAAAACATTGGTCCCCATTGGCTTTCATTGTATGGACACAAAACCACTTAAACATTTCTCAAAATATCTTCTTCTGTGCTCCACAGAAGAAAGAGTCACATACAGGTTTTAAAAGACATGAAGGTGAATAAATGATGACAGAATTATTTTTGGGGTGAACTATCATTTAAAATAAAGCATATTAAAAGTGTCCTTGTTTTGTTTCAATAATTATTTATGATAGAATAAGTCAATTAGTTTTATAATAAAACAGCCCTATGACTCACCTTTCTCTCTTCCATTACGCATGTTCTCCTCTTCTTCCTCCAGTCCGTCATCCACTGTGAAATATACAGATGTTACAATAACCGTAAACATCAGCTACAGAACACACAAGTTAAGCAAGATCACCTGAGTGAAGTTCTTTCACGAGTGACGACATGGTGTTGGTGATGGAGTCTGCAGCCACCAAAAGATCATTACGGAGATTTCTTGGTACACCTGGATGAAAACAGATTGTCTTTAGGTCATAACATCATGAACTTAAGAGAAGATTTCATATACAATTGAAAATGCTGTCAACGCTCACCCTCATGTATTCCAAAACCCGCATGGCTTTGTATATTCCATAGAACAGAAAGATATTTGAAGAACTTGTTTTTATATGACAAAAGTAAATAGTGGGACTGTCATGCTCCAGTATCCCAAAAAAACAGCATTAAAAGTATGACAAAAGTGGTCTCAATGACTCGTACGCTATATTTTAAGTCTTTTAAAGTTATTTGATAGCTGTATGTGAAAACAGACTGTAGTTTAGGGTGTTATTCACTTAAAATCTTTGTCTCCCGTAGGCTGTCAATGGCTATGAATTTGATACAATCAAAAACAAATCATCCAGATGAGATTTTTGAGCTTAATCGAATGATTCAAAGATCTTGCCTGAAATAAATCGCTTGCTAAGAAAAGGAATATTGCTTTTTGAACGTCCCAAGGGGGATGTAAAGATTTTTAATCTACATTATTGTTCATCATACGAGTCATATAGACCGTTTCATCAGACGCACGCTGGCCCGAAGTAAACTTGCGGTGTGTGTTTGGTTATAACAGAAATTAAGTTCACATTTGTTTATGTTGTTGCCACTGAAACTGTCTAAAGAATGATTATATTTGTGCATTTGGCAGTCAAAGTGATTCGCTCACTTACGGTGCATCAGAGAGGCTATACTTTTTACATTTAGACTACAACGTAAAAGAGTGAAATGTTTCTCTTAACCTTACAAATCTTTTGATTTTAAGGCATTTGCTTAAATGTCTTATACTAGTTATATGGACAAAATATAATTGTTCAAACAATTATTAGATTCTTTTATAACAAAACTAAAATTGCATTTAATTAAAATGATTTCAAAATGTATGACTTTGTCTGAATGTCTGAATAATCAAGAAAAATCAGTCCATATAAGATTCTGCATAAATAGAAACGTCTTTAATATTTAAAAATCATCCCAGCGTGAGACCACAAGAAGTTATCTAATAAAATGCCAAGAGAATATTTCTGAGCGTAGGAAGACTACACTATAGATGGCATACACATTTTTATTTATTTTATAATTGTTCTGGTCACAACATAATTCCCAAACTTACATTTGTGTATTCCATATATCTTTGATGAGATTACAATCAGTAACCGTAAACTTTTGAGAAGTAGTGTATGTGTTTTTTCTATGCCAGGAGTGATAATGATGTGTCTCCTCACCCTGAGAGAAGGCATCCAGCACGTCCTCTCCGACCCCTGCCAGGCAGTCCTGCGGTGTGTGTGTGGGGGTTGAGCCGGCCGAGGTGGAGCGGATGGGCATAGGCATGGTGCAGCTGGCACTGTGGCTGGGGGACGAGTGGGGTGAGCCCCCCGTCTGAACCTGCAGGAGGGCAAGGGAAGCTTGTTAGCTAATAGCAGGTAGGAAAAAGTAGATATAAAACTAGCTGTGCAGCAACCTGAACCTTCCCACAAAGACTGCAACTAGTGCAGACATTCAATGCATATTTTTTTAATTGTCTCTAATGTGTATGTTATGCATCGTATTTGGCTCACTAAAACGCCTGCGAGTGCCATTAAAAGAGCAAAAGGACGTAAGATGAGAGGCGCACTGTCCTACAGACTGGTGCAGGGCCCAGAGCCTGTGGCCCGCTGCCAAGCAGCAGATGGCTGGCCAGACTGCAGTCACATTAGACGTGAGATGCTTAGCCCTGATGAAAGGAGAGCAGGTCTCTGATATTTGGCAGGGAGACGTGTGGCTCGCCATCCCCGCCTGGGTCACAGGAACAAAGCAGCGGGGCTTGACTAGAAATGAGAGCTTTCATGTCCCCGTTATGAGAAGCCGACATAACAGATATTGAACGCAGAGGCGCCTGCGATAAGCTGACCAGATATCTACACTTTATTTTCATTACGTACTGTATGGTGTTGAATGATCCTTGTTGAAGAGTTAGGTCATATAATTATGCAAATTCTGTCATCATTTACATCGGGTGAATAGAAAATGACAGAATTTTCATTTTCGTGTGAACTATACCTTAATATCAATCTCTTTATATGATGTGTTATATAAGTTAGTGGAAACTGAACTTTTTTCCAAACAAAACCAATTAACCTGGCAGCTTTTCAAAACGTCTCTGTTTTACAATACACAATCCATATGTTAAACTGATTTCCTGAAGTGTCCCAGCGTATTTACGCTGAAATTCTTGAGCTTTCAGAACACTTACTGCCTGTTTCTGCTCCTCATCCTGCTGTCCAAGATGAGAGACGACATGAGTGAAAGCAGACACGTGAGAAACCAGGAGACGGAGCCAGAAAGCGAGAGAGAGAAAGCAGGTGTAGCGTGAGAAAACAAATCATGTCTTCGTACGTGCTACAGTTCACTGTTTCAAGCAACTTTCTTTGGTTAAAAATAAACAAAAATCAGTAAAAAAGGGACCTGCAATTTTATGTTTTAAACGGAGATGGCGACAGAGTGGCAAAAGTTACAGATTGCAGCTTTAAGAAACAAGCGATAATCAGGAGTTTCACACCTTAAGTAGTCTCATGAGACCTTCAAGCTGTACCATGAGTTCTCTTCTGCTCCTGCAGGGCCGACATGCGCCTCTCCAGCTCGTCCTTTCTGTGCCTGCGTCAAAATACACAGATTCAGAACTTAATCACCACGTGAGTCATAAAATCATTGACTGCCAAATGCACAACTTAAATGGGACGTATGATGGAAAACAGGATTTTCTTTGCTCAGTTGAAATAAAGAGGGTCCCTTGTACTATGCAGACACAGCTCCCTTGTCAGTGCACACAAACTGAATATAAGTTATAAAATTGATTATTAAGAGTCCAAGTATTGGCGCCACATCTTTAGGCAAATATATGGGTGACATATGATGTCCGTGATTATATCATTGCAGTAGGACCTGCCTAGACAGTGGTGATGTCAGAACCCACCAAAACTACAGTATATTTTTAATGGAAATAAGTGGGGAAAACACACATTTGTTGTCTTTAAATAGATATTATAGTTTTTCATATCGTTTTTCCAAACTACGCTCAATTCAAAATTTTATTGTATATTAATTGTATTAAATGTAATTAAAACTACTCAACAGTAATTGATTCTTTGCGGAGGTCTTGCGGAAGTTTGGGCCACATAACGTTTGTTTATGTTGTTGCCGCTGAAATTGTCTAAAGACGGTTTCAAAGCAACAATGTAAACAAACGTTACTGCGCATGCACGCTTTCGAGGCCCAATCTTAATTTCTGTTACACATCCACAAAGAATAGAGCCCCTGTAGATGAAGAAAAAAAATAAAAAATAAGTAAATTACATTAGCTAGAAAGTTAAAAGTATGTAGCCAAGTATGTAGTTTACTTGGCTAAACTTAAATGCGACATAGTTGCACAACCCATTTAACAAATTGTTTATTTTATAAAATGAATACGCAATTAAATTCAACAAATTGCTTATTTAAGACAAATATAAATTAAATACAATATAAATGGTTATATTACTAACCACTAGCCAGACCGTTCAACAATTACAGACAGGAAGTTAGATTCGAGCCATGTGTCCGATGAAACCGTCTATAAGTTTAATTGCAATACCAAAAGCCTAATGGTAAAATAAAAAAACATTGTCAAGGCTATTCATTATTTTTGCTTATTCAATTTGTCATTCACCGCATCAACCTACCTGATCTCACTGTGCAACCCGCAGTTTAAAAACTGCTGCTAGCCAATCATAGCAGTGATTATTTATCAGTTAATAGTAGATAGTATCAAAATAATAGTTGCGTAAAGTGTCTTATTGGTGTCATATACCACAAAAAACACAGTGTTATCAGTGTATAATGAAAAGTACTCCCCAGACCACACTCATTAACAAAACTCATTTGGCTCATTTATGCCCCCCTGTGCCCATAAAAGGTACTTGATATAAGTGATTTAAACAATGACTACAGGAGATAAAGTCCCAGCCAGTCAATTTAAAACCTGTTGTTGTGTTCTTTCAATAACCTCAAATGTTTTGCTTAACTGTTATTCTAAAGTTAATGGTTTTAAAGTGACATTATGTTGGTAGATGTGGACACACTGTTGCCTTTTTAAATTAGGTTGGTTATTTCTATTTAATATATTTAAACTGTTGCATACCGCAGCAGTCGCAGCTCTGCCAGTAGAGTGGGGTTTTGCTGGGCTTTCTCCGGGGTGGGTTGTGACGCCTGCTCATGTTCTAGACGCAAACGCTGGATTTCCTGAAGTATCTCCCTATATGCATATCATATCAAACACACAGGAACCAATAGCACATACTGAAAGGAAGCACTCACATTTTATTATAACAGTCTTTGACATCACAATGAATGGCTTCATAAAAGTTGCACATGATTATTTAATTGAGCCTAATAATTTAGGAATCTACCTGTTTTTGTTCTCCAACTCAGCGATGAGCTGCCTCTGTTGCTTGTTAGCATCAAAGTTAAAACTCAGATCTGTTGGAGGGCATTGCTGAAAGAGAAAATCATTAGAGGACAACATTACTGATCATGAGCAAAATCAATTAAAAAGATGCTGTATAGCCCATCACATCAAACAATACGCCGCCTAATTATGGAACATAAAAGCCAGATGTGCAATAGTGCATGTATAGTTTTTTTATTTATTTCCGTGTTATTATTGTTAACAAAAATGTGTCCTCTGGCGACCTCGATGACATTACATTGTGTCTGGTGAAGTTTAGAATTGGTGTAGTAATGGAAGGATTCTCACAGTGGAGTTGCTGGCCTCCGCCGCCAGGCGAGCGGCGTATCGAGCGATGAGACGGTGTTCTTCATCCAGTCTGCTGGGACTCTCCAGAGTGTTACTGTCCAGACAGAGAGAAAGAGAGAATCAGAAAAAACACAGAAGAAGAGTGATGAGACGTGAGATGGATAAGGACAGATGTGTTTTCTCAAATCAACAGGAGTAATGAAATATATGAAATGATTGATGACTGGAAGAAATCAGGGTTGGGGAAATTACTTGGAAACTTTCCAGACTACAGGCGGCTCATAATTCAACCTGATGCTATATTACTTGTCATATTACCAACTTTGCAAAATGTAAACACTCCGCCAGCACTTTTTTTTATCTTACACATATGATTCAATCTTAAAGATATTTTGATTTGGTTATAAATGTTCTGTTGGTTGTATTCCGTTAAAACATTAGTGTAGTGTTGAAAAACTGAAACAGGAAGTTCTTCTGGACTAGCATCGTTTACGTCTTCCAAAGTGGTCTATAAGACAATATTGTACTGTATTGTATTGATCAGAATTTTGGCATTTTGAGACCATTGGAAGTGGAATTAAATTTTTAATTCAATTTTGTAAATTTGTTCGTTCAAGTGTTAATTAAATTTTCATGTTAATGTTTGTACTGTTCGGCTGGATTTTGTCTGGCATTACTGAATGACAACTATCTACAAAATTCCTCAGTCAAAAATAGTAGCATTGTCAAACAATTAATCGCGATTAATCACATCCAGAATATGTGTTTACAATGATATTATATGTCTGTGTACTGTGCATATTTATTTTGTATTTATAAACGCATACGCATACATATATTTAAGAAAAAAAATTAAATATAAAAATTAATAAACATTTAGATATATTATTTTAATTTTTGGTAATTATAAATTAATATATCAATATATTTCCTAAATATATAAACGTGTATGTGTTTATAAATACAACATTTATATGCACAGAACACATACTGTATATTATGTAAATACAAACTTTTATTCTGGATGTGATTCCTCGCAATTAATCGTTTGACAGCCCTAAAATAGTTATTTTGTTTGAAACAGATTGTGTAATTATATTTAAATACAAAAAATATTAGATTTTACCCATTTTTATCAATAAAAACATTAAGCTGAATTTTTGGCACAAAAAAATCAGGATCTCAATAAGGGCACAAATTTAAACTCTTATATACATTTACATACAATAACGTATTTATTTAGACTTAACTTATTTGCAATTTATTTATACTTCCTTTTATGAACTTATTTATAAGTTATTTTATTTTAAATCAGTTTACTATAAAATGAACGAGACCAAACTGTGACACTGTAGTATAGTAGCCTTGCAATTCAAAGTATCTTTAAATTTAAATTGCCCCTAAAAATATCTGCATCTTTGTAACTTCTCCTACCATTCTCTCTCTAATATTCATAATACTGCTTGTTTTCCTCACTTGTAAGCCGTCTTGAAAAAATGATGTAGTGATAACCATTGTTATAATAAAAAACCTTCACACCAGGTACAATCTGTCTCTATGGATCTAGAACACAGTCGTCCTACAGTATCTGCAGTGTATGTGTGGGTCTGTCGTAGTGTAGCCGGTCTTAAGGGTTTGGCATATGGCTGAAGCAGATGATGGAGCATATGTTATCCTTCCTCATTAAGTGCTCTACAATTAGGAGTGAATCAAGTGTGTACATGTGTGAATGTCTATATTCTGGCTGCTAAACACCATGATGCAACACACGTTCAACACAACGCACACGCCACATTTACTTATCATATATACTTAACATAAACATTCAAGGCATTCGATTGTCTATTCTGATAATCCAGGATAGTAAATGACCTGCATTGAGTTATACTGCTGTGTCAATCTGAATGACCCCCGTCTGTGTGACCTGCCTCTATATCTCTGGGGAGTCATTCATTAAAAGGGCTCTGTAGATGCCAGATGTCCCGTAGAGAGTCATGATGTTTATATAATCAGTGTCAAACAGATAATAATCCACTAGAGACTACTTATTGCAATGGTTCTCTTACAAAAGCTGTTAGGCCCTGGAGGTGACACCTAGAGCTGCACGTTTTCTAATGGCAATGTTTTAAAAATAAAGAAATAAGCAACACTTTGGACTAAAAGGATTAATAAGTGACTAGAAAAAGCTGATTTACTGTATGCCGTACACATTAAAAAAATACCAAAAAGGGTAATACTGGACCACAAAACCAGTCATAGTGGTGTTTTTTTCAAAACTGAGATTTATACATTGTCTGAAAGCTGAATAAATAACCTTTTATGTTAGGATAGGACAATATTTGGCCGAGATACAAACTATTTGAAGATTTTGGCACCCTCAGATTCCAGATTTTAAAGAAGATATTTTGAAGAATGTTGATAACTGAACAGCTCCCGCACCCATTCACTTCTACAGTATGGACACAAAACCAGTGGAAGTCAAAGGGACCCGAAGCTGTTTGGTTACCAACAATATCCAAAATATCTTATTTTGTGTTCTGCAGAAGAAGGAAAGTCTTACATGTTTGAAATGACAAGAGGGGGGGATAAATAATCAGGATTTTAGTTTTTGGGTGAACTATAACTTTAATATACTCACATGAGGTGTGACTGAAAGGTGGAGTCTATGATTTCCTATCTAGCGGCAGGTGGTCAATTCTCGCTTAACTTCAAATTAAAAACTACTTCAGAGCAAATGAAAAATGATGTTTCTGTTCTGGCAGGAGCACAGGCCGTGACCCAGCAGACGATAAATTCTACACAAGGCAACTTGCCCTTGAAAGCTCGACCCGGTAAATGAAGGCATCCTGCAGGTTGCACCGTCAGCAGACGAGCTCACATTCATTGTAGTCCTTGAAAACCGACAAGGTCAGATTTTGGATGAAGTTCAAGGCTTTAAGAATTTCACATGGAATGTTGTTGAGGTTTTCAGTGTTAGCCCATAAGCACGGCCATAAGGTTTATAGACAGGGCTGGTAGCCATTTGAGCAGCATCCAGAACTCTTGTCAGGTTTGTACCAAGTGTCACCACTGAAACGGAACAGGATGATGATATAATCACATTGTGGAAGTTTCCATAAAACTGTCTACTTCATAAAACTACAAAGGATTTCATTTAATAAGGTTAATCAAGCTAAAAGTCTAATATCACCATTAAAAAAACCTGTCTTCCAGTGTAAGAGGACTCTGTATGGTGTTTTATGAATATTTTCCATGTTGTAATGTGTTGTTGTTTTATGTGCATAAAAAATGCGTGTTCAAACATTTATTCAATCAAATAAAAATGATTATTGTCTTTCGTAAATCAACAGATTTTACTGATGTTCCATAATAAATATTCAAATTGAACTTTTATTATAATATTATGTAATAAATGTTATAAAAATATGATACTTTTTTGGGTAATATGTTAAATGTAAAAACAAAAAATAAATGTTTACTTGCATATTAAAATAATACAATTTATATAAAAAAAAATATTTATATATAAATTATATATAATTGATGAGACTTCATCACTGTTCATTTTCTTGATCACTTTAAACATTTGCAGCAATGTGTACATCCCCTTGTTTTGATTTTATTTGTTAATATGGATATTAATATATAATCCTGATAACTTTTTAACATAAATCAGTGTGTTCATTCGCATATTATTTTTGCTTTTTTATAATTAAATTGCAATAAAAATAGGGCTATTGAACGATTAATAACAATTAAAGGAATCCAGAATAAAATAATATAAAAATTGATAAACAATTAAAATGATTGGTAAATATACATAATACATGTACATATTTCATAAATATGTATACATGTATGTGTATCTGTTTATAAATACAAAATTAATATGCACAGTTATGTAATGTATGTAAAAAAACTTTGATGTCCTAATTAAAGGCCTATTCCTTGCTTAAAGTGATCCCTGTCCGGGAAACCTCCCCTATACACATTGGGCCCATTTATACAGGGGGGACGCACAGCAGCACACAACTTGCAAAATATAAAAAATAAATGGACTACAATGCCAAAGATTATTATTGTGTACATTGAGATAAAAAAATCTGGTTTGTCCTGTAGATGGTTTGCTCGTGCGCTTTAACCTCGCACACGAGCAGATACGTTTCCTCTCTGGAAAAGCGTCCGGTCTTTGCACTTGCAAATTTCTCCGTATAAATAGCGAATCCGCCATGGCGCGACCACATTTAGTCATTTAGCAGATGCTTTTTATCCAAAGCGACTTACAAAAAGTTTAAGGAGCAGTAAGCGATATGTCATACAGAAGCAATAATGCAATAGGTGCCAATACAAAGTTACTGGTTTCAACAAAGGCTAGACCACTACCTGTTTAGAGAAGGAGAGGGTTAGTATTTTTTTTTTCATAATTTGTCTTTCAGGTATTCAAAGAAGAGATGGGTTTTAAGTAGTTTTTTTAATGTTGTGAGAGATGTGGTTGACCGGACCGAGTTAGGAAGAATGTTCCACCAGGAAGGAGTTGTGAATGAGCGGGAAAGCGATTTAAGCGGGAAACGCCGCTGGTTTGTTGAACGCAGCGATCTTGATGGGCTGTAGGAGTGTAGGAGGGTGTAAAAGTAAGCCGGTGCAGATCCAGTGATAGTCCTGTAGGGAAGCATTAGTGACTTGAATCTGATACGGGCTTCAACCGGTAGCCAGTGGAGAGAGATCAAGCGGTTTGATAGCCTTTCCAGGAAGACCAGCAAGGAGAGCATTGCAGTAGTCCAACCTTGAGATTACCAAGGCCTGCACAAGGAGTTGTGCCGCATGCTTAGTTAGATAGGGTCTAACCTTTCTAATGTTGAATAAGGCATATTGGCATGACCTCGTTGTCTTTGCAATGTGATCATTGAAGGACAGCTGTTCATCAAATATGAATCCGAGGTTCCTGACTGTTTTGGAAGGAGTGATTGTGGTATTGCCAAGTTGGATGGTGAGATGGTGTTGCACTGTGGGGTGTGCTGGAAACACGAGTAGTTCTGTCTTGGCCGGGTTCAGCTGAGGGTGATGCTCTTTCATCCAAGCTGAGATGTCCTCAAGGCAGGCTGTAATGCGAGCTGCTACAGTGGTATCGTCTGGTTGAAACGAGATGTAGATCTGGGTGTCGTCAGCATAACAGTGACACGAGAAGCCACGTGCCCGTATGATGGGTACCAAGGATGTCGTGTAGATGGAAAAAGCACCGATCCCTGAGGGACCCCAGTGATCATGTGGTGAGCAGTGGACAGCGAGCCACTCCATGACACCCTGAAGGATCTGCCGGAGAGGTAGGATTTAAACCAGCGGAGAGGAGAGCCTGAGATTCCTAGAGATGACAGGGTTGCTAGCAGTATCTGGTGACTGATAGTGTCAAATGCTGCAGAGAGGTCTAGCAGAATCAGGACCGAGAATTTTGATTCCGCCTAGGCTAGCTGCAGTGCTTCTGTGAACGATAGCAGTGCAGTCACAGTGGAGTGGTTTGTTTTGAAGCCAGACTTCTTGTCATCCAATAGTTTGTTCTGGGGACCACAACTGGCTCTTAAAGGGAATGGGAGATGAGACTGCACGTTTTCCCCAAAACACACCCATGATTTATTAAGATAATAGGAAATACCTTTTAGACCAAGCACCTGTTGCGCTTAAAGTTCCAGTGAAATAAAAAATGACAATTCTTATTCAATTATCTTTTTACAATTCATGTACCCTCATAATCTTCAGTTAAAATCTGAAAATGCACTTTCACCCTGAAATAACTATCCATCTCAAATGACGTAAACTAGACGGCTTGGCCGGAGCATCCGTTAACTCATCCCCTTCAACTCATCACCGTCATTCTGCTGCCAGGTTCATTTCAAAATGCAACGGCTGTTTTTACACATCCAATCAATTTGCAGGGAAAAACACAAGCCACGGCCACTAATTTTCTCCTTTGAAATTCCTTTTCACTCGGAAATGTTCCAGAATATGGAAGTAAAAACTATTGCAACTTCCTGTTCACGGGGACTTTAAACTAGCAAAAGTGGATTCAGAAACGCCCACTTGCGCCATGCGCTTTAGACCATGCGCTTAGATCGTTAAAATAGGGCTCATTGAGTAATTTTGTGTTGGTTTTGTGTTAAATTAATAAAAGCACAAGGTTAAGTAAGGTAAGGTCAGATTGTTGTTTTTTACACAACAGTTTTGGAATAGTCACGCATCTTCCGTTCTGCCACGAAGCAGTGTCTCATTACTTGCAGACAAATTTTCGCTAAAGACAAGATCAAAGCTAGATAAAGGATACAAATTCTTCATTGAACAGTACCTGTTTGATTATTAAGGTAAGTGTTTTGTTTTGTTTTTGCGTTAGCGAAGGTGCTCGGATAAGTATTTGAATAAGTGTCCTGTCAGTCAATAACATTACGAAATATTAACATGCCTGATACAAAACACAATAATAATCTTACCAATGTTTTAACCACTCATGTTTTTAGTAACTGTTGTTAAATTCTAGTTCTTCTTCTTGTTTGTTGCAAAACGGAAGTTATGATAGACTGCTTTGCGAAAATAAGGAAGTTGAATGACGTCATTGTGAAAAGGACCTATTGTCACAAGTAGCAGACGTAATTGATAGCGACGGTTCGTACCAAACACAATTACAAAAGAGTGCTAAAGAGTACTCCTTGTATCCCAGACATCTCCATCCATGCCAAAACAAATATATTTTTTCGTCGGATTCCAGTAAACAACAGTGGAGATGAGAACAAAGTGTATTATAATAGTGCATACATTTTTGGCTCCCCCAGCAAAACCGCATTACCAGCACTTAACATCATTCTTTCACAAACAGCGCACGATTCTAAGACCTTAGTGTTGCGTCAAAGGTTCGAGCAGAGAGACAGAACCAGAAGATTTCATAACCAGTTGCACGTCATTGACGGAAGCAGAGATAAAACTAACATGTGGCGCAGACATTCTCCCCCGACCACTGGCCTGATTTAAATGCGTGGCATCTCGATCGCTCGAGGTCTAGTCAGGTTTCTTTAACTGACTCTGATCATTATTCAGGAAGTCAGGGGCTTCATGCAGGATGAGGTGTTTACCCGTCCACTGTTCCCCTCTCGACACTGGGCTATATTGAGAATACACATAAGAAAACTTTTCCCCTGCAAAACGTGTCAAAAAATCCGGTCTATTACAGTGATTAGCTGTCACGACATGCGTCGCTCTGAGGAACAGTAAGTATTTTTTGCACTTACTCTATATTGCGAGCTGTTGGGGGCGTGACACAATGACAACAAATGTAACAGCTTTATTTCCAATATGTGTTGGAATGCAGGCAGACAGCATCACAGGCGGACAGGGCAGCTTTGGCCGCTGCTGTAAATAAAGGAGGAATGATGGATCTAATGAAGAATGTGATGAAATGTTTGTGCCAGAGCTCGTATTGAAATACTGAAATTGATGTGAAAGGGATAGTTCACCCCAAAATGAAAATTCTGTCATCATTTACCCGCCCTCTTGTCATTTCAAACCTAGCTAAATGAAGTACTTTCCACAAAAGACAAAACAATATATACTGTATGTACCGCCGTTATTCAGTGACCAACATTCTTCAAAATATCTTCTTTTGTGTTCTACAGAAAAAAGAAAGTCATATAGGTTTGAAATGATAAAAGGTGAGTAAATAATGACAGAATTTTCATTCTGGGATGAACCTTCCCTTCAAAGTCAACATGAATTTGACCCAACATACAAGTCACTAAAAAAGCTCTCACATACATGTAAACTCACTTTAGAAGACATTTATTGACCCACTCAAGTCATTTGGATTACTTAAAAATTAGCTTCTTTGAGCTTCGCCCTGTACAAGAACATAACATGACAGCTGACAATTAAAAATGAAGGGAGTCACATGTAGGATGTCAAAGGAGTGAATCAATTTTGAGAGAATTTCATATTTCAGTGAGCTATTCCAACGGTTTTTCACCAGAGATGTGGAAGCTAAATGTCATGTTAACGTTCAAAAGCATCTTGACATATCCCAATGGTAATTCTAAATATATTTACTAATGTTCTCATAACCGTAAAACACAACAGTGTGACATATTTGATTTTAGGAAAGCTGCATTAACAATTTTAAACAGCAGCCTAGGGCAACAGATCCATAACTAATATCCATTGGATGATTATTATTTCTGGCCTGAGTTACAACAGGCAAGAAAGCAATTTCAGAGGCGGAGCAAGTTATGAAATTTTGATTACAAAGACAAACGTTTATTTGGATGATGATGACTCATGCACAACAGAATCAGGATGGTCTATTAGGAAACAAATCAATTTGAAGTTCATGTTGACTTTAAAATTGCACTTGAAAGGTCAGATGCCGACTACAAACAAAGCTATTTGTTTTAGAATCACAGCTAAAAAAAAAGCCCGCCCGAACAACTCTATTTACAAGATAAGGCTTCCGTTCCCTATGAGTTTATCTTACGGATCACCTTGGGCTGCAGCCCAGCCTGAGACACACTGAGGCTTTGAAGACAGGAGGCCAATTTCTCGATTCAATGCTTTTAGTCTTCTGCCTTTGAAAGGCAAACATTCAGCTTAATTCTGCAGTGATACCATAAACAAGACACATTTTCAGCCTTGAGAAAGACGCCACGACGTTCCTCTCGTCCGCACGCGGCATCATTTCAAAACAAGCCATTTTAGATAACCGGCTTAAGTGGAGGGGCTTAAAAACACACACACGTAGCATGCAGACAGAGCCTGTGTGAAGCTCTTACCTTTTGGAAGGCGCGGGTGCCCCAGAGGAAATGAGAATGGTATCATTCATGTTGTTGGGCACTGGCCTCAGCCGACTGCAAAATTACAGAGTTTGAGTCAAGCACATCTATAAAGCTACAAATGCCACTCACGGCTGTCCACACAGGAGGTGTCAAACCGACCAAATTTTGCTATTTTAGCCTACATTAAACCTTCCCATCATAATCGCTTTTTAGACGGCAGACGATTTAATTTAATGCTATTTGCCCAAATTTAATTAGATTAACAAGAAGACAAAGAGTTTCGAAGAATTCTAATTAAAGCTGGAGAAATGGGAAAAGGTTGAGTGGAACGGGAGCGAGTGACATTGCAGAAAGCAATTTGTGTGAGTAAACAAAGCCACAGGAATTATCTGGACCTGATGCCCAACAGTTCTAACACCGCCGACTAAGAATACATCTCTGAACATGAGCACAGAACACTGTCTCCTGGAATTTCTTTTGTTCATAAAACCATTGGAAATATCGGATTATTTTACAGCGTGTGCACTTACAATGCAAAACATGTTGATTATTTTGTCCATATTGATCAATAACAGTATTTATTATGATAGATAAATGATAATGCTTTTAGACTATGTAGACAATTACTGAAGACAATGCTATATCTGCCTAAACAAAATAACACAAAATAAGTATAGCTTTTTTAAAAGTGTAAATGGGCAATTCCATGCAAATGTCAACCTTAAGATAAAGAAAATCTAGTTTTTACCAAAGGTTTTTTAACATACTGATTGGTCAGATGTCAATATTTTGTGGTTAAAATTCCAATGTGAATTTTAAAGATTGTTTTTAAATTTTAATGCATAATTGTCAGGTAAGTGAATATTCACATCCAGAACGGCCCATATTCCTCATACTGTAAATGGGCACATGAAAATTAAAATATAGTAACTATTTTATGTCCTATGAAGAGCAATCCCTTCATTTGTTGGGTATTTTTGCTTCTGGTTTGAACATTTCAATTCGCAGACCTCCTACGAAGTATGGTGTCTCTCAAAAATGTGCATACTTTTTATCACATCCATAACACATAAATGTTTCGCTCTTTTAAAATAAAAA
The DNA here is from genome assembly GCA_006030095.1 of Triplophysa siluroides. Classification (NCBI taxonomy): domain Eukaryota; kingdom Metazoa; phylum Chordata; class Actinopteri; order Cypriniformes; family Nemacheilidae; genus Triplophysa; species Triplophysa siluroides. The sequence continues at coordinate 247,951 of VCII01000657.1, forward strand.
AACTTGTGCATTTTTCTCATGTCTGGATTCTATCATCAGGGGTTTAGTACAATATAAACAGATTATTCAATATACAGGTGTTAATTACATTCTCTAAGAATTTAAATGTTGACTCAAAATGTCGAATCCATAACGCTGGAATTGCCCAAATACTAAAAGCTACTTCTGTCACATCACTTTGCAATACTTAAGTGTACTAAAACAACAAAACGCCGGTAACTACATGTACTTCGTTTAAGTTTAGGGGTTAATATCTAAATACACAGCAATAACGTAGTATGTACATGTAGAGCAGGACGGTAAAATAAAGTGCAACCGACATTTGACGACTCCAAAACATAAAAAAGTATTTGCATTATTACGAGTTCTTGCATACAGTGAAAACAGCAAAATAACACAAATTTCCTCATTCATTACAAACTGGACTCACAAAAAACTGAGCACAGCTATAAAACTCTACATCCACTACAGAATTTTTTAGGACTTGTCTGGATTGTTTTTATTTTCATGCCTAGCAACAACTGCAAATTCTGTAATATTTTTAAGGCTTTCCTGGTAACCCTGTTCTCAGATCTTCTGCTTCTGCGGTCGCACGCGAGGGTCAAATCATTTGCATTAGAGATGTCCCCGTGTAATGTTCCCCGTGGCTGTTAGCGTCTTGTCACACGGCTTTGAGAAATGCTGTCTTATCGCAATCCAGCGTGCACCAATCTAAACACATGGCATCTCTAAATGCACACATACACCTCAACGCATTTACTATGATCGCACATTAAATACAATGTGTATCCATTGGCTGTTTAAGGAAAGACTAAGAACACTCTATTCAAAGCAATAACTCGCTCACCTCCCGCAGGGTAAAGTGCACCCGTCTGTCAAAGCACGAGACGCAAAGTGACCGCTCCGTCCAGCTGCCAGTTCTGTTCTCAGCTCAGCTGAAGGAGAATCTCAATGCACAACACTGCTATTGTCTCCAAGGAAACCTGACAGTCATGTGACACTGACGATCCAGACGCACTCTCTCTCTCTCTCTCTCTCTCTCTCACTCTCTCTCTCTCTCTCTTCGTTTACCTTATCTCTGCCTGCACTTCTACTCTGTAGGTGCACACAATTTCATATCCCCAGAAAAAGATACTGTATTCTTTGCTAAAAATACCCCCATTCCTCAAAGCTTTGTTTCCGAGCACCCCACATAATTCATCCATAGCAAATATTCTCCTCTCCTGAAGCAGAGGGTTTGATTAACAGCACAATATCCATACAGAATGTAGCCCACACAGAAACATTACTCTCATATTTTAAAACTAAAGCCTATTAAAGGGCTCATCGGATGAAAATCAGACTTTTTCACCGTTTAAGTGCTATAATTGGGTCCCCGATGCATCTACCAACTCAAATAACGTGAAAAACAGTTTGTTTTGGTGTGCCTTTCCCTGCAAGCATGTGAGAAATCGAGTCGTTCAGATTTCGCGCCTGTTGTGAGGTAGAGGGAGGGTCTTATTATAAAGTTAGCGCACCTTAATCTACACAATTCCTCCCACGGCGCTGCAGCATTGTCGCTTTCACAAGCGACAGCGGTGTACGTGACGCCATGGCTAAAGTTTGTGGAAAACATGCAAAATGTAATGTAGTCGCTGCAAAGAGTCCCAACCTCGGAAGAGACAGGAGTGGATTTATTCAAATTTTTTGTGGAAATCCCTCAGAAACCATAAGTTAAAACCTGCTTGTTTGCGCGAATCACTTTAAGCCCGAGTGTATCATCCTGGGACAGTACAAGCAGGATTAGCTTCAAAGTTGTTCCTCAAGAGGGATCGAGACCAACTGAACGAGACAAAGCTGCCGATGTTAGTAATATTTATCAACAGTCTGACTTGACGTACATCTACTGTATATATAGGAGGATAACGTTAGCATATGATAGCGAAGGGAGCTAAGTCCGTCACGGGCTAAATAAAACATTTAAAGCCAGTGATAAACTTATTCTATATTTTTATGTTATTTGTCAAATGGGCACTTGGAGTTTAGCTGTATGTTTGTTAATACATTATGTGCGTTAATATGTTTGTTCTGCTAATGAAAAGGGGCGAACACTGCGGTTAGTTTCGTTTTAAACGTCTCAAATCCTTCGTCATTGTAGGCTGAAAAATCTGTCACAGCATACTAGTTATGGTCTCATGTTGTATGCTATAACTGAGATCTGCAGGTGCACATTCCGTGGATTTTAGGCAAGCATACAAGCACAACGTGAGCGCATTAGGATGCGCAGTTTGCTGTGACAGATTTTTTAGTCTAATGACAATTGATTGAGACGTTAAAACGAAACTGACCGCAGAGGAGTCCAGGAAATATAATTTAGCTAAACGGGTGCCATGGCAGTACTGCGCTTGCTCATTATCATTTAAAGAGACATGCACAAAACGGGTTCCTGTGAGCATAGCTATTTTTGACGAGGCAATAAGGGTTTTAATTACACAGCCATTGAGTGTTTTTAAGCAAAATATGTTCCAGACATTTCATGAAGACCCTAATAAATCATACCAACTTGATGAAAGTGCTCATCCGATGATTCTTTTAGAATCGAGGAGCCAAGTTGGATGTCCAAATGTTCTAAAATACCTTTTGTGATAATACACTGTAAAAATAATGTAATTTTACAGAAGTTTTCTGTTATTTCTTTACAGATATTTCACGTATAGGCTAATGTAAAAATTACGGAATTGTACTTTTTCATGTATTTTAAAAAATACGGTAAAAACACTTAAAATTACTAAAAAAAGACCGCAACTGTACAAGAAAACTGTGAATACGTAATTTCACATGAAAAACTTTATTTTATGGTTATTTATTCCTGAACATTTTTGTTACATTGTAGTTGAAAGTATACACCACTATAAATCAGCCATTTGTATATTTACTCCACCAAAAGTTTGCTCTATCTGCAAACAGGTGTGTTGCCATGTCTGTGGTTTTTATACAGTTTTTTTTCTTCTGTGGATTAAAGGTTTCTGTTCTTCAGTTGTCAATTTTAGGATGATTTTATTTACGACAGAAACATTTTGATATTTGGACTACGGTCATTAGGCTAGTTTTGACTGGGCACTGGATTTTTGACTGGCCTTACCCTAACCCTAACCTGCCAAGCTAGCCCGTGAACACTTGATCGCAAGAAGTGTGTTTGCATATTTTATATGCGTGTATGATAGTCAAATGTTATTTGCTGTTGTGTTACGAACTTTACATTTGCTAAACTAACAAAATGCGACAAAATGAAAGGATGTGCCATTTTTTTCTTTTCCAGGAGCATTGCCCAATAAGGGACTAAAAAAAGTTATTACGAAACAGATTTTACGTAACAATATACAAACCTATACGAACGCTGGGGGAGTGTATCACGCACAGAAATACTACGTCCAACTCATTTTTTGACAAGTTGACCATCTCAAACATGAGAAGAATGCACGTTTAACATTGTTAATTCATCAGAATACATGAATATCATTGCATACCCCCTTTAAAAACTTTAGAAACCACAAATATTTGATTATAAACTGGTGGGGTCACCTGAGAATGTAACCATAGCAACAGTTTGCTGCACCATCACTGTGTTGTATCCGCATTGGATGAGTACAGATGAGTATCTATAGAGTAGTATTGCATACTTCGTATCTTCGAAGAGTATTTAGTTTGATCACATTTATAAAAGATAGACACAGCTGTACGATTATTTCCGAAAACATACGGTGCGTGTGGGGGGGGTGCACTGTCAACAAAACACAGACAGTTTCCCTCACCGCATGCGGTTCATGTCCGGCATCTTTTAGCGGTGGGACGGCTCCATATATCAGTTTCAAACGATCTCCAGATCCAGCGTTATATTCACAGTTTCTATAACATTCATCACCCAAATGTAATGAACAAACAAACACCTGAACTTCGCGTTTGCGAACGTATGCTCTCTCTCTCTCCATCACACAAGTGAAAGTGACGTCTGCGCATGCTCCTTCTCCTGATCTCCTTGCGGCCATGTGCTTTTCCAGGAGAATTGTCCAATAAGGGACTAAGAAAAAATTGTTACGAAACTTCTCGAAACCTGTACGATCGCTGGGGGAGTGTATCGAGCACAGAAATACTACGTAATACACCCAACTCGTTTTTGACAAGTTGAAATTGTTAAGCATGAGAAGACAGCATGTTTAACATTGTGAAGAAGTCAGAATGCATGAAACACCATCGCAGGGCCGCTTTAAGTGGTTCTCTGTTGGTTTAAGTGGTCAATGTTCATATGGAGCAAAACTTTTTATACAACAATAGCATTGGTCAGATCGCTTTAGAATAAAACGGGTAACCTCACTGCTCACTGGTATCATCCCATCATTTTCAGCCACTATATCTGGATTTATCAGCCCCATGTGGCCCTCAATTCATCTCAACCCACACAATCGGATCAAACCAAGACGAAACCCTCTTAAGACTTTGATGAGCAAACCAAAGCCAGACATGAATATGGATGTGGATTTATTCATGTTCATGTTCTGCCCTCAGAGGGAAAGTAAAAATTACGCTCGCATCTTTTTTCAAGGTAAAATCAATTACATCAAGTGTCATTCACAGCCACCCCACTTTGTAGGTTAATTACAATGAAGTAAGAACTTTTATGAAGCACAACATATGGAGAAAGATGGAGCATCTAGTATGCTGTATCAGTTTAATGTTTTAAATGCATAAGATCTGACATCCAGACCTGAGCACACACAGCGAATTTGCAGTGAAACATTAGTGTTGTGTGCCCGCCTTGCTTTTTCTTTTTTCGGACATGCGTCTCATATTGTCGTTACGGTAAAAATCTACAGCCTTATCGGACTCCATAGCACGAAAGCTGTATTTACCAACACAAATCCCACAAACATTCTGTCGATGATTTAAAAAACTATATGTTCTGCGCCGCTTAGCTTCATTTATATCCACCAGTCGCGATTTCTTTAAGACTGCAAGGGAAGCTCAGCTTCCCCTATAATTGTCAAAAAATGAATGGTCAAATATATGTACTATTATGTTAACATTTTATTGACAAAAAATGCGTTAAACACGTTCATCTCGAACGAAAACAATTTCGTTCAGAATCAGCTACTTAGGTCGGCTGACTCGATTTCCTTCTCATTCATTCCCGTAGCGTACAGTGCTGTGATTATGTCCCGCCCACGGACGCTCAGTGTCTCTGGGATGAATGGAGGAGTGGGCTGGCCCGGACTCCGAGCGTCTGCGTGATGATTGGAGGGTCTGTCATCTCTTTTTAATCCACTTTTATGTCCTAAAACGCTCGTTTTTTGGGGTCGACAGCTTATAAAAACGTATTTCTTGGGTTTTTTTTTTTAGCTTGTTTGCTATACACATTGTCACATATCAGCTTTTAGACATTGTTTTTTTGTTTTTTTTTATAAATCATAAATGACAAGGAGGCGGCAGCTTCTCGCAATGCAAAGAGACGGTTGGTGTGGGCGGGGGGGGAATGACGCGTATCACTCTGTGTCTCCATTTCCAACTCAGTCCCATCGCGGATTTTGCATGTGTAGTCGAAAGACAAACTGCTGCAACCTTCATCGTATATTTCACACCACATTCATTGTTTCAGTTTAACATAATTCCCACATTTCCTCCCGTTGAGTTAAATATATATATATATATTAGATATATTAGAGCATTTTCTTGAAAAGGAACGTAGGGCAGAATTTACATATAAATAAATGGACAATTTTTATGATTTAGGCCGAAAATGAGCTTCCCCTCTTTAAAAGATCAGCAGCCGCCACTGATATCCACTGAAAATGAGTCTAAGACATCTGTCCCTGCCTATGCTTCAGACCGCCCTGCAGAACTCCATTTGTCAGATCTGAGAACATCAGAAAAGCTGTTTTTTGTAGCCCTCATATGCAGCTGTCAGCAGAACATCATCCCAGCAGTTCATCAGAGAAATTCGTCCCATTTTAAAACGCTCTTGGTGTCTGTTTGATTCATGGGGTTGAGTGGACGTGATTTTCCTTAGCTCTGACTCTGCAGCGTGTGACAGTGGAATGTGCTGGATCGGGTTGATGGATGTCACCTTCAGGTCAGAGACAACACTATGTCTGTGCTGATCGAATGTGAGGTGTAGTAAAAAGCAGTCGGAAATGTTTGCACCGATCCATTGGCTGGCCGAAATGCTGGAGGTGCTTGTGATTTAACGTTCCGGGACAAAGATTTATAATCTGAATTATGAAATACTCAGATCATTAAAGATAAATCAATGACAAATATAAGTGCATGTCAAAGGTAAATTATGCTAAAAATGTATTAGAATACATAATTTGACATAATTTGACTGTTATTATTATTTTTTACAGATGAATCTTTTTGGCCTTAATTTATGCAGTAGGAAGGAGAGGAAGCAGAGTGGGACTCGAACTCGGGTCGCACGGAGCATAGTAGCGCCATATGTCGGAGCGCTAACTACAAGGCTATTGAATTGCCTTCAATACTCTCTTTCATTGGATGCGCGCGCCTGGACTGCAGTTAACTTCCGGTCTGTGTTTGTTTATCGGACTAGTATCTAATAATATAACTATTTATATTCTATTTAATTTATGTTGATATTAACTTATGTTATTTTCCTGTATTATATTTGTATTAAATAAACGATTTGTTGAATGGGTCCTGTCGTTTTGTCCCATTTAAAGTAAACGTATTAGACATTGATATCTAGCGGTTGAGCTCCGCAACGCAGTTGGAGAGGCAAGTTTAGCCAAGCAACGGTGCAGTAAAGTTTGTTTATGTCGTTGCTTTGAAACCTATATAATAGTAAATTAATTTCTTGCTGCAGGCAACTTTGACAGATTACCTGTATATGGTGTGTTCTATTAAGCATCTCTCAAAGTCCATAAAAGTGTCATTGTAACATTCCAGAGGTATCTTAAACAGCAAACTTGAAAAGTTTAAAAGACAACATGAGATGGTGGCACAAGGCGAGACGCCACATTGCAGATTCTCAGTCTGTGAAAATGTTTCACATTCTAACCAAGCTCTGAAATGTTTTTTCCAATCCTTTAATTGAAGTATGGCCAATTAAAGCTAGCATTAGGAAAGTCTCTTTCGGTCTTTGTAGGTAAATAGGAAGCAAGGAAGAAAAAATCGTACAAGACTTCCCAACACTGACTATATAAAAGGCATTTGCAGCTGATGGAGTTAATAAAGAATCTTTAAGTCACAACCTTTTCTAGATGTTGAGGACTGTGACTCTGAAAATGAAACACTGTTTAATAAGACTTCTTAGATTATTATTTATCTAAATGAAAACTGTCTTTTTAACTGATTTAGTGCACAAATAAACTTTTATTGACTTTAAAATGAATTATTACTATTGACAAATATATTTACAATGGCGTACACTGAAATTAAATGAGATACACAAGGTTATTATAGATTAAACTAAAACTAAACATATTCAAATGTTTTTGTTTATTGAAATCAAATATAATATTGGCCAAAAGATTATTTGAAAAATTTAAACTACGAAAATTAGAAATGCCCTACACTGGACTAGGCATGACATGGCAAAAAAATTGAACGCATTAGAATCCATTATAATTTTACATTTTGTCCACACTGTATGCGGTGCAGCGCATTTTTTGTAATAACTCATATCCTTGCATCTGCTAACAAAGATATTAATATTAACAAGTACGTCACGCCATTTAAATAAATGGGGAGGAACGCAACGCTCAATATGGCCGCCCTAGCGAAGCTGTGCGCATGCGTAGTATCTAAAGCAATGTAATCTAAAGTATTTTTTTAAATATGTCGTTTAATTGGGATATTAGCCAGCGATTCCGTAGACATACGAGATTCCCCATTCACGTCTTGCTTGAATTACGTAATATCTGTCGACTTCCCTAAATGGACTTGGTTGTTAGTCAACGTGCAATGCAATTCACACCTGTTTTACAACTGTAATATGTTTTTTCTTGATTCATTTGTTTTTGATATTGACTGGATCATGACAAGTGGGTCTCACCAACCAGTATGGAAGCATGTGGTTGGAAAAGAGGAAATTGCTATGTCACACAAAATAAAGAAGATTCAGAATAAATTTCAGTGGCTAAGCATGTTATTCCATTTTGGTAATATAACAAAAAAAAGGAAAGCATGTTTTTCTCTTTCATGTGCATGTGAAAATCGTCTACAGTAAACAGGGATGTAAATATAAAATACATTTCAATTTAATGTTGACTTAAATGTTCTGTGCGTATCTCTTTCAGAGGATTGATTCACTTCAGATGACTCCTAAAAGGATTCCAAAAAAGTCTGTGGGCTAAAAATATTTTCACTTGTCTTGTTGGCAGACATCCACCATCTCTTGCTACAGACATTAAGGGTCAAAGAGAATGTCTGCGAGGGAAACATTTGATTTAAAGAGCTTGTACATCTCTATAGAGATCAGCAGAGCAGCAGTCTCAAGGGGATGTGCCTCAGGTTCTATCAGCGGCTTCCATTAAATTAAAAAATCCATCAGTTTTAGTGCAGCTATTCTCTGCCAAGTCTGAAACGCCACTGGAGCATGACAGTGCACTTTGGCTATTATTTTAGTCCCTATAGGAGGCTGTCTGTCTGGGAGAGTTCTTAACACTGGAGGGTCTTGTTTTTTTTGGCATACTTTCATGTGGCATAAACAGAATGGGTACACTATGACAGGACAGGTGTGATGTTGGTGACAGGTTTTTCAACGGAGTTAATCCAGACGGCCACCTCAATATTTGGAGTAATAGTGTGCTGCAGGGATGACTTATTTTTCTAGGCGATAGTTAGCGTCAATAGTTAGTGTCAAGGGGGTCGCACACAGGACACACTGTACGTACGCTGCGCCAAGCCGTGCTGCGTATCGCCATTGTTTGTAAAAATAAACATTTGCTTTCTATGAGTGTACACACACTGGCGGAAGCGCTCCGCTACAACTCAGAACGCTTTTCTGAGTCGTGCAGCGACACAACGCACCGCTCGCATAATTTACCATTAAATTAGATGTTATTGGACTGAAATCTGTCATGATCCAGGTTGGGTCGGGACATCTTCTGCACGTGGGTGTGTTGTTTTTGTCGAGCACGAGGCTGGTTACTCGCTGACCACGTGCTCCGTGTCTGCGTCACTCTCCCCGCCCCCGTGTTTCCTTAGGATTCCCCAACACGGGTGATTTTCCACTCACGCTCACACACCTGTTTACAATCTCTCATCTAGCTTATTACTTCTCCCGCACCTGTTAGCCATCTACTCTTGTTAAGCTTCCTATATTATCCCTCTGTGTCTCTTGTCCGTTGTCTGACCGTTGCACCTCGCCAGTTCAGACTGCCCTAGATGTAGCTGCGGCTCGTCTAATGAAGTCTTGTTAGCATTTCCTGTCTAGTCGGTCTTGTTAAGTACCTACCACAGTTTCTTTAGCTATTCACCCCTTCCACATCTCGTCCTGTGAGAACGGCTACTCGGCGGCATCTGTTTCCTCGTCTAACCTTTTGGGATTATTCCTACAGCTTGAACTGACGCCCCAGGACTACTCTTCCGTATCTCAATTACACTCACACGGGATTGAGTTTATCCTCCACTACAGGACTGCCGGTATCCGGGATCCTATCTCTCCCCACCGTGGACTAAAGCCCCAGCCTTTTGGACTGTTTATTGTGCTGTTGACTTTGTTCACGAAATAAAGAACATTTCTCACCCCGCATTTGGGTCTCATCTGTGTTCGACCATGACAGAACGGTCAGACCAAGCTCATGACCCAGCGGGACATGATCCACTGCGAGCAGCGTTAGTTCAACAGGGGATTCTGTTGGGACAGCAAGCATCTCGTCTTGCCACAGCCGCTCAGGAGATGGACGCACTGCAAGGACAGATGGCAGCGCTTAAACACCAGGTCGCAGATCTCCTACAAGGTACCATACACCCGGGTGGAGCCCATAACTCATCGACACGCGGAACCCCGCTTTTTCCTGAGCCACATGCCAACAGCCCTCCACTGTACGACGGAGATCCCAGCTCGTGCCGAGCATTCCTCTCCCAGTGCGCCCTGGTCTTTGCTCTCCAGCCCCGCCGGTACGACTCGGAGGAGGTTCGAATTGCATATGTTCTCACCTTGCTCACCGGGAAAGCCCGCCAGTGGGGAGTTGCGATCTGGGAGTCCCAGGATCCCTGCTGTCGCTCATTCCAGGAGTTTCGGGAGGAGATGACCAGGCTGTTCGGGAGGAGATGACCAGGCTGGCACAACTCTCTCGCACCTCACAGGGTAAATCATCCATCACTGATTATGCCATTCAATTCAAGACCCTAGCGGCAGCATGTGAGTGGAACAGTGGAGCCCTACGAGCACGTTTTTTGGACGGTCTCAACCACTCCATTGCTGACGAGATCGCCGCACTGGATCCACCCCGAGACCTGGAGGACCTTATCAGCCTGTGTCTGAGAATCGAGGGTCGAATCAACGCACGTCGTCGAAGACGTCCTTCTCCGTCTTCCTGGCGACGTCGAGACAATCAACAGCAGGTCGATGGAGAGTCCGGACGGGACCCTGCCCGGGAGACCAGTGTGATACATCGTTCGCCGACGGATGCAGAACCCATGCAGATCGGTCGTTCCCGTCTTACGCCCGCCCAGAAACATCAGCGCTTAGTGGATGGTCTCTGCTTCTACTGTGGCAAGGCGGATCACATCGTCACAAACTGCCCGGTAAAAGCCAACGCCCATCCGTAGAAAGGAGAGTCCGGGTGGGCGTCATCGAAAAAACCTCTTTGTCTCTTCGCACCATGCTACCGTATCGTCTTACCTTCGGTCACTCTACCCACATCGGGAAGGCTCTGATTGACTCTGGGGCTGAGGGGAATTTCCTGGATGCTACCACGGCTCGTAAGTGGGGTATTCCCACCGTGCCTCTTCATCCGCCCATCTCAGCCGTAACCCTGACGGGCATGCCACTCTTCACAGTCACCCACACCACTCCTCACGTAAGTCTCTTTCTGTCGGGAAATCATTGTGAGAAGATTAGGCTGTTCATCCTCGATTCCCCGACAACACCTCTGGTGTTGGGGCACCCGTGGTTGACACAGCATAATCCTCACATTGATTGGGTAAACACTTCTGTCTTAGCGTGGAGCCCTGCTTGTCATGTGTCTTGTCTTGGTCCTGCTCCCTCGCCTGTTTCTGTGTTTCCTGTGTCGCAGGTTGATGTTGCCGATCTTACCGGGGTCCCGGAGGAATATCATGATCTCTGTACCGTGTTCTGCAAGTCCCGTGCCATGTCTCTTCCTCCTCATTGACCCTACGACTGCGCCATCGATCTTCTCCCAGGCACTTCTCCGCCCAGGGGTCGACTATTTTCCCTATCTGCTCCTGAAAGAGAGGCCATGGAGAAGTATATACGTACATCACTCAATGCCGGGCTCATTCGCCCCTCCTCCTCGCCAGCCGGTGCGGGTTTCTTCTTCGTTCAGAAGAAGGACGGCTCCCTGCGCTCTTGTATTGACTATCGAGGTTTGAACGAGATTACGGTAAAGAACAAATTCCCCTTACCTTTAATGTCGTCTGCCTTCGAACTGTTACAGGGAGCTCGGGTCTTTACCAAGCTAGACCTCCGCAACGCATACCATCTGGTTCGCATCCGCAGGGGGATGAGTGGAAGACGGCGTTTAATACGCCATCGGGACACTACGAGTACTTGGTTCTTCCATTTGGTCTAACCAATGCTCCGGCCGTCTTCCAGGGTCTCATTAATGACGTGCTGGGTGATATGATTAATCGGTTCGTCTTTGTATACCTGGACGACATTTTGATTTTTTCCCCTTCTCTCCAGGAGCACACTCAGCACGTTCGAGAGGTCCTCCGGCGTCTTCTTGAGAACCAATTATTTGTCAAGGCGGAGAAGTGCGAGTTCCACTCCGATACGGTTTCGTTCCTCGGCCATGTGATCTCTCCTCGGGGCATTGGACCGGACGACTCCAAGGTCAAGGCTGTCGCCACATGGGCCAGTTCCCGACTCTCGTAAGGCGTTGCAGCGGTTCCTGGGGTTCGCCAACTTCTATAGGCGTTTCATCCGGGGCTTCGGTCAAGTGGCCGCACCGCTCACTGCATTAACCTCCTCTAAGATCCCGTTCGGTTGGAACTCTCTTGCTCAGGTAGCTTTGATAAACTTAAGTCCGTTTTGTCTCTGCACCTGTGCTCTGTTTTCCAGACCCGGATCGCCAGTTTATTGTCGAGGTCGATGCATCCGACGTCGGGGTAGGCGCAGTCTTGTCCCAACGTGCCGGCCATGATGAGAAAGTGCACCCCTGTGCCTTTTTCTCCCATCGCCTCAGCCCTGCCGAACGGAACTATGATATCGGCAACAGAGAGCTGCTGGCGGTTCGGTTAGCGTTGGGGGAGTGGCGCCACTGGCTGGAAGGAGCAACGCAACCCTTTTTGGTCTGGACGGACCATAAAAATTTGGAATACGTCCGTTCAGCCAAAAGGTTGAATTCACGCCAGGCTCGCTGGGCACTGTTTTTTGGCAGATTCCACTTCACTCTCTCGTACCGGCCCGGCTCTAAAAACATCAAGCCGGACGCCCTCTCTCGCCTGTTCGAGGAACCAGAGAGAGAGAATCCCGCCGATCCCATCCTTCCTAGGGAGATGGTCGTCGGAGCTCTTGCCTGGGACATCGAACGGCAGGTAGAGGAGGCCGGCCGTGGGGTGCAAGTGCCAGATGGCTGCCCGGCGGGTCGGTTGTTCGTGCCCGCTCCATTGCGTTCTGCAGTCCTCCAGTGGTGTCACTCCTCAAGGCTGGTCGGCCATCCAGGAATCAAGGGGACCCTGGCGTCCGTACACCAGAGGTTTTGGTGGCCTTCTACCACCAACGATGTCAGACAGTTCGTGTTGGCTTGCCCGGTCTGTGCTCAAAGTAAGACCACCCGTCGTCCACCTACAGGTCTGCTCCGCCCCCTCCCTATTCCCTCCCGGCCATGGTCTCACATAGCCCTGGATTTTGTCACTGGCCTTCCCCTGTCTAGAGGGTGCACTGTGATTCTCACGGTGGTGGACCGTTTCTCCAAAGCGGCTCATTTTGTTCCCCTCCCCAAACTTCCTTCGGCCCGAGAGATGGCTCAACTGATGGTGGATCACGTCTTCCGACTACACGGTCTTCCGGTTGATGTGTCGTTTCCGATAGGGGTCCTCAGTTTACCTCTCGGTTTTGGAAGGAGTTCTGTCGACAGATCGGGGCCTCAGCGAGTCTGTCTTCAGGTTTCCACCCTCAGACCAATGGACAATGTGAGCGAGCCAACCAGGATCTCGGACGGAGACTCCGCTGTCTGTCATCTAACAACCCTAATTCCTGGAGCCAACAGCTCTCGTGGGTGGAATACGCTCACAACTCCCTCCCCACCTCTGCCACAGGTATGTCCCCTTTTGAATGTGCTTGGTTATCAACCACCTCTGTTTCCCTCCCAGGAACTCGATGCTGCGGTTCCCTCAGCTCTGGCGTTCGTCCGGCGGTGCCACCGGACCTGGACGAGGGCCAGAGAGGTTTTGGCCCAAACCAATCTGAGAACCAAGTCAGCGGCCGATCGCCACCGGATTTCCCCTCCTGCCTATGTGTGTGGTCAACGGGTATGGCTCTCCACCAAGGACCTGCCTCTCCGGACGCCTTCTCGTAAGCTGGCGCCCAGGTTCATAGGGCCGTTCCGGATCACCAAGGTGGTTAACCCGGTAGCCTTTACGGCTCAAGCTTCCTCCGACTCTTGGTCGAGTTCACCCTGTATTCCACGTATCCAGGGTCAAGCCTTTTGTCACCTCTCACCTTAATCCGGCTAGCTCCCAACCCACCCCCCCCCGCCTCGACTGGTGGACGGCGTTCCCGTTTACACCGTCAAGAAGTTACTTGATGTCCGCCGTCGGGGTAGGGGCTTCCAATACCTAGTGGACTGGGAGGGTTACGGCGCAGAAGAAAGGTCGTGGGTTCCCTCGCGAGATGTGTTGGACCGGTCGTTGATCATGGATTTCCACCGGAGACGAGGTAAGCCCCCTCCCCGAATCGCCTAGTGGCGCTGGTGGGGAGGGGGGGTACTGTCATGATCCAGGTTGGGTCGGGACATCTTCTGCACGTGGGTGTGTTGTTTTTGTCGAGCACGAGGCTGGTTACTCGCTGACCACGTGCTCCGTGTCTGCGTCACTCTCCCCGCCCCCGTGTTTCCTTAGGATTCCCCAACACGGGTGATTTTCCACTCACGCTCACACACCTGTTTACAATCTCTCATCTAGCTTATTACTTCTCCCGCACCTGTTAGCCATCTACTCTTGTTAAGCTTCCTATATTATCCCTCTGTGTCTCTTGTCCGTTGTCTGACCGTTGCACCTCGCCAGTTCAGACTGCCCTAGATGTAGCTGCGGCTCGTCTAATGAAGTCTTGTTAGCATTTCCTGTCTAGTCGGTCTTGTTAAGTACCTACCACAGTTTCTTTAGCTATTCACCCCTTCCACATCTCGTCCTGTGAGAACGGCTACTCGGCGGCATCTGTTTCCTCGTCTAACCTTTTGGGATTATTCCTACAGCTCGAACTGACGCCCCAGGACTACTCTTCCGTATCTCAATTACACTCACACGGGATTGAGTTTATCCTCCACTACAGGACTGCCGGTATCCGGGATCCTATCTCTCCCCACCGTGGACTAAAGCCCCAGCCTTTTGGACTGTTTATTGTGCTGTTGACTTTGTTCACGAAATAAAGAACATTTCTCACCCCGCATTTGGGTCTCATCTGTGTTCGACCATGACAGAAATCCTCTTTATTGTACACACAGACTTTACCATTGGCTGCAAGAGGCGGAAAAACAGTGCATTAATACAGAAAACCTCTCGATTCTACCACATTAATAACAGAGTTGGCTTGGCGCTTCCTCATACGGTGTGCGACCCCCTTTAGCGTCAAGAGTTAGCATCGCACTGGCTCCCTCAACAAAATTCTATATGATTTTTCAAAAGGCTTTCGGATTTTCACAAAAAAATACAAAACATACATATTTTCCCTATCAAGATAATCTTCGCAAATGAAGACATTAATTTGAAATTTAAAGCCTAAAAAGAATGGCCCAGAAATAAAAAGCTATCAAGAGACTACATTACAGTTCCTTGACATGAATATCACCACCACCAAGCCTCTGACAACTCTTTCAAAGTTTATTAAAAACATGCTCCCAGATAAAGAACTACTCAGTAAATCAATCCAAAAAATGTTTAGATTTGTGATGTTGCATTATTTGTGAGATATCTATGCAAGATGATGTTTAACGGCCCAACAACGTCTTGTTAGCAAACGCAGTTTTCAAGACACAGAAAAGGGTTAAAAAAAATAAAAGTGTTTTATTTCGTAAGAAGTTTAGAGATTTTGTCAACCACAGACCTTATTTCACCAAAAACCCATACAAAAATACCATTGACTTCATGACTGAAAAGGCTAATGGTAACTCACTTCCGGGTTTTGCGTACATAAATATGTCATCCATACAGTACATTAGAGTCATGACATTACAATGCATTTTCCCTATCTGAGTTTTTGTAATGCTGATGATTTTGTTATATGCAGTAGTTACAGATGAATACAATGTTTCACGATGACTTTAAACAACAAGACATTACAGTATGAGTCAAACTTAACATGCCTGGAATATCTTGGTATTAAGGATTTGCATTTAAGCGCAAAACACTTTGCTTTATTGCAGTCCAATTCCCTCATCCGCAGTTCAAACACTAAACCCATAGTAATATAAATGCCTGCAGTCATTATCCGAGCTGATCATACATCATATGGTTCATAATCAAATTACGCTGGTGGTACTTGATAAAAAAAAAAAATATTGTAAATCTGCTATACTTTTCTAACAAAAAAGTACGGCACATATGTACTGTGACTTTATGGACTTCATCAATCCTCAAGTTCATGTGTGAGTTAATAAAAGTACTTAAAGACCAGGGTTTCTGTGAAGGTCTGAGATTGATTCAAGTCCCTGATATTTATGCACCAAACGAGAAAACTGCACCCATATATTTTTTTACACACAATATCTTTCTTCTTGGCATTTTCTAATTACATTTCTTTCCCATGACGGATCTTTAGATCAATATGCGCTCTCAATCTTGCTATAGTAATACGAAACATAATGTGAAATTTTACAGACAAGAGGACGTGATTGCAATTATTATGACCTGATAGCAATTTGAATATGTACAGTACAGTGTGTTTCTCTGTATTAAAACACCGGCTCAAAGATTATTGAGCTAATGGTCAAGAAGACTGTAATAGTGTGGTAAAAATAGTGTACAAGAGAGAATATTTTTAATAAACTTTGTGACCACGTATAAACTTCAAGTACTTCAAACTTCAAATTAAACTTAGACATTATTACATCAGAACCCATAAATCTCTAAATGAAGTAATGATAAAAAGTAATATAAATCTTGATCTGCTGTCATGAGAATTTTATCCTTGACAATGATGAGCAGTAATGCTTCCTAAAACTGTGTAGACTAGACTTGATTGAACTTTGTCATTCAGCACCAGGTGAAGGAGAGTGTCCAAATGCAATTGATTTTGTTACATTTAACTACATTAGTTAACATTTACATTTGGCAGACGCTTTTATCCAAAGCGACTTACATTGTATTATCCTATACATTTATACATAGGTATGTGCAATCCCCTGAGATCGAACCAGCAACCTTACGTTGTTAACGCAATGCTCTTACCCCTGAGCTACAGGAAAGCTATAGGAAATGTATTATTTGTGCTAACATGAACAAAGATAACTAACCTGGAGGACCGGGAGAGCCGATTAGAAATAAAATGACGAATCAATTGATCAATTTAAAAGCATTAATTAAATAAACCGTTTTAAATGTATCTATTTATTTATACATTTAAAAAATGTTTTTTATATTTTACGTTTTATTGTTCAATTAAATTGTATTTTATCATTTTATTTCTAATCGGCAGTCCAGTGAAGACTCCATAAAATAAATGCTCTAAAAATATACAGCTTATTGTTAGCTCATGTTAGCTGATGCATTTATTGATGTTATAACACAGCATACTTCATTTTTATTGGTCTGTCGCAACATGTCTTCCTACATCTGCTAAAACTAATGACACACTCTCATGTGGCTACTCAGATTCACCTTGACCTTACAAACAACCTTAATTCTAATCAATTAAATATATATATGCCTTATTAATAACATTTATGAAATAATATTTACAAATGATTAAACCAAATTGCATGTTTGTCATATTTGAACTTTGTGTCTCGGCTTAAATCTGAAAGGAAATGTTATTCTTCTTAAGAAGGTGTGTAAAAGTGGCTAATAAACTCAACATTTTGTGTCTAAAAATTTACTCAAACAGCAAGTAGCCATGTAAAAAGCATCAAGTCCTGCTCACCCTGCCAATGGAGTACAATAAAAACTTGACTGTAAATGAAACGTAATCACAGTCAGAAAAAACTTTCCCGTCAACGCAAGCATCTTGAAATCTTAAAGACTTGTGATGGCAAGCCACTTATAGTATATTTTTTACGTGTTTAGCCGTTTCATTCATACAGTCCAGAGGTGGAAGTGCAGAGAGAGTTGTGGAGCACTAGACTGAACTTACGTGGTGTGCACCAGGTCCTGAGGTCTCTCAGCTGCCTCTGGGAAAACCGGGTGAGGGGGCTCTCCAATCGGCATACAGCCAAGAGATTTACTGATGGCATGACTGAGCTTCTTTGCTGGAGACTTCTGCAAAATAAGAAGAACGAGACCAAAAAGCTATAATACTCCTAACAACTATTGCATAGCCACATTCTTCACACAAACAAAATCGAACGTACCTTCTTCTTATGTCCGGCCAGAATATTTTATTATCATTTTTATTTAGAGTTAATAAAAATATTTTTGATTCAGCAAAATCCTTGCTCTGAGGTTAAAATAAAACCTTTATGGAGGTTAGATAGGGAAAAACTCCTATAATTGGATTTGGGAGGCAGAGCGAATCGTTTTCCAAGTTGTAATTTCCATCGATGTGACGGAGCTCTGGGACAATAGTTAAAAGTCGAATCAATAGAGCTGTTAAAAAAATGAAGCTCTTCCAACACTAAAGAATATTTTTTAGTTATCTGTGCTGAAATTTCTGTGTGAAAGGCTTTTTTTCAAATGCAATACTAATGGTGAGCTCATAGAATTGTGGGATAAAGTACCCTGTTGTATACTAAACATTTCAGCAAATTTGATTCATTTATGCCATCTGGCTGTGTTTACAGAAAATCAGCATTGTATACATAAACTATGCACTGCACACACAGCAAAGAGAGAAAAACAAATTATGCAATAATATAATACTAATCTGTATTAGTAACAAGAACTATTCATAATTCATAAAAGCTATATATCTTAAAGCCCAGTGAAATCAAAAGGAAAGTTTTTTTACTTTTATTAAAAATAAGTTAGCCTTAAAAGGAACCTTGGGAATTGAGAGATGTATGACTTAATATATTTACATTGGCCGCGACTTTATAAATGTGTAAATATAAAACAGTATTCATAAACTTTGAAAAAATATTTTTACTCCGAGGCCGCCATTTTTTGCGTCGAAATCCGTGACGTCAAATGGTTGCAACCTAAACCGGTTCTCTTTCGCTACAGCGAAGCACACACGTTTTCCATATAAAATGTAAAAAATGATACGTCAAACATTAACATCATACATATAAATACACATGGACAGTAGGTGGCCGCATGTTCTCTTAACACAAGTCAGCCTGCCTGTCATAAAAGAAGAATGCGTTCAGTAAGCGTCTGTTCAAGGTAAACATGCATTAAATAACAGCTTAAAACGACCGTCTTTAAGACAGTTTAAGACGTCATCATCCACCATTATCGTATACTTTATTATGAGAATAAACTGATAAAACACAATAATAGGATGGTTGCAGTTTGGTCATTTAGTCTGTGTCAGAGCACACGTGAATATGAGCCCCCGTCAGCTAACACACGAGAGAGATGTGTGTCTGTGTTCAGTTTAGCTGCCTGTGCCTCCAACCATTTTATGTCATCGAAAAATAATATGGCGGCCTCCTTAGGTTAAAATGAGTATTACATTTAAGTTTCAAGAACTGAAAATATTTGAATATTTGGCTTTTTTTTTGTCCTATATGGTGAATGACGCATAATATGCTAGATGGGAGATAGGGGATGATCCAGACTGTGTAAACATTAACAATAAAGTCTTATTTTCGCGTTAGTGTCACGCGAGCGGTTGCATGTGAGTGTCCTCTGGTTCAGAGACATGATAGCACAGAGGTGATCATACGCACAAATCCGCTGAGAAAACAAAATTTACCCATTTCAAGTCTACTGTATAAAGAATGTGTATGTTAAGGAAGAGATCGGACATGGCAGCCTTGATAAACGTAAATAACAAGCTTCAAATGACACATCACTGGTATCACCGATCTTTTCGATAGACTTTTACACCACAGTGGCTATTCCGCTGTTAAATGCAGCTTTGCCAGGCTGACTGTGAGCCGTAAACGAAACGCTACTGGTTATTTGAAAAGGGGGCGAGGTCACTCGATATGGCTCGCTCTCTCTGCAGTTTTCAGTTGAAATTACGTCAACACATCAAATAATGCTGAGCGTTCCAAGGCATTGCAGTGGGCCTTTAAAGAGAGACAGTGCGTACCCATGAGGAGTGTTCCTTCATCTGGTGCTGGTTGCTATGGGGACCGTTGGCATGACCACGCCAGAAGCAGCTCTGACAAAGCTGGTAGCCATGGCACTGCTGGCAGCGGTACCGGAAACCCATCATGCTCTCACTCCGGCAATACGAACATTCCACTGGATGAAAGACTGTGACAAACAAGAACATTTTGAACACACATTTGTTAAGTCACCTTGACTTAACCAATATTCTACGTTCACTGCAAGTCATTTGATTTTAAAGAAAACAACATGGTTAGAGAAAGTCATTTACAGTGGGAGTAAAGTGTGCCATTATCTGCAGGGTGTATAGACTGGAATGTGAAGCTCATATTATTGGTAAATTTTGCAACGTCCAGACACACTGGCGGATGCAAAATAGATGTAAAAAACCATGCAATCTCCCACTCCTCCAAAGGCAGCCCGTACCATTCTCTACATTAGCGAGTCGGTGCATGAGAGGTAGCCAGACGAGGCACTGTGGGGGTGGATCTGCCATCAACACGTCCAAAAACGTATTCAGCAAGATCTTCTTCTGAGAAAGAACAGATAAGACACTCTCAGTACGACTCAGAGACAGGTTGAATTAAGATCCCAATCGCTTTAAAGGAACTCTGGCTGTTATCTGAGGGAGATTAGTGTAGTCACCTGCTGAGGGAAGCATGTTCTCACAGAGTGCTCGTTGTAGCCGAATGAAGGTCCCTCGAATACTGCCGTGGGGAGCTTCAGCACTTCCCTCAGGAACTGGTCGAACTTGGCAAAGACCATCACCCCGTTCGAGTCTGATATCTGGGAAAATATATCTAAAGGAGAAAGAAGTCAATTTGAATAATGTCATAACAAAAGCAGGGAATGAATATTTGAGCATTTGCAAAGTCAGCAATGAATGTTTAATTTACCATATCATATATAATGCATTAGGATTATATTAGTTATTTTTAATTGCAACTGCGAGATAAAATGAAGTTCATCCTTTTGAAATGAGATCACAAATATATTAAAACAGAGTTTATTTTCTGTAAGAAATCACCATTTGAGTGGCTTTTAGTCCATGTCTGTTAGCTTTGATGTCTATCTACAGTATATGCTGTTGTTTTCCTAAATGTTCACTAATTGTATAGCAGATAAACACATTTGGTATTACATTTACAGTATTCATTTAGCAGACGCTTTTGTCCAAAGTGTCCTACAATCGTTGCAGTCCTTCCGAAACCTCGGATGTCCAAATTCGCTGTTTTTGAGGAAATGGAAAAAAACACTGTAGTTTTTACTGATTAAATACTGTGTTGTCAAAGTTGACAATCAATTTTTAATACGTTTATTGGTTAGATATTTTCCAAACGCAGTGACAAACATAAAGGGTAAATAATAATAATGACTTATGGCAATAACAAAAAATCACGAAATATGGAGATACAAGGTTTCAGAAGGACAACAGCGAAATGAGGCAGCATCTAACAATTTGTCTTTACAGCAAACAATAAGCATATCTCACATTTAATGTAGTCTTACACTCTGTGGTAAGACTAAATCAAAATAAATAAATAAAAATACAGCTGCATTAAACAGCTAAAACGTTTGAAACTATCATGTTAATTTGTCAGACATTAAAAGACTAATTATTGATTCATTCATGTCTAATATTACTATTATTATTATATTTTCAATGTAATCAAATTTAAACATTTCTAATCAAATGTATAAGATTTATCAATTAAATATTAGGAGGACTAATAATTTGTTAATCATCTCTATGATCATTTTGCAAGGACTTCAATTTTGCTTCAGAATGCAATTGTAAGTTTCCCCCGAATGTACACAAGAGGGCACTAAACACTCAGTGAACATTTTGGGATAAAACCCCAGGCTGTTTATTATTTTGAATTTAAAGCTTGTGCACATGGCTTCAAAGAAAGCATGTGTTATGTTATGTTACTGTGTACTTAAATCCTTAAACAGCGAGGCATGTTAATAATTTAGCATAGAGAAATGTAGCAGTTACATCCCACTAGCACACACTCAATGCTAATCAATCACACCTCCCTATAGAGCATATTGACATCATTTGATGTCTCTTGGGAAGAGACATCAGTTTTTTTCAGTCATCTCTGAATAGCTGTTATAGTAGTATAATACTCACAACGTATTTTGTCAAGTATTTTACCCCCACACATGGTAGCTAGCATTGCCTTCATGGCAAACACTGTAAGTTTCCCATGGCCTTCACTGAAACAAAGAAAACACATTATCAGAAGATATTCTTAGCCATTTTACTCCATACACAAACTCCATACACACACCTGTCATAAGTAGCCACGATGAAGTTTAGCAGCAGACCAATGGATTGTTCCACGTTTATCTGGTGGGTGGTGGGCAGCCGCTTGTTGAGCTGGTAAAAGATGGAGGATAAAATGGTCTCAAGGCGTGACACATTTATCTCCGCGTTGTGGTCTAATGTGCTCAGGCCGTTATCACGGAAGGCTTCGATCATGTTCCAGACGTCCACCAGGTGAACTGCGTCAGGGAAGATGAAAGTAGTTAAATAAAAGACTCGATACAAGCATGTACAGCTATGGAAAAAAACAAAAGACAAATCCAGTTTTGCCTTTAATCAGCATTTCTGTACATATTGTACAGAATTGTATTGTTTTCTGTACATATTGTGGCAATTTCAGAATTTCAACCCAAACAAATCTCAGGAATTAAAAAGTCATCCAACGGCAATGTGAAAGACTGAGAGAATGCAATGCAAAGGCGATTTAAACTGATCATAAAATACGCATCAAAATGAATATTGTGTTGTTTAAACATGAACATTAACTTGTTTTCTTTGCTTTATTAAATATCTGAAGACATTGCATATTATTGTGATTTAGACCAATTTGTCCAGTTTAAATTTTTTGCAAATAAATACAAATAAAAACAGAAAAATATGCATTCTGAATTTGGGAGAGATGTTGTCACAAAAAAATCAAGTACCTATAAATAGTAACTTCAGAAAAACTAAAAATACATTTGTGGAACCATTTGTCAAAATGGTTGTTCCTATTCTTACATGCAGCTGACAAACAATAGTTTTTGCTTAAATGTACAAATAGTATTTGATCACAGAAGCCAAGTTTCCATCATCCAGCCAAATGAGGACAAGCTGGTGCATGCCAGGGCCAGTTGGGTTCCCACCGTTCCCTCTGGGTTGTTTTTGGGCCGAACGGCCAACGAATTCACTGGTGCATAACTTTGACTGCGACTGAATTTAGCGACATATGGCTTCTCTCAAATCAATGCTACTTTTATTGCATGCATCAAAGTGATGCAACACTGATGTTGTGTGAAATCGGAAAAAAATTCTAACCAGCATGCATTGCTTCAAGCCTAACATATAATGACATTTCTCCAAAGACCAACTGAGGAATGAGATCACATGAGAGTTTGAGTGCAGGCATCCCCGAGTAAAAAAGCAAATTTTAAAATCCTAAAGTCATCCAAGTTTTAGGAAACATCTCTCTTAACTTCAGATACTGCCTGGGTGCGTTTTAAAGTTGTAGTGCTGTTAACTTGACAGTGCATCTTAAAAACGCTGAGCTTTTCATGTGAGATGCTAAAAAACATGTCCACCAAGCGATTATTATGGCGAAAAAAATTCACAATAATGATATTATCACAATATTTAACTTTTTTTCAAACAAATAATGCTATTAGTCAAAATGATCTTCAATTTAGTTTATTTGGTGTTTTCTCTGTATTTTGGCCAGTCAATCACGATGAAAATATGAGTGCAGGGAGACAGAGAGAATTTGTAACCATTGTGAGTCTTAAAACACGGCTGCTGAATTATTTTCAATATTATTTTATGTGTAGTATTAAAACAATATTGAAAATCAAGGTTTGTAATATCACGGTTTTTGTCCATATTGGTATACAAGAACGTGTCACCTGTCAATGGCCTTTGAGACAAACTGATAAACTCATTTGCTGTGGTTTGTAGGTCACTGACAGGCTTATATTAGATGCTCTGGAAAGAAAACCAGCCATGTTGACTTGTGAGGCCACTTTTTGTAATATGTTCGATGCTTTACTCGTCTACAGTTCACCAAATGTCTTTGAATTATTTGAATTTGAGGGATTTTCTATTGATGTGCAGTATGCAATACATTGTGATTAAATCACATCATGTAATAATGCAATCATTTTTGTCACTGTTGACAGCCCTTTTAAAAATAGCTTTACAGATGATTTACCCATGAATTAATAGGATGAGGTCCAATGGCATTTGAGAATGTACAAAGTACATATAAAATACAAAAAAAAGAAAAGTACTTACGGTTGCATCTTTTCTGAACAAATCGTAGCTTGCATGCCGTCCTATACGTTGAGAGACGAATAACATCATAGTTTTGTGCCCCTGGTGAAAATGACATGCATCAATTTTGGGTCACTTTAAAGTTGCAAAAGGGTGTAACCAGTGAACGTGCGCAAACATATTCCCAAACATGAACAGCTACAAAATATGCTTATACAGTACTTCCTTACAAAGGAATATTGGCAGTTCTACTGGAACCCTCAATTTGATCCATCAGTTTGTTCAAATCAGTTTTGTTTTAAAACTACAGTCTCTATGCAAGTGAATTGCCTTGTGGCAGTGACAGATGAACAGGATTCAAGGTTCTGTATGTGTGTGTTGTATATTGTGTGTATAATGCGTTGTGTACGAAATGTTCGGGGATGGTGTTAGCTCTGAAAGCAACTTACTCATCTCCATGAAGAGCTGTCTCTTCTCCACCATGGCCTTACTGCTTTTACTTCCCTCTTCAATCATTCTACACAACACATAAGGTCCATTTAATACCACAGCTTAAGCACGACCTACAGAGGCTCATTATGAAGCTACAACTCACACCAACATAAATGACAAGAATGCCTTTAAACTAGAGCGAATATTAGCAATACCATCAGAAACGCTGATATATTACAAAAATAGAATAGATAGATAGATAGATAGATAGATAGATAGATAGATAGATAGATAGATAGATAGATAGATAGATAGAAACAAATATGCTATATGCAAATATAATATATTGCTTTGGAACCTGATGTTTATAAATTTGGTAAGAAGCGTTTCGTTTCTGTCACACGCTTGCAGTATACGACCAATCAGTACGCACTGGTTAACTGGCCAATCATAGCACACCTCGCTTTTCAGAGAGATGAGCTTTGTAAAAAATCAGCGAGTTTCAGAGAGGCGGGGCAACGAGCACTGTATGTGGAAAAATCTGCGTTTTTGAACATTAAATCATGTATACACATTGCAGTACATCGAAAACAAACGATAATATTCGTTTTAGCTGTGTCATATGACCCCTTTAACTTCCCGTAGACCTCCGCAAAAATTCTATAAATGTTGACAAGTTTTAATTTAATTTAATACAGTCAGTATACAATAATATATTAATCTAAATTAATATTAATTAAATTAACTTCATTGTTATAACCAAACACAGACCGGAAGTTAACTTCGGACCAGGCGCGTTCGTCCGGTGAAACCGTCTATAACACATCTTTCTGCAAACTCATTTAAAAAAACTTCAGTCCACAGGAAACTCTTAAGCACTCCATCACTCACCTGTCAGGCTTGCTGGGTCTCAGATAAGGTGATGCAAAGGAACCAGGAAACGCCTACGAAAAGAAAAAAGTGACTTTGACGTTGACATCTGGGGAAAGACCCCCTCCCCGTTGATGCTACCATCACACGCGCATAAATAAACCCAGAAGTAAATCCCTGATTCACAAAAGGCCATCTGAGTCCTCTCGCTCCACGCAAGTGCTGATTATGTATGACAATAGTGTCTCGCAATGGCGGCATCCTGTGAATTAATGATACAAGAGCTGCTAAAGAGCCACTTAATAGTGACATGCAGAGAATACATCACAGCGGCAATGATGGTACAAATTCAGAGCAGAATGGCTGTGTAAATATAGGTTAATACTGGATATGATCCTTATTTGAATGTGCTGCGAGAAAGAGATTAAGCCTGAATTACTATGTTGTTATTGTGTAGTAGTTGTTACATCACCAACATAGCGCATTACATCATCTGCTCGCATTTTTTCGAGGTATCCATCATTCGGGCATCTACTGATCACATTCAGCCAATGAATTCGCTCTAATGTGGAGCTACGGGGCCAGTCGAAAGCATTATGTCATCCCTGGCCGTAAAAGACACTGCTGACGTTATGAAATCTGGCTTTAAGTCATTCATTTTCCGTTACAGTATTTTGTGTTCCCGAGGATTGCTGTATGAACAGGCCCACGTACAAGTAACACACCACCTTTAAATAATGACAGCGCGCTTTGACGTGACTCAACGTGAGGACTGTCCATCAAGCACCAAAAAACACAGTGTAAACAGTTTAATCTTGATTTAAATAAATTATTAATCCACCGTATTGCGTCTGTGTGATCTCAATACATGTCGCCATAGTATTTAAACGTGACCCCCATGTGCACCTTTACGTTAATAAACAGGATGATATAGCCTACGGTGCGTAAATAGGCTACACGTAGAGGGATGAAACTATATTCCGTGGATGTGCGTCGTTCGTGTGTTTTTGTAATGTCGATGCTAAAGCATCATCAGCAGATGATCTTACCAGCGGGAGGAAATCACGCAGGTCGCGCGACCATCATCAGCATCTGATGAGAGCGATCAACGCGCTCGTGCGCGTGAGTATCACAATCTTCATCATACCTAGGCTATCCGTCGATTCGTTTTCTCTAATATTGACCGACAGTCGCGATGGCGTTAATCCAGAATTTGGCAGGGCTGCGCTCCCCCATCGTCACGTTTGTGCCGTGGTTACCGTTCCGTTTGAGTCGCTCTTAGGAACTGCAGTATAGGATGAAGTCGCCCACTGCGCGAGCGCTTCTCTGAGCATCCGCCAACAGCAGAGGACAGCAGAGCGCGCCTGACTTTTTCCATTACTGAGCATCTTTATTAGGCTACTCTTCTGCATATGAACGACTAAAACGTTCATATAAAGTCATTAGCCGGCCTTGAATTTGTATGTAGGCTATGCGGTGCATGGTCACATAGACAGCATATGGACGCAAAAAAGGTTATTCTAAAACATTTCCTTAATTTACAGCATTGTAGGCAAATGACAATTGCTTCTGCCCCAAAAGAATAGTTTACTGCAAATTCATGAGCCTTTTTGTAGATTATGCAGGCCGTGGAAATTGAGTCCCTCAATTGAGTGATACCAACTGAGCCACAAGAGCCCCGAAAACTAAAAACTGACTGAAAAAAATAGATGTTCATGTTCTTTTAGTACTTCTTGAAAGCCAAGAATCAAGAAGGAAGAGGGTTCTAGTCTTGAACTTATGATATATGTCAGGATATTACACTGCATTACACAAATTGCTGCCTTAATTTTTTTTAGTACAACTTGGCTTCACAAGTAATTTCAGCTTTTTAACTTCAACACATGAAAAAAAGTTAGGCAATCTCAACTTAAGTGATATCAACAACATTTAAAGTTCTATTAACTCAGCACTGGCCTAAACCAAAAATAGTACGTTGAAATTGCTTAACTTGACTTGCAAACCCAGTTGATTAAAAATGTAAGGCAGGACAAAATGTTACAGTGTAGCCTTCTATCAAATATCCATATACATTATATGCTATATATACTGTATACTGTATAGAAATTGTTATGAACAAACTTGTTAAAATAATCGTTCAACGACTGGTCTCCAACTTAATATGTAATGAATAACGTAATTTAAAAGTAAACTTCTAAATGAAACAATTGGTGAAAACGAGTTATAATATTTAAATAATTAACCTAATGATTTTATTACAGGTGACCTTTGGCGTTGACTCTCATTTCCCGACACATCTGAATCGAAAGTTCTTTTCTGGAATCGACTCCCAGGCCTACTTACTATACAGAATCCTTTTAAAGATAAACATACCCAGAGATATATGTACTTTGATGACTCTTGGTCTTCCCTAACACCTGTGTCACCTTAACAACAAAATTGACACTGCATTTAAGTTACAAATCTCAATTAAAATAGCCGGTCTGTCATTTTGTTAAATTTTGTAAACAGTGTTGTCTAAAAAGTTACAGTTTTATTGTAATAGCTATTTTAAATGTAATATAAATACACATCAGACATCAAATTCTACCCAAAAAATAACCCATCATATTTTTTTGTTTTACTGCATTTTATTTATATTGTTTCTTGATAAAATACACTTTGTTTACAAGTGCTGATTACAATAACTATATTACATTCACCTTTATTTTACATGAAGTATTTTACTTCTAAAAAATATAAAATAACGTACACAGTGGAAGCCATTCTAAATGGCCTCAAAGTTGTTTTTCCCCCACAACTATTGTTTCTGAAACATCGCAGTAGCAGGAAAATATTGAATCTATTAAAAATTCAATTGTTCTGTAGAGTAGAAAGCAGAAAGTAGGGGTAGTAGGTCATGCATTACAAATATAAAAGGAAATAAAAGCAGTAAATAACTAACAAAAGTTAAGCACTGCTTGTTTATAGCAGTGATGAAAAATGCAAACATTTCCAAGTATTCAGATCTAAACATAAGCTTTGGGACTAAAATTAAATTCAGTTCTATAAGACCTGCTATATTGTATAACAGAGGTATCACAGTTATTTTCTAATGTGTTTCCTGTGTGTTTACAGTAAATGCTGCATATGTTTATATTTATTAACATGTAAATGAAGATGAGTTTATAGTAACTGACTGACAAAACAAGAAAACGAAAGCCATTAAAAAATCCTCACACCCAAAACCATTCAGCACATCAAGCTAGAGTTTAAATTTTATTTTTACAACACAATCGGTGTAACCTGATGGAACCTTTCTTTGCAAGAATGTTGTCGTTCAGTAATGATTTAAGTGAACTGTTTTACAAGTCAAATAAAATCCAATGTGAGGGCACATCAATGCATTGCAGGCAAAATTACGAAAACATCAACAGACTCTCGGGGTCAGACTATCACAAGGGGCCTGGTACAAAACAATTGTAAAAAGTTTATGTACACCTTGGATAAAGGTATAACAAGACGAGACAGCCAATATAAAGATATAGTAAATACCCTGTTTCTTAAATGGTTTGTAAAATGATTCGTAAATAGACTTCTTTAAAAAATATATTACTTAAAATATATTACTTTGTTTAACTAGACAGACAATAAAACAAAATCTGATTATCTAGTCCACATATATTGACTTTGGTATATTACCAAGCAAATCTAAAATTATTTTACATTTCTTGCCTTGAAGGCAAAAGAAGAAAGACTGATTCAAAGATGCAACAACAACTATTGTTATATTACCTGTATCAAAATTTTAGCACAATTGTTTCAGGACAGAACATTTAATGTTGAAACATGATTCAAATGATTTGTTTTGACACTTTCTAACAAATAAAAACCCTTTGTAAGGTAGACAACTGTATATGTTAAGACAGAAACACTTTGTAAAAATGGATTTTAGTACACCTCAAAGAAAGTCATTATTTACAATATAAAACTAAACAAAAACATTCATATCCCTCCGTGTCGAAAGGTTTAACTTCATTGCTCATATACGTTTGCTATTGTCACTTAGCATTATTTTTCTTATTTTAACACAAAAGTCTAAGGTTATATGGAATGTCTACTATTCCACTTAGAGGCAATGTCACAAATGAGACGAAAACAGCTCAAACAATAAGACAAAGACTATTGAAATGATTAAGACCTGGTTTTGCTCCTGAGAGGGTACAATAGATTATTTGATTAACAAGTGCTTGAACTCTTTTCATCTTTAATAGTCATCATTTCTGAATTAGCAAAATCTATTCAAGTCCTTTGTGGTATTCCAAACATAAATAGTGCAAGCCTAATAAATCTTATTTAAGATTGTTTCGTCTAAATAAAATCAGATAAGGGACTTTAATGCTCTTTGAGATTATAAATATTGTAAATATACAAATTATTGCCATAGTCAATTAATATAAATCTTCTCTGATATTCTTCCCCTACAAAAACCCATCAACGTAAGAGAAGTGCTAGCATGTACTTGAAAGCCCTCCCTTCTGTTCCATAAATAACTTTCTTTAACAGTATCATATAAGCCTTGAAACAATAAAGGTTAATATATTAGGTTTACGTATTCACAGTAATTCTGCAACTGCTATTTCAGTTGTGTGGTTGAAATGTTTCAACTAACCGGCAAAGCTTAAATGGATAGTTCACCCATGAGTTTCTATCATCATTTGCTCATCCTCAAGTTGTTTGAAACCTGTATACTTTTTTTTTCTTCTGTTGAACACACAAAAATATATTTTCAAGCATGTGGGATGCCAAACAATTCTGGGTCGCCATTGACTACCATTGTAGTTTTCTTTACTTTTATGGTAGTCTATGGTGTCCCAGAATGGTTTGGTTACAAACGCTCTTCAAAATATTTGCTGCTGTGTTTAACAGAAAAAAGACATGTATACAGGTTTGGAACATTTAGAGGGTGAGTAAATAATGACGAAATTTTCATTTTGGGTGAACTATCCCTTTAAATATTTATATTACCAGTTTCAGCATGCTAGTGTGAATTGCGTGTAAAAGATAGTCTACAAAAACAGGGGGTGATCACAATTTTTACAGCTACAAAAATAGTAGTATAATGATTTTCATTAAAAAAAATATATTACAAAAATATAACAGAAAAAGAACAAGCCTTAATATTGCCACTATTCAATGAGTTGAGTTTAAACCAAGGTGCTCACTGAGAGAGAATTCATTTGCATTGCACATACTACACAGCCCATCTACCATGCAAAATGTGTTCTGTATGTGTGAAAAAAAAACTGAATAACAGCACAACAGCCGGCCTCTCAAAACAACGGATACACAACTAGCTTACCACATCAAGATTTACCGCTGGCAACATGCACTTCTGTTACCCTTAAAGGGATAGTTCACCCAGAAATGAATATTTACTAACCCTTCTGTTGAACATAAAGAAAGATATTTGGAAGAATGTTAGCAACTGACATTTCTGGGGCATAGTTTTTTTATTTTTCTGTTTAACACAAAATATATTCTGAGGAAAACAAAAAGTTATGTGGCACCATTCACCTTTTCCCAGAAATGTCAGTTGCTAACATTCCAAATTTCTCTCTTCGTGTTCAACCAAAGAAAATTATACAGGTTTGGAACAACTAGAGAGTGCGTAATTCATGACAGATTTTTCATTTTTCGGTGAACTGTCCCTATGATTGCTTTTTTCAATGGTCACTGTTCCTATTAATCATCACGACCACTATCGTACCACCAAACACGAGACACAAAGTTTGGATGGCCCGATGCAATCATCGTGACAAAATGCGCCACATCCCTTGCACATAATCATGGCCTTTAGCCGACAGTAGCACTTCGATTTGACGTCCTCCATCCCAGAGGTTTCGATAAAGGCTTGTTGAGGTGATGTCTCACCCTGGGTGCTCTGATCTAAGAGGTGACCAGCAGGTATGGCAGTTACAGTAACGGAAAAAGACATCATACTTCCACCTGCCGGATCGCCGCCGCTGCTGCAGGACACAGTTGAAGAGGTTGGAGTGTCGATGATGTTGAGTGTGTGTGGAACAGTCATGCTAATGGTTCCGCCGTACTGCGGGCCAATGGCGAGTTCTTGGCCGTTGTGTGTTTGGTGACTGTCCGCTAACTGATATGGCTCTGTGTTACCCTGTATACCGCTGCAGATATCAAACTGCTTTTTTGAGCAAGTTTCTTTGGTTCTAGTAGAAGTGCAGTCATCTTTGTTGGATAAACGGCAAGATGAAGATTCAGATTTCACGTTGGAACTGGGTGGTGGTGTGACACCCTGATCCGTGCTAAAATATCCCTGCGGTTCCACTTTGACCCTTGGGGAATTCCGTTGTTCTCCAGAGGAGCTTCCTATTGATTCGATTTTTTCTTTTACGCTCTCGTCTGCTTCTTTTTTCTCTTTCTTCAAGTTGCCAAGGGTTGTATTATTACCTGGATGTGGCCTTTTGCTGCTCTCGGATCCTCTACCGTAAGTGGAGACGTTTAGGAGGTAGTGTCCGGTCATTGCTGGCTTGGACTTCCACTTCCGTCCAAAGATGCCCGGATGGGTACTCACCTGCTCTTGGTTGCTCTCAGGGTGTCCTAACTGAAAGGACTGAAATTGGGAAAGCTGAGAGCTTACTGCAGATCTGCCTTGCATCGTAGATGAACCAGACGAAACTTGGTGCCCAAATCTACTGAGATCCTCTTGGTTCTCTTTTTTTAACCTAGCTGTGGTACTAATGTTTCCTGTATCTATGGCAGAAATGGCCACAGACTGAACCTCATTCTTGGATAGTGGCTTTGGGAGGATCTTCTCTATAGGAACATCTTTACCTTGAAGGAGCTGGGTGACCAGTGGATTATTTGCTGGGATTGTAGAACTAGACTTGGTCTTTGACAACCCCGACAAAGGCGTCTGCTGTGCTCTCTGGTTTTGTGCAATTGCGTTTGACGCGGTCAGGTTTTCTGGCTGATTTGAAGGTGCGATCGTTCCTCCACCACGAAGAATGTTATATTGTTCTTTCAGAATTGGGTTTAGTGTACCCGGAGTGGTTTGAGACCCCATCAAAGAGCGAGTTTGGTTTGCACAGAGGCCTTGAGTAAAACCAAGATCAGTGTGTCCGGAAGAACCTGAGGAGGGAAGAGTTTGTGAAGGAGCTTCGGGGACGGGAGATCCAGAGCTCTGTTTCGTGGGTGACACAGATTGACTTCTGCTGCTTGCTGGTGAAAATTCTTCAGACAGGGATCGAGCTGGGGAGGGTGTGGAAATACTTCCACTTGACCCAGTTCCTCTTGAGGAAGAAGAGCCGGCCGCTGCTGCAGCAGTGCGCTGTGCCCGCGCTAACTGGGCTTTTGCCTTGATGTCAGCTAGAGTGCGTGCTCCTGTGCGACCAGGCCGAACGCTAGGTGGTGTCAAGGGGATGGGAGTCCTTGGGGGTGTCTGCTCAATAGATGCAGGAGCAGAGAGAATTCTCGACACTGGTATCTGCGAGATTTAAAGAGAGTTTCAAAGTTACAGTCAAAGTTTCACTGTAGGTGAACCAGCATAGATGTTAAAGGACACATTTTTCTAGTAATGAGGAATAAGTATTTCGTCATTATTATATCAGAATATGAAATTAAATTCCTCATTACTGAACCAATCTTTGGCTAGTACACAGTCAACATTTCTGAGATTTCTAACCCAATGCGATACATGTGACATTAGAAACCAAATACAGTACATGTAAAATATCACACCTTTTGCTTTTTAATACACCTGTGAGGCTATTCTTACTTTAAGATGATAGACGACAGCTTTTTTTGAGAATTTGGAATCTTCTTAAGATAGAATTTAAGAATAGAATATTAGAATATTCTTAAGAATATTTGGGGAATTCAGCCTCCTACTTCCTAAATTTGGGTCCCAGAGAGATTGGGCCCCATCACAAAACTCACAGTTGGGATCATATAACGGATGTTGAGTCGCGGATCTGATTTTTCAGATCAGCTAATGTAAATGCACATCATAGTTTTGTTATGATAATAAAAGCAGTTTAGAGAATTTTATTTTATATAAATTGTGAAAATACCCTGAAGATGTCAACAGATTAATTTAACAGTTTTTATCTTCTAGGCTATGTTTTACAGTATGCAAGTATTATTAAAAAAACAATATGTATAACAAACAGATATGAAATAAACGTGCAGTCAGAGTAAACAGCTGACAAATGGATCTCTAGAGATTAGATTATAAATGTGACCGGTGTTATGAGGTAGAGATCATGGAGTAAGTACTGTCTCAACTGACTTTCTCTCGTCTTCTCAAATGCATTACTGAATCATGAGTGGGTGGCGCGTAGCAATTGCTGAAGTGGTGCGCGTTTGCGCAACATTGCGTTAATATTGTACTCGTCCAGATACTGGAGAGCGTGTGCACGCTAAACTCTATGATGAATAAATTTACAGTTAATCCGCCGGCAACTGCATTCCGAATCGTATAGCAAGATCCGTACGGATCACGGATCAACTGCAATCCGTTTCACTACTATCCTCCAGGCAAATACATTGCACACCTCTCGTACATTTGTTCTAATCCCTAACCAAATATGAGCAATAAGAAAAGTGATGTTTGCCTTAGTCATGAGCTAAGAAATAAAAATAAAACTTACTTTGAGGGGAGGTACTCTTTGTTCTACTGTTTCTTTAGCTGTCGCTGGAGGTGAGGTTTCTATTGGAGTGACCCGAGGCTTTTTCTCTATTCCGAGTTCTGTTTCCTGTTCACTGGAGAGTTTCCTCTTCAGATGTTCTGATGTGACAGCAGGTATCGGAGATCCAGGCTTATTCCTCTCCATTATGGGCTGTCCAACCTCAGCCACAGTGATTTCTGCTTTAGTGGTCGGTGTCTCCATTTCTTTCAAACAGGTGACCGCTGCTTCTAAAGGAGATGCTGGGGTCTTACATCTGATCTCATTCTCCTGTGTTGTTTCACTGGGTGCTGTGGTCTCCTCTGCTTTGTGAACGGGAGACTTTGCAGTCAATTCTCCCGTTGTTTCTTTCTCGTCTGAGGGTGATTTTACTTGCTCTGGAGCTGAATGTTTCACTTGCTCTTCATGGGAGGAATGTGTTACTGCTGTTTTCACATCTCTGGACCTTAACTCCATGTGGCTGACCTCCACCACTTGGCTTTTCTTTTGTGATTCTTTGACAATCTGTGGCTTTTCTGATGGGACTGTGCTTTTAGCTGGTTCAGGAACAACATCAGCCTCTATCAGCTGTGTGGATTCTTCGATAGTTAGTCCAGAGCTAAAATGACGAGCAGATTGAGATTGAATATGTGATTCTAAAACATCATCTAATGTACAATCAATAGTTATTTTTATGATTTGTGGTGACTTACTGTTCACCATAGTAGCTCTCAAAGAAATGCTCCTTCCAAGCCTCCACCTTCTTTTCTTTCTCAATTTCCTGTCGCATTCTCAGTCTCAACTCAGGTGTGAACTCACCTGAGATGACAAAGCATTTCAAATAAGGCAAATTGCATAAAATGTTGCAGATACATTTACTTATTAGTTCACCCAAAAATGAATATTCTGTCATCATTGACTCACCCTTTTGTCATTTCATATCTGTATAACTTTTCTTCTTCCACAGAACACAAAAGAAGATATTTAGAAGAATATTGGTTACTTGCCCCCATCCACTTGCATTGGTTTCGTGTCCATTAAATAGAAGTGAATTGGGTCCAGTGCTGTTCGGTTACCAGCATTCTTCAAAATATCTTCTTCATTTTTGGGGGAGCTATTACTTTGATGGTGCACCTTTGTAGTTACCAATGTCTTATGTAACCAATGTCAAAAAATGACCTTTTTTGCACATTTCAGTTTACTTCTAGCAAGTTCAATAAATCTCAAACATTTATGTTTTAAATAAATGTCTAAATATTAAATAACTGCCGGAATATTATTTGAAAAACTTAAACTTAAGGAAAATTTTAAATGTTGCCTGAATCATGTTAAGGCACTAAAAAAAAGAAACAAATAAATAATAAAATGACAAAACTAAACATGTCGAAATAAAAGCTCATTCGAAATATGAATAACTACAATAAAGCTAAGAACACTTCTAGTAAGCCACCAACACATCAACTGACCCTCTGCCAGCCTTTCTTTCCAAGATTGTGCTGCAGATGTAAAGAACTCATTGTTCAAAGTAGAACTGGTCACCTTCAACACTCCATCCATACTAGCCTACAACAAACATACCCAGAATTCCTCAGTAACAATCATCTTAACTTATTCATGAACCACAAACAAACAGGTCTCTTTTTCATTACCTGCTGGTCGACCTCTGGGAGCATCTTAAGGAGCTTCTGTTGACACTCTGTAGGCAACAGTGAGAACGTGTGCTTATTGATTAGTGCTCGTAGGTTGGTGTTGACGAGGATGGAGTCTGGTGTTTCAACATCTATCTCACACTTTGTACGCCTCAGTTGTCCTTAAAATCAAGAACGGTGGGATCAATTACAACATCTCATGCACGGATAAAAATGACATTGATCAGTGAGAAACGTACTGGCGCTGAGCCGACTGGAACGCTGAGACACCTTCCGGGCACCGGTCGTGTGGCACACGTCTGCTTTGACAGAGGACGATGAGCTGGATGTAGAATTCTGTGGACTGGCAGGGCAGCGCTCTGTCTGTTTGAGCTCCCAGGCTGTGGTAGACAGAGATTTGTGTCCAACTTAAAAATCTCACAAAAACTGTTTGTATGCTGTATAATGTGCATCAGGGGTCTCTGACCCCATACTAAAGATTGCAAAAGGTGTGTCCTGACTTTTGGCATTCTGCATGTTATCATTTTTCTTAAATCAAAATGTTCAAATCGTAAAAACAGCATAAAATGCTGAACGTACGTGTTTTGGAGGCAGATGTGTCGTGACTCATGTCTTTGACTGTCTTGAGGAGCAGCCGTGAACTTGAGTTGGTGGGAATTCCACACTGCCTCCGTTGATTCCTCTGTTGCTGCTGTTTAAGTGCCTGCGGGAAAAAAGTTCCCATAAATCCACACGTTACTATGACAACAACAGAGGGCCTCACTGGCTCAAGGTTAAACCATTAAACAGTGGTTAATATCACAGAAATATCGGGTGATGGTATAGTATGCTGCTAAACTGTAAGTGCAATGGTAAATAAAGGTCATATAAGTAAACAGGACTGCTTTTATATTGTACTTCCAGCTATAAAAAATATAAAAATGTCTTTAAGATTTTTTCCCAAACAAGTTGAGGTATAGGTGAAATTGTTATTAAAAATTGTTTAAGAAATGGAGAGGTGGAGCTTACATTGTTTAACGGTTGCCAACAATGTCACAACTTGCTGCAATAAAACAGAATTTAACTGATGTGCAGTAACTGGTGTTTTTAAGAAACTAAATGATCCATTTTAAAGTGTAAGTGTGACTCTTTTTATTAAGATGTTCTTTAATATGAGGCTTGTCATCTGTTCATTTTTATATCAATCAAATGAAATAAAGTACATTCTATCAAAAAAGTGTCTATTTAAAAATTACTTAACATAAAATGACTTATACCATGATATGAGATTTTGGTCATACCCCATTTCACAAGAAATCATAACGCATAGTTCTTTTGTTTACAGTAATTGTGATGTATACCCTGACACTAATTCATTATTTCAATGAAATGTAATTGCAGGCGTGAATGGCAGTACCTGTTTAAGGGCCTTCTTGCTGTGTTTCTGTGATGGGGACATGAGTTTGCTGTTGGAGACTGATGGAGATGCGCAGCGCGACTGTGGAGATGACGGCTGAGACTGCAGTTTCGTTGGCACTGAGAATCAAAGAAAAACAATAGAGTCGATGCTTGTTCATCTGTACATCTGTACACATATATTACCAACATTCAAACAAACTTCATTTAAGTCTATGATGACAAATTAAGGTCATTTCGATACACACGCTATACGAAATATGATGCAGTATTGCAAAATATTTTTTCCAAAGGGAAATCCCAATAACCAACCTAAACACAATGTATCTTAATGAATTAAGAATAGCACTCAAGAATAACACAAGTATTTCCAAAAGGAGGAATACCAGCAGCTACCGCTCATCAGGTCAGCTCAGGTCAACTTTATTTGCACCCGTAAGTAGACTTGATTTGCAGTGTTGTGGGTTCACATATACTGTACAGACATCACAAATATTAAACGTTGTATAATATTATATATATAATCATAATATAATTACATATAATTTTAAAAAAGTGCTTTAAAGTTCCGAACATCACAAAAAAACCTGCTTGGAAGTTGGACAAAAAACCATAAATAAACAACATACAAAATAGTCAAATGAACAAATAAGTGAATGAATAATGAACAATATGCTGCTGCTACGATTACTATTTCCTAATCTTTGCAGAGGTTGTTCTTCCTCTTTAACTCCACAATTTTGTTTTCAAGAGAATTAAAATTCACTAAAATATGAAACTGAAAGCCACTTACAGTTCTTGGTTCTGCATGAATTTGCGTTGTTTACGTGAATTTGTATTAAATATTTTAGATAACGTTTCTGCAAGATGGCTTGTGGTAAAGCAAGAGTTAGTAAGTGTTGGCTAGATAGCATTGTACTCCTCTTAAATATATGAGGAAGTAGTAATAATGGTGCAATAAAAAAAAAAAAAAATCCTGTGTTTTGCATTCTGAGGATGATTTGACTTAAAAGGAGCAGAGCTAAACCTTAGATTTGAGGTCATTTACACACTGTAACATATGACAGCTCACACATAATGATACAGAATTAAACAGTAATCATTTATAATATGATATGATTTATATTTTTCACAAGTTACATTTATTTTTATCTTTAAAATTGTATAAATTGTATTAGTGACAAATCAATATATAGGGCAGAACTGGTAATCAGCAGACGCTTGCTCAACTTTAAACTATCATCTTATCCGATTGGAACATTAACAGTGCAACACTCACAGAGTATACAATAATGTAAATTTATGAAAATCCATTCCTACATACTCATGTCTCACTTCCCTCTGTACAAGTGTACACATCTATATAACACTGCATTATTTTATACAAAAATAAGA
This sequence comes from Triplophysa siluroides, assembly GCA_006030095.1. Classification (NCBI taxonomy): domain Eukaryota; kingdom Metazoa; phylum Chordata; class Actinopteri; order Cypriniformes; family Nemacheilidae; genus Triplophysa; species Triplophysa siluroides. The sequence goes on from VCII01000657.1 coordinate 286,434, forward strand.
ATTGTCAGTTTGATTTTATGGTGACTTAAGATAATGTGTGTCCTTTTCCAAAGCTCGAACACAGTCTACTATTCCATCTTAATATGGAGACACAACCATGACCCAACTATTTCCAGTCTGATTTTGACAAATATTCTCGACACTTTGTGGCAATATAAAAACATCTGCATTAGCTTAGCCAGTCGTGTACATTATGGCAGGACTATCTGTTTGTTTTTGTCAAAGCTATTTGTAAAGTCATTATTTTTGCATAATTTTGCAAACCCTGATTGTGTTAGAGGTAGTCAACCAGAATCCTCTCTACCGCCGCGTTGAGTGCTGCCGTTGGGGAAGGGCGGCAGTTAAAAAACATTTACATGTGAAACTAGTTCGCGAAATTTCCGCCAGGAGGCGCAAAGGGACAGTTTGCGCCTTCAGTACTTAACCACATGTAGTGTGAAACAGTGAAATTCAATGTGATGAATTCATTATTACATGACAGGAGGCAACACATCAAAGATTAAAACAAGAGTTATTCACGTTTATAATATAAAAAAAGTGATATAGGCGGAGAATTTAACCAAATGTAGGACATCATTAGAACAAACGTGTTATGATCACAGAGGTTCATATAAAGATAATTTTTTTCTGCCAGTCTTAAGCGACTGCATGTGCCTGATAGTATAAGAACACACTATTATAATAAAAAAAGAAGTCTCTTCTATCCTTATACGAGCAAACTGTTGAACCGTTCCATACCACAGTTTAATACGTCCTTATATAACGTCCCGTATAACACACTTCACCTTGAAGTTTGACTTTCAGATTTGCCAGTCACATGTTACCTCTCCTCTTCCACCTTCCTCTGCGTCCATCTTTGCTGTTGCTGGTGGTGTTTTCTGTGCATCTGGAATCAGACATGTTATCGCTGCTGTCCTCCGAGGCCTCTTCTGACAGTTCCTTCATCACGTCTGCAGGGTCCTTCTGCTCATATGCAAACATAAACCATACACATCAGCAGTCAGACACACAATAAACTGAAACATTTGACAGGTTATGTGAATCAGATTAAAGCATGATTATGTTGATAATAATAAACACATGAAAACACATTGAGGACAAATACTGGAGGGCAAGGACTAAAGCAGTCTATTATTATTTTATGTATGAAATACGAGTTATATGAGTAAGCTGCAAACCTGTGCTTATAGCTTGCATGTTTCATATATCCTGTCATCAAGCTGTTAAAAAGTGGCTATAGCATTTATAGTTCTGTTACTCTATAGCTGCCTTAAGAATGTTCACCAACCTTCAGTGTATAGACTCCCATTCGACCTGGAACTTTGTAGAAAATTCCTTCCTCTCCACGTGAGTTTGTATGAAGCATGGCATTGAGACAGGCAAGAGGGGAAGTCCCACTAAAAAAATGAAAATCAGCAAGTTAAAGCTTCACACACTTCTCAACTTATTTGTTCCTCTACGTGAAAATATGTTCAAATAAAGAAAAACATTAAAATAATGTTCCATGTTAAATGTCTGATTGATTGTTAAACAACATTTTAACAACATTTGGCTTCTAATCTGGCAAGAACAATGTAAGATCAGTGTTTCTAATATTGAAACTGTAAAATATACAGAATATAGCCAAGACAGCATATCTCACATGGTTTTGTAAACCACACATTTTCATTCTCTGTCACATATTTTTAGAATTCTCTGTCTTTCGTGTTAAAGTTTGCTGCATTTGGATTATATTTTGAAGAGAGGGCTGTGAGCATTTTATGTCAGTAAAAAAAAATACAGATAAATTCACAACTGTATCACTATGTTCTGCAAATAAATAAAATACACAGGTGGCTTGATGTATTATCTGTTGCCATATTGTGGCTTTATGTTTGGATTTCATACTGATGTGTCCTGACACAATATTCACATTCTTTTAAGACACTTTAGTATAAAAGTTTGCATTAATAAAAGTTATAATGTTAATAGAAACGCCCAATACAAATATAAGGACAAAAATATCCTGTGAAACATTTTCAACATTTTTGTAATGTTATAGTACGCAATGGACTCTAAAATGTGCATAAGCGTATGGGCGAACTTCCGATGTTGTCAGGATATCGGTTTCCAGATTCATTTCTAAAATGACTTAACGTACCTAAACAATGATCGGGGAAAACCTAATGTCTTTCCAAATGTGCTTGTAATAAACACTAGCCAAAAAACTAGGTCTTATTCCACGGATAAAGAGAATAATCTCAAATTAAGCATTTTCTCCCACATGAGTCCATTATAAAGAATACGGAAAACCAAATAATCAAATATTAATTTTGATAAAGGACTTCTATGGAACAGAAAATGCTTAACGTGAGATTACTCATCTTATCAATAATAAAACGCAATAACAGCTTGTTCTTTTGACAACAGCTAGTGCTTATTACAAGTACATTTGACAGAAATGTGGTGTTCCCCTGTCGTTGTTTAGGTATGTTAAATCGTTTTAGAAATGAAACCGGAAACTGATATCCTGACTTCTGACAACTTCGGAAGTTCGTCACTACGCTTAAACACCGAGTCCATTCAATGGTCATGTAACAGGGCATACAGAGACAAAGGAGTTACACACATTCAGTAAAAAAAATATTACAGAAAATCTTCAAATATAAAAGCACAACCAGCCACTAACTAGTTTAGAGGACAAGCACTATAATAAAAGCCACAGCCACTAGGCCCTCGCTTTTGGGGTTTACAGAGTCCCTTGCATGCCGTGTCAACCAGTAATAGTTTAATAACATGCACAGGGATTGGCTTGTGGATTTTAGTAAGTTGGAGAGGAGGGTATATTTCTGTATAATCTTACCTTCTGGATGACAACAGAGACAAGAAACAAAAAAGAGATTTGATTATTAGATATGCTGATGGTATAATTGGTATAACTGTAACCTGAACTGAAGATAAAAAAAGCAAAGAACTGAGACGTACACAGATTTACGGTGCATGTGGAAAAACATGGGAGAATGACCTCACCTTATCTCCTTAAGCCTTTCTCTTTGAATCACTTGTAGGATCTCTTTATGACTCATCGGCGTGTTGGGGTACTTCTCGAGCACCTGGGAACAGTGTTAGGAGAACAAGTAAGCAATGTAGCAATGACTCACGGCTCACGCTATAGTAGAGACCACAAAGAAGCCAGCAGGGGAACGGATGGTCTTTTTATAAGTGGGTTCGATTAGACAGTAGTGGCATTGGTTGGTCGCAGTGTAAATCGTATCGGTGTCTGAAATACATCGGGCTAGAACAAAAGATTGAAATGGGGTGGGGTTTGGTTAGTGAATAATGTAAGAATAATGAATAAAGATGCAAAATGTCTTTAAGTATGAAAAATAGGTGTTCGTAATTGCATTCTCCGCAGTTGTTGCATAGGTGAGCAACATGCAGTGAGACATTTGATTTTTACTGTTGTGTCTGAGAAATAGAGACAAAATCAAGACATTCCTGAAGATCTGCAGCTTTCAGACACATATGAAGTCAGCAGCTGGATCAAAGCCCAAGACCTGCTCCTTCCCTGCTGTGTTAGAGTTCTGACATGAGCTTATTCCATTTGAGCTATCCTGAATTATTACTTTGGGAATACATCACATCAATATTCCACGTATCCATATTTTGCTAGAAAATTCACTTTTTTGGTGTTAAACACGTACAGAGGCCTTTAACAGTACTGTATTTTAACATGTACAGCCATAACTACAAATGTAAGGATTTCTGTACATTTTTTTTATTTCATTTCCTAAACTCATGTAACCAACTGGTCCAACAGTTGTGGTGGGTGTATGACATCTATTACTCTCATATTCATACAAGTGTCAAAACAAAGTGTATAAGAACATGTTCCATTAATACATAGAAATACTTTTCACTGTCATTTTAGCAGTACTATCTTTTACATACAGTTGACATCAAGATTATAAGTTTTGTATGAGTCTGTATGAGTCTCTCAATTGTCCCTATTGTGAAAAGGTGTATCATTCTCAACATCATAGTCACGGTTGGGAAGGGGTCATACATGCAGAAGATGCTGGTAAAGCGAAGAATGTCAAGCACATGGAGGATTTTTCAGAAGAGCAGCAGGCAGGAGAAATAAGGGGCCTTCCAGGTAACATTGCACGCCTAGTATTAAGACTCTAGGGTACGAAACTTTTGAACTATGTTTTTTGTAAGTTAACGTATTATTGTGACTTGTGCACATACTGTATAGTCACTCAGGGGAATACCAAATGAAACTCGAAACACAATGTTTTTAACCCTTGTTTTCTGGAAAATATTACGATTCTACAGATGCAAACTTATCCATATATGTAACCTAAACTGTATATCTGCATAAAGACGAGCAGCCTTTATTTTAATGCTAGTTTGTTTGCTTTTATGATCTAATATAATACTTTTTATTTTAGGTTGTAAGTGTCCATATACGTCTAAGGGGGCAGTATATTATAAAACAAACTTCTGATGATGGTCAGACAATGCTTTGTGAACTCCTTTTGGCTCATATAAGAACTAAACTTGACAGCTCTAGCTGTAAACCAAGCCACGTTTGCGTTTGAATTGGTTTGAATGCGTTAAAGTCTTTACCTACTGCTTTATGCAACACATGACAGGTGCATCACATAAAACGGAATGATGTAACGTTAAGTCTTTACTTAGAAGACCATTATAGGCTATATCTGAATAAATATACTGTTACAATGTCAGCCTGTATTGTTGAACGATACAACCTGTCCGGTTGGTTTTAAGTAACATGCAAAAGGACTTGTTTTGGCTGAACTGATTATGTCAAGTCCAACGACAGACATGACAAATAGTAAACACAACGTTTGACAAGCGCTCAAAACATCGCTATATATCTAGCCAACACGTTTAACCGGACTGCAACTGTGAGTAGTTGCTATAAGAAACAATTTGAGTTAAACCACCGAGTCATATTATACTGTCTCCGGTAGGTTAAAGAAAATAACGACATTTTTCGAATGTTTAGGTGAGCTAAGCTAACAGGCTAAACAGCCAAGTGTCACTAGTGCAAGCGCGCTTAGCTGCCTCGCGTAAGCTAGCAGCAGAAGACGCAAACGTCAGCTTACGCACGCTCTTTCAAAGCACTACCCGGACGAAAAAGTTGTAAAATAAAAGGTAATTTTCGATAAAACATTTTATTTGTTCTTATGTCACGCTTTCAAAGCGCACGGATGCAAATGCACTCTCATGTCTAACCGAAACCAGGCCCCGAAATGCATACGCAATACTTCGACTACAACAGCGGGTCATGAACTCATAAACACAGTTGGACAAGTGGGAGCACAAGGCGAAAACAAACCAAACAATCACGCAAGAAGTCTGCAGTTTTACCGTTTTGGCGGCCTCTGCCCACGTCCTGCCCTTTTTCTTCTTCTGTCTTTCCGTCATGCCTGCGGTCGCTTGCGAAAAATCGACCAGTTTTGAAAGGGCGCTGTAGAAACTGTTGATGTTGCTTTAGTTACCGTGCGAGAGCTACCATCTCTGCCATATTGGGCTTTTACTGTAAGAGACATATCATGTGACCCTCTGGGAAACGTCATCTTACTGTACTATGACAGTACAGGGGAAAGCACCTACCTCGGACTCTCGCTATTGTTTTTTATTTATTTGTATAAACGTTTCAACTTATCCACTGTACTCGAAACACACAAGCACATACATAATACACACGATACCATGTCTTCATGCTTATCAGTTAACATTACAATTTAAGACGTTTAACAGTGGCTAAATATAAACAAGATAACATCGTTATGGTAGTTAATGGGTTAATAGGTGGTAAGAATATATATACAGTATGAATCCACGTAAACATGACCTTGAAGTTGCATATTAATTACTTATATGGAAAAGAATGAGGAAAAGTCTAAAGCTGCCTATAGATGCTTTATGCCATTTTTCCAATGCTATGCATTTTATGTATTGTTATATATTGTACCACATGCTTTATAGCACTGGAAAGTTGATCATGAATTCAAATTAAGCATGCGGTTTATAGAGAAAACACCCACATAATGCAAGCTTGCTTGATATACACCGAGAGAGTTAATTTCTTAACATACATTTATTGTTTGCATTTCCGTTCAAGATTGACATCACAAACTATATCAGCATACACTAGCTTTTTCAAGTATACAGGACACAATTGTGCTTAAAATTGCAAATCCAAAGCTTTGATGCTAAAAAAATCAACATGATTAGAAAAGACAGATGGCCTTGCTTAAAGCTCGTGAAATAGCAAAAAATAAGGAACGGTGCTTTCTATACTTCTATTTCTCGGCTGATTAAACTGTACAGGTTCAATTTTCATGGGTTGCAGCGCAAGCTCCCATTGCAGATGTTGGGCATTGAGTACCAGTGGTCAAAGAGCTGGTTGATGAAGCAGATTGACTTGGCCCTTGGTACCTTGGGAAGGAAAGATCAAGGTTTAAATGTGGACAATTCATTGTGGCTTTCTGGGTTCTGTGAACAGTGCCATTGGTATATGAGAAACATGCAGGATGCTCACCATGACCTAGCTTTCATGACACGTGATGCAGTAGTCCTCTTTCTATAATGGCCAAAGTCACGTATCAAGTCTTGTGTCCTTATCTCTGACCTCTGAAGGTCCAACGGAACCATGGTGGGTGGTGAAATGTCCAGTTCCAGAAGCATAACGTTCTCAGCCTGTGTCAACATAAGTTGATTTTGTTAATTATATAACAAGTACTCTGCACTATGTCATAATAATAGCACTATGTAAATGTTCTTAGTGAGCCACTTATATCACACATTTTTTATTTTCACAATTACAATACCAACCCTGTATCTAGCAGGAGACCCGGTTGCCACAGCAACTTGTGCATACTGACTAATTGGTCTCTTGTATCCTACAACTGAAGTTGGTCTTCGTCTGATAAGAGGCGAGTTACTGAAAAAGAATAAAAGAAAATAAAGTAAAGTAAAAGAAGAACATAAAGTAAATGTCTTGGAATGTTGATAAAACATGATTAGTCGCTCACTTTTCAGAGGGGAGAAGTGGTAAGATTTTCCACTGGTCTTCCTCGCTGTCAAAGTGGAGACGATTCATGATCTTATTCTTTTCCTCAGGAGGAATGAAGTTCTCAATAATCAGATTTCTGGTGAAGATAAAAGGATGAGATAATGTGTTTTTGATACATTTTTTCAAGTTGAATTAATTAACGTATGAGTATTAGGACATACTTGAATTTCATCTCTCTTGTCAACTCATTCACGGTTTGCTCTAGCTCTTGCCTCATTGTTACATGTTCATTGATGATATCCCCAATCTCAGACCTCACCAACTGCAGCTTACTGTAAAGCTGTGAGATGAAAAACCAATGCAATGTTGAAAGAGTTTATTAGGAATTAGTTTAACCATTACTTATCTATTAAGAGACGCTAACAATTTGAAAGCAAACACCGAACCATTAATAAAATAAAGAAAAAAAAGCTAAGGGAAATAGACTTCAAAGCAATGTAACTCCGATCTAATTTAATAACTTTTGTAACTATATTTCTAAGTTATTTACTAAGCCCCTGTAATGTAGTAAACATGTCTTATAAAAAGTATGAAACATATATTAGCAACATAAATGTAACATTCTGTTGGCACCATTTTTCCAGCGGAAGGACGACTTTACGCGATTTTACTTTTATGACAGTTGCTGAAAAAAATTAAGAGACCATTTCAAAACAATTTTCAGCTTTTCTGAATTTACTTTTTATAGGTAGAATATGTATGTGTCTTTTAAGGTAAAATTATAAATGTTGTTTCATTCTGAACTACTAACAATATTTCTCCCAAATTTCAAAATAAAAATATTGTTTCTGCTTTCATTTATTTGCAGAAAATGAAAACTGAGAAAATATGCTCTGTATTATCTGTATTAACAACAACTTTGTATTCACTTCTAAACAATACAACAGTAATATTTGTACATTTAGGAAGTTAAAAAAAATGTATAACATGTTTTCATGTGTGATGTGTCCTTGTGTCTTTCACATTGCTGTTGGATGATTTTCTGTCACTCCTGAGGATTTTGTTGAAAATGGAATGGCCTCAACACATCTAGAAATGCACTAGCTTCAACGCTTATGTTTTTTTGTGTTACAAATACATAGAGTTCTGAATTGTATGACCTGGGTTGTGTTACTACACACCTTTCTAAGTTTCTTGGTCTTTAATTCCACCTCTTGCTGTAGAGTGGAGAACGTCTCTTTCAGTTCGATTGTCTCTTCATCTTGTTCAAACATCAGCTGCTGCATATCTCGTTCCATTCTCTCCTTGAGGGGTTTATTACACATAAACATAAACATAAACATAAACACAAACACATATCAGATTCTGATATTTGAAATGTATTTAAATGATTATGTATTACAGCTATCCTGTGGTTAGTGCATTAAAGTTATTCTGTGGTTGGTCCATTACTGCTATTACCTGCTCAGCAATCTCCTGCCTCTTCAATTCCAGCTTTCTCTGCTGTTCGTTGGTGTGATCAATGATGGTTTTCCCTCCAACCAGAAGCATACTTTCCATAGCCTACACACGATAGAGACATGCAATATTTATTTAATTTGAGTTTTTGTTAGTAAAATTTGGGGGTAGACGAAAGATGAGTGGTCAAAAACTAACCTTGTACTTTTCAATCATGGTTTCCATAGCTTGTTGCTCTTTCATCAGCTCTTCCACAGTTTTTGTTTTCTCATCTAATGTGCCGAGTTTCCTGCTAAAATCTGGCGTGTAATTGGCCGAGCCCATTTGCTGCTTCCACCAGTATTCCTCCACACTTTCTTCTCGTACTTTCTCCCCAATCCCCACATCTCCATCCATCTGAGTTTCCACTTCCCCAGTACTCAAACTTCTCTTCATCCGCATACTATTTCTCCTCCGTCTTCTCCGTTCTTTGGCCAGCATCCCTCGTTCCTCAAGCTGCACCTTCAGACGAGCTATTTCATCCTGGAACTCGCGCAGCAGTGCATCTTTGGGGTCCTCGTTGATCTTTGGCTTGTTCTTAATGTTCTTCGCTCTGTTGGCGTACCTCAGCGTGGTAAGAGTTTCATCATAGTGGCATGAAGATGGTCCGATTGTGGCTACCATCACCGTTTTGGAGTTGCCTCCAAGGGAGTCCTGCAACAGGCGAGTGAGTTTGGAGTCCCGGTAAGGAACGTGAGTACTCTTCCCATCCACCAAGGCCGAGATAACGTTTCCGAGGGCCGAAAGAGACAAGTTTATTTTTGTAGCTTCTTTAAACCTCTGTCCCTCCACTCCTGACTTGCTTTGGCGCTCGCTGCCTGCCAGATCCACCATGTTTAACTTTCCAACACGAATGTGATCCTCACCATCGATGCCCATCTCACTGCATTCGATAGTGATGATGAAAATCGCATGTGATCTTGAACTACGATCATTCATTTTGGTGTATCCAACAGACCTTGACTGGTTTCCCAAGTTCATGACATGTTCAATTTCCTTTATGTTTTTAGTCACCACGGATGATAGATCTTTGACATACACACCCAACTCTGGATTCTCCTTGAGCTCCAGTTTTTTATTGTTATCCTTGCACAGGAGATCTCGTATCTCTTCTTGATATATCTCAATATAAGAGACTCTCACAAGGTACTGTTGATTCTGAGATCTGGATATATGATTGAAAATCTGCTGGAACGAATTTGGGATGACTCCCCGTTTCTCAGGGTCTGTGGGCACACCTTCCATTGTATATGTTTTGCCAGTGCCAGTTTGACCGTAAGCAAATATAGTTCCATTAAACCCAAGCAAAACAGAGTCAATAAGGGGTTTACACGCATAATTAAACAGCTCGTTTTGTTTGGAGCTGGTGTCATATACAGCATCAAACGTGAATGTTTTCATGAGGGTTGCAGATGTTTTGGGATTACGGACGCTCACCTGTCCCCGTCTGACGTCTACTTCAACAATTCTTTCATGATTCATCGCTTCTTCTTTCTTGTTTAATGGGCGGCACCGCACCACCACCCTCACTGCCTCTGTTTTTTTCCCCATCGACATGGACCGTGGCCGTGGTCGCAACGGGCTGTTTCTCCTCATCATCCTTCTGATGATAATTTGCAAATCTTTTGCGCCTTAGATCTTCTGCTGTGTTTTATATAAACGTACGGGAAAATAAAAGCGCAACGATCAGTCATAAAATACGCAGGTTGCTATGAAACTACTAAAACAACCGAAAGCAATTTCATCATATTAATATTGTCCTAGCGCTGTACATCTTGGTCCAACGCCCAAGGTGATGCTCCATCGTAACATTCCGCTCCATGCGTTGAGCTCCACAGATACCGAACATCGCCCATCTCCGTCTCTGTCGGTACACACCCTGCTCCGCCACAGACAATAGACAGAGTGCGCTCACGGGCGCGCAGAGCCACTGATAGGTAGATTATCATTTTTTTCTCCCTGCGTGGGATGCTGACGCATTCTAAATCGGTTATAATGTTGCCATGATACATGCTAATTAGAGTATTAAAAGTTCAAATAAAAGCGTCTTAGATGGCTAAAACAGCTAAATTTGCCAGATATGCAGTAGTTCAGAATTAACATTAATTACGTTGACGAATGATTATAATTCTTTGTTGACCTCATCATTTGTGTACATCTTGGATTCTGTGTTTTACAAAGAGTGAAAATCATTCACGATAAAACACTGATTTTTTTGTTACAACATAATGATAAACAAAATGAGAAAAACATATTATTTGGTTCTTTTTTTAATAAATAAATAAATAAAAGATTGTTTATTTTTTAATTACAGTTAATCTATAAATATAGATACAATGATAATGGACGATTAAATGATGTGCACTTAAATAGGCTAGACATCTAATCGCTGTCCATTTAAAACACAATGCAACTGTTTCGCTACTCTTACATTATTTTCTTGCTCGGCTCACTGCAGATTCACGTTCCTACTTTTGTCATTTAATTGCAATAAGACATTAAAGAATTTGCTTTTTATCTGACCATGTGACTCCAGCATACAGTAATATTCCGCCAATGGGACGCATGGGAGTGCGTTTCCCCTCTCAGACCGTGTGGAGAAGTTTACCGGTCCGGGTGCAAAGTCTTACATGTCGTGTAACTTTTCGTGGGTTTTCTCGAGCGTCTTTAATTCTGCACCACACTGTTGACAGCCGACGACACTCGCCGGTTTGTCTCATTGGAGATGAATGAATACTTCGCCGAACAGAATTCTTTACTGCTTCGGACAACTGAGAGTTATTCTAGTTGTCAATAGCGACGGCTTACACGTTTATTTTTCATAAATTGGTTCGTTCTCTTTTATATATGGGTAGCTTTCACATCATGGACATTTAAACGGTTGCCTTCACGAAATGTAAATTATTTTAAAAACTTTTCTCGGGACTAATTTATTATTTTGCGCGCAGGACACAATTATGGGTTTGGGACAGAATCGGGCACGGTTACTGTGCATGCTCTCTTTAACTCTTGGATTTTTTATAGTTGAAGTTGTGGTTAGTAGAATAACAGCATCTCTCGCAATGTTGTCAGACTCTTTTCATATGCTGTCGGATGTGATAGCTTTGGTGGTGGCTCTGATCGCTATGAGCTTTGCAGAGACAGCTCGCGCCACAGATAAAAATACTTACGGATGGATCCGCGCAGAAGTCATGGGAGCTTTAGTCAATGCTGTGTTTTTGACGGCTCTTTGCTTCACTATTTTATTAGAATCCGTCGAGCGCTACACAGTGCCTCATGAGATTGAGAATCCACGCATTGTCATTTGGGTTGGCGTTGCTGGTCTACTTGTGAATGTGTTGGGTCTTTTCCTGTTCCACGGACACGCGGGGTTCGGTGGGCACGGACACTCTCATGGTGGGCACTCTCATGCTGGACACTCTCATGGTGGGCACTCTCACAAGGGACATTCTCATGTGCACAAGAAAAATCAACAAGATTATGAAAAACCAAAGGCACGTGAAGAGGAGCACAATCTTATGATAAACAGCAGCATGTTACAAGCAGATCAAGCTGCCGAGCTAAAGTCAGGTAGGTATCATACTGCAATTTTATTAGAATAAGTTCAGTGTTTTTATCTTATGAAAACCTGGAAATATTAGGGAATTCTAATATTGTGGTTTCCATGCCTGAAAAGGTGAGAAATAGGCCTTTTAAAATCTCAAAGGTATAGCATGCTCAGCTTGATTATATAACTAAATTATAGTATGTTTACAAAAATAGAATTGCACTTTAAAAATATAAAAAATGACTTAAAAAGTCTTGAAAATCTCTTTTATTCTTGGAATTTTATCATTCAAATAATTCGACTGTGTTTGTTGTCCCTATTTGTTTCTTTGTTTATTTTCCCTGTATAATGCTGACTTGGTTTTTCCTTCTTTTCCAGACAGTTTAAACATCAGAGTATCTGCCACCGGCTCATTTGAGGATCTGGATCAAGGTTCTGAGTCAGCGTCCCAGTTGAACATGCGTGGTGTGTTCTTGCACGTGCTGGGAGATGCATTAGGTTCTGTAGTTGTTGTGGTCAACGCCCTGATTTTTACTTATGTGTGGACGCCTTGCCATAGCGAAGATATCTGTTACAATCCCTGCAGCACCGGGCACTTCGGTGAACACCAGTGCGTTAATGCCACCGTGTTGAGCATATCAAAGTCATCCAACAGGGACCACAGAAACGTTTCCGTGGCTGGGCCATGTTGGGTGCTCTACCTAGACCCAACACTATGTGTTACTATGGTGTGCATTTTGCTCTACACAACTTTTCCTCTATTGAAAGAGTCGGCTCTCATCCTCTTGCAAACAGTACCCAAACAGATTGATATGCTCAAGCTGAATGGTAAGCTGAGGAACCTGGATGGTGTCCTGGCCCTTCATGACCTGCATATCTGGCAGCTGGCTGGGAATCGCATCATTGCCACTGCACACGTCAAATGCGCAGATCCGGCCTCTTACATGGACATAGCCAAACGCATTAAAGCAGTTTTTCATGATGAAGGGATACACGCCACCACTGTTCAGCCAGAGTTTCCATCCATTTCCGAAGAATATGGTGACTCCCGGTGTGAGCTTTCCTGTCAAAGTCAATGTGGCTCTAAGTTTTGTTGTAATCCATCCAAAAGAGCTAATCCAGAGTCTGATTTGGTCACGAGTAAAGAAAAGTCCTGCAGGCATAATGAAAGTCACAGGCACAATGTAGCATGGGGTGATCAGAAGGAACTGGATGATGCTATACACACAGAGATAGAGTCTACTGTTTAGGTTAAATACTGCATAGCAATAGCTGTAATATTGAGTAAGTTGTGGAAGTTATGCTTAATGCTGATTATAAGAACTGTGTCAAATTAGGTATCAAATCTGCTTATTGCTGAATTTGGAAACTGGGTTTGAGAGGGGTTTTGTTTAAGAAACAATATTTCCATGTTCATGTATTTTAACCTGTAAAATCCAAAAAACTTGTTTGTCGAGAACATGGTTTTGTTATTATTGCGTTCCATACAGTAGATACAGGTATTAAAGGTCACACAATATATTTGCAAATGAAGAGATTTGGTGATGCAGATATTTATTTTTTATAAATAAGTTTTAATGAATAAATGCAAGAATACACAAATTATTTTAGTGTGTTTCACTTTTAAGCACTTTTGCTACTAGGCACCGAAAATACATTGTGAGAGAAATTATGACATGCCAATAAAAAATACAATGTGAACAATCTTTTGGCATTTATTTGTGTCTTAATTGTATTCTTTTCATTGGCCACCACACTGTAAAAAAGTCCCATAAAAAAAACAGCGGGCCTAATATTTTGCCAACTTGGGCTCCAGAAAAAAATATTTAAAAATCATATACAAAAAAACAATACAATTCCAGATAATTGCAGTTTTTTTACAGTGGAGAATTGTAAAATTACTAAGACACATCAAGGCAATTTTCCCAGCTGTGTGTGGTTTAACATCTTATCCTAAGGATGTATTATAAGATACATTGTCTTCTTGTGGCAGATGGAACCTAATAATCTGTTGCTTGGTAGATGAGTCATGCATATGGTACCATGCATTGAGTTGAATGTAAAATGTAGCGCTCAGGGGTGTTTGCTCATTCAAAATGACAGCATGCTCCTTGCACAGCTGTATAAACACGCCATGTCTTGAATGGACCTTGGAACTGACTGCACTCATGTATACGGGTACAAACACTGTGATAAGTATTTAATGACTAATTTGAATACTTTATATAGATTTTCACTCTTGCACAGCCATGTGGAGGATCAGGGGGCGGTTGTTGTGAAACAACAGTATTGGGAGGAGAAACACAGCGTGGTTTAACTTAATGAGAGCTGTGTGATGCAATCAGTAAAGCAGTGTATGGGGCCCTGTTTCAAAACAATGGAGAATGGTGCTTATTCACTCATTGCACAGTCCTCAAATCAATTCTCCAGGATAAGAGACCTAAAGTGATGTCCAGGAGATCTCTGTTTAATACAGTAAATAAAATCTTGCAGTCTCCTGATACCCTACCTTCACATTTATATTCTAGTGATTTATGCAACAAATGTATGACTTTTTTTAATACTAAAGTATAAAAGATTTGTCAACAGTTAAATCCTCAAAATAATCCATCATGTGATTTGCTGCACTCATCTTGCCACGATCCTTTGCTGTCATTATTTTATAGTTTTGAACTTCCAACTGTTGGTGAAATATTGAATCTTTTTCGACAAGCAAAGTCTTCCACCTGTCGGTTAGATCCACTTTCCACTCACTTGGTCAAAGCATGTGTATCTTCTCTATCTGGTACCGCCAATGATATTATAAATTCCTCTCTCATGTCTGGTGTGGTTCCTTCATCTCTTAAGGTTGCTGTAATAATTTCCAAGACCCAAGAAACCAGGAATTGATCCTAATAATCTGGCCAATATTTGCCCAATTTCAAATAGACCATTTCTTTAAATTCTTTTGGAAAAGGTCATAGTCTCTCAGGTTCACTCCGACCTTTTAAAGAATAGCCTGTTTGAAGAATTTCAATCCTGTTTTCGCACAATGCGTAGTACAGAAACTGTCATGGTAAAAGTTGTTAATGATCTGCTGAGGGCAGCTGATTCCGGACTCGTGACCATCCTTATTTTACTCGATTTAAGCACAGCTTTCGATACCATATCTCACCAAGTACTTTCAGACGGACTATCCTCTATAGGTATCACTGGTGTCCCTCTTAGCAGGTTCTGATCTTATTTCTCCGGGCGCACCAAATTTGTCCATCTTAGAAACTTCAGATCATACTCGTCATTTGTAACCACTGGTGTTCCTCAAGGCTCTGTCTTGGGCCCTCTTTTATTGAACATCTATCTATTAACTCTTGGTTATATTTTTAGGAAATATGGTATTCGCCTTCATTCCTACGCAGACAACACTCGAATCGACCTGTCTTCCAAGCCAAATTCTACTCTTCCTTCTTCCTCTCTCCTGGATTGTTTAGTAGAGATCAAATCCTGGTTTTCACATCATTTTCTAAAGTTAAATATCGACAAAACAGAGATCCTCCTCGTTGGTACTAAATCAAATATTGCAAAATTCAATAGTTTCTCACTCTGTATCGATAATTCTGTAAACTCTCCATCCTCTCATATTAAGAGTTTAGGTGTCGTCTTTGATAGTACACTGACTTTCGAAAAGCAAGTGAATAATATTACTCGGTCTGCTTATTTACATCTGTGAAATATTAGCCGTCTTCGTCCTTTCCTTACATCCAATTCCACAGCTCCGCTCGTATATGCCTTAATAACTTCCCGTATTGATTATCGTACCTCTCTTCTGTTTGGGTTACCGCACAAACCTCTTCATTAACTTCAATTGGTCCAGAAGTCAGCTGCCGGTATAATCACTAGAACCTCTTCCATTGAGCATATCTCTCCAGTTCTCTATCATTTACACTGGCTTCCTGTTAAATATCGAATAGAGTACAATATTCTTCTTCTCACTTTCAAAGCTCTACATAATCTTGCCCCCTCATATCTCTCTGATTTGCTTCATATCTACACCCCAAAACATACTCTTAGATCCTCTTTATCTAATTCCCTAACTTTCTGTTCGTTTAGTAACCATTGGGTCTAGGGCATTTAGCTGGGCTGCTCCTCATCTCTGGAACTCTATTCCTCTATATCTATACAATAACTTTCCTGTAGCTCAGTGGTAAGAGCATTGCGTTAACGTGGGTTCGATCCCAGGGGATTGTACATACCTATGTATAAATGTATAGGATAATGCAATGTAAGTCGCTTCGGATAAAAGCGTCTGCCAAATGCATAAATGTAATGTAAATGTAAAGTGACTGTTTGATCACTTCATAAAACGTAGTTGTTTATTAGCTGTTCCTGATCATTCTTAACAGTCAATAATTGCTGTATGTTGTATTGGTGCTCTTGGTTTTAGATTAGTTTCCTGGTCATTTTTAACAGTCAATAATTGTTGTTTGTTGCATTGCTGCTCTCCGTTTTATAATTTCAACTCAATTGTAAGGTGTAATTGATTGTTTTGAAACGCTCCTTCAAAAATGTTTTATTATTATTATTACTGTTAGTGTAACTAACAATTAATAATTGATTGACCGTTATTGACAGCTATGTGGCAATCAATGTTTTAGTTTATCTACATCTGTCAAATTGTTGCTTTATTATAAAATAATTAGTATTATCAAATATTATGCATAAAAAATAATTGTCATTTAAACTCATTGAACTGTTGTACAAGTAAGGGCTGTGGATCTGCCATGTTTCATCTGTGGTCCTGGTGAGTTAATCATGTGAGAATGGTCCCGAGTTGAATAAGGATGACTAGATAAACTATTTGTGAAAGTACAACCTTTACAATGAGACCACTGTAACGCACAAGAACAAACTGTTACATTGGCTACCGATTGCCGCTCGCATCAAATTCTTTTGATGAAGCTTTGCTTTTGGCTTAATAGACTACCACTGGTTCTGCACACCCATACCTACAGTTACTATTTCAGACGTATACCCTCCAGATCCTTGCGCTCTGCGAGCGAACAACGTGTTGTGGTGCCATCCCAAAAAGGCACCAAATAACTTTCATGTACCTTTTATGGAACTTATCCACGATAGTGGAATGATCTGTCTGTTTCTATAAGAACAGCAGAATAGCCATCTTTAAGAATCGGCTTAAGACACATCTCTTTCGTCAACACCTGACACAATAACACAGACTCCTTTTTCTATACGTGTTTTTTTTTTTTTTGGCTGTAAGTAATGTATTGTCTATACGTTTTTATTTACACAGCTTAGTGCACTGTGTTAGGCAAACTGAGGCCAGTTTTATGGCACTTATGCATTGCTGCCCTTTTGTTGCACTGATTGCTTTTGCCATTGTTATACCTCATTTGTAAGTCGCTTTGGATAAAAAGCGTCTACTAAATGATTAAATGTAAATGTTAAAAAGAGTCAAAATGTCATTTGGAGATAAAAATGGTAAAATCATTATATTATCTTGCTTTTAGATGTCTTACAAATTATATATAAAAAGTATTTTTTCAGTGCTACAATAACTGCTTTGGCGTATTATGAATAATTCATATAAAGTTTAGATACAGTTGAGCAATTTTGATGCATTGATTTACAAGATGTATTTGTTCATTCTTGGCCATCTTGTGGATGCACATCACATTGCAGGCTGTCCAACCGATTTGGAGATGTTTGCAGAACTGCAACTGATTGCACTTATTCAATAAATGTCATGTCAAGAATTTGAATGCAGGTATTAAACACGTCTTGTGTGGCGTCTTGTGGTGCCATCCCAAAAAGGTAAAAAATCGCTCTCACGAACCTTCTCGTGATCGGTCCCACATTTGTGGAATGATCTGCCTGCTGCTACAAGATCAGTAGATTCTGTGGCCATCTTTAAGAATCGATTGAAAACTCATCTCTTCTTTCAGCACCTGATCGATAATTTCTGATTTCTATATCTTTTCTACTCTATCTATAAAAAACTTAGCTCTATACACTGTAGTAGGCTTTGTGAGATATGTTTTTATTGCACTTATGCTTTTTGTTGTCCTAATGTTGACCCAATTGCTTCCATTAATTACCCAACTTGTAAGTCGCTTTGGATAAAAGCGTCTGCTAAATGACTAAATGTAAGTAACTCTGGCACATTTTTTACTTATATATAATATAAAATAACTAGATAGATTGCATGAAAAAAAATCTGTTTTATTGATATGGCAGTAAATTGACAAGTTACTAAAATTATAATACATATATAATACAATAAATAAATACAATTGTGTCAATTGAAAAACACTTGATGATTTTAGAAACATTCTCAAATCATTGTGGTATCATCAGATTTTATCAGACCTTTTATGCTGTCATTCAATTTAGACATACCAAATACTTAGCCATTCTTTAATGTTCTTAAATGACCACAGTTGAACCTTGGTATTTGCAGTTAATTTATTCATTATAATTAATCCGACAAAACGTGGGCTTTATTATAATAATAGCATTTTTAATTTTTTAAGGGGTGCCAGACTTCGAATCATATAATGTCATATAATGACAACATATGACTCGTGCAAAAGTTTAACGCTTATTTTTACATTATTCATTCACTTTCAACGTTGAGTGTGCCTGATCTCCAGTTACAACGCGTAGTGAAATAATGGTCTCTTCCTCCTCCAGTCTTCCGCCTGCTGTCATTACACACATTGACCTCCAAACATGGCCGGTGTACGAGCCTTGGGTTCTCTCTCCAGACTTTCAAGCAGGAGATATGACCTGTTTACAGGTACTTTACACCTCCATATCCTTCCTTAAATTACTCCACACTGCTATTTTAATCGTTTTTCACACCAACGTAAATTAACAACGTTGAATTGTAAATCTCAGTGCTGTTTCACTCTAGTAGCTTAGCTCGATTGCTAAGTAACTCAAGGGCTAGTCTTGAATAGTTTGTGACTTTTAATGAAGCTACATGCTCGTGCAGGTTAGATTTGAGTAAAGTGTAGCAGGTTGCGCCGCGAAACGCGGGTGTTTGTAAATGTTAGATTTGTTTTGAAGCTCGTTTACTAGCAGTAGAGCTAACTCACCAGCTTTGACATGCTGTTCTCATTCAATTGCTTTGTATGAAACATATTACGTATGAAAAAAATAGTTGATTATGAAGCATAACATTCGCCTTCTACATTGCATTGTTGTTGCATTTCCGGTTGTAAGCTAACTTGGATAAAAGCGTCTGCCAAATGCATAAACGTAAACGTAACTTAACAGGTTTGTCTTCGGGATTGTCGCAACTTATTTAACTTATTTAACTTACCTATACATATAAATGTTATTGTTGAATTATATTGCACATTCCTTTCGATTACATAAAAGTTTTCAATTGACCTTATTGTGTCGGTGATGTTTGACATTATCGTTGTACTTGTAACGTTAGTGTAGGGTAAAGGGAATCTAGGTGAAAGGTCACCTATGTGACTGTACTGGAATCATGTCGTCTACCGGCAGGTCTACACTCCTCTGTCTTTTTATGACTTATCCAGACATGACCCTCACTTCATATACTAGATCTTATGACTTATCCATTTTCCCGACAAACTTTATAATATAATAAATAATCTTTCCATTAAAGGTGCCACCAGGAGAACGTTCCGAATTGCTTCCTCTATGATGGGTAATATAAATATTTTAATATTGCTTTTTAATTGTTACTTAATGTCACTTAGAATCGACTTGATTTTGCATGTTCAGCTTCCTTAAATGTAATTTTTAAAATGTTTTAATAGCTCGTACACATGTACATTATGATATCAAGGGAGATGTAGCTGTGGTTCGCATCAATGACCCAAATTCAAAGGTAATAGTCTCTGCGTAACATTTTTGCTTTTAATTTAAAGATTTCAGTGTAACCTCAGTTTAACGTTTATTTTCTGTGATGTCTAGGTCAATACTCTGTCCGTTCAAATGCAAAGTGAGCTGACAGAAGTTATGAATGAGATTTGGGGAAACAATGCTGTCCAGAGCGCTGTGCTCATCTCATCCAAACCTGGCTGCTTCATTGCAGGCGCAGATATCAAGTGAGTACATTCAATGGGTATTAACGTCATAATGTTAAATAAGCCCAAAATAGCCATGTAACATCTGACTGTCTTTGATGTTCAAAGTTTGCAACGTTTGCTTGTCAAACCTGTTATCTTACTGTATTCACCATGACTTTGTATTTAGCATGATTCAGGCCTGTAAGACTTCAGAGGAGGTCACCAGACTCTCTCAGGAGGGACAGAAGATGTTTGAGAAGATTGAGAAGTCTCCCAAGCCAATTGTCGCTGCCATTAATGGATCGTGCCTTGGTGGAGGCTTAGAGGTACTTTATTTTCTTCTTATTTTTTTTTCGTTCTGGCCATAATGTTTTGTTCTTTCTTTGGTGTGCAGTGAAATATTTTTGATAGGTTATCCAAACGTTTATTCACATTGACAGATTATCAAAATAATACACAAACAACACAAACAAATGCACAACATCAAAAATACATGAGTTTGTCAAAGTACACGATAAACAATAGTGATAAGAATTAGGAAATATAACCTCTTCAAGCTGTGAGCCTACAAGCCAATTACATAAAACATATAAAACAAAACAATTGATGCTTGATCCACGCGCTTTTTACTTTATGTACAGAAATATGAAAGCATATTGATAACGTCTTTCTGTTTTCATAGGTTGCCATCGCTTGTCAGTACAGAGTAGCTACCAAGAATAAGAAGACCGTTCTTGGCACTCCTGAGGTCATGCTCGGCCTTCTGCCTGGAGCTGGAGGAACACAGAGACTGCCCAAAATGGTCTGTTATATACTGTAGATGCTGGCTTGGCTACAATTCTCTTGATTTTTCCTCATACTCAAATGTCATACACATTTTCTGTTATGTAGGTTGGTATTCCCAGTGCCTTTGATATGATGCTAACAGGAAGGAACATCCGTGCGGATAAAGCCAAGAAAATGGGACTGGTCCACCAGCTGGTGGATACTCTCGGTACAGTACCCTCTGTATTTGGCAATTATTTATTTATATTTTAGATAAGGCAAAAACGTTGATATGAGTAAAATGAATCCCAGGACCTGGAATAAAGAGTCCCGAGGAGAGAACTATTGACTACTTGGAGGACGTAGCTGTGGACATTGCTAGGGGACTTGCTAACAAGAAAATCAAGCTTACCAAAGAAAAGGCCACGGTGGAGAGTAAGTATTTTTTAAGATTAGACTACGAGACCGTTTTAGTATGTATACAGGCATATTGAATATTATTTATTGTAATTTTTACGTCATAATTGCAATGTTTGCTAATCATCGCCTTTTATTTTTCCGATAGAGATCCAAGACTATATCATGAGCTTTCCGTTTGTCAGAAACCAGATCTACAATACAGTTGAGAAGAAAGTCATGAAACAGACTAAAGGACTGTATCCTGCACCATTGAAAATAATAGAGGTATAAAACATTTCACCTTGTGATTGGTTTGTAATTAAGCTTTTTTGCATGACATCATTAATAACAGCTTGTTCTGTGTCTCAGTGTGTGAAGGCTGGTTTGGAGCAGGGCCCAAATGCGGGTTACCTGGCAGAGTCACAGGTGATGTGAAAATACAATAATTATTATTTCCTTAAACTGAAAGTAAGCATTATTTACTCATACCCTACTTTCTCTCTCACATTACAGAATTTCGGCAAGTTAGCCATGACCTCTGAATCCAAAGCTCTTATTGGCCTGTATCACGGTCAGGTCATATGCAAGAAGAATCGATTTGGAACCCCTGAAAAAGATGTGAAGTACGTCTAATATTTTCACACACTAATAAGGGTGTATGATGGTTGATTGACATCTCCATTAATTTATAGCTATTGTTTTATAATAGCACAATTCTCTAGTTGCACAAGATGGCGCCGGTGAGATTTTGGGACGCCAGAGTCGGCAGAGTAATATCCTGTCGTATAACACTGGGAAAAGGAGGATTTTTGGCCTGCAAATTTGGGTGTTTAGATAAAAAGAAGAAAGAACACATATGCGATAAGACAGATCCTCTTTACATCGCTGAGTCTGCGGACATCTTGTGCAACAAGCCCATTTGGTTGTTCTACTTATAACATGGTGATTCCTTTAATTATTTTCGTTTTGCAGAACACTTGCTATTTTAGGAGCTGGGCTTATGGGAGCAGGTATCGCCCAGGTGTCTGTAGATAAAGGAATTCACACCATCCTTAAAGATACCACATCGGAGGGTCTTAACCGTGGACAGCAGCAGGTCTATAAAGGGTGAGGGTTAAACACATACCAGAATTTAAATTTAACGTTACATGCATTTACCATTAACTAAAATTTCTAAAATCAGTAGATGGGGTATTTTAAGTGTTAATTCTAAGTGTTCATTTTCAGACTAAATGACAAAACTAAAAAGAAGAGCTTGACAACATTTGAACGGGACAGCATTCTGTCCAACCTCACGGGGAAGCTGGACTACAGCGGCTTTGCGAAAGCAGACATGATCATAGAAGCCGTTTTTGAGGACCTCAGCATCAAACACAAAGTCATAAAAGAAGTGGAAGCAGTAAGTCGAGATCAAGCTAAATCAAGAAGTATTTTTTAAAGAGCAGATCTCTTTAAAAGTGTCATAACATTTTGTAATTACAGGTCATTCCTCCCCACTGTATATTTGCAACAAACACATCTGCTTTACCTATCAAAGACATTGCTGCTGCGAGCAAGCGACCTGAAAAGGTATAAGACTTCAATACACTATCGAGAGTAAGTAGGGTGATATGGTACAACCTTAAACTCTGCCATGTTGTTTTGTCAGGTCGTAGGAATGCACTACTTCTCTCCAGTGGATAAGATGCAGCTGTTGGAGATCATCACAACTGACAAAACATCTAAAGACACCACAGCTTCAGCGGTGGCCGTCGGCCTGAAACAAGGCAAAGTCATTATCGTCGTTGGGGTAAGCATCAAACATGCTTAATAAATAGATCTATCTAAAGTCTGTAAGACATGTTTGAATTTAATTCTAACGTTTATTTACAGGATGGACCAGGATTCTACACAACCAGATGTTTAGCTCCCATGTTGGCAGAGGCAGTGCGTGTACTGCAGGTTTGTGTACTTCTATTCATTCTCATCTTTTAAAAATGGCTATAAACAGAAATCAGTTCTTGGATAGTCATTATTTTGAACCGTCTACATACAGGAAGGTGCAGACCCCAAGAAGCTGGACGCACTGACCACAGGCTTCGGCTTCCCTGTGGGTGCTGCTACTCTGGCCGATGAAGTTGGCATCGATGTGGCAGCTCACGTAGCTGAAGATCTCGGCAAAGCCTTTGGCTCCAGATTTGGTGGTGGAAATGTTGGTGTTTTAAAGACCATGGTGGACAAAGGCTTCAAGGGTAAATATTATGTACGGTAATCACTAGCTACGTTTACATGGACACATCAGGTTGAATTTATTCAGATTGTGCAATCTGAATGTAGTGTTTACATGAAAGGTGAATAAAGTGATCTGATTGATGTGGGTGTTTACATGACAAGCTTCAAATCCAAAGTGTTCACCTAAATACCCACGAAAACAGTGTTTTAAAGCACATGTTGTGTATATTTTAATTTACAAACGGCACAAAAAACTGTACAGTTTATAAAGGCAGGAGTATAATGTCTCGTGCCAATTAAGCACAAGCACATCTGATGCAGTTTTACCATGGTAAAACCATGACAAAACTACCAAGACCCAGCAGAGCGTCTGTAGGCAAACGATAATTAAAATAAATGTTTAGCAACAGCTAATACCGAACTTTAGTAGTGATCATATGCAGATTCATATCAGCATTAACGTAAACGGAGACAGACGTGGTGGATGCGGGTATCATTATAATATTCACAAAACCGCTACTCGAACAATAAGTTTTAAAAAGAAAAAATGCGGTTAAAAACTACTTCGGTTTTTAATCTGATCAAGTGTTTACATGTCCTATCAAGCGGATTACAAATGGCATAAACCACCCCTTACAATCCGACTGAAATTTCTATCGGTTTGGGCATTTTTTATCTGATTGATGTGTTTATATGGAGCATTTTAATTGGGATTGGACTTTTAATCGAATTACATTGGTCCATGTTAACATAGCTACTGTTTTTACACATTCTTGTTAATAGCATATTAAATTGATGCCATTATGAATAATATGTGTCTATTTTTTATGAAACACTGTTAGGTCGTAAATCAGGCAAGGGCTGCTACATCTACCAGCCTGGTCTTAGAAGAAGAGATGTAAACCCAGAAATTCTGGATATTTTGGAGACTTACAAGCTTACGCCAAACGCTGCCGTGTAAGCTTGCATGAGTTACATAGTTGTTTCATGACACTTTTGAAGCACTCTGATTTCCATAAAGCTAAATAATCCAGTTGATGTGAATACAAAGATGAATTAAAGGGATATTTCGCCACAAAATCAAAACTTTAATGTAAGATGTGTTTTTTATGTATTGAAAACATTTCTAAAACTTGTTGTTGTTGTTTTTTGCCACCAGATCTTCAGATTCAGATGTACAGTACAGGTTGGTGTCTCGTTTTGTGAACGAGGCCGTTCTGTGTCTACAAGAGGGAATCCTTGCCAATCCAGTTGAAGGTGACATTGGAGCTGTCTTTGGTCTTGGGTTTCCACCCTCTCTCGGAGGTGAGAAAAAAATCTACAATCGAGAGATCACTTCACCCTGTATTTGAGTATTGAAACTTAAGATGATTTCTA
This sequence comes from Triplophysa siluroides, assembly GCA_006030095.1. Classification (NCBI taxonomy): domain Eukaryota; kingdom Metazoa; phylum Chordata; class Actinopteri; order Cypriniformes; family Nemacheilidae; genus Triplophysa; species Triplophysa siluroides. Next base: position 311,302 of record VCII01000657.1, read on the forward strand.
CATTTAAGAGTAATAGTCACTCACTTAATTGGTAATTCTCACATTGTATGTTGTAAACGCAGGCCCCTTCAGGTTCGTGGACAGCTTCGGCGCAGACAAATTAGTAGAAAAGATGAGAAGGTTTGAAGCGGTTTATGGGAACCAGTTCACTCCTTGCCAGCTGCTGCTCGATCATGCTAAGGATCCAAGCAAGAAATTTCATAAGTGACTTCAGCCTTCGTGTGCCAGCACTACTTCACAGAATGTGTGAAGATAAATGTGAGAAACAAACAATCGAGTATGTGCACTTAGAGTACTGAATGTGGAATTAAAGATTGTTCCTTAAAAAGGACGTTTTTACATTGCAAGTGAAAAAATATCATTTATGTTCCCCATAACTTGCCATGTGCATGGTTAATATTCAACTAGCTTTACGACGAAATAAACTATAGTTTCTGGGTTGTTTTTGTACATTAATGAATTACGTAGGTTTCTTTTTTTGTTTTCTAGTGGCGGCATACAAATAAAACATACAGTCAAAGACACCAAGTGCATTCCAGTACAGCTCAGGTGTCATTTTAGTCCAAAAGCACTTATCTGTAAAATTACTATTTTAATTTAAGCTGCTCCTTGTGCTCAAATTCTGTTTAAAAATCGAAAGTGGCCTCTAAAAAAATAATTCATGTGAATAAATGAAATGAAATTTAACAGAAGGCTTTAGTGGTTGTGTTATTATGTGGAAGACATGACTAAATCGGTTTCTCTTTGTTGTGACTACAATGTTCTGAAAAATCTATAATTCTATGTTTAGTCTTTGTGCTGCATACTTACTTCTTTTGCTGAACAAACCCAGGGTTACAGGATTAGTTTTGGGTTGACAAAACCAAACCAACTTGATTTAATCTTTGTTGGTACCATGAAGCAGTTCATGGAGTTTCTTTTGTCAACTTAATTCCTGAAGCTAAGATTAGTTCACATGCACATGAACGAGTGACGTCGGCATCGCAAAACCAATTGCGTTCAACATAGAGGGAGTTCTGTATGTTTCTTATGAAATAATCATGCGCAAATATTAGTAACACAAAAATGTATTTCAGCCATGGAGTAATACTGCTGTCTACGCAAGAGAGAGGTGTTTCAGAAACACTGCTGATTGAGTTAATGCACAACTTAAACGACTATATAGTACACACATTTACTGTAGTATACTATAGTGAGGTAAATATTACAGTAATGTCATATGATGTATGTGTATAATGTGTGCGTGTGCCCCCATAGAGGATGAAAATATCTTGCCCTATATTAGTTATCATTTAGTTTACCTTTATTAATGAGGATGAAGCACATGATGAAGAGAAACTATCTGTCCGCTCTGACAGAGTTAAAGAGGGCAATGAATTGTAGGCTTCTACTCAATATGGTACACGTGTGAATGTGAGGATTATATTTTACGTTACTGGTGTCTCTCGGTTATTGTAGGACATTTCACAACCTTCCTCAGAAACTGAATTGTCTACCTCCATAGGTTACAGAAGAAATGTGAACAAAATACACTAGAGAAGCTGATACTAAATAAAGAAGGCTAAATAAAAAAAAATGCCAGTATGTGAACTTAGTAGTCAGTTGAAGTGTACATTTAAAAATCTGATGGTCATCTCAACCCTGACTCTGGTTTGACTGAGGGCCATGTTGAAGTGGTTCTGTGGTCAGGATAGCAAAAACCTCTGGCATACATAGGAACCCCTGTCTCCCACCCACAGGCTATCAAACAGTCCTGTCGTAGAACAAAGAAGAGAAGATTGTATTGAAGCTTGAAATTCAGTTTTGGTCACATATTTAATTCATTTAAAGGGTTTTGTGCTGTTCCCCATTTACTTTACCTTCCTTAAAGCACTGACACAACACAGATGCATTAGGGAATGTTGTAGGAATTAAAGCGGCCCTGCAACAGTGTTTCATGCATTCTGACTTCTTCACAATGTTAAACGTGCTGTCTTCTCATGCTTAGTTCAATTCAATTTATTTATATAGCGCTTTTCACAATGTGCATTGTTCAGCTTTACAGGAGCAAATAATAAAAACACATAAAGGTAAAACACAGCAGAGTGCATGGTGTTTATAGAACAAGCAAGATCATTCTAATAAATCATATTTGATAGATAAATAAATAGATAGATGCAGTCTCCTGGTGAGCAAGCCAACACTGCCCTGCTGTGGCGAGGAACCCAAACTCCAATGATTGATTAATGGAGAAAAAAAAACTCAGGAGAAATCAGGCTCCGCTGGAAGGGCCAGATCTCCTCTGACGTGTCATAGTTGCACTCAGTGACCCCGACCAAAAGCCACCTAGCAACATCCATGAAGAAGAGGGAGAGCCCACCACCCGTGGCCAAGGAAGTCCCACTCACCGAAACCGTGCAGGTCCAACCCGGTCCCACTCCGCGATCGACAACAGAAAACAGAGAAACAACCAGGGAAAAATAGTAATGGCATAATGTAACTTTGTGACCAAACCAGACCCACACAAACCCAACAATGAAATCCCCCCAAACCACAACCAACAAGCCCCCCAGCAACCTCCAATCAGGGCCACTGAATGCAGCTATAACTTCAAACTGCTGTCATTTGATGTAAGTTAAGCATTAAATACCAAGTATAGTAACTTTAGCATCAATGTGACAAGCAGTCCGTCTTTGCTCTTGGTTGGGGATGGCTTAATATGGTCAACTTGTCAAAAAACGAGTTGGGCGTAAAACGTAGTATTTCTGTGCTCGATACACTCCCCCAGGGATCGTACAGGTTTCGGAAAGTTTTTTACTTGGTCCCTTATTGGACAATTCTCCCGGAAAAGCACACGGAAGCAAGGAGATCAGGAGAAGGAGCATGAGCAGACGTCACTTTCACTTGTGTGCAGGAGAGAGAGAGAGCATACGTTCGAGAAGTTCAAGTGTTTGTTTGTTCACTACATTTGGGTGATGAATGTTATATAAACTGTGGATATAACGCTGGATTTGGAGATCGTTTGAAACTGATATATGGAGCCGTACCAGCGCTAAAAGATGCCGGACATGAACCGCATGCGGTGAGTCTGTGTTTTGTTGACAATGGGTGGGCACGTGCTTTAGTTCAGCCAACCCCCCCCGCATGCGGCGTATGTTTTCGGAAACAATCGTAAAGCTGTGTCTATCTTTTATAAATGTGATCATACTAAATACTCTTCGAAGATACGAAGTATGCAATACTACTCTACAGATACTCAAATTAATATGAGATTGGCAGAAACCCTGTGTGTTAGGGCCGAACTTCTTAAACATTTTAAATTGTAGGCCTACTGTATGATACATTATTTAGGTGAATTCTTAGTGAAACTTGATAAAGATTTAAATAGCAGTGTTAAAAGATATGTGATGTCACCTGTCAATGTATGGTTTTGTCTGTAACTTACTGTAGCTGTTTAATAGAAGGTTTCTCTAGTGGACAAAGAAGATAAATGTCCCAACACAGTGAAACTGAAAGTGTTCCTAGATGTTCTGCAACACAGACAAGAATGTAAAAAATGCAATGCAAATAAATACATATTGCATGTAGTAGCCTACAATAAAATAATGGAATATAAATAAATTTTATTTTGAGTGTAAGGGAAAGCCAGCAAATGTTATCTCTAAAATGAGATTTTACCTATAGTAACCATTATTTGATTTTATATTTGTAAAATATATTTACATCGTTTTATATTAGTATTTTTATTTTATTAAACATTGTTAAAAATAACTAGCCATTGTAACACGCACTGTGAGTTAGTTGTGACACTTATATGTAAATTTGCTCTTTGCTGATTGGTTCGCTTTTGGTGTGAGATCTCTAATCTAGATCATAACCTGCTCCGGAGTTTTTTTTACAATTGAGTTACTTTCATGGTAGCCTGCCTAAAACCCAGGGTTGGCGCAAACTAATCCAAAACTTACCTGGCTATAGCCACCTAAACTGGCTTCAATGTTTAAAAATATATTGTTTGGTTTCTTTTCTATAAGTAATACAAAAAAAGAATGAATATTTTATAGTCAATCTTTTACTGTTACTTGCTAAATTTCATATCCATCGATACAAATTTTCTCATCAAAAGCCTTCATTTATTGCTTTTAAAAATGAAACTCAGCAGGCTGGAGCTGTGCTTATTTTTTTATATATTTTGTTAAAAGTCATAACAAAAGTTGATTTTTTTTACTGAATAATTATTTCTTGAATTTTTTATGTTGATGTTGTTTTTTTTTATTTTTTGTTTTGTTTTCAACCTATTTACTTACAATTTATTTTCTAATGTATTGTACTCTTGATTGAAATTGAAATGTATACTTCTTTGTATTTACCCTTGGCAATAAAATATATATATTGCATTTGGCAGGGAATTTCATTGCATCAACCCCTTAGAATCACGATCGAAGCAGACCAAGTTTTTACATTGGAATACAACAATTGAATATTGTAATATCTTTTCCCAACATACAGTATTTCCCTACAGACCTGTTAAAAGTGCGGCTATTCAATAAAGATCTTTAGCTTGCCTAAATGAATGAAATTGAGTAGGAAGGTAAACGTTATTGACGTTGTCTCCTACAGGAGGCACGGTGGTTATGAATATAACGTTAGACTAAATTATAATTACCCCCCCAGACACCTAACTGCATTCTGAAGATTTTCTTTGCGACATGTGTAAATTGCCACGGTGAACATGCACATAAGAGTTATATCTACAATTATGCTGCGTTCCAGACAACAGTTTCCCACCTTAAAGAAATGTCTTGAAACCAATGTCTGGCTTTAGTAACATTAAACCATTAATAATTAAACCAATACAAGTATTTATGATCACTTAAACAGCGATGTTGCAAAGGTGATTTCCGCTGAGGTGGGAAATATCCGGGAATCATTTCTGGAACGACGTTTTCCTAATGGTATTAAATACTTACGTTTTAATGTCACTATGACCTCACGTAGGTTTGTGGTGGGAAATATACCAAATCCGAGATATATTGAACGCAATCCCAGATAGCGAGCATATTTGGGCCACATGTGAAAAACATCTGGCTAGCTATGGCATTGCTGAACATATATGGGCCGAATATGGGCAATATTCGTTTTGCCATAACTTTGGAAATGGCGGGAATTTTCAATTGGTTCACATCTTGTTTTGGGGTATATGGCCCAGATAACAACGAACACATGAGAACCACATATGTTTAAGACATGGCACACAGGAAAACCTTAACTTGTGGCTGACATTTGGATTGTACTTGGAAAAACACATGAAATTTCCCGCCGAAATCAAGTGCATCTTCCAGTCCTTTACAGCACCTTTCTCTTCTTTCTTCATAACTTTTCATGTTTATGTAAGTGATGTTAAAAATAAATTTTATTGAAATATGTAGCATTTTGTGTCAGTATTACATGTGTTAATTTTTTTTATAAATTGTTTCAATAAAAAGGTGTCAAATTCGCAATTCCTCAGCGATAATGGTTAAATACAGGAATAACACTCATAAAAAAAATATGAGTCTAAAAATGTACTCACCAGACAGATTAAACTAGGCTTAAATTTACTAATACATATTTTTACAGTAACGTTTTTACCTTTTAATTGTTGTTTAAATTATTATGTGAAGGCCTTACCAACAAAATAAGTGTTTAAATTAAGCATGCAGTAATATAAAAGATGTCTATTGTCAGTATATACTTTTGCCAACAGATTTCCCTTCAAATGATCCCCACAGGCATTGGGATTAACCCCAGAAGGAAAACTGTTAAAGGAGTAAATTATGTTTATTTTTAATCACGTTATTAGTGATGTAACTAGTAAATTTACTTAGAATGTTAGTTTACTCTTCACATGTTTAAGTGTACAGAAATGCAAGATAGACTCTTTGAATGTTAAATATTATTTAAAAAACTGATTACAAATGAATACAGAGTATCTGTAGATATTTGAGTACATGTAACATGACAAAAGCAAATTATTTTGAATTAATTTGTGTAGTTGAGTTTAGTTGAGTTTTTGCATAATCTGTAATAAAAAAATAATTGAGAATCAGTTTTTGTGTTTAATATTGTTTGATTGTGTTTATTGAATATTTTAAATAAAAAAATGTTGTGGTGTAAATATGGTTAAATTGTGGGAGAATTCTGGCTTTTAGGTTTTCACCCACATAAGGGCTGTCAGTCCTTTACTGAATTTAGCCAAACAAGAATGACATATATGGTCCAGATATGGGCCACATCATTCTTTATTATATGGCTCACTGTTGGTGGAATTAGGGCATAGATCTGGTTGAGTTGTGGCTAAGAAGATGTGGACCAGATCAGGGCAGGGGAACACTTTCTTACATGGGCCACAGGTCAGCAGTTTATATGGGCCAGATCTACACCAAAGGAAATTTGCTATTTTCAGCTAAGTTATCTGAACTCAAAATGTACTGTAATAGGCAACAACACTATTCTGGTTGTGTTTAACATATTATAATAAATATATCTTTAATAATATAAGTAACATCATGTTAGTGCTTTTCCTAGCGTGCACAAAACCACTTCCGGACCGCGAAGCTCGATTTAGCTCCGCCCCTCTCGTTCCTCCGTTTGTATTCTAACCATCGTCGTTTCCGCCAGTTTGAATATTCCGCCACCCGGAAGTCTCTAATGGATGATGTTGGCAATTCCATCGCGCTGATTTTTCGTCCATTGCGAAATCTCGGCCAGGGCAGAGACATTTCGGCAGGATGCTCAGGTTGTTTGCGGCATTGGTGATTGTTGGGCTACTGCTCTCGTTCTTCACGTCCTGGGTATTTAACATATATGACACTGCTTGGCACCCTAAGCGCAGTTTACAGCATTCCGGGGATGAAAGCATGAAGTTGAGCGGCCCGCCGTATCCCAGCGGGCAGCTGGAGAATATGTTTTGGTTTGTGCAGGTAAGAGGAGAGTTTTTGCTGTCAATCAGACTACTGGTGGCGAGAGAGGTCATAATAACGTGTGTCGTACCAAAGATTTGTACCGTCAACAGCTGATCATGTGATTGATTGTCCAATGGCTTTTATTTTGTTTTCTGTCATAATAAATTATTACTTAAATAATAAATATTTAGGCCTAATAAATAAAGTCGGGAAAATCTTCATATGATTATAATAAAATCTACAATTTATTAATTATATTTTTAATGAATAAAGCATTAAACAAAGACGATTTGTTATAAAAACAATCTGAACCTGCTGAAAAAAAGACAGAAAAAAGACAGTGTGCAGCCAAGCCCAGCAAACCAGTTTAGAGATCAAATTAACGTAATGAAATATGAATAATAGAAAATCTAATTAAATCTTTATTGTTCAGATCAACTGCAATAAATTATACACTTTCATTAATAGCATAATCATTTCTTAATAAATAATCAAAAGTTACTTTATGACGTCATCAATTGATGGACACTGCAAAGCAATGTTACTTTAAATACAGGATACAATAATTTCAGTACTAATATTTATACATAACATTATTAATATGCCCTTCTGTATTAGCATGTAAACACATAAGGACCATCTAAATATAAGGTCCTGGAAACGAAAAAAAAGCATGTCACAGCATTAGCCCCATGTGTGACACAACACAGCCAGGAATATCATTTGAACACAATTTCCAGACCTGTTATAATGTTAGTGTTTCAATGCATTGTGTTTGCATGATTAAACCAACAACACCAATCTGATTTGAGTAATAGAGACGCCTTCTCTAAAATGCCACCGACACTTGTTCTATAAATAGGTTTCATGTGTGAGATTTCAAACACTCACTGATAACTGCACACAAGCTTGTGTCAGACATTACCATGCTGTTTATTTGCACAGGTATCTGACATCCATATCAGTCGTTTTCATGATCCGAAGAGGATTCCTGACTTTGAACGGTTCTGTAGTGACACTATTGATGTGATTAAACCGGATCTTGTGCTAGCCACAGGTAAGTTTGTGGTTGATACTTCTCAAGCATAGAAAACTGACAACAAAATTGGCCAATATAAATGATACTTATAATTTTGTATGGAGTTACAAGTATGTTGCTTTTGGAATATTTCACAGGGGACTTGACAGACGCAAAGACTGAGAGTAAAATGGGCTCTCTTCAGCATGAAGTGGAGTGGCAGGCCTACCACAACGTCCTGAAAAGATCACGAGTGTTGGAACGCACTAAATGGATTGACATTCGAGGAAACCATGGTGATTATTTATTTTCCATAATTTTGTCAATTGCGTGTAAAAATCTGCATTGGAGTTGTCCGAAAATTGACTTCGGATCTAAATAAAGATCAACATTAAGTTTCCTCTTTGTACATCAATATTTGTCTAGAAGAATAATGACAATCTCGGCCCCACAGTCTCTTAACAATAAAACAATTACAGGACATTGAGTCCAGAAAGCTGGAAAATACTGTGCAGGTCTAATGACTTGAAATGAAGCCCAGTTCTATAATCAAACAGGATATTGTCTGGTTGTTTTGATAAGAGAATAAACTTCAATAGATTAATAATAACTTTACTCATCAACCTATCTTGGTGCCACATACCGTTTCTCCTAGTTCACTCAAAAACGAAAATTCTGTCTTAATTTACTTATCCTCAGGTTAGATTTATTAACCCATATAATGGTTGGGGATTCAGATCCTCAATGTTGGAAAAATAATCACAAAATGAATCTCTCGTATTTAATTAATGACTCGTATGCTACCATCAAAAGCTTTCAGAAACATATTTAATGTTTAATATTAGGTCCGCACTATATTGAAAAAAACTTGATTTGTAATAACTTGCTAAATAACATGATATACGATATGCTATTCAATAATGTTTTAAGATTGTGAAGTGAGTTTGAACTATATTGAAATATATTTGCACTAACATTCGCATGCCCATCTCTCTGCTATCATTATCAACCTAAACCTTTTCTTTTAAAGATAGAGTTGGTGATTTCTGAGAGGCTAACAATATAGCAAGCTAACATTAAGCATAAGATTAAGAGCGTCCTCCAAATCCACACCTTCGCCAAACAAGACTAGTGGGACATCCTATCATTGCATTTGGAATCGAAGAGAGAGAATTCAAGTAGACAAATAAATGTTTAAATGTGTCCAATGGTGTGACAGCAAATATTCAGAAAATGTAAAACTCTTATGCTATTTTATATTGTAAATATAAATATTAATAGCATAAAATAATATATTATTAACAGTTTGTTTTCAATATTTTTACTGTCTCACCATAGGACACATGTACGGTAGGCCTATACATAAAAAGGTTTTTGAAAAGATTCGTCTGGCTTGTCTTTAACTTCGACTTAAGTATTAAAATAATTTATTCAATACTTGGAAACCACTTCCTTTTGCGATATGCTTATTTGCAATAATTTGGAATTCAATATGTAGCACTGTTTAATATAAATTTATATGTAGTAGGATTTTGGATCAATGTGGTGTCACTTTGGTTGATCAAATGTATCTTGCTGTCATTAGACGGTTGGATCATGTTATTGAATTTACTTATATTAAGCTACAGAAAAGCAAGCTTTAGATGGGTGTAGTTTATATTTCTATTGAGCTCGCATAACTCGTTTCGCCTATCGTTTTTTTCTCTTTTCCCATTATCCGGTTTCCCCACAGGCACTGTAACTGGTGTTACATTACGAACGCTGCCAGACATGTAATAAGAGCTCCATTATCAGTTATTTTGTCCCTGGTCATCTTCCATTTCCAGGAAATCTCGACTGATATTCTCTTCTTGTTTCCTCAGATGCCTTTAATATTATATCACTAGAGAGCGTGAACAATTATTACAGGTCTGTACAAATATCACAAATACAGAATGTCATGACTGTAAAGCTACTTTTTCAAAAAAAAATGTCTTTGACTGCATCAGATATTGACGTCAGTCTAAATTATTATTATTCTTTTAACACACAGGTCTCATTGTAAGTTATATATAGTTGCACCCTTCTGTATAATGTTTCCTTAAAGTGCTAAAATATCAGAATCACTTTTGTTTTCTCCTCTGAATATCTAGAAAATACTCAGCCAATCAGAAAGTTGGATCATTCCACTACGTACACAGAACGCCCTTTGGAAACTACTCATTTATTTGTGCTGACGCCACTTTGACACCGGGACCCAAACGGCCCTATAACTTCTATGGTATCCTAAGCCAGGTAGGAGCAATATTTTAATTGACCTTTTAATCGTGAATATGACCGCAGATTTTTCTTTAGACTAAAATGTGAGTTTTCCCTATAGACTGAAATGGACTTATTGGCGACCTTTAGAGAGGAAAGCCTGAGCAGTAACAAATCTATCTGGTTTGGACATTACACCACATCTACTGTCATCTCCCCCTTCCCAGGTGTCAGAGAGCTCATGAGGTTTGGACACATCTTCTTTATGGTGCAACTACATTTTCAATCGGGAGACTTTTTACATCTGATTTTGTTTACTTTCAAAATCTGATACATATCTACCTTCCATTGCTGAAATTGTGAACATTTGACCACATATGAGTCTAAACACACAATGTTCTGCTAAAGAATCTCATCCGTTGGGTTTTACAGTACAGCTGTGGCGTATCTGTGTGGGCACCTACATACACTAGGAGGCTTCATGCCCATACTGCATAGTCGACATAGAGGAGGCACACTGGAGTTAGAGCTGGGAGACTGGATGGCTAACCGCAGGTGAGAACCAGATGTTCATATAGCTGACTTGCTGTCTTAGAAAAACAGCTGACATATAATAACTGTTTGGCATTGTAATGCACTGGCAAAAATAGTTTAGCAAGTAGTCACACACAAGTAGTCACACACAGGAACAGAACATTGGTTTTTGTCAATGATCCTCTTAGTTTGACATGATGTTTTAGGACTGGTCAGCTAGGGGTTTTAGTAAACCTCTAAGCCATTTAAAACCACAACCATATTAAAATTAGCCATGTACTACATTTCTACATACTGGTGGACAGTAAAAGGTGAGAAATCTCCATAGACGCAGATTAAAGCTGCAATCTGTAATTTTTGAGGGTTAAAAATAAACAAAGAACAGTAAGTTAGTGCATAAACAAACCATGTTCAAACCTTGCTTCTTACCTCACCCTGATTCACAACAGTAGACTTATAATAATGTTTTATGAATTGAGCTTTCGGGTCAGATTTTGGGGGAATGACAGTTCGTGGAATTTTATATGCATTCTGATCAGTTTTTAAATGTTTTTGCATTCCATTTGACTTTGTAGACTCATTTTGACCAAAATGTTAGAAGAAACATACTTTCAAGGCAACCAGTAGTTTTCAACATGTAACAATAAGTACATAAAGTAACCTGCAATTTTATGTTCCAAACAGAGATGGCGATGTGAGGCAAAAGTTACTTTCAGCTTTAAAGGGACCTTCACCCAAAATAAAAAATTCTTTCATCATTTACTCACCAAATCGGTGAAGTCTATAATCGATATAAATGTTTTTGTTCTGATGAAAACAGAGAAAGATATTTGAAAGAATGCTCGTAACCAAACAGTTCTGGGGCACCATTGACTACAATAGTAGGAAAAATGTCAATGGTAGTCCGAAGTGCCCCAGATCTGTTTGCTTTCCTGATCTATCTATCTATCTATCTATCTATCTATCTATCTATCTATCTATCTATCTATCTATCTATCTTTGTGTTCAGCAGAACAAAAAAATTTATACAGGTTTGGAACAACTTGGGGGTGGTTAAATTATTTTTCAGTGAATTTTTGGGTGAACTATTCCTTTAAAGAATGGCCGTACCCTAGCATCATGTTGTCTAGTTGTATTTACTTTTACGTTACAATCATTTTCTTTTGATACAGGTACAGGATATTGGCTTTTGATCATGACCTTCTTAGTTTTTCCGACTTGAAGTTCGAGGACTGGCCAGCTGTGCTCATCACTAATCCCAAAGACGTGCAGTACCTGCATCCAGGGGTGGAACCTCTTGATCGTATCCGCAGTTCCACACACATCAGGTGTCTCTGTGTGTGTCCTCTTCAACCTAATAAACAATGCTGTATTCCATCCAAGTTTATTCCCTTCATGTGTGTCTTGTTGTGTCACATTTTGAAGTTTGCTGTTGGGTTGAAGTTTGCTCACTGTTGCTGCTTGTGCTGTGCGTTGGGTTTGTTTAGGGTTCTGGCCTTTTCAGAATCTCAGATCACAGCCGTGTTTGTGAGTGTGGATGGAGATACGCTGGGAAAAGCTGTCAGGGCGGAGGGACCTCTGTATGTGCTGCCATGGGACCCATCACTCTACTCTACGGGACTGCACACCATCAGTGTTAAAGTGGAGGTAAAAATCAATGCATGCTTAAAGGGATGGTTCACCCAAAAATGAATATTCTGTCATTATTTACTGACCCATCAAGATGTTTCTAACTGCTAAACACAAGGGAAGATATTTGGAAGAATTACAGTAACCAAACAGATCTCATCCCCCATTGACACTCATAGTATATATTTTTCCTAGTATGGCAGTAAATGGGGGATGAGATCTGTTTGGTTACTGACATTCTTCCAAATATGTTCCTTTGTGTTCAGCAGAACAAAGAAATTCGTACAGGTTAGGAACAACCTGAGGGGTAAGTAAATAATGACAGAATTAAAATATTTTGGTTGAACTGTCCCTTTAACTGCCAATATTTTCATTTCCTTTTAAAGCATTAGTTCTCCTTCCTTTTTATATTTTTCAGTTTCTTACGCTATGGTAGAGTTCATCTGGAGTATTCCAGTAAGTGGGGCTTTCTTTTTGCTGTGGAACACAAAACATGATATTATAAAGACTGTAAATGGAGACATTTCTCAAAATATCTTTTGTGTTCCACAGAAGAAAGAAAGTCATACAGGTTTGTAATGACAGCAGGAACCTAGCTATATCCAGAGTCCAGGAAATTATGAGGATCATAAAAAACCCACCTAGCAACACCATGTCAACCTATAGGCATGTGCTACAACATGCTTGAAACATAACGGCAATGCTCTGGCAACTACCCAGAACTGCAGCAGCTCTGCACCATAAAAGCATTGCAGTGTTTTGTTGCATGTGCATTGTGCAAGCATGACCCACATTTTTTTCCAATATAAAATGTAGTTTTTTTTATTTGGCAAACACATTTTCTGTGACACTGTATGTAATAGAATATCAATTTTATTTATGGATTGTATTTTTTTCTAACGGTTTAATCAAATGAAATGGCCTTACCATGTTTACTATTCTTATGCCAGGATTCAGCAGGTCGCTCAAAAATACGTGAGCAGCAGTTCACCCTCGAAGAAGATCTCACCCCCAGCTTCGGATTCACACAGTCCTTCATTCTCCTTACAGACCACTACATACTGGTAAGAAATGCATTCTTGGTTTATCTAGGCATTTCTTTGATATTTATGCATCTACCCTTGTGTGTTTTTGCACAGGCACGTATTGCATTTGTGGCAATAGTGTTACTAAACATAGGTGGGCTTGTAGCCTTCAGATTTATGCATGTGTCTTCTACAAGAGGTATGTCGATTGACTTAGATTCTTAATGTAAAAAGTATTGTACTTTTTGTAATATAAACATACTTTTTCAAGGGTTGTTTTCTCAAGCATTGATGTCCTTACATCTTGTCAGTAAAATCAACATCTTCTACTATTCTCTACTGCTGTTCAATCTTTGCACAGCGTTGGGTAAGTCACAGTCACCTACTTCACTTTTTGCAAATTGTTGGGTAATAATCACTTATAACATTGTAATCACTTTTCAGACCAAGTGTTTTTTAGTCGTTGCAAAAGTTAATAAATGGTAGATAATGACATAATTAGACAATTATAGATTTCATGTATTACTGTATATGTAATTGCCCCTCGTCTTATAAATGTCTATAAGCAACCCCGACCCCATTAGTTTGCTCAGGAGCACAATAAAACTGTAAACTGTCCTTTTTTTGCAATTTCTGCTGATAAAGACTATTTTGTCTGGTGTTTTTAGGCCCATGGTTCATTGGGGAAGTAATTGATGGACACAAAGGGGCCTGCTTTGTTTTTGGTGTGTTTGTGGACGGACATTTTCTTGAAGGCAGTCTGTCTTATGTTGTAGGAGTTACTCAGGTAATACAGGATTCAAGATGCAGAACATTATGAAACGGGTGTTATTATGAGTATCAGGGTTGGGCAAAATTTAGATTTTAGGAATTTGTCTTTAGGAATTTGAGTTAATTTTAATTTAAAGGGTCACGCCCCACAGGATGTTGAACTGGTATGACAGGAATGAGAAATTATTAAATTACAATTCAAATTTATTAGGTACAGTCAGAAGAGACGTTTCAGGAGTTCAATGCCGGTTTTGAGATTAAACTAAAATAATTACGGCATTAAATATTAAATCTTTTTTGTTCTCTGACATGTAGAATATTGTTTCTTTAACTAAGTAGACACAGTATCTATAAACTAAGTTGAGTACTATCAAAAGCCCAATAAAAAGATTAAACTTTTACCATACAGCACAACAAAATGAGCACCACATAAATTGATTTTAGTATTTTAATGTATTGACTACAAATGTATTCTTCTTTTTTTTTAATATGAGCATAATTCAAGGAAAATAAGTGTTGTTCCATAATGAATTAAATATATAAATCACACAAAAAGATGATTATGAGGAACAGCTAATGTTTAAGGACAATTTTCTCTGTGTTGTCTGTGGTTACATGTTTATGATTACTTACACTACTATTAAAATTCACATAAAATATTTGTAATTAAAAAACGTATTACATTTTTATGTACATTCTACCTGTTGGGGGCGTTCTAAAATCAATTCTTAAGGCCCATTTACACCAAGAATAATTGTTGGGAAAGTGTTTTCAATTACATTTTATTTAAATAGCTTTACATAATACAGCTTTAACATAAGGAATAATAATAACAGATAAATAATAGAAAGACATCATATATAAATAAAATACATTAAGATACTGTATATGGTATTATTATGTAGATATAAAGTTATTCTGTATGCAATGTCTAAACTGAAATAAGTACTACACTGGATTGTAAGAAACAGTTCATTATTAATTGAAGCATATTCTTCATAATATTATAATGTGCATAATATTTACGAGATTTGGATTTATATTTAGTACTCCCTGTTAATATCACAGTTAGTTCTTCTGGGTAGATTATAATATTACAATGTGTGGAGTGAATGATAAAACATTCACACCCAGTCAAAATCCATCCAAACTTAAAGGGCTTGGGCATTTAAAATGTGAAACTCTAGCGCTCAAGTTTAGAATAAAGATATCATTAGGGGTCATTGTAGATGCTAATTATAGACAATTCTGCAAGATATAAGCAACACTGGCCCAGAGTCACGTCCTGTTTCAGTATTTTATCACAAAAAAATGTAGGAACAAAGTACAACCAACAGGACATTTGAACTGAATTGAAGTGTTAAACGAAACTCTATAAGACTTAATTATTATCTATGTGAAAAATCTGAAATATGGAAAAAGGAAGTGCTTAAATACCGGTGTTTTTTACATTTTGCCAAATGATTCTATAGATATCTTGGAGCACCACCTAAAAATATTGTCATTGCCCCACAGGTCCTCTTCTTCAACATGCCTCTCACATATTACCTCTGTTGGAGTCTTCATCACAGGTGTCGAGGAACCAACTTCCGCTCGCACTTCTGCCGGCCGGGTTGCCGCTGGCGGACTCTGGCGGTGCACCTGGGCATGCTGGTGCTCTTGATCTGGCAGGCGTATTCTTGCTTCTTTCTGTTGGAGACCTACGGGCTGCTGGCATTTTTCCTGTCTCCAGTGCGTACCTGGGCTCTGCTCATGGCCCTGCTGTTGGTGTACAGGGTCTGGTGGGGACCGCAGCCTCATTTCTCTGATGTTGGCAGAACCAACAGACCGTTGTGACAGTGATGTTCTCACTTGTTGTTCTCAGTCTGTATATTTTTATCTGACAGTCTTTGTTTCATGCCAAGTTCTTCCCTCCTCTAGCCTTTTCTAATCAGTAACTGAATTGCCAATCATTTCCATTAGATTACCCTAGTTAGTATTCAAATCTTTCACATTATTACATTTGGCTGATGGGGCCCTATTAAACCTGGGTCTCGTCCTTCATGCACACTAAGACACATTTGTAGAGTTAAAGTGATGGTTTACCCAAAAATAAAAAATCTGTCATTATTTACTTTCAGACCTTTCAGGTTTGAAATGACGAGGGTGAGTAAATGACGACAGAATTTTCATTTTTGGTTGAACTATCACTTTAAAACCAGTGTTAAAGGGACAGTTCACTCCAAAAAATAACCTCATTGGACCTCATTTCACTCCAAACCTGGATGATTTATTATCCTCTATATGACACGAAAGAAGATGTTTAGCTGAAAGCTTGTGCACCCATATTAAATATATGTGCATCATAATTAATTTCAAAACCTAAAACGTTTCAGACAAAAAAAGAGAATCATACAGGTTTGGAATTTTGAGGGCAGGTAAATTAGTTTCATTTTCGAGTGATGTCCCTTTAGAGATTTGCCAGTCTTTGTGCATACATATTACTTTGATGAACTAAAAATGACTTGTCAAATCATAGTTTTAATTTGTGAAAGGCAATCAAGATGTGAAAAAGACACAACAAATTGGTCATTATTGCAAAATAAATCCCATATTTTTTTGCGTGATGACACTAAACTATTCTGTTAATTACACGGCTGTTTACCAAATACAGATGAAATAATGTTTTGAGATGATAAAAGATTTTATTTTGTGACAAGAAAGACATTAGAGTGATATAAAAATTGTTACCTGCCGGGACAACAGTGCAGTCACAATTATTTGACTACAGAATCTGGCGATTGACCAATCAGAATCAAGTATTCCAAACAGCCGTGCAATGGAATATAGAATATCAAGTTGGCCATTTCCAGCTGGATCACAGTATTGTCTTACAATGTGGGAATTTGTAACTATACTTTGCACTAAAATCAATTCTACAACTCATCAAAAGGAAGAAACCACTATACTTATATAGATATATATAAATCTAGAACAATTATTGTTGCACTAGGGTTCATAGTCACGGGAAGAGGGATCGTCATCTCTGTTGTCATTCACATAAAAAATACATCTAAATTAATATAAAAGTTAGAGCCAAAATAGCACAACCTGATGTAGAACAACACATGGACACAATATTGTGTTTATGAGGTAAACATTGTTCTACAGCTCTTTCTGTGCACATTTGCAAACCACACAAACAGCCAAAGGACAATGGCCACTTTCAGGGGGAAAAAATCAGCTATTTTGAAAAGAAACTGTATTGTCATTGAAGTCTTTCATTGCGCCCATAATCAACTTGACAGGTACAGAAAGAGTTTCTGGTGTATTCCCTGATGTTTATTGATGTTTTGTCAGGTCACTCAGTGTCTTTGTTGTCTCTCAGGAAAGTAAAGACTTGAACAATAGGCTGCTTTAGTTTGACTTGAATGTTGTTTTAGAAGACTTGCAGTTTTAAGGCTCATTATAGTGACAGTACACTTGTGAATAGTCCACATTTACTCAATTCATGTTAATCTAGATTTGTGGTGATACAATGGGACTTTTTTAATGTTTGATACCAGATTTTATGTGATTTTGATGTTATTATTTGGTTTTGGAATTTTTGTAATGTATTTGTATGTAGTGTTCATTGCTTCCAGTTGTTCTGCATTGTTTAACAGGCATTCTCTGTTCCTGTGATCATGTGGCTTTTATTTTTTTCTGTGAAACGCAGTTTTTCCCCAGATTTTACAGTAAAAACAGTTTTTCCATCTAAATAAGGGTAAGAAATTCTGTTTTGAACATGTAACGTTTTTCCCTCAGAAGAAAGAATGACCACATTTTATATATTTTTCTTCACGTTGCAGTAGTCTATCTGCCTGTATTCACGTGTAAGAGAGTAAAGAGGTTTCATATTGTGTTTGGTTTGTTTCTTTATCAAGTAAGGGCTTGTTTTATATTTTACTTTTTATATTTTAAAATACAGTTGACAAAATAATACAACCACCATAAAGCCTGACAAACGAATAAATATTTTTTTTATACATTTTTATCATGACAATAGGTTAATATCAAAAGCACTATTCAAAGACAATTTTAAGTCGGTGTTTAAGATAGACACTTCAGAGTTAGGGCAAATGTTTATATACAGTACCACTTTACAATAAAGATGTATTTAGTAATGCTTGAACAACATGAGTTTATACATGATCGATACTTCTACAGCATTTATTAATCTTAGTTCGTTAAAATCAAATGTTGTAACCGTTAACATTAGTTAATGCACAATGAACTAACATGAACAATTGTATTAGCATTAACTAACATGAACACATTAATAAATGCTGAACTTATATTGCTCATTGTTTGTTCATGACAGCTAATGCATTTAATAATGTAACATGTTAACAAAAACAACAATTAAACAACATTAATGTTGTGATACCAAATAATGCTGATGTAATTACTTTTTACCCTAGTCAACTTACAGAACACACTACAAAAACAATGTTTTAGGCACCATGATTATCCAATCATGGAAACTGCACAATCTTTCTGTTACCAGCTCAGTTATTTGACCCATAGGTTACACAACCCCCACAAGGACTCGTGTGAAAGCAGCACCTTCTGATGGAGACGTCTAAACTCAGTCTGAAATTTTGACGATCTGTTTCCCTACGTTGCCTCCGGTCATCATGGAGCAAAAGGCATCTGAAATATGCATAAGAGAGTGGTAAGATGTGTCATCCTCTTAATCTAACTGCACATTTTTTATAAAGTGACCGTTTATGTAGAAATGGCCCATATTGTAAATTGCTTGTGATACAGATGAGAAAAAGTAAAGCTTTTTATGTTAAAATTTTAAAAAACTACAATGACTAACCATATGCTCATTTCTCTTAATAGTAACTATGGAGTCAAGTATACTGATAGCAAGTATCCATTTCATTTACACTGCCTTAAAGAATTCTTTCCTGTATCTATTTACAGTCTAATGAAACAATGAATTTGATTTGTATGTAAAGTCAAATAAACAGGGACAGTTTTAGCTCTCACCTCCCATGTTTTCTATACCATTTACGACAGTTTCCAACACCTGTAAAATGAAAAAGAAACAACTCATTCATGTGATTATGCAATCGTCCTCACAGCCACGTTAGACTGTTATTGACTGTTTTCCTCTTACCTTTATCTGTCCTGTCTTTACCCAATGACTGAGCTGAAGAAGACCTTCTTTGTGTTTCTCCATGTAGTTCAATACAACAAATCTCTCCCTGTGAAAATACTTATTGTAACTAAAGTTACTATGTGCAAACATGCAAAGAAAAATAATGAAGTTATAAAACCATACTGTACATACACATGTGGCACCCCACAAGCTAGGTAATACTCTCTTCGAAGATTTTGTACCTTGTAATGTTCTTGAAACGCAAAGAGTCTTCAGTATCCTCACTAAGAGGTGGAGGGTAAGGCACATCCTTATTGTACTGTGAGATCTGGCCACACAGGATCACATGACCACCGGTATTCATCTGCACACAGCGAGGGCCGCACTTAAACAGACGACCTACAAAAAGTAACCCAACTATTCTAAGAGAAAAGCCGTAGTGTGAATACTGAACCTGTGATATAACAGCATCGCTGATGGGACCCCCTACATTATCAAAGTAAATATCAATCCCTTTGGGGCAATGTTCCTTCAGAGCTGAGCTGATATCTCCCTTCTTGTAGTTAATAGCTGAAGTAAAACCCAGCTCGGTCACCAAGGCCTGGCATTTCTGGTCGGAACCGCAAATTCCCACCACCCTCTCACAACCATCCAATCTGCCAATCTTAAAAAACAAGAGGGTCAATTGGAATAACATGATGTACATCACAAATGTTGCTACATGGTGTCAAAGGTGTTCTGGGTGGTTGCTAAGAGGATGCTTACTAAGTCACAAGAACCCATTCCCAAATCCTTATGATGTAAGTCTATGGGACATTTGGAGTGTTTTGCTTTAGCAATAAAAAGTAATCAAAATAAAATTTAAATTACTAATGCACTTTTTAAAAACTAATATACAACTCTCAGTAGATGATTGACACGTTTCATTTGTCAATGCATATAAATTACCTGTCCAGCATTCGACCCACAAGCACCAGCTGCTCCACTGACAACCATTGTTTGATTGGTCCCAGGAGTCACATGACCCTTTTCTTTCACTCCTAATAGAGCAGTAAGGCCAGGCATGCCTACTGCTCCCAGGAAATATGACAGGTGACCATTTACCATCTCTGGATCAACCTGTAGGCACAAATACACCACACATTTACATTATCAGGAACATACAGGCTTGTATACGTGCAGAATTTAATATTATACCTTATGTAAAAGGCTTCCATTCATCACGTCATATGTCTGCCAGCGCCAGTTGAAGGATGTGACAATACTGCCAACAGACAATGCTTCATTTTTGCTTGCCTTTACTATTCCAACTCCACCTCCGTCCACGGGCTCCTCTAATCTCCATGGCAACAGGTAGTCAGCGCCAGTATCATCGTTCATGCGACATCGCTAGAATGCGTGTGGTGTTACAAAGGCTTGGTGAATATAAAGGGTTTTATTCTGTGATCAGATTGTTAATGATAACAATAAATCGCATCAAGGTGAATAACAATCCCTCGCAATTATTTTGTTTATTTCACTTTAACAATATATTTTTTAATATTCATGTTTTTTTTGCAGTAAATAGAAACAAGGTCATCTCACCATGTACGGGTCAACTGACAGATACAGTGTCCGAACTAGCACCTCTCCTTCTTTCAGCTCACTGGGTTCAACGATTTCTTCAACTCGAAAATGTTCTGGAACCGGATGACCATTTTTGCCTAATAAGGTGCAATCACAAGTAACGAAGTAAGACATGCATTAAAGTCAAGTCAACATTGGTTGGTTAGTTGACTACATTTTGTGCAAGATCTGCATGGTTTACCTGGACGAGAATGCAAAACAACTCTTTTCATCTTTAACATGTTGTTGTTTTGTCATTATATCGCTTAACGATATAAATTCAAGAAAATCTGCTGAAGATAGACCTCGCAACTTTCAAAACCATGCTGGCAGCGAAACAACCACTTCCTGAACAATCACGTGATGCTCACCCAGTCTCCTGATTGGTCACAGCACGGGCATTAAAGGGCTGGTCGCATATTCCATGTGTTTACTTTGGAGAAGATTGAATGTTTTACTGTAACACGACAATATATTATGTCAGCGTGTTTTCGTCTGTACTCAAAAAGCAGACATAATGCATAATGGGCTTACAATAACCTCGACAATGTTCGTATTTAGGTGTTATTTTACATTGTAAAATTGCCACGATCGACGCACAAAATGTGTTTATAGCTACATGCAAGTGAAAATGACATCACTGTGCGATTTGCAGCGGGTGGCGCTCTTGTTACCAACGAGGAAGTGACGCTGCAGGCACAGGCTTTAAGTTTTTTTTCTCTTTTTCCTGAAAGCAACACGAAAAAAGATCAGGATTGCTGGAGCTACATCGCATGTTTTTAACGGTAATGTAATACACGAGAATGCATTTCTAATCCGATTAACTTTTAATGCATGTCCACTTGTAAAATACATACATTTCTATAGTTTTATGCAGGACGTCGAATAGTGCCTTATCCAGAAGAATGAATTCGATCGGGTGGTTACGTACTTTTGAAATAAACAATCAAATGTGCTTTTACAGTCCTGGTTAACTGTTGCTGTTTGTTTTAACAAATCTCTTTTGCACGTACGCAGCCAGCCCTGCACATGCGAGCGGTAACCGAGAGTGCTTATCAGTAGGAAGACAGACAGCAGTGTTGCAACAAATGCACCCATTTACTTATTGTCAGGTTAATGCTTTTCCTTTAAATCAGTGTCGGTCTCAACAGTGCGTGTGTTGGTTGTCTATCTGCATTATAATGGATCATGTTACTGTTGTGCAACATTTGGTGGTGTTGCAACAACTGTGTCTTATAAACTTGTGTTCGGTTCCCCCAAAGCCATCGCAGCGTTTATTTGCAATCCTGCCTAAGTGCATGCATCGTTTTCTCAATTATCCACTTACATTAAGGACACAATTAACAATACTTATGTGCTTTCGGTACTGATTGGCCCATTGCGTTTAAATGTATTTGAGATTATAAAAATACTTGTGATTTACATGCACCTTGTCTGGAGGAATATGCATTAACAGTATTGTTGCGATTATAACAGAGTACAATCACCCTTTAAATCATCCGAGGCGTCAGATTTTTTATTGATAGGCAGAAACTGGTACACTCAATACATGCCATACCCAGAGAATAGCTGGCTGCATGTCTGTTGGCTTTGCACTTTATTTTAAGGCACAGCAGAGAGTCCACAAACACTGACACGATGAGGCCTATGGGTGTCTCCTTACTCATGGAACATGCTCAGTCATGTCTGTGGCTCATGAACCTTGCACGCATGCAGAAATGATCCTATGGGCAAGAAAGGTGAAAGACTGGTGTGTAGTCTAAAAATTGTTATAAAGTAATCACCGTAGTCTATGTATTACAGTTAAGAGCTGGTACTGTCTGCTACTCCATCTTACTTAGACCGGGTTACAATGTATGCCTTCTGTAAAGGTTTCTTTTTAATGAATGTTGATTGGTTTCTATTTCTGACGTCACCAGGGAGTGAAAGTGTTCCAGTTCAAAATGTAGAGGATTTTCATCTTTTATTCAAAATCTGTACATTTTACACAATATCAATACAATATTTTATCATTACAAAAGGTGCACTATTGCTATGCAATCTGTATCCAATTTCTTTTTTTCACGTGTAATGTTTCTGCATGACTTTGCATTGTTTTTTTCTGTGCGTATTGGCCGCAAATATCAGGATTTTGACATTCGTTGACTTTATTCAGGTGTGGATGGGGTAATGTTTGGTGCATGCTTACAGGACGTTTCCCAGTGACGGAATTTCCCGCATGACCCATGCATTTGCTGTAATTTACAGCGCCCGCATGGAAGGGGAAAGGCCTTATATGGTCGCGGAAGTGGGTGTGGCCATTCCAGGACAGTAGGAGATCACAAGACTGAAAGAGAAATGTTGTTCCATAACGTTACTCAACATACGAGTAAACTAGAGTGTGTTGTAGGCTTTTGATTCGCATGTGTTTGCAATACTAGCGAAATCGCGTGCAATTTAAAAATATCTGTCCCGCCATTTTCTCAAAGAAGTCCTCCATTTCTCTGTGGTTTGTGCGCGGATCTACCTCTTCACTTGAATATTACTCGAGTGAGGTCAGCATAGCATGACTCAATCGTGGGTAAGCATGCAGTCATTTTTGGACTGATGCATTGGCCATTTGGCTCATGGATCGTTCAGTTGTTCTTAGGACGAACTCACGAGCACGGTAAGGAAGCTTGTTTTCAGTGTCTTAAAAAATAGGTCAAGACTATTTTTCCAGAAGTGAAATACTAGCGCAGCAACCCGAAACCATGCAATAGACCGTCATTAGCAAGACGTTGCAGAATAATCCTCATGATTTGAGCATCGTATCGCTGAAAGTAAGAACCACACTGTTCATCACAGTTGACAGGCAGCCGGACGTGTCATTTACTACTTTCATTTTAATTTTGCTGCTCAAGCATGCTTCATAGGGCGCCTTTTGTTGTCTCACTGTGCCATGGAATTAGTGACTGGATAATCCATTTTCTGCAACAAAGGACTTCTGGTAAATAGCGCTGAGCTGTCCGCTCTAGGAAGGGGGTCCAGGAAGGGAGTATTTGCAAACAGCATGGATGTGTGTCAAAACGTAGTGAGCTGTCTTCGTAGACGACATTTAAAGAGACGTGATTTTGCATTCCACGTGCCCCGTTTTTGCAGTTGTTGGACTATAATGCACACATGCCTGTTGATGTTTTTGTCGTCGGCGTGAGCGTTGTGCTTTTAAACCTCGTATTAAGTCATTAGCAGTTTAACTTTAAAAAAAAGCGCCCTTGCTTGCTCGCTCTGTTTAGCTGAACGCAATACGTGTCCTCGGCGAACTCCCCCTAAAAAGCTCCTAATGCTGTGTATGTAGACAGCTCGCTAAGTTTCGGGACGCAGCCACTTTTTCATTTAAGGGGGATTTTTGCTCGTATGTCTGCGCTCGAGCATGTGCCTCTACTGCGTTCGTCCATAGTTCAAATTAAGAACCAGGTACGATTAGGTAAGCGGGCTTGACGTTACAAGCCTATTAAACGGGTTAACTTACCTTGTCAGGTGCTAAAACTGGATCGTGTAAAAATGCACCGTCGTTGTTCCTTATTTTTGTTTTGGTAATGACATCGTTTTTGCAACAAAGTAACGCAACGTGCTAGGTCAGTGAAAAATACTAATATTTAACCGCATGTTGTTTTCGTCAAAACGCGTTGGCTGAACTTTTATCGTGTTTTTATTTTTTGACGGCGATTTGGTTGATGCAACTGTTGTTTACATCCTCCTACTAGGAGGGTTTCTTTATTGTATTGCGCCACCCCTGACAAGACTGCAGCTTTTAGATGACTGCTCTAAGTACTGCGTGTTGTCTTTTATATAGATTTGTACTTAAGCCGATCTCTACATAGCGCAGAATGAAGCGTAAAGGAACGAGCCTTTGTAACATGCTGCGACTCTGCAGAACACTCAGTGTTTTGCTGCTTCCTCACGGTGACAGTGGGTTTAGATAGATTATTGTGCCAGTGATAAATACAGTGATGTTAAGAGTCCACTGACTGATTTCCTTTCGAAGAAAGTAGAAACAAAGAAACAAGTTTTCTCCTGTTTGTTTATTTTGGTGTACACACATTGGTTAAACAATAATATTTTTTTAAATAGAAAAAGAGTTAATAAAAACAAAAATTGTAAATATTATTAATCCGTAGGATGAGGTCTCAGTTTTGGGATTGCTGCAATAGGAAAAATACAAATACATGGTACAGATCTATATATGCAACGTTTAGATTTAAGTCAATTTAGAATAAGATTATAAATAACATTTAGGTAGATCAATAAAATAAAGCAATAAGCTGCAATAGGTTGTGCATTAGTTATATATGAGCGCAATTGTGTCCGGTTAGTGTAGTTTGTATATTGTATTTTGTTTTCTTTCAGACATGTTCGCTAGTGGATGTTTACTCTTGAAATATGCATATGTCTAAAGTGGAAAATGATCTATAAAGTGTTTAAATTGGAGATGTATTACCTATGCATGCACATATGAGACTTTCAAATTTATGACTTTAATGATTATAAAGACTTAATAATAGTTTTTATTACATTTGGGTGCTGTTTCTAATGTGTCTTATGGGGAATCACCTTTACACCCCTCTCTCATTGTGAAACTAATGTTGGTATATTATAACACATCAGTGGGATGTGTGCAACTGTACATCTCCCCTCGTCTTACACACTATTACTCTTTTTGTCTGCAAACACATTAAACCCCAAAGTCCCACTTTCACCTGACCTGACAAGTAGTTAGCAGTCACGCATTGTGTGTCTCTCACTTTGATGCATTGGTTGCCAAGATTAGTCATTAGTTTCTTTCTGTGCAAGATTGCACAAACCGCCATAATTCTTTTACGTTTTTGTTACCTGTGCCTTGTCACTTTTTTAACCTGTATGTGCACTGGAAGCTTCTGTCAATAAAACAAATTCCTTGTGTGTCCAAGCACACTAGGCAATAAAGCTCTTTCTGATTCTGATAAATGTTTTTTTCTATCATGGACAATATGCTGGTCCACCTTTTTTTAAATCCTTTTTGAGAGCCTCATTCATGAAATCGCTTCCTGATTGAATATTGAATAGAAGAACCTCCCACTGAGCCCAAAAGACTGACTCTGAAGGCTAACCATACTATTTTTCACCACTTTCTTCTCAGGTTGCCTGCCATGAATGAGGAGCAAGCTAACCTAAAGACCTCTCAACTCGGTTTGATATCCCAGGAGCTGGAGAACTGGCATTGTAGATAAAACTAATAGACATGTTAGAGCCACACTGTACTGAACCTGTTATTACTGCGCAACGGATGCTGCAGTTTGATATCTTAAAGCTTACTCATATGTTTACCATGTTGAGTAGATTTGGATGACCATTAACCTGCATAAAACGTAACGGCAAAGTCAGAGCGAAACTCTTAAGACTTTTTGTTATTTTGGAGAGAACTTTGTGTGGTTCGGGGGTTTGAACTTTTGTCTCCTGAACCACCCACTGCAACCATCATCGGTACCTTTATGAAAGTCATGAGCCTGCAGCCTCAACCGAAGCCAAACGCAAAGAGAACAGGAAAACGTATTACTTTCTTTAAAGAACAGGGTGTGGCAATGAAAGAGGCATCTAAGCACACACAGGCCTCGGCATACTATGGGCTCGGGGTCCCTCCCTCAGGGCCGGGTCACAATGACAGAGTGGGTGTGGAAAGCTCCAGTGCAGAAGCGCCGCATATGTACCTCAATTCTGTCATTTTTAGCCCAGAGAAGGGCGATCAAAGCCGTGGGCACTACCAACAGACAATGCCCATGAAGTGGACACACCAAGACCCATCCTTGCAACCTCAACAGAGACCAAACACTTGGTCACAAGGTATGACAGCTTGGCCCCAGAACTTTGCCCCGTACTTAGGGGTCCAGACTGCTTTTGCAAAACAAATTCATGAGGGAATGCCTGTACAACAACAACAACAATCTGAACCCTCGACTATTAGAGCCACCGATAAACTAGGGGGTGGTGCAGAGAGCTTCAAAACTGGACGGAACATGGACTGGGAGCAACAGCAAACCTTTCAACAGGCACAAAAGCCTGTAATGTTAAATCCACAACAGCACAACCCATCCGCCGCTGGGAATTCTGTGTTGCAACCTTTTCAGGTAGCTTTCGGACAGCCCAAGCAGAACTTGGTAGCCGGTCGCTATAAGGTAGTTCAGGGCAATCGGACCTTGCCGAATCTGAATTACAGTACACAGGCAAATTCCCAACCCCAGGAGCAACAGCAGCTGATGCAGAGGCAGATGATGCTCCCGCCACAGCGGCAACAAATGCAGCAGATGTTGGAGGAGCAGATACGGCAACAGTCGCAGCAGCAACAGGCTTTTCAGCGTCAGAAAGCACCACAACATATACCACAAATGCAACATCGAGCACCCCCACCAAACCAGACACAACCACAACAACAACAACACATGATTCAACTGGACTTGGTACAACAGCAACAAAAATCAGAACAGGCTCATCAGAACCAGCATGTAGTGGAAAATTACTGTAATAGCCAGCAAGCCCCCTCAGTCGATCAGAATCACCCTTTACTAACAGGACAGTCCCAGGAGATGCCTGATCCTCCGTCGACCCAGGCTCCTGAGCCGACCCCCCAGCCTCCTTCAACCGTTCTCCAGCAGTCCATCGAGACTCATCAGCCTGGCCCCCGAAGATCACGCCGGCTTTCTAAAGAAGGTGGAGCCCCGGTCTCGGATAACCCATTTGTCATGCCAACTGATCATCATACCCAAGGCTCACAAAACGGGGCTTCTGAGGCCAGTGCAGTGCAAGACATCAGGGCCGCTCCGACAGGTGTAATTCAGAGCACACGGCGTAAGAGGAGGGTCTCGCAAGAAGCCAATCTAGAAACCTTGGCTCTGAAGGCTTCGGAAAGGGAATCTCTTCCCGCACGTAACGTCAAGGTGAGTTTGCTGACTGCTCGCTTGTCAATGTATTTTTAGTTAAGTATATAAGAGAAAGGAAATGCATTCCAAGCGTCAATTTATTCATTGATATTTTGGGTATTAGGGGAAATACTATGATGGAAAGTTTATCTACATTAAAATCTCTACTTAAATTCCCTCTTTAGTTGATAAATTTAACCCTTTAATGAAGATATCATCTTCCTGTGAAAATATTTTCTTGCTTTAAAGTGATGCTTCATCCTTTAGTGTTATTCTTCACCTTTGCCTTATTTAGAGTAAGTTTACATGACAAAGATGAAGTAGAAATCAAAATATTTGTCATTTGCATTTTTAAAAAGTTGAATGTACACACAACAACATTGTCAAAGTGATCTGCGTTCACACGGATCCGCGAAAGCAAGTCAAAATGCTGTCGTATGCATACCAGACCGGTAGTTGCCGATGTCACTTTGTAACACAACAACAACACACAGTCCTGTATGCCACCTTTGTTGTTTTGAGTACACTTGCGCATGCCTACAGACTGAACACGTAATACGCATGCACATGACCTCAGTGTGACCAAAGTCTGCATTTTCAATCCACAAAACTCCGTTGTTGTGTAATCGAACAGCCAAAATGCTCAAACAGTTGTCTGTCTTTTTTAAAACGTCATATAAACAGCCCCTTAGTATGCGAGGATCAGTGAATATACAAATCAGTCCTGACTCCTATCAATCACACCAGGAGCCAGTTGCATAAACAGAGCCGCTTAGTTAAGGTGGTGTTTACATTAGCCTGTTGTTGTACGAAAACGACGTTTTGAAACGAAAACGATCCTCATTTGTACTGCAGTTTCAACATGCGTTTTAGAAAAAAATCTGCGTTTACACTACACTACTGAAAACGCATGTCACATGACCATTCTGGGCATGCGCAAAAAAAGGTAAACAGTTGTATGGGCATACAAAAGTTGGTGATTGATGACAGTGGTTACTCGTCACAGACCGAGCAGTAAAAAATGAACATGATGGCGAGGTAAAGCAAGGATGTCTTCACGTGGATAACGTAAAATGAGGTTTTCCATGTTATTAGGACCGATCGACGGATGCCATCGCAGTACTGAGTGAGCTTTGTAAAAGCATACTGCTCTCGATTCTCTCTCACGTTGCTGTAATGTTTTCGTGTCGATCCGTGTACGCAGCGCAGCTTGAAGTTAAACAAGCCTGTTGTTTAGACAGTCCTTGCCATATTTTTGCCTTGCGGGATTAAAATCCTCATCTAGCCAACGTCAAAATATGTGACGTGGCATGACGCGTCGGTGTCTCATTATTATTCATGAGACTGTTTTTTTTTGACCAATGGGAAGCCTTCCGGAACCATCAGCAGTTTTTAACGGCTTTTCTCACAGCGTTCACACCCATTTTAATTGCATTTTTCAAAAACGACAATGAGATAGAATGTAGCTGACGGGAGGTTTTGTTACGCTTTAACGAATCAGGGAAGCAAACGCAATGTTACAGACAACCCAATCAGTAAGCGAATGTGGGCGTCCGGCCTGCGTATTCTAGTCTCTGTTTTCGTTCCGCTTACACAGAAACGCAACCCGTGAGTTTTTTTTAAAAACCCAGTTTTTGGGGGTCGAAAACTCCGGAGTAGTGTAAATGCCAGGCGTAAACCGTAGCAAGAGTTTAAAGGAACTTAAAAGGAGACTTTTTAAAGGAAAACGTAGTAGTATAAACGCCGCCGTGTCTTAACAACTAGTCTCACTGACTAGCAATTAGTTAGGACTATAAGTCTTACTTTTTAGATTTTAATTAGACCAATCTACCTTAATATATGACTGACTTAAAGAAGTTATGACCAGTTTTGAAGAAAAAAATTGGATGACTAACTTGTTAGACTAGTCTAAGCAGTTTATGCTACCGGCCCCAGCTCGGACTGCCTGAACCAGCCACTGATGAATTTGCTCATAGTTTGTCTTAAAGCTTATTAAAAATGTATAAACAAATTTAGATGTGTTTAAGGACAATAAACTACCTCACCAGAAGTTGACAACAAGACTGTTTTACACATTCTTTACTTTCTTTATTTAGTTAACAGGGACATTGTACATTAATAAACATTACTGTAAATGAACCAGAATTAGCAGAAGCTCACTGAGAGTATACTGTACCTGTTTCAAGTGCTTACAGGTTCTGCAGGTTTCTCAGTTGTTAAAGGAGTGTAACGTTAGCATGAAACACTCACCGACTCTCACCATTAGGTCACATAATCTCTGGATCCAAAACAAAAGCTTTTCCACACAACTTCAACTACTGTCTCATGGGTGACACTTCATACTAATACCATCAAGTGCTCCACCCTAAGCCCACTGGCCCAGAAGCCAAACATTTAGGCCAAAGCCCAAAAGCACATTTCTGTTCATTTCACGGATAATTGTCAGTGTTTGGAAAGAGAATTTGTCCCAGAGCCGGTAGTTCATCTTCCATCTTTGGACTGTGGTATTTACTTTTCTTATGCTCTTATTGTACACAAATAATTTGTGCAATTCGCAGTCATGTGTTACTTTAGGAGTGGACAGTTATGTTTCTGGGATATGCTATTTAGTTCAGTCTTCTTTTCCTTGTTACGTAAACTTCCTTAGAAAAGGACAAGACACTCAACCGATGATAACAAAGAAAGGGTGTGCGAGTATGTATATGCTTGATCTGTGGGCCAGGGCAAGGGACGGTAATGAAAGTAGCTTCCGTCAACTTGATTCCAGCTATTTTAAAAGGAGCAAGAACATAAATCAATGACGTTTATTGTGTCCAGGTACTGATGGGAGTCATTTAATGCTTTTCCATCTGCTTTTTTCTAGAAGCAAGCTGAAATGCCTTTTCTTCAAGGGTGAGCGAGTTAGGGCTTCATGTGCTAATCTGAATACCTCAGCCGTGCCAGCAAGGTCACACTTTAGATAAGACAGGCCACATCCTCAGGGATTTCAACATTTTCACACAACTTCCAGCTAGACGCGTGGTAGAAGTGACGCATATAGGTTTTATTTTTTTTTCATTACAGGTCAGTGAAGTTTGAGTGGTTTTATTTTCTTTGCTCGATTGCTTCCACTTAGAGTTTGTAATAAAGAGAAACAGGAATTGTTCTCACAATAAGGGAAACTAAGATTTGTGGCTCCTCCCAGAATGTGTTCTTCTGACTCGAACATCCTTGTGTTTGAGGTTTTGATATTTTTTGACATTGTGAAATTGCGAATGGATCCACTTGATTCTTTTTGAGTTCCTGTTTTAGGGCAAATTCAATGCAGCTGTTCAGTGATTCTAATATGGAAGAAAGCTTATTTCTAATCATTAACATCACAGGAGAGTTCCAAAGTGTCTACACTGGACGCGATGCGACGTGACAATAGAACGCATTACAACCCATTATAATAAAAATTGTCCACACTGGATGCAACGTGGCACGTCCGGTGTAGACACGGTGTTATACTGAACCTGAGATCTCAGCCTGTTTGGTGGCTATTATTCTATATGCTGGTGACACAACACAATACATATGTATAAGGAAGTGAGGTCAATCTGAATCGTATGGTTGTTTTGAGAAATGGTCTGGACTTTACCTCTTTTCCTGTGTTATCTTATCAACTCTTAAGCATTTGATTATTTCCCTAATGCATAGCAAATACAGAAGGGAGGAAGGATTCACATTGCTCAGAAAAAAGCTTTTAGTTGAATTATGAACGCGTTACAATAAGGTTGTATTTGTTAACATTAGTCGTAAACATGTACTAACAGTGAACAATAACTAAGATTAACAAATGCTGTAGAAGTAATGTTAATTTAAAAATGTATATACATGTACATACATATTTAAAATCAGATATTAGTTGAACTTTCATCTAATGTTATCATTAATATCAAGTTCAAAGTTTATTCGTCACATACAAAACCATACATAGTCGAAAAGCATTTCACTGCATGTCGTACTGTTTTAATAGAGTAGAAAGGAGATAGGAAAAGAAGGAAGGTTAAACAATATATAAATGTAAATTGTGTGGGGAAGTGTAAAGTGCAGGTGCGATATATGTATATATATATCTGTAGTATAAAATTTGTACAATGTGCAATGTATGCATATATGTGTGCAAAAACAGTCCTGTTGTCGTATGAGTGTGTGTTACGCAGGAGAGTTCTGGTAAAGGGCCCGGAGAGCATGAGGGAAGAAGCTCCTCCTCATTCTCTCTGTATTAACATGAACTGTTATATTGCCATTAACTGGGCAATTCCATGCAAACGCTAACCGTGAGTTTTTACGAAAGATTTTTATTGTCGGATTACAATATTTGATGGTTGAATACAAGTTTGAAGTCTATCTTAAACTTTGTAAAGCATCATTTTTGTTGTTTAGTTTTTAATAGTTAAGTGTCACAACAAATTTGTCACATCCATACCTGTACATATTCTTCATAAAGTTTTAATTCATAAAAATCCTACAAAATATGTTGTCTCTCAAAAACGTGTCCTTTTTTGTCACATCCGTAACCCATGTCTATTTCCGTCTTTTAAAATAGAAAACTTGTAAATAGACTGATATTTTTCTGATGTCTGGACTTTGTCGTCAGGGAGTTAGTAAGATTGTTCGATATACTGGGGATAAATACGTTTTCGGAGAATTTATATTTCAAGTTTTGACTGAAAATGTCACATCTATAGTGCTGGAATTGCCCAGCTGACATTAACAAAGATTTCTAAATTCTGAAAAACTGTATCGGTCATTTACTTGACATCAGCTAATGCTTTCTAATGTTAACAAATACAACCTTATTGTGAAGTGTTTGCCATCAATCATTTCAGTGTGTTAATTGTCTATGTTGTCAGCAGGAGCCCCACAGACCCTGGAGTCCCCCAGTGGCCCCGTCTGGTCCAGGTCGAGGGGCGACTGAGATGGATCAAGGCAGTGCCAAGAGGCCCAAAGATGACAGCCTCATGCCACTGGTCATTCCTGTCTCTGTGCCAGTGAGGCAGACCTCATCTCCGGACCACGAGCTGGCCTCTCTCTCAGCCAGCTGGCCACTGCGGCCTTTGGGCTCTCACGACATGATCTCCGATTACAAGACGTCTGTGATTGTTACGCGACGGCGCTCACTGCGTAACTCTTTGTCTGAAAGCTCCGGCCAGGTGAGTACATGATTTATCTAATCTCCATTTTGTTGCATTTTGCCTTCTGATCTGACCCCTTCCCCTTCTTTAATCCCTGGATTAAAATCCCCCAATAATCCGGATATTTCTGACCCTAATCCATCACTTGCCCCATTTCCCCATTAGATTTATAAGATATGAGTCGACACTTATCAGGATCCTCCAGACTGCATATGGTTTATGTGTTTAGAGGGGTTTGTCTATTAACCAGCCTGCCAATGTCTAATCTCTTTAACAGAATGGGGGAACAGAGAGCGGAAATGATGCCGATGGCAAATCAACCAAAGCCAAGCGACGACCTCGTCCAGAACCGCTCTTCATTCCTCCACCTAAACTCGGCACTTTCATCGTCCCACCGGTTTATTCCAGCATCACGCCATACCAGAGCCATCTACGTTCACCTGTCCGCATGGTCGACAACATGCCTCCTTATACTCCGCCGCCCATCCTCAGTCCTGTTCGGGAGGGCTCAGGTCTTTACTTCTCCACCTTCCTTTCAGCCGCTGCCGCCTCCGCAGCAGCGAATAGTCAGGGGCTGCCTCCCCCTGCCACGCCCAAATCTGCCACCCGCAGCCTCCTGCGCTCCAGTGAGTTTCTTTCACTGTCTGTACAGTAGGACAGAAAAATAAAAGCAATACTTTACTCGATGTTTGGAACTTAAAGGGATTGTTCACTCATAAATAAAAATTGTCATAATTTATTTACCCTGATGTCGTTCAAAACCAGACTTTCTTCAGTGGAACACAAAAGAAGAGAAATATTACAATGGAGGTCAATGTTGTTTGGTTACCAATGTTCTTTAAAATATATTTTGTGTTCCACAGAAGAAAGTCTGCAGGTTTGGAATGACATAAGGGTTAATACATTTTCATAAATGTTTTGGTGAACTATTCCTTTAATGATTTACTTGATGACTATATTTAAAACCTAGTGAGATGTCTATACAGGCAGCTGGCTTCTTAGGGAGCATCCTTACTGTCATAGAATATGTTATAGTGACTGATTTGGAATGCTCTATATAGGCAGCAGTACAGAGTCTGTCGCTAGCATACATTTCTATGCCAAGGCTTTTATACTTCAACACTTATGATAACTTATAATTTTATTAATGTTAAAACAAACATGCTTACTATAGTTAAACCATGGTAACCATAAATTATCCATGGTTTTACTACAGTAAACAGTTTAAATACAGTTTAATTTCAAAACTCAATACAAAACAAATGGCAATACACCAAACACGGTTACACTTTTACTGTAATAAAACCATTGTTAATTTTTGTACGGTAATGACCCCAAAAACACAGCATAGACACATCGAATAAAAGCCATTTTATTTAGATCAAACTTTTTATTTTGATTTAGGTATAGTTATAGTCTTTACTCTGTCTGATCAATTATTTGTTTTTCTTTAGTTCTGCATTATTTCTTTGTGTTTTGGGATAGTCTAATCTGGAAATTGTTGCTGTCCTTCCAAAACCTTGGATGTCCAAATTCACCATTAGTCAGGATTTCGAAAAAACTTTTTAAAGGATTAAATATTGTGTTGTCAAAGTTGACTTTCTCAACTTTTTATTGCTTAGATATTTGCAAAACCCAATGATAAACATGAAGGGTGACTAATAATAATGACGGCAAAAATCACAAAATATGCAGATACAAGGTTTCAGAAGGAAAGCTGTAAAATGATACTTGATGAGTCAAAAAATGAGGTATCTCTGTAGAAGCCATGTACTTTATGGAACAGCTTTTTTCCACACCTACTGTATGAAACCGCTTAGTTCACTAGGTTTTAGAATGAAGCTTTTGAGACAAATACATATACAGACAAATCAAGATCATATTTAATAAGACATACTGGTTATGCCTATGTCTAATGTCTTTTGTTTGTAAATGTGCAGATAGCAGTGATAAATCACCTCCGGTGCTCTCTGCTATGAATGAAGCTACACCTGTCAGCATTGAGCCGTAAGTACTCACATTATTCAAATAAAGCATCCACACTCCACGCATTTCCTTTACAAGCCTTAACAATATATCAAATAAATGAAAAAAATAAAATCGATTAGGCAGTAGTTTACCCAGACATAAGAAAATTCTGTAATCATTTACACAAAGGTTTGCTCCAAATCTGTATGACTGTCTTGTATTTCAGAACACAGAATAAGATCATTTCATGAATATTCAGTTGGGTGAATGCACACAAAAGCAGTACATTATGACTCATTTTAACACTTAATAAAGCACTCAAGAGTGTCAGCTAGAAAGCATGTACGGCACAGAGTTAATTTTCCATGTAACACAGATCAGTTTTGGGGGAAAACAACTCGATATTTCAACAATTTCACTTTAAAAATGTTCGGACCGCTATGACACCGTCACTAAGGCTTTCATGGTGGCCAGAACAATTTTAGAATGACGGGTAAATAGTGAGAGAATTTCTTTTGTTGGAATAACTATGCAATGAAAAACGACAAACTATAGTTTACAACAGCAAAATGCATGTTTATAGCTTAATGAATGTTTATAGCTTAATGCATTTAGTTCATTTAAAGGGATCGTTTACTCAGCCTCTTGTTGTTTCAAACCTGTAGACATTTCTTTGTTCTGTTGAACACAAAATATATTTAGAATAATGTAAGAAACCAAACTGTTCTGGGGCACCATTGACTACCATAGTAGTTTATTATCTTACTATGGAAGTCAATGGTGCCCCCGAACTGTTTGGTTACAAACATTATTTGAAATATCTTCTTTTGTGTTCAGTGGATTATTGAAGAGTGTAAAGAGATTTTAAATAACTTGAGGGTGAGTAAATGACAGATTTTTTGGGGGGGTGAACTATCCCTTTAAATGTAGCATTGGTGTTACATGTTTTTGTGTTTTAATGGAGGAACGGTGTCTGAAATGGTTTCTTTAATCTTACATGAGAGTTGGTGGGGGATAGTGGCTGAGCAGAGAGAATTATGGGATATCGTCTCTGACCTGTTATCTCTGGTACCAGCTGGTTTATGTAATGCTCAGTGTTCAGTTAAGATTCTTTCTCTTCTACATACAAAGAAACTCACTCTCTATGAATGGCAACAGATCCCTTCAATTTTGGATTTGGCCAGTGCAAGACGAAAGCACATTCTGGAACAAAATAGTAAAGCAAAATCTGTCTTGTCTTATCCCCAGACCTTGGCAGTCAGATATTGGAACATTTGGCACTGGAAAAACACAGGGTGTTAATTTTATGCGAAATACCCTCGGTCAAGCCATTTTCTTGATTTTTCAGAAACGAACTGACGCTAGAGATCAATTCATTCAAATTGATTTCCCGTTAGTCTTAAGTGACAGATTGTTATTGTCTTCTACATCTTAAAACTTAGCCTACAGTAGGGTCCAAAGGTTTAAACTGGAGAAACAACAGAACTTTTAAAAGTTGAATAAAAAAGTATGTCATAATGTTGTGACGTCAAATATTAAGACATTATTTGTAGGACACAAGTTTGTGACATGAGCATTAACTACAGTGTACAGAAGATCACATTTCGTTGCTTCCACTGAAGCGCACAAGATGTTCTCTGGAACATTGAATACCTGGGTTCATGCCATCTAGTTGCATACTGTAACTAAACCAAAAGGGGGACATACCAGCTACTAAAAATAGTTGAAAATCAAATATTTGGAATTAAATATTAATAAATTAATGAAACATTAATATTTTTAAACATGCAAAGTTTGGATTGCCAGAGCAAACAGTATATACTTTATATCTCGTCTCTCTCTCTCTCTCTCTCTCTCTCAGCCGTATAAACATTGGATCTCGGTACCAGGCGGAGGTTCCAGACCACAGGGACCGTTCGGCAGTGCAGCACGACCTACACAAAGCCGAACTGTTGTGGGCGCCACTGACTGACCTTGAGGCCAACACTCAGCTACAGCAGAGAGGTTAACACCTTATACAATCCTACAACAACACTTCTGCTGTTAAATTCAACAAATGCTAAATGTTTGGTAGTTTGAAGAGGAAGTAGACAAAGTCTGCATGAGCGTGTCTTTAGGAATCCTTAACACTCCTCCTTTGTTTCTGCAGTGGATGAGCTTATGCACCTGGCATGCTCAAGTGCGTTGTGTGGAGGTGGGACCAATCAGGAACTGGCCATGCATTGCATGTATGAATGCAAGGGTGACATCATGGTGAGTCTCGTGTGGTGTGCCGCTGCATTGCGTACTTATTGAACCAGTTAACACCTGGCTAGTGCACTCTTTAAACTTGGATAACACTTCCGTGCGAGTGAGGTTGGGATAGCCATATGAGCGGAAAACATTTGAATAACAATTTGTTTTTAAACAGGGAAATATCTGTTAGGAAGTGCATTGGCTAAGTTGAAATGAAGGTAATGCATTGACATGTATGCACTTTGAATTATAAAATGTACATGTATACGTTTAGCGGGTGCTTTTATCTTAATCGACATTAAAGACGAGAAATTCAAACTCATGAGCTGAGCTACGGGACGTATTTTCTGTGTGGATTTAAGTGGAATTACACATTGCAAAGTCAGACAAGGTGCAGCATGTACGAGAGCAGCGCATGCAAACGCACTTGCGTCATTTCGGGAAAATGCGCATGTAAATCACACGCATTGTTTCCTTCGACAGCATCGAGTCCGCTCACATGCAAACATGCATCTTTTATGAGGACGCAACGGGTGCGTACGTTTTGATCGGATTCTTTTCGATGTTCACTTAGCTGAGCCTGCAGCTGCAACAACACAACATCCAGTCACTGACTGCTGAGCTGTCACACTGCTGCCATGGCAATCACAGACTTTGCGTCCAGAACGACACACGCTAAAGAGGACTGGATCGAGTGCCTTGTGTTTCTGAGCTGAACTGAGCTGTTTATTATATTTGATGTGCTGCTTGTGTTTGCTGCATCTGAACAATAGCTTCTGCTGAAATTGAAACTGCGAGTTGTGTGGGAGCTTCTTTTGAGGTTACTGGCGTTAACTGCAGAGAAAAAGGCGCAACAAGTTGGACTGCATTGCTGTAAATAGTTTATCTTGTTGCATCTTGAGTACTGTTGCTAGACCTCTGGTACTTGTGGTTTTGTGCTTTATCTCTTTAATCAATCATCTGGCAAACATGAAGGTAGCATTATTTGTACAGATATACAGAGTTTTGAATTTATACTGGGCCCAAAAAAGTATTTGTGAAAGTGTTTATTAGTCACTTGTACAAGTATACGAATGGCATTGAATTAGATATTAAATAATTTGGTATCAGCAAGCACGTTGTTCTATACTTAAAATTCAATTTTCTGAGCCACAAAGGTCCTAGCACATTAACAGTTCATCACAAACTATAGACATGTTTCACTAAGTGTAAAAATCAAAGATTCTCAAAACATTTGTAATTTTAACAAACGTCATTTTTATTTTATTATATTTTTCTTGGTGGAAAGCCCCTACCTTACCGAAGAACCACTTTGGATTGATATTTATTTAAAAAAAAAAAATTCTATTATTTCTATAATATATTTCTAAAATATCTAGATATTTTATCCGATACATCTCTGGTACAATATGTGTGGCTTAATAGGCTAAATACTATACAGTGAGTGTATAAAAAGGCAATACTCCAACACATTGAGCATTAGTGTTCATTCAGGCGACGCAGGTTCTTTCTTACCCCTTCTTTGCATTATTTCCTTTCCACAGTCACTAGAAATGAAGTGGCAAAGAAGTTCATTGACCCAGAAAAGGTGTCCTGGATTTCTGTAGCCTGAGAAACAGTATCATAGAGAGCGAGAGAGATATAGATGGAGAGAAAAAGAGGATTATTATCTCTTGATTTACACAGCATGCTTTAAACGCCTTGAATAGACCATTACAAATGTTGTCAAGGAGATGGAGACCGTCTTGCAGAATTGCATTTCTCCTTTTCTCATTTATTTCTCTCACTTCATCTCTCTTGTGTTACGGTGCCATGAATCTCTCTTTCTTTGACAGATTCCTCTAATTTTTTTTTTTATAAAAACTGGTGGGATAACATGCCCTGGTCCGTTTCTTATCCTTGTTCCCTTTCCAGTCAAATCGCAACAAGAAGGATTATTGTCGTAAACTTAGAATAAATACACTGATTTTAAAACGTGTTATAAAATGAAATGCTAAATATACAGTGCTTAACATTTTTTTAGAACACCTACCTATAATTATAATAATAATAATAATAATAATAATTAAGAGAAAACGCAGTATTTTAGGAATCTGTCAAAAACTAAAAAATGTATAGTACTTTTTTTAGGCAAATAACAAACTAAAACAACTTGTTTCTCTTTATTCACATGTTTATACAAAAATTAGGTTTCAGTGTTTCTGTAGATCAACAGGTCGAACGTGATGTTCGCAAACCAAGGTCAATTCTGGGATTCCCAGAAAACACATGATGTGTAGGAACTTGAATGCACGGCTCTCTGTATAAAAAAAGTCTAAATGCATAAATGTCACTGTGTAGTGGGATATATTTGAGTGTTTCGATGCTCTCTTGTTGTGTAGCGTATTAGAATACATGAAAACGCATACTTAACTTATTTGTCTTGTTTTTAATATATACGTTTTGGGTGGTTATCTGTAAATTTAAAAAACAAAGCAAAAGTTTTATTTTCTCTTCTTTCAAACCAAATCTAAATTCACTCTTTCTTTTTAGGGAGCTCTCACCTGTCTGCTGTTAAAAAAACCCATCTTTCCCAAATCACACCCTCTCGTCGACTACCACTACTCTGGTAAGTCCCCAGCCGCTGCCAACCGCAATTTCTTTCACTTTTTTTTACTGGGGTGACGTGAAATAATCCCAACGGTATGTCGGCCTGTGCTCTGGGTGCGCTGCATCCCCCTGCGCTGGCATTCCAAAGCTGCTCTTACCCTCTCGGTTGTAAACAAAAGCAGCTGGAGTACAGCAGAGGGGAGGGGTCGCATGCAGAGAGTGCTGGGTGATGAGTGGGTAGTGTCTGGGAGGGGGTGTGGGTGTCTGTGGCATGTTGTTAATTCCTGGTAGAAAACAGGGGCATTATTGTTTGTCTGGAAGCTGGGGCTGACCGTCTGCTGTTTCTGTGATATTTGTGCATGTATGAGTTTGTGACGGGAGGGTGGTCTGTGAGCACATAGGATGCATGGACGGCCCCTTTCTGATTTCTTGAACGGTTTGTGTGTCCCGCACAGGCTCCGACAGCTGGACGGCCGAAGAAAGACGATTATTCAACAGAGGCATTGCTGCCTATAAAAAGGACTTCTTCATGGTCCAGAAAGTGGTAGGATGGGGTTTTGTTAAGCAGAGCTGTTCTAACAGTGCTACTCATTAAGGGATAGTTTACACACAAATTAAAATAATGTCATCATTTTCTTGCCCTCATATTTTCCAAACCTGTATACATTTTGTTGTGCTGCTGAACACCAAAAAAGTTATTTGGACGAATGTCTGTAACCAAATTGATCTTGGGGCACTATTGACCTCAATAGTAGGTTAAAAAACTACTATGGTAGTCAATGGGGCCCCAGAACTGTTTAGTCTTCACATTCTTTTCAATATATGGGAATTTGTTTTGCATGCACAGTTATGTATTACAGGGCTCCTGTTTTGTTCAACAGTAAAACACAAACTGTAGTGTGCAAATGGAAAACTGCTGAATTCTGAAGGTTTGTTTGTGTGAGTTGTGAGCAATATTTGGGTTTCATTCAAAGGTGAGCTCCAAGACAGTGGCTCAGTGTGTGGAGTTTTACTACACGTATAAGAAGCAGGTGAAGATCGGCAGGAACGGAACGCTCGTATATGGAGAAGCAGAGCCACCCGAGACTAAACCTACTGCAGAGGAGGAAGTGGACAATAAAGTTAGTTCCTGTGGCTTCTGTTCTATGTGTGTTCGCCGCACCTGTTTGCTTGATTTTGCATAGAACAACGCATCACCATAGTGATTTTTTCCATCAATCTGCAGAGTTCACAGAAATTTGAATCACGGAAAGAAGAGGGGGATAGCAGGAAGTGGGAAGGGTCATGTGACGGAAGACAAGAAAACAGCCCGGGCAGGGTGACACAATCTTTACAGGCCACTGAAAATGTGAGTTTGAAAGAAAAGTGGTGCAAAAAGCAATTAAAGACAAATGACAAACAACACAAATAGTGATTTGAAAAGCAGTACTTCTGACTATTCAACCACTAAGTTATTTGAAGCGCCCTCTGGTGGTGTTCATCATTAGGTGTGCAAATTGCACTGTAGCTATATCTGTTCATAGTACATTTAAAGTTGGTTATGTAAAGAGTGGTGCCGTGGGAAGTTTGAGTTTATTTTAAAGGAGTTGCTCAATTATTAGAA
The DNA here is from genome assembly GCA_006030095.1 of Triplophysa siluroides. Classification (NCBI taxonomy): domain Eukaryota; kingdom Metazoa; phylum Chordata; class Actinopteri; order Cypriniformes; family Nemacheilidae; genus Triplophysa; species Triplophysa siluroides. The sequence continues at coordinate 352,638 of VCII01000657.1, forward strand.
CCGTGATTGTCGACTATGATAAACTAGTTTGTAGTGCTTACTGACCATGTTTTTCCTGATAGGCTGCAGCCGTTCTGGTCTTAAGAAATCAGGCGGACAGCACGAGTGATCCGTCCACGATGGTCAGGCACGGTCCAGCACCACCATCTAAACCTCGTCCAGCCACCACCGGCCGGAGTGGGTCTGGCAACGCAGGAAAGGGAACTAACCCGGAGGGTGAATTTCCCTGCAAGAAGTGCGGCAGGTCAGTTAACAACATAATTTATATGACCAAGTAAAAAAAGTTCATTTTTAAGGTATATTTTAAAGTTAAGCTGTTTTGAGTTTAGTTTAACATTGGCTAATGTGTGAACACTAATTATTAATAAACAAAATGTAATTTAAAATGATTAAATATAATAAACATGAACAAGATAAATGTTAAATATTATAAATATGAACAGTAATAAAAACAATAACACTTAAACCATAACATTATTAATAATAATAATAAAAATGGATAAATGTTGTTTGGATTGCAGAATTAGATATAACCTGATCAATATATTTTGAAAAACATTCTGTAACTTCTGTGACACTGGTGAGCAGTTAACTTGCAGCGCCCGTGTACTGACATAGCTTTTTATGCAGCACACGTGCAGCTGCTCATAAGAAGAGCAATGGGTCTTACAGAATCAATGAAGCCTAATGGCTCTTGCATAACATTCATCAGAGATCAGTCTAGTAGCAAAGCAACATCTGACTTTGATGGAAGATTTTATCCATGGCAACAGTTGCCGTGTTAAAATCAACAGTCCCTTGAGAACCAAGAGCACAGAGATGTTAAAAAAAAAAGTTACAGATGTTGCAGTGCATTTAGCCTGAACAAGGTTAAGCCAACAACTAAATATGTAAACGCTTGTAAGAACCCAAGACCCCATGAAATGGCTTAATAAACACAGTTTGAGCTGGAGCTGGACATTGAGGGTTTTTCATCCTGTAGTTTATATCAAAGCTGTACCAAAGAGTCATGAATATTTTATGGGCATTTTTCTGGAAAACCTTTATGTTTTAAATAGGACTTTTGTCAGCTAAATGCTAATTTGATCATCTTTTAGGAGTCAACTAGCATACACGTGCTGCAAAGCTAGTAGGCATGTATTAAAATCCATTCATGTTGGTGTCACGGGACTTAACAGTTGATTTAAGATTTCGATCGTGTGTAGTTTATTAGCACAGAGATTTGAAGGTAACTCTTGAATAATGAAGTTTGTACAATGCGAAGCTCACATGAATTGATTCACTGCTGTACATTTTTGCTAATCTGACCTCTGTGCTCTCTTCAGGATCTTCTTGAAAGTGAAGAGCCGCAGCGCTCACATGAAGAGTCACGCTGAAGCCGAAAAGAAGCAGGCTGCACTCCTGCAGCGGGAGGCCGAACAGCGGGAGGCTCAACAGCAGGCGGCAGCCGCGTTACTGGCCGCCCAGCAGAAAAGAGCGATAGGGAATCAGGACAGAACGAGAAGAGCGAGCAGCGATGATTCCTCAGAGGAAGAGGAGGACGCAGATGATGAAGACTGGCGCTAGCTAATGCTCTTCCATATACAGACTGACTTTTATTTATTTTTATTTTACCAGCCAACAAGACCCATCCCAAAACAGTTTCAGGGACTCCCTTTGCGTGTGTGTGTGTGCATGCGTGCTTTACATGAGTGTATGAAAGATTTCAAGAGACAGAAAAGATGCTTCAGCAGCATTCAGGGGTTCAGAAATAGGGCTATTTGGGAGTGTAAGCCATGCCATCTCAGTGTGACTGTGTGAGCGTGAATGTGTGCGTGTGTCTTTATAAATGCACTTTTGGACTCATCCAACACACACTGACTGGACCACAGCACTTGTCTCCGGTATCTGTGCATTGAATTCACTTATTGTTCATTTGTGAAAAGATCCAGTATGGATTCATTGCTGTGGATGTGAAAGGACACAAAACAGAAGTGAGTGGAGGACACTGTGTCTGTGTGGAATTACTTTCGGGCGAGTTTAGGCTTTTCTTTATGTTTCTAAATGAAAATGATGGTATATTTCTCTTCCACGTGACTGCCAAATGCTTGCACAACTGTGTACGCCGGGTCTCTCTGATCTCTAGTGCTGTAATTTTGGGCTTTCTGTTCCGAATATTTTAAAGGGATAGTTCACCTAAAAATATAGTTTTATTTAATCTCCCTCATGATATTATTGCAGTCTTTTCTTTTGTGGCACATAAAATGAGATTAAGCTCAATTTCCTGGATGCTCTTTTTTTATACATTGAAAGTGGTAACACTTTATAACAAGGTTGTGTTTTGTTTACAAGTAGTAAATGCATTAGCCATTAAGAATACTTTTGCAGCATTTATTCATCTCGATTCATTTTAATTTCAGCATTTACTAATATATTATTAAAATCACAATGAACCAACATGAACAATTGTACTGACATTAAAGGGATAGTTCACCCAAACATGATAATTCTGTTATCATTTACTCACCCTCAAGTTGTTGTCAAACCTGTATGTCAATCTTCAGCAAAACACAGAAAATATTATGAAAAATGTTGCTAACCAAGAACTGATGGTGCCCATTTACTTCTACGTAGCATCGGTTTTCTGTTATCAACATTCTTTAAAACCTCTTTTGTGTTCAGCAAAAGAAAGACACACGGGTTAAAAATGACAAAAGGTTAAGTGAATAAAATCAGAATTCTAATTGTTCACCTTGATTAATAAAGATGCTGAATAACTGTATTGCTAACATCGCTCATGTTAGCTAATGCATCTACTAATGTTAACAAATAACAACCTTATTGTAAAGTGTTACCATAAAAGTTAATAGTTAGTGGGACTGCTGTACACGAAGCCTTGAAAATGCAAGAATTTTTACAGTTTGGAATCAAGTTTGAATACATATCGAACGTTGGACACTGTTTTCATCTGCTCTTTAAACCCAGCTATCATATGGCTTCTAAATTGTATATCATGCAAGTGGTTCGAACTACTATTTGAGCAGATCCTTGTCCTCTCTTGAACTCATTGTACATTTCTTTGTGGAAAAGGGCAGTTTTGACATTTGGCTGTTAAACTATATTCTCTTACATATTTGGAACAACAGGACAGGAGGGCTAGTATTTATTTTGGGCTGAGCTATTCCTTTAATTTGAAACGGTCAACTCGCTGATGCCTTCAATGTTTTTCAGACACTTTCTATCTTTGACAATCACTTTTACAATGTTTCCTTTTTATACTCCACAGACTATAATGGTTGTCCCTGATATAATCATTTATTGTTATAATTGTTACTATTTGCTTTATACAGTTTTATTATGTTTATTTGGAGGGGGTGGGGGTTCTTTTTCTCATTTGACTTGAAGTTTTGGACATTTGCTACGTGTGATAGCTGAGAGCATGTTTGTATGAACCTGACTGATGCAAGTGCAATAGCAATAGAGGGACTTTGAGTTCCTCAGCCACTCTTTAAACACTTCTTTATTTTACTCTCAGCATCTTTGAACAAAAGTATTATGAAATAATCAACTTATATTTTTAGAACAAATCCTTCTGTATCTATTTATTGGCACAGAGATCTGTAGGCTGCTGAGTTGAACTGCAGTTGCACGCGTCTTGGATTTCTGTCTCTGCTGGCCAAACACTTCTTGGCTTTGTCTCCATGGCAACAAAGAGTCTTCTCTTAAAGGATAGACACACAGGGAGTTCACAGCTAAGAGTAACAGCTCCAATTATTCCTGATGAAGCTGAAGTGTTCTATGCAGTGTGCGTTTGTTTGCAAGCGTGTCTGTTTATTTGCACGGGTGTGCATGCGAGGTTGTGTGTTGGTGATGCAACGACATTCAAAACAGTTTCAAACTCGAAGCCAAGTGAGAAAAAGAAGCTTCTTGGACTATTTAATGTTTTTTTATGTTGACAAATCTATATATTATTATATATACTTGTTCATATGTGTGTAAAGACCGATCTGCTCTAATATGAAGACGGGGCATTTGTCAAACTAATTTAGCCAAGCTTTGTATTATTGTTGATGTTCGGATATGAATATACAAATATTATAATGAATTTAGGGTATGTTGTGAGGGTTGCAACGTCTTTCATTCAGCCAAGGGAAATTCTTATGTAGACTGTAAAGTATGGAAAAGGCTTAAAACTGTATGCACACTTTCTATGCTATTTTCATAGGGGCTTGTACACTAATGATGGATGTGGAAAGAAATCTGAAGTGCTTTTTACTACAGTCTAACTTATTGTGTTTCAATTGTGTTTTTCTCACGTGTTTTAGAATAATAAATATGACAAAACACAATAAAACATAGCAATGTTTGTAATGGTATTTGTGGACTTAATGCATCTGTAGACCACGTATGGATTGGGGGAAGGAAAGAAACCGGAAAAATACATTTAAGGTGAATATTTATGTTATACTGTCTTTTTTTATGTGCCTGTATAGCAAACATCGCACAAAAACAGTACAGGGGTGTAACAATGTTCCTATAAATGGAAATTAGGCGGGGACCGGCGTACGTTAATAACTTTCAAAAAAATAAACAAACAACAAAATTAAATATATCTGTAAGATGTTTATGATTTAGAATGGATGTAAAACTGTTCAAAGATTACAGCAGATATTTTCTAGATCTCCAGGGCCCGTATTCTCAAAACTTCTAAGAATCCTCGAAGAAAGCTCTCAATTTAGCCTTAAAAATGTAGGAGTCTTGGCTTAAAAACGATTCGGGATCAATCTGAAAGCAACTCTAAGACAAAATGTTTTGTTTTTGTAAGGAGGCGGGGCTGATCCCGTTGCTATGTGACAAAGTATTTTAAAGAGTGTGATTGGTTGGTTGGCCAAAAATAATTAAAAAGAGCGCTTTTAAGTATAGGGTTGTTAGTTTGAAATGGTGCATACATTTTTGCTATTTTGCCTTACAGTTGCTAAATATGTTCATTTAGTGATTACTTCGATTTCTGGCACTATGGCATTTCTGCGCTGTCTTGGAGATGTTAGCGTGTCTCTAATAGGATCGGTCACAAACATGAACCCTGCACGAGCTAATGTGTTGTGTCTTATTAACTCACTGTCATTCAATTCAATGTGATTTTATTTTATAGCGCTTTTACAATTTGCATTGCATCAAAGCATACAAAAAACCAAAACCAAGAAAAACAAAAGTTAAACACACAAAAACAATAGAAATAAAAATTCTGATATGGAAATTGTCATGCATTCCAAATCATTTCTTCTCACTTTTCGTGTTTTGTCCATTTTCTCTGCTGCTATAGAAACTCTTAAGTCTCTTAAAAGTCCTCCTCGCTACTCCTAAAATGTTGGACCTTAAGAGCTCTTTTAAGGGTTAAGATGCTTAATGAATACTTTTTTCTTTACTAGGATCTTTTCTGTAATTTTAAGGGGGAAAAAGAATTTTTAAAGAATTTTCTTATAATATTGTCAATAGGTTTCTCTTTGGGCTAAGATTTTTCATGAATACGGGCCTAGGGCTGGCACGGGGCTGACCCCGTTGCAATGTATGACAAAGTATTTTAAAGACTGTGATTGTTTGGTTGCCCAAGAAGAAAAAATAAGTTTTTTAAGGATAGGGTCTAAGTTGTGTTTTAAATTACAGGTGTAATTTTTCCTGTTTTACCACACACACAGTCCATAGGCGTAATGTTTTTTATATCGTACAAACTGTATATTCTATCCCATACCCCTAACCCAACCCCTAAACCTAAAGATCATAGAAAACATTTAGCATTTTTACATTTTTAAAAAATATTGTTCTGTACAATTTATAAGCTTTTTTGCCCATGAGGACCTCAATTTGGGTCCCCACAGTGACACGAGTCCCCATGTGTTGGTGTGTATTCAGGTTCAGGTCCCCACTGGGATATAAAAACATGTACATACACGCACACACACACATGTCTGTTTTTTTATCTCCGTGGGGACAGTCCACAGGTAATGATTTTTATACTGTACAAACAAATGTTATCCCCTACCCATAAACCTAAAGATCATAGAAAACTTTTACAGACTTACTTTTACTTTTAAACTGATCCAGAGTTTGGGGGCTAGGTAGGACAGGGATCTACCTCCTGCACTCGGATTTGAAACTCTAGGTATGACCAACTGATATCGAGAAACGATTATATAGTAGTAAAAGTTATTGTTCTACCGTATTTATAAAATGGAGGTTGATTTGCAGCTATCGTATGTCATGTCATGTTGTGAGGATTCATGCCGAGAATCAAGAGCAACTGCTTGTAGAGTTTCAATAAATGTTATTTTTTTATTGCAGACACTTTTAAAGAAATGACGGTAACATTTTGTAGCCACATAAACATGCACTGGCTACCGACATACTCTCCCTGGACTCCCAGGCCAACTAACTCCATCTCCGAAATCACCCCCTTTTCACCAGTCGGCCAAAACCTTTTCATTCAATGGGGGTGCCCACATAATGAACAAACCACACTCTGTTTAAACAGATAAAAATGAAGAAAACATATTCCAGCTTCATCTGAAAGAAAGTAAAAAACCTAACAATAATGTCACAACAGTATAATATATAAAAACACAAAACACAACCTTTTTAAATCCAAAACCCTGTAAACCAAAATAATCCCAAACATACATTCCCCATAATTACCAGACAGATTATAAAGGTCATCGGGAAAAAGTACAATTGTTTAATTGCCAGCCTCTGACTCATGCTGCAGCCAAGAATCGTGGTGGAACCTGGGCCCGGTTTTTCAAAAGGTTTAATTCGGATAAAATTGATCCGGATTTAGTAATCCTTTTTTTGCGATCCGTGATCACGTAATCCAGTTTACTTTTGGAGCCAGTTTTTTAAAGCAACATCGGATTGGATCAATCTGATCCGGATAGGAACTTTTCAGGATCACGAAATCTGGATAACCAGTGCTCAAACAGGATAGGAAATCACAATGTAGAACTATAGATATGTAAAGAGCAACAATTTAATTTAAGCAACAAAAATTTTGATTGTGATGAATATATATATCAATTAGTGACAGAATAAAATGTATTGTTTTTGGTCAATTTTGACTGCTGTTTGTAGGATTATTTTATGAGGCCAAACTCTTTCTACTTTGCTGTAGGCCTATACTGCAAGGCTGAATACGTTGAAACCTACCTAATCACTGTAGCCTGACGGATGAACAAATAAAATTAAAACCTTATGAATAAATAGGATATCTTGTAAGATACTGCATGATCCAAATATAGTATTATTTGATACATTTTTAAAGTTTTCATTACATTTTGGGCATGAAATCCACGCTGAATCCACCCTTCTGATGGGATCAATTTAATCCAGATTTTTTGGATCAAAGTGATCCAAATCCTACAAAAAAGTTCTGAAAAACCCAAACTAAAGGTTGATCCGGATCAAAACCAAGATTGGATTACGTGATCTAATCCGATTATGTAATCCGTTTTTTCTTTTGAAAAACACATTTTCAAGATTTGATCCAATCCGTTATCCAAAATCCTAGTGGATTACTTTTGAAAAACCGGGCCCAGGGGTTTGAATAACAAAACTATTCTCCTTCGATAAAGATTTGAAACTCAAATATTTAGCTTGTTGTTCCTTTGGTGTGTCTTTCTTTTTTTAATCAATTCCTAGCGTGCACTCTAGTAATAAAATTAACAAAGAAGATATCGTTCTTTCACTTATATTAAAGGACAGATTAACACTTTAAATAAGCAGCATATATTTGGGTTCACAATGAAAATACAAAATACAAATGCATAAGCATAAGCTAAGCATAAACAAACAACAAAGAGAAACCAATATCTCATAACAAAAGAAACAAAACAAACCTTTAAATTATTTATAAACCATATGTATTAGTGTGGCATTGGCCATCACACATCTGTGACATGTAGCGTGTGTGTGGCCTTGAAATTTTAGCATGTGTATGTAATTATGAATAAATGTTTCGTTAAACATACACTGTTGCTTGTGTGTATGCATCAAACCAATTGTTTCTGGCTATATATGAAACGTGAACAGTTAGGTAAAATAGATCCTGCCCAAAATTCCTCAACTCAACTTAACTTAACTTTTATGTGTTTGACAGAGTAAGTTCTGACATGAAAGTGCATGGAAGTCTAAACCAATCTGACATAATAATTCTACACGGTGAAGCTGATTGGTTCCCTCCGTATCAGCAGCCAATGAGTTTGCTGCTCTACGTTTAAATATTGGCTTGTGTTTGTTGTAGCACCGCGCGCATTTCAGAAACACTCCCCAGATCCACCTGTATAGATCTGCTACAGGTGATCACGTAAGCTATGGGGGTTTATTCATATGTTATATGTGCAGTAGAAGCATTCCTTATATGCACACAGCACTTTTAAAGACTGTGATTGGTTGGTTGGCCAAGAAGGAAAAAATAACACTTGAAAGTATAGGGTCATTAGTTCGAAATTGCACATGTATTTTTTATTGTTTTACTGTACGCACGTACAGGCACACACACGCACACACTATATATACAGTATATATATTCTTTCTTTTATATTTTTGTTTACCATGCTGTTAATGTCAACGTATTTGATAGAAAATGAACAGTGACACAATACGTTTCTGTAAGTGCTGTGATTGTTTGTGTGATCACTATATAGCATTGTAAATTGAATATTGCTACCAAAATTCTAAGGCAGAAGAGCTGCTTTTGACTTTCCATTTCACCACCATCCATGAGTTCTTCGGTGATGTGAATTCAGCACATATAATCATGTGAAAATGTTAAAATGGCAAATAGCATTTAAACAAACATGGGTTTTGTTTTTGTCATGTGCCTGTGCAGTATACTGTCCACATGGTGGCAGAATTGAACACAATACTTTATGAAGCAGCAAAGAAGAAATCTAATTTTGAATATTGAACTGCTGTTTTATCAGTAACCACTTGGTGGCGCAAGACAATTGCTAAATAATCCACACCATGTAGTAAGCCTACTGTATTTCTATTGTAGGCGTTTATACAGATGCTAAATTTTGTCCAGAACATTCAGGTACGTTAAAACGAACCAATAATCCACTTTACATATTCAAATGAAAGGATACATGTTTCAACAAGAAAGTTATATTCTGCTGTGTGTAACAGATGTTTGGTCTGCATATCAGATGAACAAATGTTTAAAGGGAAACACTAACTGCACACCAGCCGTTTAGCCATATGTGCTTTACCTCTGTGGTTTAGCCTATATGACAAATATTGGAAGTAATTTATTTCCACTTTAATATCACTGCAACCTTCCACATCAATGTGTACATCATGAAATAACAGTATATACCATAATTCATTACAGTACATATGCATAGTTAAAAAAATAGTCAGGTGAGGGGTGCCATTGTAGGAATAAATATAGTTAAATAAATGCCCTGCTAAAAAAAATTCTAATGGTTTCCATTACCATTATGAACCATCATCTGTTCACTATTAAAGTCATAACACATTCGCTTCATGTAGTGTGTTTTGTGCTTTATTCCATACAATTTAATGGCATCTTTTGGTTCCCAACCACATTTCATCAACAGAACCACCAGTAGAGACCCACAAAGCACATTATAGTTTCCATTTACACCAATACAATTACCATTCATCTATAAATTTATAGAATTTCTGTGATAGTAAATTTTATTAGAAAAATAACTTAGGTTTAACCATAACTATTGCTGTAAGTATAACCTTGCTACTTTTTTAACCAATCAGCATGAATAACTATGATGCAACTATCTAGCTTATAATCAGAAGTAACCTTTTAGGGATTTTTGAAAACAATCTATTTTTTGAAGTCTTAAACAACACATGGAGTCTATCAAAGATCAGAGGAGATCAGTGTTATTTTATTAAAAGCACAGAAAAGAGTTATTCTGCACAATCCATACAAACTTAAAGTGTGCGGGGGAAGGAATTCCACAAGGCCATTCATAACAGGTTTGGTTCATTCATCAATGGAAAGCACACAACCGCAAGCCCTGTCAGTTGACCTTGATGCCCCAGGGTGATGGGAGCATGTTAAAGATGACAGCAACATAAAAATGATGTCTACAGACATGGGATTTACTGTAGTATATCCTGTTTTCTGTATATAGGTATGGAATCATGTTTGAATGTTTATGTAGAAAAAGCTGCGTTATAAAAAAAACTTTGTGTATGAACACTGAACAGATGTGTTAACAGTAACATTTGCATTCTTACATTTGTGAATCTAACAAAATCATATAGGTCACCTCACCCCAAAATAAAAGCGTCTTTACAACCTATTTCAAACCTATTTTCTTGCATTGTTTTGAATGAATTAGGTTAGGTCATTCATTTTAGTTAAGTAAGTTAAGTAATGCATAGAGATTCTTAATCTAGAAAGCATTTGATAATAAGACTCGCTATAGACCGTTTTCATTCTGGACTGCAGTTAACTTCTGGTCTGTGTTTGTTCATCGGTCTCGGTACTGATTAATAATAATATAACTATTTATATTTTATTTTTGTTCATATTAACTTATATTGAAATTTCATTGTATAATAATTGTATTAAATAAACGAGTTGTTGAATTTTGTTGTACGTTAATTTTATTAAAGCAATACAAAAAATAATCTGTCTAGCATTTGAACAACTGTTAACAGGACGAATTCTACTGGCTGCTGCCTGAGCAGACTCCTGGCTAAAACCACACTCTGTAAGTTTCGGGGTTCGGGTCGGTACACACAGCCCCACCCATCCCCTGGCTGCAGAAGAGTACAAAATCGTTTCCAAATGAAGTTTCTGCATTCGCCGGTTCCATCAGCTTACTAAACAAATTCACGTGTGTTCCGCTGCCCACGGGGAAGAATATACAGCACTTTATTTACAACACTGGTAAAAGACAATTGCGCTTATCAACCACATGGGGGAGCTTGTATAGCAAAAGTTCTATAGAGTTGCTTTAAATAAACAGTTTGTTGAATGCATCTTGGATCTATGTCGCATTAAAGGAAACCGTATGGTACATTGACATCTACAGTTGAGCTTGGTATCGCAGTATAAAATCAAAATATTGGAGCGGCAAGTTTAGCCAAGTAACAGTTCTTCTCCGTTTCTTTTGCTTGTTAACATGAAATAACCTACAGGCACTCTTAAATTTGTGAATTTGTCCTGGAAGTTAAGGCCAGTCAACGAATGCACGCATGGGCAGTAACGTTTGTTTATGTTGTCGCTTTGAAACCGTCTAAATGGTATCATAATTCATTATAGACAGTTTCATCGGATGCTTAATAATTACAACTATACTCAACAGTTATAGATTCTTTGTGGAGGTCTATCAGAAGTTATGTTTGGGGCACATAATGTTTTTCCCGCTGAAACAGTCTATTCTGAATTTTGCCTTGTGCTCTTAAAGACCCATTGAAGTGCCTTGAAATCTGTAGCTTTATTCGATGCATTGACGTAAATTCCTCTGAAACCCAAAATTAAGAGTGGGACATATTGAGTTGCTCCTGCACTTTTAAAATAGCCAATAGTGGGGCAGACGTTACATTCTCTAGAATCTTGACAGCTTTTGATTGTACAGAAAATGTTGTGTAGAAGCTAAAGTGATGTATGATGTCATAAAAACTGCTGATCCATTTTAATGGAAGTGAGAGACTGTCATTTCTCTAAATGTGAATTAGAAAAAAAAACGGAATGAATAAAACATCCCCTAAACAATAATCAGTTCTTCGTGTGAATGTCTGCTTAGCATCCACATTTACTTATGAAGTTTATAGACACATTGTATCCTGGGAGGTTTGGGTCACCCAGTTTAATTCCCATTTACATTCACAGCTAGAACATTATAATAATTACATTGTAATTTGCATCGGACGTCGTTTTGTTTTATCACTTTCTTAATAGAAACCGTGTACTGTAAACGACAACATGGGGCTGCCTTCAGGGACAGAGCTCTGACCTGCTTTGTTGTGCCACCAATGAAGTGGAGTCAAGCACTGCGGATATCATCACCTCCATCTTCAGGGATTCTGCAGGAAGTTCAGGCATGTTCACTAATCAGCAGCATACCAGAGACAGATGTTCATCCCCTCACACCTCACAGGTGCTCACAGCCCACATCAACCCTCTTCCTGTCTCACTGAATTCTTATTAGCACACGCTGACTTGCTCAACATTTACAGAAATGTGCTGCCCATCAGAGTAGATTACTTCCAGGCTGTTTGTGAGGAGAGAGGGTGAGAGTATGGAGAAAGTGAAGGAAAGAGACAGAATATTTCGTTTGAGTGTTATGTATTTGCCAATTACAGAGATGAGGATCAGACCGAACATCAAACCTTTGCTTTTCTCTCATGTCACATTCTGGCAGGCCGAATTGAATAGAGTTCTGTTGTACTTTCTCTGATTCGTTTATGCAATTGAAAGTTTATTTGGAAAATATTTAATGGAAAGGGTTTCATGGACGCTCGTTTCTTTGCTTGGGGCCTCTCAGAGCTCTGCACAATAAGCCAAACACACAGAATATATTTATATACTGTTTTAACCAATGAATGATCTGTTTAACATTTTACAATGGAGTCATTTTAGTCAATGTACTTGAAAGTTATTAAATAGTGTTACCCAATAAAAAATGTAGCCTTTTTATATGGGTTGGATGAGAGTCAGGTTGGCGGGCTCTGTGATTGAAAACCTCTGATGTAGATGATTAAGATTTGGCCACATAAGAAAGAACTGCTCATTCTTGTGATCCTCAAATAAGAATGAATGTTTGTTCTGAAAACGTATTGCTTTAATCATTTAAGACAAACATCTGTATTAATAATGCTTTGAACAAATCCTTAATGCTAAATATTATATTTCAGCACCTAAACTCAATCTGGACCGTTTTGCTTTTTGTAAGCAATTGAATTTACGGTTTCCGCCTTGTAGACAATTAAACAGGCCAAACAATACCATTGAATTACATTGAACGATTCACCCAAGACAGACTGTCATGGAGAGTTTGGGGTGGGCTTTTTGACTTAGACTACAAAGCAAACTACCTGAGCAATCACCCACAGACGCTGTAGGAGCTGATATGCATCACACTACCAACCACTTGGAACACCATAGTGACCACTTATTTTCTTTAGATAATGACAATAATCTATATCCAAAGTTGCCACACAGTGATTATTTGTGGTGTTAAAAATAAATAAAAACCAAACGACGGCAGTACCCATTCACTTCTATTGTATAGACACAAAACCAATGCAAGTCAATGTGTACCGTATGTTTGGTTACCAGCATTCTTTAAAATATCGTATTTTGTGTAGAAAAAAGAAAGTCATACATGTTTAAAATGACACGAGGGTGAGTAAATGATGACACAGTGAAAAGGCTTTCTGAAAGCTTTTTTTCAATCACACCTGCCTGTAATTTTCCGGCTTTAATAAGGTATTCAAGTGTGTTTTATTGGAGCTGGATCTATATTCTGCCATAAAGTAAAGGATAAGAGCTGCTATAACAGATTGCTGTTTCAGGATTTTAAATGGTGAGTTAAAAGCATTGTGTTATTTAGCAATTTTAATTGTTTTAAATAGATTTCCCTGCTGTTTTAATATGATCTTTGGGTAAAAACTGTCTAGTTAATGATTTTTTTTTTCAAACATCATTTCAGTTTTTATTAGCATAACTATGAACTAAAAATAAGGTAAAAAAAGTAAATCCAACCTTTGCGAAACGAGTTCAAACTTTATCCACCCTTGGTGTGAATATGAACAGATACTACATTTGTAAGTGCTTTATAAAAATGTCGACAAATGTCTATTTAAGAAGCTTAAATGGAAATATGTGGCACAGTGGTCAATAAATGCCAAAACAACAGAGCAAGATGAAATGTGCTGGCAGAGGGTTGCATCATTTCTTGCACCATATAATCGGTGAAAGCTTTATATGAATTCCATGACTGACTATGAACATCTTAAAAACATATAAAACCACTGTGGTGTTTTTGCTGAAAAATAATAATTATCATATTGCTTGCCCAATAAATGTCACTTTCACACAGAGGGAAAATTGACAAATATCCTGTGATAAAAAGAAAAGCCAGCGGCTGTTGCAAACAACCATGCAGTAATAAAAAAACACTTTTTTAACAACTTTTTTTTACATTGTGTGAAGTCTTGACAATGTATATGAATGTATGTTCTATGCTCATGATACGGATAGATCTGTACATTACAGTATGACAGAATGTGCGAAGATCTAGGCTTTATTTTGTTTTATGAGACCAAATATTATTCTTTCCATGCTTTAGCCAACAATTAAAGAGGAACTCGTGTATGCCAACATGAAACAGAAGTTTCAGTTTTGTTGTTTAGTCTAAAAATGGCAGATACCGTTGATTCAGTCAAAGGAATATCCTTCCTGTGAGGTAATGCACTAACAGAGGGACGGGGTGGGGGCTTGAACCTGCACAGCTGCAGGATCTCAATTAAGCTGCTATGAAAATTGACGGCATATGTGCCCGATGGTACTTTCATTGAAAAAATATTTTAAAGGGCTAAGTGGACTTTCGGAAATTAACACCGCCTCTCTCGCCTGTTTTTTCAAGTAAGATAAAGGATCTTTGTTCTGGGATAAATGGTAGACACAGAAGGCCAAGTTACTGTTGGGCCTTGTTTGGGTCTGTTACCATAGCGACTGCTGTCCTCTGACCGCCGCCAGTTGTTCTGGGTGTTGGGAAGGAATTAAAGAGGTGCGGGTGTATGCATCAAACAGCCATGGGGTGATCACTGTGATATACAGCATGTGAACACTCCCTTTCTGAGTCATGTTGAAATGTATGTGGGTTTAGTTTGAGCAGAGCATGTGCTCATTCTGGTATGTAGCCATGTAGGGATTTTGTAAATACACTTTATTTGCTCAACGTGACACTTTGAATCAAAGGTTATCAATAAATCCTGTTGGCATGTTGTTTTTCTGAATATCCGCTATGATGTGGAGATGGCCTGACTTGAATGAATCAAACTGAAGCTTACACTGACTGTCTGCTGAGCTTTCTTAACTCCCTGCATCTGTTCTACAGCTCTGAGACCTGTTATTATAGTCATTAGGTGAAGACAACGCTTAACATCTGTTAACTTTGGCTTCTCAAAGTGGAAATGGTTTGATCCATGAGTGATGTGTTTACACTGGGGAGATCAATTAAGCAAGAACAAAAAGAGCAGTAGTTTAAAGCAGACGTTTAATGTATACAATGTTCAGTTCGATTACAAAAAGAAGAAACGTGAAACATCATTCCGTGCTGCCATAGCAGACAACGTTTTATACAAATTAGTAGTTTCTAAACTGTTTGGTCATGTTTTTCTTTGGTTTAGCTATAGGTGGATAAAATAGTGGCATCCGTGCCTCTATAAACACCGTTTCAGAGGAAGCAAACCTGTAAATGGAAAAAGATAGAGTTATTGATAAGTGTTATGTACAGTAAAAAAATTCATCTGTTTATAATATATGGTTAGCTCACCTAACAGTCTATTTAAATGTGTGGCTCTCAGAACCACCACGTCCAAACCCTAAAAGACAAAGAAAAAGGGGAAAACATTTAAGGTTATTATTATTATTAAGGTTATAGATATCAACCGATAATGGTGCCTGCTTGATTTCTTGAGATAATAATGCTAGCTTAGCATGCTAATCGATTAGAAAGAAACTGCATGCATGATAGAATGTAAGCAATGTTGACTCAAAATGGAATGTAAGGGAAATTAGAATAATTACATACAATGTAAGACATTAATAAACTAAATTTCATGGTTAACACAACATCTATGTAATTGAGTGATAAGGAAGTTACGACGTTAAAGTTCAACCTTACAGTAACTCTCCCAGTTAACTCTTACTAATGTAAAGCATATAGCCTAATATCATCAACATGTTTGATGGTATTATTCCAAAATTTGTCATATATTTACATTATAAAAAATGTATATGAGTATTTTCTTTGATCATTTACAGTAAGGTTGTGTTTGTTAACATTAGTTAATGTAATACTAGAACAATACTTCTATAGCTTTTATTTCTGTTAATTTTTCGTGGTTATGTTATTTTAATCAAACATTAATGCACCATGAATTAACATGAACAATTTTAGTGGCATTAACTATGATTAATAAATGCTGAAAACCATATTGCTTATTGTTATTCATGTTAGATAATGCATTTGCTGATGTTGACAAATACAAGCTCATTATAGTGATTTTCTTAACAGCACTGTATTTTATTTACAGCACCATTTATACAATGTTCCAGTGTTCCAATTATTTATTTTTAACTTTCTGTTCACAATCTTGCAGACAACTCACAGGTAGTACAATTGATGCATAGACATATTTATTAGTGTTATGAACACAACCATTGTCCGATTGTTTTTGCGGTTGGAACACTTGTGTACTTGTATTTTGTAATAACACTACAGTATATATCCTATGCTTGCTTCCCTTACCTGCACATACCGTAAAGCTGCTTCGATTCAATTCAATATTGTGAAATGTTTTATAGAAATACATACTAATTGGATTTAATTTTTAACTTGATGCCATTAAAAAAAGTAAACAAAAGTTATTTTAGCCAATTCAATTTTGTAAGAGTTTACTAGAGTGCCAGGAACACATTTGAATTGAGTGTCACTGCATAATGCAAGTGTTGATTACAATTTGAATAATTTAGATGGAATAGATCCAAGCAGTTCTATAATAGTTTATGACTGACTGTCTCACAACAGTCCCGAACAGTGGTTCTCAACAGGGGGTCCCAGCTGACTTTTAAGGGGGCCTCAAGATAATGAATGTTTTATAATTAAGACAAAATAACAATTGAAATACATTAAAAAAAATCTTATTTATCCATTTTTATAACAAGTAAATGTATTTCCAGTTAACGTCAAGCTCTCAAAATATTTTATTAAATAGAAATTTTGAGTTTTTGTGCGTGGAGGGGACCCTTTGAATATTGTTGAATACAATGGGGGGCCTTGGAATCAAAAAGGTTGAGAACCCCTGCCCTAGAAGTTTATGAAGTAATCAATCACTAGTATTCATCATATGATGCTTTAGTAAAAGGATAACCATACAGCACAGTAAAACAGAGCAGTTATCCATGACACATTGCCGATTGGTGACTCACCTTTGGGTCCAAAGAGCGCAGAGTAGCATGGGTTGTTACAATAGGGCTTCCCTTCATGCTGTGAGGTAAAACACATTTGTCAGTTCAGAGAACATTAATGGACTTGAATAGGGTACATAATACAATGACAGTGTAACCCCATGAAGTGTTTATGTCAGGTGTCCGTGTGCCAAAACATCTCGGCTCTGTTGGTGAATGAGATGGCAGCGTATTTTCTAAAGCTTACCTCTGCATGTGAGCCAGGCGAGAGGGTCTTATTGCATTTCTCGCACTTCAGGCAGGGTCTGTGCCAGTCTTTGCCAAGTGACGTGACTCTCTCCGCTGAAACACAACGATAAACATCATTAATTCAGACTAATGTGGAAACACTATAACCAGAAAGAAACTGAACCTGCGCTTGCAGAACGCAGCAGATTTCTTCCATATCAGGACATTGAAAACATGTAAACATAAGATTAAACGATGAATTCTGCAGTTGTCTACTAAAATAAGGGCAGAAAATGCCCAATCTCAGACAGCGCTGTGAAGAATCTCTAGTTAATGAGATGTCTTTATAAAGGGGTCGGGGGGTACAAAGTCATCCAGACATGGGCCTATTTGAGGCTATTATGTTGTTCAACTGAAGTCAGGACAGTTTGTAATGTCAACAAAGCTCAAACCCAAATCTGGACTGATTTCAGATCAGGCAGATTGCCTCTGTCTGCGGTCCAGCGAGCTGGAACGAAGAAGACAAGTCTTGTCTGATCAGTATGTTCTTTGCTCAAAGTCCCGCTTGCGAGACACTCCCGAAAGAATTTATTCCTCCCTTCCCATACAAAAGATTGCGATAAAGAAGTCTTTATCTACGGCAGAAAGAAACAGCCCTCATGGCGAACATCGTAAAAGAAGTGGGAAGATGAGACAGTTTTGCATGCTTGGACGAATCCAGCAGAGGATATTCTCCATTTGTTCCTTTTATGAGGGAGGTTTTGGACAAGCATTTGGGTATCATGGACGCCAAAGCTTGTCTGTAAGCATGACCATGTTACAAAGATTTATGGCTCCCAGACAAGAAAGGCGATTAGTTTAATGCTACTTCCAGCTTTTTGGCATAAAGACGCAACGGATGCACAAATGTGCATGTTAAAAATGAGATGAGGTGTTAGAACAGGCTCCAGACATGGAAGACATGGCGTTGACTGCTGTAGGAAAGTACATGCAGTACATTATGACGGTTGTTATTGAGTGCTATGCTACTCGTCTGAATTGAGACAGTTAGTCATGTCACACACAGGAAGCTCTTTTGTTCAGTGCAGGATTCTGAACACATGATTCAGACAAACTGGGAATGTTCCATGTGAGAAAAAACATTTGGAAAGGACAAACAAGGCAGAAAGGAATTCATATAAGATTGGGGTTGGGAGCAGCAGTCCGTTGCAATACTGCCAAGATTGCGTTTGGTCATCTGAACCACACCTAAGGCTGTAATTACTTTACTTCCTTCAGCAGGCCTGTACACACTAATCTCTTGCCTTTGGTAAATTGGACTGTATGAAAACAAAGTGTTCTGGACAGAGAGTAAAATCAACAACTCACTGATTTGAATCTAGTCTTTCTGTCTGCCATCAATTTTTAAGAAATAAAATATGGCAAACAATAAAGGATGAGTTGCTTTTTAGAGGTTTTTGCAGGTTTTTATGCAGTCACATTAAATTTGCTTGAAGTTGCATCCGGCACAGCCAAAATAGCAACATTAGCTCAATGAAAGTGTTTGCATGACTAATAACAGTTGGGGGCAGTGTTTATTTATTTTTTACTATGCTATCTGCTTTTGCATTTACTATTCCATCAACTTCACAGCTAACACTGGTTTAATAAATCGCGCAAAATGATTACCTGTGGATTTAAGCTGTATGAGTTGCATTTAAAGCGGCCCTGCAATGGTGTTTCATGCATTGGGACTTCTTCACAATGTTAAACGTGCTGGCTTTTCATGCTTAACAACTTGTCAAAAATCGAGTTGGGCGTATTACATAGTATTTCTGTGCTCGTTCCCCAGCGATCGTACAGGTTTCGGAGAGTTTTTTTCGAACATATAAAACTGTTTCGTAACAATTTTTCTTAGTCCCTTATTGGACAATTCTCCTGGAAAAGCACGCGGCCGCAAGGAGAGCAGGAGAAGGAGCATGCGCAGACGTCACTTTCACTTGCAGTTATTCAGCAGTTATTTTGATTACAATCTTTAATCTTCGCTATAGGTTTTTACTCCATCTCTAAGAGGCTGCAGTATTTTCCATCAGAACATTAAATAAAACACAGTGAATGAGAAGAGCAGCACATCATTTAAGAAGTTTTGTAAGGCTTCAGAATAGCATTACAACAGTAAATGTAAATTATTAAACAAACACATACAGAATTTGGTATAATATTAGCAATGTAGGATGGGTGAAGCTCACGTCTATCTATCATCTTTTGTTATCTCAGAGGAAATGCAACAAGTATAAATAACACGTAACTCAATGAAAACCTAACGGTGAACTCTAAAGTACACGTGGACTAGAATATATGTAACATTCAGAGCTGCACATTAATATAGACTGGGCTAAAATGACATTTGTCCGCTGGATTTCAAAAGCATAAAAAATCCCTGACATGTTTATTTTGGCTTAGATATAATGTTTATTAACAGAATGAAAAACAGGAGATGGACGGTCGATATAAAAGAAAGGAAAAACCCCAAGTCCAGACCTACAGAAGAAACAGCTGCAAGTGACTTTAATTCGAGTGCATGGTCAAAACTCTGCTTGCATAAGAAAAATGTACACATCTCATATCATTGCAACTGAACATATCAATAAACATTTCTGTAATTTCACAAGGACTCCCTTAAGGAAGCAAGTATTTCATTTCCATATATGTAAAATAATTTTCATGTAATTATATCATTTCTAATGCATGTTAGCATAAGGGGTGAGGTTTTTTAAAATAGCTCCGTGGTGTACTGGTGCATTAAAAATTCAAATAAGCTGACTGAAGAAGCCATGCAAACATGTTACTTTACAATGTAAAATAGTACATTTGTTAACATGTTTTGCATTTTAGCCTGGGAGTGTTGACCAATGCATTCATATATGTTGAAACTTCTTTTTTGTTTTACTTTTACCTATATAATAACGTCTTTTACACGTTTTAAAAAAAATCACTAGTACTGTAAACGTGTCTTATTTGACGCTAATCTGAAACCACTTTCAACAAACATGTGCAACTTTTTCAAATAGTTTCAAACAGGAAGTGTGTTCATCATGTTGAAGTTGACAGCAGGCTTCCTTGTAAATCCCTTGAGCTCTTGGTAAATCATTTGTCCCGACTAGTTTACATCATGTTTTGAAATATAAAGAACATATGCTAAATGTCAATTTCGTTTATATTTTAACGTAAACTACATACAAATACGAAAAGTTTATATTTATGTAAGTTTCCTTACCAAAGTATACTTCCTTTTCGCACTTGGGGCATTTAGGCATGTTTGCTGTATTTTAGTTCCCTGAAGGAGAAAAGTCCTGATTGTAGAGAGTTGAGATGGAGAATAGCAGCGTCCACCTGCAAGCAGCCACGCCTTTGGTTTGAGCACATCTCATCTACAGTCCTTATATATAGCGCTGTGAAAAGAGTTTGCACACGGCGAGAGAGAGAGAAAGACAGACAGACCGAGAGCGCACGCGCGTGCACAAGAACGCGTCATGAGTTATCATCATGAGACCCGGTTGTAATGTACACTGTTTAACTTGTTAACGTTTTTAGCAGATGTTGTTTCCCATCTGTAAATTAAGTTTAAAGTGAAATATAGTTTCTCTATTTATATTTTGGAAAATATGCCTATAACATCTTTTTCTTTTTAATGATGGAGCTGGATATGTTATCGTTAGACGTTATACATAATTGTTCCATTTATGTTATTTAATTATTTTTTATGACTTTTGTTATATTCTTACTATATTATAAAAAAAGAAAAAATGCTAGGTGTGTCCAATATTTTCCTTCTATTCATACCTGCTCCTCAGTTGTGTGTCCTTTTCAAAGCACAGGGGAGAGAAAAATTGCATTGATTTGACTATATGCAGAAAGTTGTGCAAATATATAGCTTCATCATTGATCAGGTTTTCACTGAAAAAAATCAATGGACAATCGGTGCTTCTTTGAAATGGACAGAAAATGATATGGTCTATACAGGTACAACCTCAGTTCCATTTCTGTGGGATTGTCCTTTACATATGACCATGCAATAAATACACAGAACGTACACAGAACAAACTTTCCTGTCACCTGGAATAGGTTAGGTGGTGCCACCATCTGATGTCACTAGACACCCCAAAGCATCAAAATCTCTTTTTTATCTCTATCTTCGTGACAGTTCTTAAATATATAACAGCTTATGCGCTATATTTATTGGTTGAATGTAGTTCGGAAATATCTCAATGTTGTTTTTAGTTGTACCTTAGCTGTGTAGTAAGAGAGCAGCTGTGTACTGGGATCCACTAGCCATTCACTGTAATGAACATGACAATAAAGCATTGTTTATATAGAATTCTGTGTGTTTATGTCTGTGCGTGTGAGCATTCATGTGCATGTATAATTTAGGTGCAGTCGTGTGTGTGTGTTTGGTAAACAGCATCAGTTTGCGATAGATCAGATGTTTTCAGAAAGGATTCTGGAGTCTCAGCCCAACCCTTGAACTGATCATACTCACCATGGTAACTGCCCAACATAATGACAAAACATATGGCAAATAGAATCATTGACGTATGCAGAACTCTTCTCCACACACACACACAGGCAAAAAATGATGTCATTTTATGTCAGTTTTAGATTACAGCTAGTTCTATCATTTAAATTTTTATTTTAAATTTTAAACAAAAAAATATATAATATTAAACTTAAAATATGATATTACTTATCATACAACTACAGTCTTTAATACAATACAATACTCATTTAATACAAGACAATTTATATTAATAGTCAAAGTTAAAGATAAAGTGAAAAACTTTTTTTTAAAGTGAAGATAAAGTGAAGAATTTTTTTTTACTATAAAGCGTCAGACTTTTGGACCCCTGCACTATAATATACATGTATATATTTACCAAACATAACTGTGTCCCGAATGTACAGTAAATATTGTGCCGCGGTCCCTGCCACTCTGACCTTCTCCTGTCTTGTGTTTTTGTGTTTGACTTATCATGACAGCTCTGCAAAAAGCTGATCCATCAGCAAACTACTAGCTGCATAATAGCACCTATGTTTACTCAGTCGTGCCGGCCTCACAACCACAAATAACCCACCCGCTGTTTCATCTCTCGCAGGTCAGAGTTCTGGATCTCCAGATCTGTAATTGCAGTCTTGTACACAGGGCTCATCCCCACGGTGTATTCACTGTGAAGTTCACCATCAAGGATTTTCTACTGATCCCAACTTCCTCCCTTGTTGACTGTAGATCCAGCAAACCATGCTTGAGATAATTTTTCCTGACAGTCCCTTTCAGACCTGTTATCATTGTCAGCAGGAATGTTATCTGATCTTAGCACCTGCAGAACTTGTATTCCCCAACATGATGTGTGGGCTCCTGAACAATTCATATTTAAATAATACGAAAGGATACAACTTTAAGGTTTATAAAGCAAGACAAAAAGCTGATCTTTTGTATTATGGAAAAAGCATTCTGTTGCCAAATACACATGTTTGGCTTAATAGTTTATGGTGCAAGAGAAGAAAGGCTCTAAAACCTTTTAAATGCATGATAGTTATAAAAACACACTAAACTCATAATATGTGATCCAGTGTGTGAAAACCAGGCTAAAGTCTGAAAAATCGATTATGAGTTTAAGTGTATCAAAGTTTGATTTCAACCATTAATTTAAGCAAGATTTCATTCTTTAACGTGGCATTACTCAGTCAATATTTAAGAGATCAGGGTTATATTGGGACATAGTGTTCTTTGCTGTCACAACCCCTGTCTGTCACATCATCAGGACTACATTTCCCATCGTCCTCCACAGCTCATCACCCGCATCCCGTCAGCAATCTCCCTCGCCTGACTGTAATCACCTCATCACTAGTCTGTTTTGTTAGTGTTTTTTGTCCAGTGTTGGCATTAATGCTTGTATTGGTTGTTCTCTCACTGTTTTTGGATTTAATGTTGGATTTATTAAAGATTGCCTTATACTTTCCTCGTTGTCTTCTTGCGTTAAACAACTAGCCATATCCCGTGACGTTTACATTATGTTGAATGATTTTATCTAGAAAACATTAAATCACCAAAAATGACTGAAGCTTGTTTTTTACAGACATATTAGTCATATAATATAATAAAGGCCGTGTCTGGCGCAAAGAGAAAAAACGAGGATCTTAGTTTGAGTAACAGCATTAGCCCTAAGCAACATGAGTCACTCTGAGAAAATTTCACCAGTTTTGATTTTTCTATTTACTTTAACCAAAACACTTTTTTGAATTCATTCAATATAATTGAAACTAAATGAAACACTTTAATGGGATAGAACAGCAAAACACAGCAATATTAAACAAAATATTATGCTTAAAAACTTTTAAAAAATACCACATGGGAACTTGTTAAAGGTTTTATGTCCTAACTAAAAAAATTGTAAAATGTGCCAGCACTGCTTGAGACAGACCCACCAGAGGTTTTTATTCTTGGTCCGCTTGACTAAAATACTACAAATATAGTGAACCTTTTTTTTTTACTTTAAAAGTAGTTTGTTTTTTAAAAGAGTTGAGCTACTTTTAAAAGTTTTACTGTATGTTTCTAGACATTTTATTTAACTACTACGCTATTTTAACTGCTTAACACCAGGTAAATTATCTGCCAGTGGTTATTTAGAAAGCGGCATGTATCATAGATCAATTTTCCATTATGGCGTGTTATAAATTACTGTTGATTTCTCTGACATAATTCTGCAAAAGATCAGCATATCTTAAGCTATTTCAGTAAGCTGTACTGTATATGAATAATTGTGAGAGTTCATTGTCAGTTTGATGGATCGGCGTGTAAGAGCGGTGAGCAAACACAGACGTCTCTGATTAGGTAATCAGGGCTTGGGGAATAACAGTTAGCAGGACTTACTGTAAGTCATCACGCTAACTTAAGGGAGGGATGAGAACAGAAGCTGCCGTTGTAGCGATCTTGCCTCTTTGTTGGCTGAAATCAGACAAAATTATAAAGCATGTCGTTGAGTAAAGGATCACACACACGCACAGTCTTTAGTCCATACACGCTGAAAGCGGTATACATTTTTGCCCTTGTTACATCATGTCGAAATAACAATGTGATGATGTCAAGAGGACATTAGGTGGGACACAGTGTTGCCACAGTAACTCTGTTGTGGGTTGAGTTTGACTTCTGACAGGCGACTGAAAGAACGCTTGGCTGTCATTCAATGTGCCTTTCAGATCTTGACACTACCAACAACTTTCTGTACGAAACATAATGCATGCCACATACTGTACATGATCTAAAGAACTTTTCCCAGAATGCACAGGTTGTTTGTAAGACGTCTACTAAAGATCTGGGCCCGTATTCGTGAAAAATCTTAGTGCAAGGAGTTGCTCCTAGTCGCAAAATTCTAAGAAAATTCTTAGACACGTGGGCGTTTCCCCTTAGAATTACAGAACATATCCTAGTAAAGAAAAAAGTATTTATAAAGCATCTTAACCCTTGAAAGAGCTCTTAAGGTCCAACATTTTAGGAGTAGCGAGGAGGACTTTTAAGAGGCTTAAGAGTTTTAGCAGCAGAGAAAATGGACGAAACACCAAAAAATTTGAAGAAATGTGTTGCAATGCATGACAATTTCCATATTACTTTTAAGGTTTATCAGATTTTTTATTTGTATTGCTTTGTGTGTGTGTTCAACTTTTGATTATCTTGGTTTTGGTTTTCTTGTAGCTGCTTTGATGCAATACAAATTGTAAAACGCTCTAAAATAAAATTACATTGAATTGAATGACAGTGAGGTTAAGGAAATTAAAATTATTTTGTTTGGTGTAAAGTCATTTGAAGACTATGCCCCTCAATTTGGCTTATTTTACATCCTGTGCTAAAAATCTTGGTGTTCTTGTCGATTGCAACCTTGGCTTTGAGAAACAAATTAGTGCAGCTTTCCTGTAGCTCAGTGGTAAGAGCAATGCGTTAACAAGGTTGTGGGTTCGACCCCAGGGGATTGCACATACCTATGTATAAATGTATAGGATAATGCAATGTAAGTCGCTTTGGATAAAAGCATCTGCCAAATGCGTAAATGTAAAATCAAATCTCTTCTTTCTAACAAACAGTTAAGTGATCATTTACTTGTTTGTCTTATCTCGTTTAGATTACTGTAATTCAATTTACTATGGTATAAATCAGTCTCCTATAATGCGCTTACAGGTGGTCCAGAATGATGCTACTAGGTTGCTGACAGGCAGACAGAGGTTCGATCATATCTCGCCTACCCTTATTTCTTTAAACATGCATGGTTACCAATCAAATCTAGAATTGCTTACAAAATGTTAACCTTTGTTTTTAAATCTCTGCATAGTCAAGCACCATTATATCTCTCTGAAGCAATCTCTTGTCACAGACCAAATAGGTCCCTAAGATCTTGTAATTTTGGTGATCGAGCCTTCACTGTTGCTGGTCCTACTTTACGGAACAAATTACCAATGTCTGTTAGAGCTGCGCCCTCCCTACAAGTTTTTAAATGCCCGCTTAAAAAACACCTACTGTCTGTGGATTTTAACTAGCCGAGATAATCTGTATCTGTGATTTTGTTATATTGTGTTTCTAATTGTGTTTATTTTTAGCTGTATTGTACAGCACTTTGGATCAACTGAGTGTTTTGTGAAAGTGATTTATAAATAAATAAATAAATAAGAAGAAAGAAAGAAAGAAAGAAAGATAGAAAGAAAAGAAAAGAAAAGAAAAGAAAATGAAGAGTGACACAATAAGTTGCTGTAAGTGCTGTAATTGTTTGTGTGATCACTACAGAAGGTTGTGACAGAACCAAATCTCTGCTGCATTTCTCCAGTTGCTAAATATGTTAAATGTAGGGATTTCTTCTATTTCTGGTGCTATGGCATTGGTCTTGGAGATGTTAGCGTGTCTCTAATAGGATCGGTCACAAACATGAACCCTGCACGAGCTAATGTGTTGTGTCTTATAAACTCACTGTCATTCAATTTAATGTGATTTTATTTTATAGCGCTTTTACAATTTGCATTGCATCAAAGCAGTTATACAACAAAACCAAGATAAACAAAAGTTTAACACACACAAAACACATTAAGATAAAAAATCTGATAAACGTTAATATGGAAGTTGTCATGCATTGCAACACATTTCTTCTCACTTTTCGTGTTTCGTCCATTTTCTCTGCTGCTAAAGAATCTCTTAAACATCCTCCTCGCTACTCCTAAAATGTTGGACCTTAAGAGCTCTTGTAAGGGTTAAGATGCCTTATGAATACTTTTTTCTTTACTAGGATCTTTTCTGTAATTCTAAGGGGAACTTTCTTAGAATTTTGTCACTAGCAACTCTTCGCGCTAAAAATGTTCATGAATATGGGCCCTGGATGTGTAAAAACATCTGATGAACGTCTTAGAAAAGGCAGATTCACATACATTCTAAATCATGAACAGACATCTTCTAAACATATGACATCTGCCAGGAAACGTCTCAGAGACGTATTGCAGATGAGCAAAAAAACTGAAATAAATGTCTTGCAGATGAAAATGCAGACATCAAATAGACATCTACTAGATGTATATGTGTGCTACCATGGTGACCGTTGGACTACAATTCAGGCATTAATGGTTAAAGGAAGAGATCATAGTTTTTTCAGAGTCTACAAAGTAAGATCAAGCAAGGAAATGTGAGTGAAATGTTAACATGCAAATCTAACATCTGCAATGCAAGAGTTTTGGGTGGTTGCCACTTGACACAGCATTGGCATGCGGTTTCTCAGCTCTTTTGAGATGTTTTTAGCATGTTGCTACAGGTTGACTGGGCGCTGCTAGATGGTTTCTGGTTGGTTATGTACTGGCACAAGTCTAAATATTGTACCTTTGGTCGCTTATTAAAGTTAAGTTGTGCAGTTTGAGGTATCATTCTTGTCTGTAGAACAAACGGGACAAGATTGCTCAGAAGTTTTGTACTCAGCGTTAGCAATAGTTGTGGTTGGAGTTGCCTAAGCAAGCACCATTCATTAGCAAATTCATAAGTTTCATCATCATCATAAGCTTGATGTGTTGGGTTAAACACCTTGTCATGTGATACTCTTTCAACACTTACATGTCAATACAGTTAAAATGTTTGTCTTGGAGAAGTATCAAAATTTGAAGAAGGTTTACACAAATTTAGGATTGTTTAAACTGTTGGGAGGATCATGTCATCTGATATGTAATTAAAGAGGCAGTTCTCCTTGCATAGCGTATCTGTGTTTTAAATCAAAAGAATGTGTTTATTTTAAAATATGTGGAAAGTAAACATTACCGTTGTAATAAAATTGAGATTAAAAATATGCAGACATAATCTGTTCACTTAGGACTGATTGAAATGTAACGGTCATTTCCCACTGCCTGTAAACATAAACATCATTAAACGTAATGGTTTGGTCTGGAACACTACTGGAAAGTTCACAACTATTTCAACAAAAAATGAAAGAAGAGGGAGGTTAAAAATACGGTTTCCTTAGCAACTGCTATTATTTTTCAGAGTTTACTTCCTGATGCCATGGTAACAAGAAATAAAACAGGATATGATGAGCCTGCAAGCATTCGGAGGATTGTTAACAGTATTGCAAGAAGCTGTCTTTATTATTATATCAGCTCTCCACACTCTTACTAGCTCAACTGTTTCTGTAAAATATTTATCAAGTTAGACAGCATAATGTTTTTGTACAGCCTATTTTTTTCTTTTTTACGAAATTGCAAGCATCTGTTTGTTTTCCTTTTACAGCTTCCAACTTTATTGAACATTAAAACATATAAGGAATTGTGCATTTCCTAGCTTGCGACGTTCCAACTGTGAGATGGAGCACTTTACAGTGTTTTCTGCTGTGCATGTTTTCAGCTTTAGTTTCACACATCCCCATATTTACTAGCACTAAAAGTTTATGGCACTGAGCTGTTCATTATTTGGCTCGCATTAAACACCCGTGTTTCACAATGTGGCGTAATTTCCATTTCTTTTGCAAGGAATTGTTACCTCAGCTGACCTGGATTTTTTCCAGTATAATGGGCTTCTCTGAGAATGTTAAAGGGGGCATTCTTTTGCTGTTTTTGAGGCTTTGATTATGTTTTTTGGGCGTTTAACAGTGCATGTTCCTGTTTCTTATTTCAAAAAACGCTTTATATTTCACATATTTCTAGTGTATTGTTCACCGCTGTCCCTCTTCTCATAAAACGACTGGATTTCTTCAGGTCTATATAAAGGCCTCCTTCCGAAACGCTCTGATTGGTAAAGCTGACCAGGTCTGTCGTGATCGGTCCCCCTCTCAGTGCACGTGTATTCATAAACTTTGGCCTTTTAGCAACAAACAGTAACAATGGCGTCAACTTCACTTCATCAGTTAAACACATGCGGATTGATCGAAGTGTAACGGAGGTCTGCTAGTGCATGTGCAAACGTCAGTCTTTATTAGAGATTGCATTTTTCCCCCTACTATGGCGAGGGAAATGACACCGGACTGATTGGCGTCAGACCTGTTATATTAATTAACACTAATAACAGAAGCATTACTTTTGCCTTTTATATATTGCACCCGAGTTGGATAATAAAAACAAGCAGATTAACCAGGAGACATTTGCAAGCAGGACTTCAAAGGACTTTTCATAGAAGTGTTTTAGAGGTATGCGCACACACACACAATATCAGTGTATTACACAGAACAGCTTCACAGCCAATGTTAAAGTCATGGAAGCTGTTATTTGACCGTTGGTTATCTTAGAGTGTGTTTCTGAATTCTTATTACCAGCTGTAGGACTGTGATGAAAGTAAAAGTAACTAGGCGCGCAGCTCAGTCAAATGTTTACAATCATTGATAACCATACACTACTCCAGCGGCTCTTCCTCTTCTCTAGGGAAGGCCTCGCCCCTATTTGGAGTATTCCTTTGGGCAGAGGTTATTAAAAGCACTCGGAATAGTGACATCATGTACACGGGAAGTAGAGGGCTGTAGTCCAATTCCAGCCGTTCTCTGTAGTCCTTGAAAAGCGAATTCTATTAAAGACAATATCTCGTATTGGAACTGAACTTTGAGCTTTATCATTTTGCAGGTATTATTTATGCTCTAACAGCAACATTACACACTAACTAAAAGTTGAAAAATGGGATCGCAGCGAATGGGACCTTTAAGGGAACGTCAAGTGAAGCAGAGAAGGATTCATAACAACGTGATATGAGCACTGGAGAGATGTCAGTATGGGCAGAGGCATTGCAAGTCTGCGTGTTTGTAGAACTTGCTATGGTTAAACAAAATGTTGGATTGGTTTACCCAAAAATAAATCATGTCATGTCCTGTCATCATGTCCTTCCAAACCAGTTTTTGCCATGGACAGTTTCTTAATCATGCACTTAGAATGTTCAGGGACAAAAGCTTTACAAAGGATGCAAAAACACAAAATTAAAACACAATTTTTTTTAAAGAAACCAACATTTAAGTTGTTAGTTGACGAAAATGTGACATTTTTCCTATTGAAGCAATTTTTAATACTTTTTATTGGTTAGATATTTGCAAAGCCTAGTGATAAACATTAAGAGTGAATAATAATAATGATTTATTTTATAATGATTTAAAGGGGTTATACAGCTTAAACTAATATTTTCATTTGTTTTAGATGTAATGTAATGTGTATACACGATTTAAGGTATAAAAAACGCTATATATACCGTGCATGTTTGTATCTCCTCTTTGCCTCGCCTCTCTGAAACGTGCAGATTCTTTACAAAACTCATTGCTCTGAAAAGCGAGGTTACTATGATTGCCCAGTTAACCAGTGCCTAGTGATTGGTCGAAGACTGCAAGCATGTGATGGAAATGTAAAGCCTCTTACCATATTGCGAACCATTCAGCGCTCCAAAGAGTTCAATTGTGCTGCACAGGTACGCCCCACCCTTACACATTGCCGTATACATTGGGTTGGTCTTACCGTTCCAAACTTTCATTAACTCATGAAATGATCGTGTAATTGTGGGGACTGTGTTTACACCGACCCCCGGCGTTTCCCTTTTTTGGCAAGTCCCCCTGGCTTTTGGAGCCACTCTCTGCCTTTTTAGATAGACATCCTATTTTTCGTTTTCCCACACTTTTTAATTTCCCCCTGCCACAATTTGCGTGTACTCTAACTCATTCCATGCCCCAGTGGTGCGCAACCCCATAACATCACCATTTTAAGGACCACCGAATAACATACTAATCATGACCACCTTACAGACCAAATACCAAACCTCAATATTGGCACCGACTTAAAGGTTTAAGAAGGAGATGACAATTGTTTTATGAGACCTGCCTTTTCTGGAACACTCTAATGCTATTTTGTTCCTTTTGTAAGCTACATTTAAGTTGTGGCATGAACAAAGATAACTGTTTCAAATCACAATTTTACTAGTTCATGCCATCTCTTATTCTGTGTTCATCTTATTCAAATCAACATTAAGCTCTCTTTTTAAATACAAAAACATTGCGAGTGCGATTTCCCTGATCAATTCTTTTCGACCAAACGTTGCCCTAACCCCAAACTTTAAGGACTACATACCCCATCTACCCAACCAAATACTACCCTATTTTACAACCTCTGACCAAGCCATTTTGCTATGGAGGATTTCCCTCTTGCATGACAACACCGCCCCAAGTTCCTTTCGATTGGATTACATCCAGACATTACGGCTGATGTATATATGCTCAGAATTTATTTCGTAAAAATAGTGAATTTTCAATCTTGGTTCATTGCACCACCACACCCATTTTTACCCAGTGCCACAAGTTTCCATTCACACTCAGCTTGGTTGCAATCTGCTTCGATAGGTTATTCTGACTCATTAACCTCTTCGTGTTTTTTTACAACACAACCTTCAGCCCCCTTTTTCCGACTGTACTTTACTTTCTCCGGATATGGTTGCATCTACACCAGACCGACAGCAAACACTTAACTCTATTATTGCCCTCAGTGGACACTCCATTTCAACACTAAACCCTTAATGCGATTTTCCCCCCGCGTTCGGACAAGTCCCTGTCAAACGAGAAACCTTTGAAAACGCCACTGGACATACCAACCGTACATTTCACTAGGATTTGGAGAGGTTGAATGAGTTTACACAATGTGCGTTTTTTCCCTGCTGGATTCTCCTCCTTACTCACAATGTGCTTCCCTTCCTTACCCCATCTTTCCCCCATCCACTTCTTCAATTCCCCCTTTGAATTTATCCATAATGCTACCCTTTTTCTTTTTTTTCTTATAACCAACCCCATTGGTTTTTGATACAAACTCAAGACGAATATTGTAGGGTGTGGTCGGATTACACATCACGCTTTCCGGTTTCCATCCTACGATGGCTCACGCAAGCCGTCACTATTTGTGCATAGATCAGTCATGGAGAACTACTTACTGAAAACTATTCAGGTCTTATGGGCTCCCCCTGTCTTGGTCCCGTTGCGCTTTGAACTTGAGCCATTTTCTTCGCTTTTCATCGTCACTTGCAATTGTAGAGCAGTTTCCATTTGTGTGCACTCTGGAGTTTTCATTAAATCAGTTTATCAGCAAGGAAATGACTGCGGTTGCAACGGAGAGAGTTTGGCGCAGGGATGGAGGGTTATGTCATTATGGGGTAACAAGCTGAAATAAAGCAGAGCGGACAGGAAACGAGTGTATGGATGGACGGTAACCATGGTAACCTGCCACTGTTCGCGGTATTGTAATTTTACCTACTATGGTAACTTAAAAACTACTGTACAGTAAACCCATGTCTAATAGAGTGAGAAAACTGTCAGCACTCTAAAGAAAACCAGATTTTTCCTAAAAAAGAAATTGAGGAACTTTGAACAAAGAATTGGAAGCCTTTTATTCCAAGCCAGGATTTTGGCATGCCTTAACAAAACCTAGAATGAATTAAAAGGGTTTTATATGGAAAATGTGCAATTTAAGAATCACAGTGAGCAAGAAAATGTCCCATTGCTCCAAATCCTGTAGAGAAACCTGGAGAATTGATCATTGTCTTATACTTTGCTGTGTTTGGCTCTGACCCATTCATTGTGCTCTATTGGAATCAAAGTGAAATGTCTTGATGTTGCAGTCAAAAGATGTAAGTTATTATGTTAATATCTTTTCTTCAAAAGCCTCTGTGTGCTAAAATAATCACGGAGGTGAAAATAAAACGTTAGTTTGATTGATTTCTGCAGTGTAAAGTATTTTAAGAAAGCCAGTTATGGAAAGGGAAACCGAATCTATACAATATTTGGTATGTTGATATGGATCTTAAAAGATTTTGGCTTATAGGTAGCAGAATAATATGGGGAGAGCATTGCAGGTTATGGGGTCTGCGGTCTATTGTTTACGAAAACTGCTGTTTCAATAAAACCAGTTCATTAAATATGGCATTACTGTGGAAACGGCTAGTAAATCTCTTAGTCATGAAATAATGGCCTTGTGGGATTATGGAACGGGAATGAGAAACACATTAGATTGCCTGATGCTTTAGAATAGGCCAAAGATTATGATTTATCTAACATCAAGTCCATGCGATTTAAGTGCATGCCTGGAGCAGTTTAGGATTACGACGATGAATCTTGAATTCGTCTTCAAACTTCTAGTAAATCATTAACTTTACCATTACTGTAAAAATTATAAATAATCTGTCATCTAATAAGTAAAATTACCACATTATATTATTTTTAATAGATATGAATACATCTTAATTTTAGTGAAAATAGATTATGTGTGTGAAAACGTATTTCTTTTGAGCTTTGTTGTTTAAGTTATATCCCCACTTAAAACAGATGTGATCTAAAGGAATAGTTCACCCAAACATGACAATTCTGTCATTATGTACACATCCTTGAGTTGATCCAAACTTATATACATTTATTTGTTCTGCAGAAGACAAAAGAAGATACTTTGAAGAATGTGGGAAACCAAAGAGTTCTGACCACCATTGCAATTGTTTCTAGTGGTGGCCCAGAACAGTTTAAAACATTCCTTAAAATGTATTTCTTTGTTTTCTGCAGAACACAATTCAGTTTTGTGTGAACTGTCCCTTTACCGGAGATGTTTTCAAACTGTGGATTATTTTCTACAACCATCATCTCTAAATCTAGCCCGATGGACTGAGCTCTGATTGGACGTTATTTTCTGCATGGCTTAAATCAATCAAGTGTGGTTCGATTGAGAGTTCACAGGTTTTGGCATCGTCTGTTCTGTTCTCCCCTATGGCTTTGCTCTTGTTTCAGTTGCTAATCAAGTGCTAATAACAGGTTAGCTTACACTAACGGATCAAAGTGACTTTCTAGCGGTCAACATTTATAGGCCTCATTCGTCTTTTAAAATTAGAAGGACCTCTCACTTTCCTTAGTACACACAGCGTCTCTGATTAATAAAACAAGTCTTTCTCAACAGAGGGAAATGAAGGATTTGATTTAACATGTCTGCTCTATCATCGAGAACAATATCAGAAGAAATAGTCTGGAATGCTGAATGTCTGAGAACCTTCGGTCTCCATGGAAACGGCTGCTCAACACAAACAAATGCTGATTCGCTCTGCAGACGGGAAAAGGAAAGCACAGAGAAAATGTTTTCCCAGAGGGGAGAGTTGGACCGAAGGGCTACTCTGGTGGGTTTATGTGGGAACTCATTCAGACCACTGAAGAATTCAGCCAAGTCAAAGAATAGCAGAGCAGCTGCTTTATCTATCGCAGGAAACTGGGCATATTCCAGTCTGTACATCAACCTTTGACTCTCTTCTAGTTGAGCCTCAGTATATCTATAGTGCTTCTACTGAGCTCGACTGAGAAAAAGTGTCTCATTTCTGCTGAACCTTGTCTGAACAAAACTTACCACTGCATTGTTCGGTTATCATCAGTGTTCACAATTTGAATGTGTTTTGGGTGGTTTTTAATGTGTTGTTGTGTGGTTGCTAGGGTGCTTTTTTAGTGGCCTTACCTATGTTTCTAAGATTCTGGTCCCTAGGTGTTGCATTTCCATTTCATATAAAATACAGATGACCATAAGAAAGTACTAGCATGTCTCAACAAACCACATGAGCTGATGTTTTGTTCAGTTCCAAATGGCGAGGAACTAGTCATGTGGCAAAGTTTTATACTTAGTAAACCAAAGTCACTGAAAAAACCTACAAAGCTGTGATTTAGCGGTAGCTGGTGAAACGTAAAAAACAAATTTTAAAGTTGTTTCCACTACCCAACATGTGTTTACAATGTGTCGTCTGTTTCTATAATTTGATATTTTACCGCATTTTCAAAGTGAAAACGTTTTTACAAACTAATATATTTTTAAGAATGTCAGTAACCAAACAGATCTCATCCCCCATTTACTGCCTGTAACGGTTCGTGCAGGAAACACTCGAGAAACACAGATAGTCCAATATAGTTATATAGTTTAATATAATCCAAGGAGACGCAGGAAAAACCACAACACCATATACACATGCAATACCAGACCAAGAACTGAAGTAAGGTAGAGAACTTAAGACAGATAATGGGGGTAGACAGGACATATAATAAAAGAGTCCACATGGTGTCATGGAGACGGGGACGGGTGCAAAGGATTATGGGAAGTGTAGTCCTGTGGTAAATGAGGGCAGACTGTGGACCGTAACACTGCCATAGTTCCCTTTCTTGCCAGGGCCCCTTCCCCCCCCCCCCTCTTTCTCTACGGTTGTGCGCAGAACGCGTTCAGAGGGGGTCACGCCTCTTGTAGAAACACATATTTCAACGCTTGACTACTATAGAAAAGGCCACTGAGATTTGGGAATGAACATTTGCTATTGGCCGGTCTCGCCCCGAGAGTCGGCTATACACCCTTACCACGAAAAGCCTTGGCTGTTCAGCATTCATTACCCATTTGTTCTTCATTGCCAGCCCCTCGTCATGATACGTAACTAAAAAGCACATGCAACCGCAAATTCTTCCTTCTACCCTCGCGGATCTACGACGTCTTTTAGAGCCCTAGCGTGATCGTCCCTTCCTGCCACCCAGCGATCATTCTCCTGGGCGTCTCGGCGAGTTCCGGACCTTCGGTGTCTTAGAGATATTTCTAAAAGGTCTTTTTAAGGGGAATGAGACATACTCCAGGCGGATTTGATGGTCCGCCTCGATTCTAGTTCGCGGTTTGCCCCCCGGCCCACACACTCCCCCCTTAGAGCCTGAGGTTGGGCATGACACCAACGATCCAGCTGCATTAGGTGTCTGGGCGTCAGACACTGAACTTTAAGCAGGTTCGTTGAAAAATCCCTGCCCGCATGCGGCTTCGCGGATTGTCACTCAGAAGTTGCTGGTCACGGTTCCCGGGCGCTCTTCACTACTGGGAACAGACACATCAGTTTGTCGCCTATGCTACACCACGTTGGCTCCCCTGCTGCATCATCTGTCGGCTAACTTTCCTGCCGCCCCCGGCATGACCACCCCACGTAGACAGCGTTAGTGAGATGGGGAACTCTCCGCCGATACGAAAATCAGCCGCCAAACCGTAGCCCTCTAACCGGGCCACGACTCCGCACTCCGATTATCTGCTCTTCTAACCGCCTTCCCAACCCCGGACCACCCCCGCCCTCTTCTCTCCCCCCCCCTGTTGGTGGCATTAATTAGTTTTAGGATCATTCAGGCAATCGCACTAGGAAACGGAATGTGTGACGTAAGAGGAAGGCGTTGCGCAGCCCACTCGGAGGGAGACTGGACACTACGAACTATGAATTGACCATTCGAGATTTAACACCCAGCCGGGCGGTCACGACCGCCATGCGACCGGAAGCAGAAGTGATGGTCACGACCACTGACTAATCAGCCCGGATAGAGTTTCCCCCCCCCCCTTTTCCCCCTTTTTCCCCAAAATACCCACTGGGCCCACACTACCTTTCCCATTACCCTCTTTCTCCGACTTCTATATCTCCGATCTCAAACGCTCGCACCTCTCGTCTCATTGATCGCCCCCCTGGCCTATATTCACCCTTTTTTCCCCCTTCCTCTCCATCCATGATCCCCCCCTCCTCCCCCTTTTCCCCCCCCCCCTCCTTTTTCCCCCTCCCCCCCCCGGGTTCCTGGTGGCAGCGGAGGCGCGGTTGCCCCAAACCCACCCTGCGCACCCACCCGGGCTGCCATTGTTTCCGGGGTGCATGACGGACCGCTTTGGTGTAAAAAACTAGGCCCGAGACTCCACTCAAGTGACCCCATGATATTGGGATACGACATCAGGGTGCTAAAAAAATCCAAATCTGGGCCTCCTTTTCACCCGACCTTCACAGCTACGCGATTGATCCCTCATTGGCTGGTTTTACGCGGACGGTCTCCTGCATCGTCACAAAAGCCGGGCCAATTCTCGGGGCTGGCGCCTTTTCACTACTCACAAAGACGTTTTGTTTCCTGGCGTGACGCCCCCATTTCATTGCCGATCGCCACACACCTAACCCTGGACCTGCGCCGGTCTAACTTTCCGTACCCTCACGGCCCTGGCCGAGGCGTTACCGCGTCCGTACACCACACGACACCTAGCTGCTACCACTCGCAAAATTTTTCCGACAGTGCGTTCGCAGCTGTTCAGCCCAGGCAGGATAAGCTACGTGCAGTACGGCACCCACTTCCTCCAGGGTCCCCCCGGCGACAGGGTTTAGCTCCTTGACATTGCCATAGAACCCACTTTTTACCTCCCAGCGGGACATGGCCTGCCCTGACAGTCAGATACAGTCCCACTTGGTCCATCATCGTAACCAGCTCCCCTGGGGTCAAGAGCTTGCCCACACTGTCCTCGGTGGCTTAACTGTTCCCGGCACCGGCTCCCGCCTTGGCTTATCGCATCCAGTTCTGCCAGAGATCCTACCCAAGTTTGGGCTTCGGGACACTAACTCTTTCGACCCCCTCTGTCTGATTTGCCTGCGGAACGCCTACATACTCGGGTCCACGAGGTCACCACCCCCCCTTCTGGCCCACAAAACACGCGCATCGCCAGGTCGTCCTCAAACCAGAGTTCGCGTGGGTTTAAAAACCCGCACATTCATCGTTGTCCCAAGAAACGACGGCGGGTTGCGCCACGTTGAGGTCGGCGTACCCTGAACTAAGCACATTTCACTCTAGCTGCTGCACGGATGACGCACCCCGAACGAGGAGGCCTGACATCTATACAGGCCGGTCAGGACTTGCCGTTTTCCGTTTCGGCAAACTCTCGACCGCGCGGACCGGCAAGGCCGTCTGTGCGGCGGGAACTAACTCTTCCTATTAACGACCCCGGGCTATTTGGCATCAATCGTGGTCCCGGCTCTACACTGTATACAGCACCCTTTCGGCGGATCATGTGCTCCGGGCACCCAGACGACTTGGACTTCGGACTCAGGTCAACCCCCCCGATTTGGACAGGACACCAATTGTCCTCTCACCTCCCAGGGACCAATCCTCACTTTTCTCCCCTCGCGCTAGGGAACATCAATCTCTGTCCACCCTGTCCCCGCGACCGCCACCTACCACCTGCTCCGCAGTACTGCACCCATGACCGGCCTTTCCCCCTCGTGTCAGAACCATCGCCACTGTGACACATTCTTTACACCGGCAACATTGCGGGTCACCCGGATAAAAATCAGCCAGGTCCTGGTGATGGCGTTCCTCGTCGCGGTGAGGACCCCCCGGCGTTGATTGCACATGAGACTGCTCACCCACTCACCACTGGCTGCTAGACGTCGAGCGCCCCGAGCCGACGCGAGTGGCACACACCAGGCAGCATGGCGCATGATGCACTGACGGCCCTGTTTTGGCCCCTCTCCGACGCACCAAAACACCACATGGTCTTCCATGTACTTTCTCGACGGACTAGAGGTCCCTCAGGGCAGTTACATACGGCCAATGTCTGCTGGTGCACGAAGGCACGCCTCCCTG
This sequence comes from Triplophysa siluroides, assembly GCA_006030095.1. Lineage (NCBI taxonomy): Eukaryota > Metazoa > Chordata > Actinopteri > Cypriniformes > Nemacheilidae > Triplophysa > Triplophysa siluroides. The sequence continues at coordinate 390,930 of VCII01000657.1, forward strand.
CGGGCCGGGCATACCGTTTTTGCAGGTGTATGTATACACGGGACGCAGGGGCGTGGTCGTTTTTTGGGCGATACCCCCACCATGCGCTGGATATCCAATCATGCCAAGGTGGTGGCGACCCGGGCTACCTTGCACTGCAGCAGCGGCGGCGGCCTTCGCTGCGGGACACAGCCAAATGCCTGGCGCCGGTACACTTAATACGCCCCTCCTGCCTAGTGTTTACCTATCAGGACTTATTAGGGTGGCGCTCTACTAAAGACAGCAACACAACTTTGCTCGACTGCACTCTACTCACCCCCTGGTGGGTGTCCAAACAGGTGATCCGCCGTCACCTGCTGGGCCACCCACTCATTTCTTTCACCGGCCCCCCGGCTATAATGAATAGACGACGATTTCGCCGCCTATCTTGTGCATTCGCTTTATGCATCAGTAGTAGAGCTGGTCGACTCCACCTCAATGCGTTAAGGCCACGCTTTCCCCTGCGTATATCCATGTCGAATGAATCGGCTATTTTTCGGCAGATACTTTGCGCCCACAAGCTGATCGCTGGGTACTGTGGTCCGTCCCGACAGCACACCCCTCCCACAACCCATTAGGAGCCCTACTTGCAACGACATGTGGGAAATGGCCAGGGAACGAGGAGCACCAACCGGTTATCCTTGGTTACAACGCATCTGTCTAACGCACTTGGCTTTCAGAGCTTAATTGCATTCAGGGACACGCGACATTCTCCCCTGGACCCATACATTCCCCTGACAGAGGACCTTGACCTCAGCTCAGGGGATCAGTGAACGCTGCTGGCAGCCCACCAGATCAGTATCCCCCCTCATGGCCAAACACCACACGCTATGGGACTCTTAGCACCGTTGGATCGATGACGATCCTGAGTTGCGCACTCACCCTGCGATTGCGCGGAGGACAACACCCAGGCCTAGGCCCACACCCCCCCCTCACCCTACTAGGCGTTTTGCTACCAACGGGCCTCTCTAGACGGCGCGCTCCCTTGTCCTTGTGTTCATTTCTACGAGGAAAAGGGACCCACTGAGGTGCTCGATCAGGAGTGGTGCTTGTCCTTCTACGCCAGACTCGGAGACATAGATCAGTCTCCCCTCCACAATGAATGTGTATGTGTCGCTACTCTGCACACCATCATCCAACGTCTCATGCCTGATCTGCGAACAGTCTATGAGGATGACTTACCGACATGGTCCACACCGGTTCATAAGGGTGCGACGCGCGGGCGGATCCCGCTATCTCCGCCCATTTACCCTCTTGGGACCCTATACGGGGCGCTGGGGGGCCTCGTGGGCCACCCAAGAGACCATCCAGGCAGGTCCCCCGATTTTTTCCAATTCACCCCCGGCAGTACGTAGCCGCATCCCCTCACTGATGGTACAGACCTCGCTTACTTACTAAGTAGGTAGGGGACCCCTTCCCGAGAATCACTCGTGTCCCACGGATTGTTACCCGTGACTAGTCCGGCCATTCTGCGGTTTTGTAACCTTATTTCATTCCGTTACTCCCTTGAGAACCACGGCACGGATTGCGTGCCCAAAAAGTTCCCACTTTTACGTCCGTCAGGCCGGCGATTTCCCCCTTTTCCCACCGTCGCCGTGAACATTCGCAGGCTCTCGCTGCCACCATAGGGCCGAGGAAGACCCACACACAATCCTCTTTGTGCTTGTGTCCCTGGACCGCCGACGCATCAATGGCCAATTACAGTAGGGCTCTTGACCACGCTCCTGTCTGTCTTGGAAGGACAAGCAAGGGGCAAGGCTGCTCAAGCATGACCCGCCGCTTGGAGCCCACTGAGTCGTGGATGCCGTCTACGACGGATATTACCACCACTCTCCCGCCAAATCTATCCAGGTCCCACGTTGGCCCAGGTTTATCTATCGCGGGGATAGCCCCCCTCCGGGCAACTCGCGCACGAAGCGCCTTCTCTAGCAGACATCTGTAGAGATGCTGGCGTTGCGGCCCCTACACGCCACCCAATTCAAAACTTTCGCAGTGGGGAACCACCCAACACTTTCGAGCGAAAACCCCCCGGCCCTGGTCAGCACCCACCCGCTCCTCTGAGTCGTTTTTCCCAAACCATGTCCCGGACTTGGCATCCGTGAGGGCGCTCCTTCCCTACTGCTCGCGAAAAGAATTCAACACACATTTTCCTAGGAGCGTTGGTGTCACGTGTGCTATCTACCTCTTTTACTACCTTACTAGGGCTACCAGGACAGGTACCCTATCCGCGTTCCCTTCTTACCCAACCAACTTGGTTAAGAATAGGCATTCATCCATCACTAAGCAAGCACCACATGGGGGTTTGATGGGCAGAGCAGCTTCCCCCTTAGCCGGGGATAACCTGTGAGCCATCCCATGGCCTTCTAACCGGACCTAGTGCTACCGGACGCCGGTAACACCCCCCCCGTGGGCTGTTCCGTCTGATGTATCCTCATGATATGGTTCCCACTCCTGGTAACCCCATGAGTTCCCCAGGTGGACCTCCACCTCGCGGTTAACTACTCAGCCCGCACGTTCCATGGTTCCTCCAAGGACGAGACCATACCTTATCCACCGTATTCCTCCCCACGGGTAGGAGGTGGCCTCTGCAGCGCATCCTAATTAAGGAAGTTGCGCTTACCGGTGTAAACCCGAGCCGGACGGCCTCTCGCCAGTAGAGAGCTAAGGCCTCCGTTCCGTGAAAGGTACCGGTCAGGGCTGTTCCCATCTTTCTCCAAAGCTCTGGAACCCCCCGACCACCACACTGGAAGGTTACAGTTTCGCGAAAGCTCGAGCTGACACGCCCAGCCTGTCCGTCGCTTCGCTGAGAGACTGTGACTCGATTTTGACGTTGTGGAGTTTTTCCATAGACAACCCCATCTGTCGTTCTCGACACAACAGAATCTGTCGTTCTTCGTTGTGTCCCTTATGCCACTAACACGTATCGTATTCTGCAGTCGTGAGAGGCTCTCAGGCTCTTCAGAAAAAAGGTGAGTGAATGCTGCACGCCGGCTTCCTTTTATACCGGACATCCGGGGGCGGAGACCGGCATGCAAATTTAATTCGCCAAATTTCATTGGCCTTTTCTATAGTAGTCAGAGTTGATTGGTTCTCAAGGGCGAACCCCATCTGTCGTTCTCGACACAACGTCTCGTTCCCTCCATCAGGGAACCGAGGTTACATACGTAACCGAGACGTATTCATTTTCCCTACTATGGCAGAAAATTTAAAATAAAGTTTGTTACTGACATTCTTCGAAATATCTTCCTTTGTTAAGCAGAAGAAAGAAATGTATACAGGTTTGGAACAACCTGAGGGTAAGTAAATGATGACAGAATTTTCATTTTTGGGTGAACGGTCCCTTTAAAGAGCTAAAATCCATCTGCATGGTACACAATTGTACAGTAACAGGAGCAAACATAAATAAGTCAATTTAAGGATATTGGAACAATCCATGGAATATTTTGGTTGAAATCAGAACCTATTTAAATGTCTTTGTCTTACGTTTTCAAAGAAGGGTTATAGAATGGTAAGCAATCATGTACAATGTTCTCACATTGGTAGGGTGTTGTTGCTTTGGCTGCAGTGCAGGCAACTCACTGCTTTTGGCCTCAATGATGTCCTTACGGGATTTGAGGCTACTTGACAAAAATACAGACGTGTTAAAAGAAAAAGATTAATCTCTGAACTCCGGTTTGTCTCTATTAGTGTGTCTGAATCAATCTGGCATTTCTGTGCACAACTGTGTGTGTTTCGGTTCTGTAGTCCCTGAGGAGAGTAACAGAATAAGAACATCAACTAAAAGACTATAAAAAAGGGAAAAGAGTCTGGGTTGGATTAATGGTGGGAATTGAGCCCAGTTTTCTGATGGTTAAACACATAACAGGAAGTTCAGTGACAAAGGAAGGGAAAGATGGAGGGATTTCTGCGGAAGGGCAGAAATGTCACATAATTACTTTAGGTTAAATGAAGCAAAACAGGTTTACTTCACCTGGTATAAATTATTATAAGTAAAACAAACAGGGGATTCACAACAGGTGCAGTTCAGTCCAAAAACCTTTGTCTTTTTACCTGAAAGACGAAAATTGCACTGTTTACACATTTTTTTGTGTTTCTGCTTTCCCCCCATAAAGTAAATGCTGGTACAGCTGGAATCTATAAAGCAATTGTTGTTCAAACGTGTTCACGTCACAGTGAATGTTTGTTGTATGCTTTCATAGTCTTAGCCGTGTTATATTTCAAATCGGTCAGTATCGGTTTTAAGCAGGCTTCAATAGAGATTGACAGCCAGAAACTACCAGAAAATACTCTACATGCTTTGACTGCTTATGTAAACTTTTTTCTGCTTTCTAACGCAAGACAGATATTTGACTCAACTCAACAATGGAATGAAATGAGACACACATACATTAAGAGACGTGGTATAGTTTGTACGATATGTTCTCGGATTACAACCTTTGCAAAACCCAGTATCCACTGTAAATGCATTGTTTGCTAAATGTAAAAAAAACATACGTCCTTAATTTGCCTATAGTCAAAGGATTCCAGTTTGAGAAAAGACAGACAGATAGGGCCCTATTTTAAAGATCTAAGCGCATGGTCTAAACTGCACGGCTCAGGTGCACTCAGGGCGTGTCCGAATCGACTTTTGCTATTTTAACTTCGGGAAAAGGGTCTAAACGGGTCTCATAGCTAGTGTGTGTCCATTTCTGTGATTTCTCAAATAAAACAGATTGATGTGTTCATTCTTGCCAAGCAGAGTTTAGCTCTGGTCTCGGCGCGCTGCAATAATGCACAAGTTCACTTGGCCAATTACCAGCTGATATTCTGTATACCATCTGATACAGTCTGTGTGGAGCTGAGGAACCAATCCAGATTTGATTATCTTTTCAGATCTCATTTTTCCATTTGAATGTGTTTCCAAGTTTCAACTGAAGAGTGAAAATGTTTGGTTATTTCAACCCAACATTGGGTCAAAAATAGACAAACCCAACAGTCGGGTTATAAATTAACCTCTGCAGGGTTGTTTGAACCCATATTCTGTTTTTTTTTTAACCCATTGTTGGGTCAAATACAACCATGTGCTTGGTTATTTTAACCCATACGTTGGGTTTTTCCATATTTTACTCAACGATGGGTTAAAATAACCCAACATTTTTTTAGAGTGTACAGCTCACCACCAACATGCTATGTTTTGGACGTGGTAAAGATGCAAGAATGCCTTAACATTAACAAGGTTAGCCAGCTTAACCAGCGAAGTTTTGTGAAAAGCATGAATGTGATTTGTTTTAAACCATCTGTAACCACCATACCATGTAAATTCATGCAGATCTAAACCGGTCTTTGGCAGGATTCATCGGTCCAAAATTTTGCATCATCCGGCGCACATGTGCAGAACGATCACATTTTCCTGTGAGATGGTGACAGCAGAAACATGAGATGTTGTGTATTGTTTAACTAATACAGTCTGGTCTCTCATAGGATAAGGGCTTCCATTCTGGTCTCCTTTATTGCAGTAACATTATGAGAATCAACCCTCACAGCTCAGAACGCAACTAACGATTTACCCACTGAAGCCTTAAGCGAAAAGAGTGAAGGAAGGGGATTTCCCATGATGCATCAACTTTAAAATCTCAAGAACATGTGTGGCATCACTGTTGCACTAGGAGAGAGAGATGAGACTAATAAATGTAAAGTGTTTACAGGCCAGGGGTGGTAAAAACACATCTGTGTACCATTACAAGGGGAATAAAGAGAAATGACTGAGACTTTGGACTATTTATTAGAAGACAATAAAATCTGTCATTTAGGCAGGTAAATACTGAGGGTGTTGCTATGGGTTACAATAATAGAGAGGGGCAGAGATATTGATTGTGCTATCAGCGGTTCAATTATATTAATAAATACATTTTATGTGATAACCTTGCTTTTATCACAGTTTTCATTTCTCTTGTCATGCTGTCAGTCTTTCACATTGCTATTGGATGACTTTGTCACTCCTGAGGTTTAATGTTGCTGAAATTCAACATACACTCGACTGAAATGGCCACAATCTAGAAATGCTCAACCAAACCATATTGACAATAATCAATATTTAACTAAAAGCAAACATTACATTCACACATCTTTACCTTTAATGATTTAATAATTTACAACAATTACATTGCGTATGTAGTTTCATCTGGAAAAAGTTTGGCAGAAATGTGTATAAAAATATATCACTTATTAAAAAGATAAAAAAATAATGATTGTGGAATTTCTATCATACATTGGAACAATCCTGGTCACAAATAGGAATCCTCTCGGAGCCAAATAACAGCAGAATACATCAATTTAAGCTGGAATACACTAAAAGACTTTTAAAATCGGAACAGATTTTTGAAAAACTAGACATCATACGCTTAGAGACTTTTTGAACGTTTGCATAGAAAACAATACATGATAAAATCTGAAGACTGGCGCAGATTTTCTGCAACAACTCCAGACTGAAAATCTGAAAAGTCTTGTTGTGTATTCCAGCCATTCAATTTCTCATCTGATAAGAAATTTGCCGACTTCAGGCTCTTTAAAAGATATTACAGATTATAATAGAAATACCATTAGCATCTATCTAGGGTTTTTCTCAGAGAAGGATGTTGCATCAGAAACTAAAAATGAGGCAAATTTGATGTAACGGATAGCTTATTTAATTTAATTTTGCCTTTAATTTATCGTTATAACTGATAACACACCCTCATCTCTTCATTTAAGTAAAAACCATATGGTGGGCACATCCGTTTTTTACTGTATAGGAAAAACTCTATTTCTGGAATTAGACTAAGCAAACACTCATTCAGAGCAGGATAAAAGATAATGTAAAGAATAGGTGTAAAAATACTCACTCCAACCCCCCCTTCAGTGCTGTCAATGTTTCCAGGGAGTTTATGCCCAGTGCCGCCCATGGGTCTGCTCTTTATTGATAGGTAATGTGATGATGAACCACATTTCAGAACATAGATACTGTAAAGCACTGGCCATCTAGTGGACAAATGTAAAAGTCAACCAGATTAAATACAGTAAATATAATTTAAATAAAATAAAAAAGCAAATGGTAATGTATAGGCTGCACTTATACGTTATTACGAAAATGACTCACACGTTTTAGAATTACACTTTCAGTCGTTGTAAATGATTAAGAATATCTGACAATATACCTGTAAAAACGAATGCAAACTTTTTTATTATTTGGATTTAACAACTCAGAGAGGCAAAATTTGGGTTACATGCAGATCTGCTTCAACTCTCTTTCATCTCTCTTGGACATTCCTTTCAGCAGACCCTCCTGTACAGATACATCTGGACTTCTTTGATTCTAATCCTGCTCTATCTGGCCAGATCATATTGCCAGTTTGGCCATCTATATCACTACTATGTGTGTGTTCACATTTGTGAAAGTTTATGCCTGAAGTCCGCAATACTGCATCAGAGGCAGAATACAGCACAGATTCAGTGAACAGTATGTTTCCAGAGACAGAGTTCAATGATTTAAAGGCATTCAGTAATGGACCGGAAGTGTATCCCTCCACCCCTTTTGCATTGCAGAAGTCACCATCTGGTCAATTTTAGAGATAATCGCAACAAGACCTTACCAAATATGGAAGCTGTATTACATAAGTGGTCAATTGCAATAACAGTGTTACATATATTAAACCCTTTTTTATTTACTACATATTTTACAGACAGCTTGACAGCCAGAAAGGTTTTAAAGCATCATACTTAAGATTCAAGCTGAATGTGTGATACAAGTGAGTTGTCAAGTAAATTGGTCACTCCATCTCAAAAATGAATTGAGTTTTCATTGTACAGCTCTCTCAGCATGTATATCTGTAAAGAAAATCTTTACTTTTGTTGTGGATGATGAAGGCCATCTATTGTTTTGAATTGCTTATAATGTAACTGAACAGGCCACTTGGATTATGGGAATGGTGTCTTTCCATATTATGACATTTTAACCAGTAGGTGACATTGTTATATTTTTTGCAATTCTAGCAGTCGGTCATGTCTCATGCACAAAGAAACCTTGTGAGTAATAGATTTTTAACCCTCTCTTTGTAACTTTAATCCCTTTTTATGCACAGTCCAAAAGCAAATAAAGTTTTTTAGCTAATGTTTGAGTACATATAAATACCAGCATGCTTGACTTGCTTTAAATAGGTAAAGAGCTCAATAAACAGACAAATACAAGATTACCCAATAATTCAAACGAGTAAATCATTTACTCACCCTCATACCATTACAAACCTGTATGACTTTCCGCTGTGGTTTTGTGTCCATGCAATGAAAGTCAATGAGGCCAATGTTTGTTGGTTTCCAACGTTTTTTCAAAATATCCACAGACAGATTTTGGGGTGAACTATCCATTTAAATTACCAACACTTCCTAAGTACTCACCAAAATAAATATTTTGTGATTGTGGTAATTCTAGAAAGATCACTTTATTGAAACAATTCGGCACCAAGATGTGTTTCTGTGAGCGTAAATATATACAAGTAAACATAACACAAAGACCTCCAAATCTTCCAAACTTTAATGTGAGATTACACAGACAGAAGCAGCGGGACTTAAATTCAGGCTCTCTTTTCAAAAGAAAGTTATCAAAAGAACAAAAGCCTGATACAGCAAAGAAATTAGTATAACAGCAAAAACAGTCATAGAATACAAAAACCCATTCAGTAAGAATGTGGTTGAACTTAATACAAGCTGAAGTCCTGCTGGGAAATATAATACTTCAGTTTCAAAACACTGAGAAACTGGGGTTCATCTAAAAGAATACAAAACAATACAAGAGCATATTAATATGATTTTCTCCTTAATCTGATTCCATGCGTTAAGTAATGGTACTAGACTGGCATCATAAATATTAGCTGCAGCCACTTAGTCACCAAACATCAATCACATACACTCCCATACCCATCAATCCCTGCGAGATTTAGCTAACTACCTCATGAAGAAGCTTGTCCTCTACTGAACAATAATAAGAGCCTGGCCTTTTACTTTACTGTCTGCAACACATCTTGCAGACCATCTCTATAAAAAATGTTTTAGCGTAGGAATGTTGCAATACGGCCAAAAAGTAAATCTGGATTTAGAATTTTTGTTGAGATTTATGGTGATGTGCTCCTGAACCTCACCTGCACGGAGACTCTGAGGTGACATAAATCTCCCTGTCGGCAAACAATTCAAACGGAAAACAAAGCTCCCTTTGAACTTCTATTGTTTTATGTGTGAACAGGGACGCATGTTCTACTGTACATACAGTATTGTCAAAATGGATCCTGAATTCTGAAGAGCTACAACTTTGTTTCAATTTAGGGAAACACTGATTATACATAAATAATAAAGACAAACATTTACATAAATTATCAAAAAAAGACATGGGTTAAGTTAGACGTGATCACATTGTATACTGTACATCATGTCAGTCAATGTCTTCCGGGGTACATTTGGAGATCAGGGAAAAGGGCATGGTTTCAGTATGGTGGCATCACTTTTCTGCAGGAAGATCCGGGCTGGCACATTATTCGTGATAAAGACGAGATGTGGGAAATATGTGAAAGTGAGTGAGGTTGAAAGTGGATGTGATTATAGTGATGTTGAGGATTCGGAAGGGCTGAAAATCAAGGCTGAGCCTCAGCGTTGACCTCCTTTTCATATATGTAGCTGCCAACACCACCAGTGTTTACTCCTGTAAATGGAATAAATCAATTACATAAATCATACTTTAGATCTGAATCACATTAGGTTAAAAAACAGAAGTAAAAATATAAAGTTATCAAATATTGCATGACAATTATTTGAATTATTAGGCACAAATATGAGAATACAACACCAACTTTTCTATTTGCAGTAAATGAGACATGTAAGTCTCATTACAAAATGCATAATTGTTTATCTTTAATGCTGACAAAGAACAAATGTCAAAACATGAGCATTGCAAATAAAACAACAAAACTGTCTTATAGCTCCACCTAGAGTTACAAACATAACAGTACCTTTAGGACCAAATAGGACAGCGTAACACGGTTTGTGGCAGTAGGGATGACCGTCATGCTATAATAAATAATAAACAATAATTTATACAAAGAAATATGCAGTAAGCTCTCAATCAATCAATCATATTCTTTATTTCAGGAATACATTCATTTGAGAATTACAGCTTTCATTTCACACTCACCTCTGCGTGGCTGCCTGCTGCCAGTGTTTTACTGCATCTCTCACAGCGCAGACACGGCCGATGCCAGTCTTTCCCCAGTGATGTCACCTTCTCAGCTGCCATGTGTAAGTAACAAGACATGTCGTTCTGTAAGCACTACTGCCATTGCTGCCATTATTAACTAGAAGTCTAAAAGTCTGAAAGAGGTGCATACCAAAATAGACTTTCTTGTTGCATCTGGGACACAGATTGGCTTCTCCAGAAAAGGTGGTGACGCTACCAGCTGAAAGGACAGGTGCATACAGAACGGTTTAGGAACGCTTTAGTGTTAATGTCACATTGCAAAACAGCAATGTAAAAGGTAAAAAAAATAAATCCCCAAGAGATACAAATATCAGGATGAAGAAGCTTAACTAATCTATATATCTACTTAGTTTGCAAATTAATTCAACATAAATGTGTCATTTTCATTTTAATATTATTACAATTCATGTCTTGTATCTATACCGTTTTTTGCTGTATAAAGACCCCCAAAATAAATAAAACCCTGAAATGGTAATCAGGACCCCAATGGTAAGATTAATCTTAGATAATAAAACCAATATCTCAACGGCATTACAGATTCAGCTTGGATAGGCATGAATGGTCTTTTTTGTTTTACCTTTAGATGGTTGCCTGCACGGTGCTGGGATCCCCTTTTCTTGAGGTTTGGGTGCCGAGTCCACAGTGGATGCGGGTGGTGTAGTGCTGGCGGGAGCTTCATACACATAAGAGCCCGCACCTCCAATGTTCACACCTAAAATAAAGAATGTCATGATGACGTCTCACCACCATTCACAGCTATATAAATTTGCCATCCTCATTATCACGATAACTGTTCGCAGAATCTGCTCATTTTATTAATACTGTATGATTACATGATCTCCAATGGGAACAAGTTGTTTGTGAATGATACAAAAACAAATCTATTTGTGATGCTGTCTTAAAAAAGTTGTAAAATAGCCAGCAGGGGGTGCTCTAAGTTCGTTTTGTAGCTTCCTAAATTATTTTAAAGTGTATTTTGCATGCCTTGATTAAAAACATTAACGTCACAAATGATTTATTGCGTTAACAGAAAAGAGCATGGGAAACAGTACACACAGTTCATGACCTTGGACCACATTAGCTACTCTCACCTTTTGGCCCAAAGAGGGCAGCATAGCATGGCTTGTGGCAGTACGGTTTCCCATCATGCTATAAGAAAACAGAAGGCATGGTCATTACTTTAACATTCTGTCCTATGACAATAAATACATATAATGCAAGAATCTTTACATCTATATTTCTTATGGGATAATCATCTAACGGTGAATTAGTCACTCAATGTCACAGCCCAGTAAACTTCCCTTCCCTGATAATACTCACAACAGTTACTAAGACACAGTGTGTTTGTACAAAACATTTCAAGTATGTATCTTTGTGTGCATCTTTGATTGTTTATTTTTGTACATAGGATATGGAAGACAGACCATATTTTAACGGCAGGTCCTCCCAGAGCCCTTCGGTCAGGGCCAATGGCGGGAAAGTGTTGTCATGGGAACCGTCAGAGGGCAGCTGTGTGACCGTTACAGCTGCACGGGGCAGGATAAAGAAACGGAAGAGACTAAGAGCAGTGGCCTCATGCCAGTTCAGAGATGTGCACGAAGAAAAATGTGAAATGAGCCACACATTCCAACAAAGCTTTGCAGACACCTTAATTCCCATGACCATGATTGGAAACCCTGATGTTGTCAGTGATGATATTGATCATCAGTGAACCCGATAATGTAAATTCCATGAAATGTTATAGAAAAAGTCCACATGCTTACAGAGCTTTGGTTGATCTGGTGTAGTTTAGTCAGTTTATAGTTCTTCCAGAAAACTACAGGGAAGTTTCTCAGCATTTCACAAACAAATCCAGTTGAGTCTCACATATCCAAACTTTTATCCGTTCACATAAACTCTGGTATATTTTACAGAGTATACTAGCCAAAAAAGCAGAAAGAAATTTTATGAATTCACTTTTTAGATAGGAGCAGGTATACTGTATATGACTTCATAACCCTGAGATCCGAGTATACATGTGTAGTGAAAGTTTTTGTAGAAAACCCTGTAAACCATTTTGTTTCTCAAACAGCAGCATACAAATTGTGTAAAGCCCGCTAATCAGATTGAAGCTCGGTGTTTTGAGAAATCTATTACCCTTTTTTGTGTAATATGCATCAGACATGAAAGGTTTGTGGGAGTGATGTCTGAGGTTGAAACTACCCACGATTATCAGATCCCATTTCAGTTCAGCTCTCCAACTCTCTTATAGATTATTTTTCCAAACCCAAACCTTTCCCAGAACCTTCATCTACTTTATTCTGGAAACGAAATCCAAACCCTGTCTCTTTCCACCCCTGCTTGATGTAAAACTTTCACACACTTGCCCTGCCAGAACACATGAAGGGCACTTAGAGATCATCATCTTTAGATACTTACTATGTCTGACAGTAAAGTAAAGTATTGTGTGTGGGTCTGCTGACAATCAACAGTGTACAGCAATGATCGAGACATGAAACATACGCCATAGTGGTCAACCGATGTGCAATACTATTTATAATAAATAGAGATCTTAGTGATGATAGAATTTCAATCATACTAATATGAATAAGACATTCATGAATTTGCCAAACATTATTTATTTCAATATTTTTTTTATTTGTATAATATGTATCTTAAAATTAGATGTGCAAACTGTAACACAAGTAACACATGGGCACTTCTATTAAATGGCCAAACAGGTTGATCCCTTCCTAGTGGTCGGGAACCTATGGCTCGCGTGCCAAACGTGGCTCTTTTCAAAAATCATGAGGCTCGCCAGGTGTCTTACCCTTCACCATTTTATCGTTGAAAACATCATAATACATATTAATATTTCAGCTTGTCCTGACCGATACACGACACTAATCAACGGCAAACAACGTTTCTATGGTAACCTCTCGCAACCGCAGCCCAGATTCAAGATATCCAGAGCGCGAGGAGTTTGGAAGAGCGAGCTTCACGCTTTTATCGAAAGTTACGGCTGTCTGTGGCGTATGATACAGAACTCGTTGCCTCGCTATAATCACATGTAAAAAGTTGTTAAAACAAACCATGCAGCAAAGTATCCGGTGAGCAGATGGAAGCAAACTGCGACGCGTCAGTGTAGATGCGCTGTTTAGCTCCTCATACCCTAGCAAGCAGTCTTTATCGCACATGAACCATATCAAGTCCATAAATACAGCTGTCAAGGTTGACAAGAGGAGTTTCAATGCCGTATGTAAATGTCTTGTCCACGTACGAACCGAACTACAAAGCTATTAGCAAGACGAAAGTTATGTTCACTTTCATGAGGTGTTGCGCAGACCGGTCAGCGTATGACATCAAAGTGCCGCGAGAGCAGAGCTCCGTGCGCTTTTTCGAAACGTTCTCGCGGTACTCAGACGTCATATTCGCAGATCAGTCTGCAACATTTCAAGAAATGGAACACACCTAATGCAAGACACATATGCAGTATTTTGTGAGTATCAGTACTACAGGAACGTTTACTTTTTTCAGTGTTACATGTTAGATATAATGAAGTTTAATTGAATGGAGGCCTAGTAACCTGCAAGTTGTTTAAAAGTAATGGAAATCATTTTTTGGAGCCCTAGATGTATGCACCGTTTCGTTTGTTCACTGTTTTTGAGTTGTCTGTGGACATTTTATCTTATCGAAGGAACAATTGATCCCCACAGGGACTATAAGTGAGACTTCGGTCTGTGGACATAAATCAAGTTATTAGTATTGAAGTCATTGAAATATATAATCGTTGTTTTGCAATGGCACTTTTGCAAAAATGAATTAACCAAAACTGGAAAATGTGTCTTTGGTTAAAAACGGTTCCCGAACCGTTGTGAAATACCCACTAGAAAACATAACTTTACCGTGGCAACCTGACCTTCATCCAGAATGAGTCTGATGCATGTGTTGAGGATGTTAATATGCTTACACAGAGATTAAGAAGAAAATTCATCTTGTAGTGAAATTAAGATGTTTCTCTTTCTGACACTCTGAACATTATAAAAATGTATGTATCGTAAACAGACACCAGTAATCAGTAATGGCTTCTTTAATGCTAATGGATGACTATAATATAGTCAAAGCAATATGTTGGAATCCAAAACTAATGTTGATGGATGGACATAATGAGACTGTAAAAGATCACTGCTTCCTCTGCTGCCATTCCAATCAAGATCTAGTCGTCACAGAGTGATGTAATAGGATGTTGTAAAGGTCATGCGCAATTTCACATCGTAGGGCAGTCACGCAAACAGGAGAACATGAAAACCTTTCAGCCAATCGTTAAATACTAGCATAATGGGACCTCAAGCATTTTATTGTGTTGCATCACACACAGCTCTCTGAAACAGAAATGGGGTAAAAATTGTGTGTGGCATGCTACGAGAAAGAAAAGAATGTGCAAGCAAGACATAAACACACAAAATACCATGTGACATGGGATTCAATCCTATTGCTTGACTCTTCAAATAGAACTGCTGACCATCTGATGAAAACGTTCAGTCAGTGTCATGAAGTCAACACTCAGCTGTTTGGAGTTTGTGTTTCCCCCATTAGGCTGCAGAGGGTTAGTGTGCAACCTGTAGCTCTCATTCACTCACCTCAGCATGGCTGCCTGCTGTCAGAGTCTTACTGCAACGATCGCACTTCAGACAGAACTTGTGCCAATCCTTACCCAGTGATGTCACTTTCTCAGCTAGAGATGAACAGAAAGAGAGACATTTTATTATCCAGAAGATTGATACAATTTATGAAGAAAATATGAGTAGTGTGCGCAGAATATGACACCAAAAGGGTTTTCAGTTTTTTTAGAGCATTGTTTTTGCACTTTTGTGTCTCAATAACCCAATTCCGATTCCCTAGATATGACTTCAATGGGATTTTTGTTTGCCTGTTTATCACCCGCTAAAAATGTTGATCTGATCACTAAGAAAACGAATGGCACTTATCTTCTAAACAAGGCACAATACTGTATTTGAGCCATCACACCAGTCTTTAGCAAAAATGTTTCAGACGAGAGATGAAAAACCAAAGATGAGAGTTGAAAAACCAAAGCTATTAAAACATTTATTTAACAGTGATTCCAAAGCTACTACAGGAATTCTTTAAAAAGTACTTGTGTACCAGATATAACCCACTAGGGATGCACCGATATGTACATTTTGGCCGATAACAATAACCGATAGTTCTTTAACATTAGAAGCCGATAACCGATATATTGGCAGATATACTGATTAATATAAAATTACCTAAGACTGAAACAAATGGCAAAAAGTAAACAACTGCTTTTATTTGAAAACATTCACTGTGGAAAACAAGGTGACCATAAGTTCTCGTTTTTTCCCCCTGAAAATCATGTACAAAGCCTACTTTACACTAGATAATGATTCCTTAACCTTCAAACTTTTCTGTTATATTTAATAAACAAATGATAGATGTTCTTCCAGAACATTTTTGAATAGCCTGTCTAACAGGTCTCAAGACAGAAAGATTTCAGACAGTAGTCTGATTCAAACAATATGCTTTTGTTCCTATAATTTACACATTCATAAATACTGTATCTACATACTCTACCTACATCAACAATGTTTTGATAATAGCAGTAAGTGAATGATCACGACAGAAAGACAGTACTGTACTGTATTTTAACTGCGAGCAGTGAAGTAGTTTAACCAGAGGAAATGATTTAAGATTTATCAGCTTTAATATATCGGCATACATTTTATTATCGGCCGATACCGATCACATTCAAAAATGACCATTTACCGGCCAATACCGATATGGCCGATAATTTATCGTGCAACCCTAAACCCAGTGGTACTCAAACTTTATCACTGTGAGCCCCCCGTGTATGGTGCATCCCTTTGTGCCCCCCCAAAGAAAGACTTAGAATCTTAGAATTTTAATTAAACCAAAAAAACATTACATTATACAATGCTGGAACATCAGTTATTTTGGCTGGTGGCTTTATTCTGTCAAAAAATAAATATCTTTGTAGCTACAGCTCCTGAGATGTATACAGTGTGCCATGGAATAACATTAGGAAACTTCCTGTTTGAAAACCAAGCCCTTGCAAAAACAAAGTATGCAGTGCGAAGGTTAAAACAAAGAACCTCTTCCTCTCTCAACGCCATCAGCGGCTATTATGATTATTAATGCTAGCTTTATATAGTTATCACAACCGTGAGAGCTAAAGGATACAGTAGCTTTATTTTCATTTGGACAATCAAAGTGAGATCATATAACATTGGGAAAATGTACCGGCCTTATTGTAAGAGGTAATGATGGCTGCTTCCATAGCTGAGGACTGTGTTAATGTGTAACACAATGAAACCCAGCTGAAATTCACCACTAATTTCAGCCGGGAAGTGAACTCGCAGAGCATCTCTGGAACCCACTACTCCATTTGCCCTCCTGTACCATTTCTATAGGAGGGCCTTTGGAGACTTCTCCAGATCTAATAATACTCCTTCAAAGTATATATCCTAGACTCCAGACAATGCCGAGACAACTCTCTCGCTCTAGAGGAAACACCTTCCCTTATCAGAACAAGGCACAATCAGCCAGAGAGAACAATTGGTTTCCGTTATTTTAGCTTCCCCCTCCTCCCTAGCGTTCCTGCATGGTGGAGTATTGTTTTCAGTCTTTCAGTCCTGCTGCCCTCCAAGTTCATCTCTTGGGGGGTCTGGCTCTGGGCGACAGAGATCGCTTTCACCCCCAGAAGAGATTTATACGACCAAATGCATAGTAGATCAAGAAAGTGTTGTTCCAGACTGTACTCCTACACAGAGCCGTAGGAACAATTTGGAAAGTGTGTGGGGCGACACATTAAAGCATGGATCTCAGAGAGATAATCTTTGGGATTTATTCAAAATATGAATAAAACTACGTTAATACTAAAATCAAAAGTTTTGCTCCAAGACAAGAATGTGAACCAGGATCCCAATCCTGTGTACCACAGTAAGTATGTGTATAGATGGATGATCAAGTACAGATAAACAGAGTTGCCACTGAAGGGGTTTGTGTTGTTGTGTGAGGTTGCTGGGGAGGCGTTGTGTTGTCTGGCTGGAGGGAATCACTTAATTTAGATGAATAGATCCTGGACTTTCTCCAGCCAAACACTTAACCACATTCTCATTCTACAGTCAAATGAAAACCAGTGTTAATTGCAGCAATGTCAGACAAATTCTAGGTTTCTACACTAAACCATTTCAGCATCTTTGTTGTATTTAAAGACCTACATTCCAATGAAATCCTGTTGACTACATGGTCCCTTAAACTGTCATAAGTCATACCAGAGAGATATCCCTAACAACAGTATGATATTGTATGTCGCTCGGAAGGGTTTATTCAACCAGAGAGGCAAGACGCTCTATCAGTCAGGATTTCATTAGGGAATCATGTTACCCTGGATGAGGGGCGAAAATGAACCATGCATCCTAATGGACGGTTTTGTAAGATTATACCTAGCTTGTGACGCTTCACATCGTCCGGCTCTGATGAGCACGGACAGAGGTTATAGTCCACCACGTACACCTGATAGCAAATAATCAGCTTAGCTCTTTGTTTTCAGCTACGGAGGTAATACCTTTATTCCCCATCCTGCCTGTATGTTTTCCTGTGGTTTACCCCACAATTTCATCCCACTTCAACACGGAGTCAACTGATCCATGAGCGACACGTAGGTTTGTTTAATGGGCTGTGTCCGGGACACAAAGGGATTGTAAACGAAACCCTCTGCACTCATGTGAGAGTAACGGCACCTTCACGCCAGTGAGCTTGTGCCATCTCAGCAGAAGATGCAGGTCTGGATGTGGACTTATAGTCTTGTGTTGTCAGCACTGGTTTCCAAGGTACTGGAGATCCCTCAAAACAAACCACTTTCCACCAAACAACGGATTTAATGAAATAAAAATGAGAAAGATTCAACAAACTGGTTTTAAACTATGACTCTCTGCAACACGGCCATGCCCTAATGAAGTGGCTCTTATGGGGTGTTTACGAGACAAAAATGTCCTCGTTTTGAGGGCCTGAAAATGTAAACTTTTTGCATTTTTTTTTAATGATACAGTTATCGCTTGCACAAAAATGTGAAACTGTGAAAAGTTATGTCATGCACATATGCATTACGTGTTCATTTTTATAGGCGAAAAATGGTGGAAATCAGGAATATGCTTCTGCTACTCAACATTCTTATAAACGTTTTTCCAGCTGGGACACATATAAGCCAACTTCTAAACACATATAAGCCGACAGTGTACTTTTATCTTCAACCTATGCATGTGGACAGGCATGTAGTGTTTCTTTATTACATTTACATTTATGCATTTGGCAGACGCTTTTATCCAAAGCAACTTACATTGCATTATCCTATACATTTGTTTCCAAGTATGTGCAATCTCCTGGGATCGAACCCACAACCGCCATGCGGTTACCACTGAGCTACAGGAAAGCTTTATAAAGTGACATCGCCAACTACTGGCCTTGCATGCATAATACAGCTTTTTTACTCATTTTTGTAGATCGGTGTGAGTAGTTTTGATAACATTGTCAGTTGTAATTTCAAAAATGCTAATGAAAAACTTAACCGTTTTCTATTAAATCATTGTCGTATAAACCAATTGATAGTCTTACTTCGCAAAACATAAAAGATGCCTCAAAATTAACTTTTATTTATAGTTCCCATTTAAATATTTTCTGTAATTTAGTGAGATAAGAGTTAAAAGAAACAAAATAATTACTGACTTAATCTTCCCCTGCACCAATTCACAAATATAACTAAGGTTTTTATATAGTTTTAGTGGAAGGGCTGCTGCCCTGCAATTTATTTCCAACCCTAATAAAACACACCTGCATGTCATTTTCTTGTGACTCTAAAGAGCATGATTAGCTGGCTTAGGTGTGTTTCATTAGGGTTCAACTTTGCACGACAGTAACTATCCATCTTATTTAAGTACTGTACATGTTGCCGCAGATTTGATGTCAATAGGTGTGTTCAACTAATGCGGTACTGCGCAGACTGAAAAACTTTGGATAGAAAACTGGTCTGACTTTAATTAAAGCTACAAATGCCCCACGATCACATGTGTCGTACCTTGAGAGCAAGACCAAGACCTATTGTAGATCAAGCGCTGCAGATGCCCTAAATCAGGGCTAGTCAACTGGCGGCCCACGGCCAAATGTGGCACGCCAATCATCTTAACCTGGCCCGCCCGCCTTAACATTTCAAATAAGTGGAGAGACTTGAAGAACGATGTGCTTTAAGAAATGCACGTCCTGAGACGCCACATCTTTCAAAGTCCAAAACACTGCTACATTCAATACGAAAGTAATTCCCGCCGCTCGATATGAACAGTTGACGTCTAATAAAGCGATTTGGTCGGTCTGTCCAAGAAACGTAATGTTATTTAAAACTTTATTCTCACCAATCCACAGCCACAGGCAGTCGGTTTGCGTACACGTGTCTTGTGCCCCTGAAAGTTACTGCAGGAAGGGTACAGATAATGGAAAAACTGTTGTTTTTATTACTGCATTCATTATGTATGAAAATACGGCTATATTTACGAAAACAACCGTTCATCTCCCTCCAGAACTTGCACTTTAAAGGATATGCCCTTCTAAGTGCCCCAAGCTTATGAATGCGATTGGAATGCACCCAAAGATGTGATAATAGCGTATCAGCGTTCAGTTTCTTGGACAGACCAATTGATTCGCTTTATAAGACGCCCGTTTAACGCCACAAGGGGCAGGGATTACTTTTGTGCTGAACTTTTATTGATTTGACTTTCATTGATTCAAATATCTTCACAAAAATCTTCTTGAAAAAACATCTATAAAAACCAAATACTGGATGCAATATTTTTATGTGCATGATTTAATATATGACCTATAAGTAAAAGCAACAAAAACAGTTTAAAAGAAACAAAATGTAATAAATAACAGAAACACAAAATAACAGAAGTAATGAGGATATGGTAAAAACTGGCCGCCACGATTTTTATACTTTTGGGATCTAACCCTCAAAGAAAGGTAGTTGAAGACTGCTTTTTATATTCCACTGTAAAAAAACATACAGGTTTGGAATGACATGAGGCTGAGTAGTAGCTTTTTTTAAGCTAATTGCAGCCCTTAATAAGTCTGTGATCACTGACAAATTGAACAAGGGAAAATCTAATGCTCTGTCCTACTCCAGAGAGTGCTAAACGGAAAGGAGAGCCTCTTACACGTTGACCCTGCCTTGAGCAAAGTCTAAGATGTGTAATCACAGATAAACAGCACTAGGCTTGAACAACATTTACTCATAGCTGAAAACCCTACAGGCCCCACAACCAGAATGCACCCTCAGTACCCCGACCCCTTCTTTCCTCTGACTTCGGTAGGAATGAAAGAGTAGAACGCTGAAAGGTCTGTATAAACAAACATCCCCTTATTGAGTTACAAATGGCTACTTGTACTTTTGATTTCAACCATCCAAAGTTCGGGAAACAAATGAAACTCAAATGCAATGACATACATTACATATCTGTGCCCTCTGAAATTAATTTTATGGTAGGGACAGATATGTTTCCACTTTGGCATATTTACATAGACCCATCTGTTTGAAGCACTAATACATTAGTCCTCTCTCTCCAACTGTATCCTCCCGCACCGCAACAACATGCAGGCCATCTGGGTCCAGCATGGCATTTTGCTCAGAGTCACAGAGTACAGTTCAACCCGCCAGCTTTGCACCTGAAAGCCTGCAGGCCTTAGCCAAACACGTATGCTTATACAATGAAATGAAACAGGGGTAAAAAGGCAGCTCAGATGCAGACGAAACTATTGCGTACACTTCCTGGCATCAGGAAGCAAGGAAATGATTGCTGTGGTTAGCTCCCATGAACCTCAGCTTTTTCAAACTATAAATAGCACACAACAGAAACGATCAGATCAGAGGCCTAGAACACAGTAAATGACCCTTCTGCACCATGATGGCAAACAGCGCCTGTAGCCCTCTACTGCTTTGTGGCAGGACTTTCCTTCTCCAAACAAGTCTCAAATTGTCATCTGATTGCAAGCTTGGATTTCCAATTTGCACTGGCCTGTGAACTTCTATACGGTAGTGCGGAAAGTTGGTTGTAGGCCCTCACTGCACAGATGTGCACAGACATCTTCCAACGCCGATGGCTGACAGCCTGGCGATGTTGGGCTGGAATCATGATTCCCCTGCATGACGCAATTTTCATCATCAGGAGGGTTCGCGGTCATCCGCACATCCCGTATGCGTACGTGTACAGCACGACAAATGTTGACAGCCGAGTCCACAGTTTGACATTCTGCGCATGTGTCAAGCTCGTCCATTTGCGCTTTTCTGGTCGATTTAGAAGCTGCGCAACGTGTGCGTGTGCGAGTCTTAGACAATTAGAAAGTGAAAGCAAACAGTGAATCCTAGTAATGCCCTCACGCTGTGTGTGTGTAAACTTGTCAATGATGACCAGAACTGTGCACGTCCGCGATGGTAGCGGGAAACATCAGTGACTTGGACAAAATGCGATTTGGAGTCTGGATCCCTGATATAATTGTTTGTAATGTTTTGGCAGATGGCCATCTAGCAAACTGATGTAACCCCCACCTCATGGCCAATTTGGTAGACATCGCCCAACCCTACCAGCTACGAATTAAGCAACCTCATGATTTTCAGTTCTCTAGCCCAAATGAGAGTTGCATGTGCATGTGTGCTACTGCAATGCCCAAGGCTGTCAGTACAAATCAATGCTGCCTCGTGCATCGCTCAGCTTTCCTACAGCTAATGATATGCATTCAAATCATGCACACAACTAATCAGGGCTAGAGGATTTCAGTAGTGCTTGAGCGGCTAGACACACTCAAAATATTTATAGTTTTACTCACAAACATATAGCTTCTCTTCATTCAGACATTAATTCATTAACAACACCTGGAGTCATGTGAATTACTTTTATGATGAATATGTGGATATGAGCCAGGATATTTTTTAGGATTAAGCAAGTCATACCTAAAGTATGGCACAAGCGTGATTCAATTAGGGATTCAAATTAATTTTTGGGTGAACTATTCCAATCTGATGGCAACCAGTGAAGTTGTGAAGACCCCACTGTGTTAACACTTTTTAAGGAAATCAACCCACAAATATATATTTATGAACTATTGTGTCTTTTATTATCAGTCATAATATATATCATATCATGCGTTATCAATAAAATGTTTGTGTCTCCAAGTACAGTTAATTAAATCGATAGAGACAAATGCATGTTTGCAGACCTTCGGTAGATCTAATTAGACTAATGTCCGTTAAAAGAATAGTTACATAAAACGTAATTGCATAACTGCTCAGATCTTTCTTTGCTAACCTTGCCACAAGGCAAAAACCCTCTAGTAACTATGGTGTAGGTTCATGCCTGTTAGGAATCCTGACAGAAATAAAGAGTGTCCCCCCATTCTGACTCCCACGATTATGCAATGCCCCTTGAAGCAGAATGCTAAACCTCGAGAAGTAGCATTATGTAACACATTCTGCAAATTTAAACAGATTGTGGGGTAGCCATGCAGAAAGCACAAGGTGTACACACAGTGAGTTAGTGTATGTGAGACAGAGAGAGATGGGGACAGTGAGAGAACAAATGACTATGGTCATTTGAGGATGAGAACATGCGTGTGCTAGGAGTAACTGTCCGTATCTAGTACCTTCACACAGAAAATGAGTTGAGGAAAGCATGAGTGAAAAACAACCATGTGGAAAAGTACGGTCTCTGAAACCAAAGGAAAACATGATGGAGATGCCCTCTCTCAAGTCTGACTGGCATTCTGAGAAAGAAAGTATTCTTCTCTGAAGGAAAGAGAACAGGCCCTGAAGGGACAGATAAAAGGTAAGTAATGAAAAGGCAAGGCAGAAAAATTCTTGTGCCACCAAACTCTGGCGTCACTCTCTCGTCTGTGAGCTTTGATACAATGCAAGAGTGTTGTTTGACATCAATAAGGCATGACATGTTCTCATTCATATAAACTTTCAAAATTTGCTGCAAGGTTTACTTACAATTCTGCCTTTGTTTTTATTTGTACATCATCATCATCATTGCTTCCAACAGTCTTTTATTTAAATTCCATCTAATTCTGAATTAAAATACAAAAAAGGGAAATTCCGTGTAATTCCAATTTATGTGAAAAGCTGTAAAAGCTTTACAGTTGAAAGAACTTAAACAGCATCTGCTAACAGCTGTTCAAAAAATGAATAAAAGGTTCAGCTGAAAGTTTGAAAGTTTTCCACTCAATACAGTGGCTTACCACTTAAGTTAGAAACAGGATATAGTCAGAAAGGAATTTACAGGAATGTATGTGCGATGACTCCCACAACTCAATTTGGAAAAGCCATCTGGAGCCACAGGCTTTGCAACCAAAACTGAATTTGGTAATATTTATAATTTTTATTTTATTCAATGTAGTTTATATTTAGCATCAAATATTAGAAAGGAAAAAGTATTTTCTGAATCCATGAATTATATATAGTGTATATGCGCAGATGTGAGCATTAATCCTAGTTGGATATAGCCACCTTCATTTTCAAATGTTCACTTGGTGACATATTGCAAGGCGCAGCTGGCGAGGACCAAAAGAGGACTTTTGAACCACGCCCCTGCTCCTCCACAGCTGGATGGAATGTGCTTTGGCTTCAACTTGAACCTAAAAAAAGACCAGTCACCCACATCCTCCTGACCAACTCCCTTATGACGTACACGGAGGTCTGGGGTGGTGAGACCATACATTGTGCTTTCTTCAGTACTATGACATCACACCCACTTTTACCGTTGTGACATTTACAATACAGCGCAAGTCCAAATCCTCATTTCCGCTCAATAAATCTAAATACAACTTGGTTTCCATCATAACTGGCCATCGTGCCTTAACAACCTTGTGGATTTTTATTGATGCTTGTAGATGCATCACCTTTTCCTTACTATTTCTTTCCCTCAATTAAGTGATGTTAAGTTGGTTACAACTCATGGCCTGCAGGTCCTGTACTGATATGGTTGTTTTGGATAGGAGTAAAAGCACAATGCTAAATGTAGATAGCCAAAAGTGACCATGTGAATGGTGCATACTTAGGATAGCAAGGCTTATCAACTTTTAAAAGGCATCAGAACGTGCTTCTCATATCTTTTGTTCTTGACCTTAAAGGTTGTGCGTCCAATCAAACTACAGTATCTCAGTGCAAGTTTATCACTTAGTAGTGTAGCTAGCCAAATTAGGCAGATGCCAACATGGACAGGTTGTGTGACACACTTTCTTGCTTTAAGCCTATTATTTATTGGCTGTGCACGTCAGTCAGAGACCATGAAATAGGCATTTAGAGATCAAATTGTCCGTTTCTTCCTCTCTATTTCATACCAATATTTGTTGTGTCTAATGCTAATATAAATCAATGTAAATCAATTTTAATGTTTGAATTTAAGGACTACTTTTGTATGATAAACATATTGTTGGGTCACCTCTTGATGGGCCATATAAAATCTGGAAAAAAGACATTCCTACTCACCCACTTACACACAGCCAATGCAAAGAGAAGCGTTTGCTTTTATACAACCTCATCTCACTCATTCCATTGAGACGGCTTTAGTGTTCATGTGTCATGGCTTTTTAGTTGACACACAGATTAATAGAACATAAATAAGAGCCGAATAATCATCTCTGATGCACTGATGCAAAACCTTATAAATACTAGAGTAGGGATGATAAAGTCAAGTGGGAGAGAGGCTATTCAAGCGCTTAATGGTTTGAATGGTCAATGCGGGACAGAAAATTGACATAAATAAAAATGATTCACTTTGATCTTACAGCTCCCCAGACATCCACTGCAAAAGCCATGTGCTCTGTTATCAAAGAAAACATATGTAAAAGTCTATAAAAGCAAATTGACTTCCACCTCAGAGTCTTCATTTTATTTTATAAAGACAGCACATCATCTGGTCAAGATAGTAGAAGATAACGAAAATAAATCCTTGCGTAACTACAGACAGGACGTGGACACAACTGTTTATTATTACTGTACAGAAATGGGCAATAAAATTCCCTCTTTATAAACTGTCATTTCACAGACGTATCTAAGTATACAGCTGACATTTAAAGTCAAACTGACCTATATCTACGTTCGTATGCAAGCCCAAATTCGGCTAATTATGGGGGTGGTTTTAAACATATGTATAAAAATGGATTGCTTTGAGAGTCATTGGTCTCTACACAAATTGATTTTACGATCTATCGTAAACATTGCTCTGTTTAAGTCTAGCATCGCCTACTGACTGTTATCAACAAACAATCCAATCCATTTGCTTGGTTACAACGTGGATGTAATTTATTATGTCAAAACGTCACGCTGCACTGATATTAAATAGAGAAAAATAAAAGGAAATATGAAATTAACTTACCAAAATACACAGTCTTCTCGCATTTAGGGCACTTGGAGGCCATTGTTTGTTCTTTCGCGTTTGTAAGAAAAACGGTGAAAATCACGAGTGAATTTCAAACTGGATTCTCTCAGTCAGTAGCAGGTTTCTCCTCCACGCGCGCAAGCCGACCAATGGCTGACAAAAGCGAGAGCATCCCACTGAAAGCACCGCTCTGTATTTGCATAGCCCCGCCCTCGCTCGCAGGTTTACGTGTATGTCATCTTCTCTTATTGGTCATGCTACAAGTCAGTCACTAAGTAGGCGGGGCCGTCTAGGTCACCGCTTCTGTCTGCTGGCTCTTCCTTTTTACATCCTTCAACGGGAATGTGAAAGGAGTCCAACAATAGCGCCTTTCACGTCTCATGAATAAGGGATTCTTCAGCAAATGCCCGACCGTTACTAGTGGAAATAAGAGGGAGAACGAAATTGGCAAGTCGCAGTCATGCTTATAATGCTTCTCTTTTTGTTTGAGGTTGAGATCACTAACAGTATTACGTTTTTCACAAATTTATCCCTTACATCACTTTTCCACACACCCTAAAATATTCGCCATGTCTTTTTTAGTCCCAGCCGTTTGCCCGCTCTTACATGCCTACACTATGTCTGGATTGGGTGTTTCCCATTGCATTAGCAGCCCAAAGGTTTTGGGTTAGAATCCTGAGAACATACGTATGCAATGTATAGCTTGAATGTACTGTTAAACGCTTTGAATAAACGCATCTGGCAAATGTGATAAATGTATCGGTCAACGTATCGGAAATGTGCACCTTATTGACTGTTGGCCTACGCCTGTTTACAGACACACGCGACCGAATCCTGTTTTTTCTCCAAATATCTAAATTGCTTCGTCAATTAGACAAACACCAAATTGACCTGTGACCGTTTTATGTAAATATGTACAGTATTTAAAGCACAAGTAAATTTGGACTTTTATTCTCCCCGCTGCCAATTTCACTGAGGGGAATACATTTTGCAGGAGTCTGTCTTTCTGTGGAACGAAAGGCATACATGTTACAAAACAATGATTTTCATTGGTTAAATTGTTTAGCTGGAAATGGCAACAGTTACTTACTTAAAATGAATTTCTTCATTTACAAGCCGATTTTTAAATGCTAAATTTGTACGTTTTCAGATATGGAAATGTTCTGCTAGCCAACCATAATCTTATTTCTTCATCCCGTTTTCTAAAAATGCATTTTATGTATAGGCTATCAACCAACCAGCAGTATTTTTTTTTATTTTTCCGTAACCCTGATGTGAAGATTCTGCAAACATATGCTATGTTTAACTAACAATGAAGGTTTTGAAACTAAATCTGTGCAGATTTCATTTATACGAACTTAATATTTTTTACAGGCAGCAGCCAGATGGATTCATATAGATGACCTGAATCATGATAGATTCTGTAAAACCTACCAAAATAGCTAGTTTAGAGGCTGGAATGGTTAAAAATGAAACAAGTTATCAGTGTTACGTGTTAAAATACACTATTTTCAACTGAATATACAAAAACATTGTCTTTAGTACTTTTTAAGATAAGGAAAAATCGAAGTGTACTCAACTGAGACACCATAAATAGAAGTACTAAATACAATTTTTGTGTGTAATTAGATTTTTTACCTGGTGTCATTTTCAAGCACATTTTGTGGGTTGGCTGCAGTTCATTTGAATCCCCGTGTACTTCACATTAAATCTTTACTGCAGTGATAATTTTCAGTTTGCTGTTTTTATTTTAAATTCTTTTCACCTCAGGTTCATGCCAATCCATTTGGCCAAGTGGGAAACAGGTGCCTAAACCCCTCGGTCTCCCATAATAGCATTCTTTCATCTGCAACCGCTCCCTGAGTAATAGATTCGGAGCCAAATGTCACCTCAAAAGCAAGTGTGATAACCTCAGTGCGTGTCTCGCCCAAACAACCGCACCCAAAGCAAGCTTGACTCCTCACACACGTGTGGAATATGATTCATGTGAGAACATCTGTGTCCCTAATGTATGTACATGTTTTATAAGTCACAAATAGCAATGGATTTTCAAGGCATTACCTAGGTGTGGTGATGAATTCGAGCTCTTAATTAAGAGATAAATATGTTTATCCTTTAGGGATAATGAAGTTCAATAGAAACATGATATTTTAAATCACAGAGACAGTATGAAACACTCCCAATGCAGCCTAAGGAATTTAGTCATGTCTCAAGTGTAACTGGCCTTGTTTTATTTTAGCATAGCAGTGTGAAACAAATGTCAGTGAACATCCAGAAGTACTGAAGCATTCAGTTATTCTATTATTATCATATAAACTGTTCAGAATTTCATTAACAGCAAGAGCTCTATACTCGGTCGCTTAAGTGTGTCTGCAGTTAAAGGCATCAGTCTGGGAAAATAGAAGCAGGTGTCTGCAAAGCCTGATAAGGCAGAGAATGCACAGACTCCACATTATCTCCCTCTAGTCTCTAAGCGACACAACAAAACTCCACTATCAGACAGTCACAGTTGAACAACAGAAGTCCTCAGAGCATGTGAGAAACTGCTTAACATGGGACCGTTACACAAATGGCACTTCTGTGATACTCTGAGTTTGAACCAGTATGTATGCTGAAGAATGTCAAGTTATCCCTTGGTTTTTAGCTTGACTCTTGGCCTAAGATAACAGTGCATTGACCCCGTCCTGTGTTCTCACCACACGCTCTGAGATTGTTGCTATGTTTGATGGAAAGCTCTTCCACAGAGCTGTACTCCACAGCACATTCCCAGCGGTCCCCTTTTGGGAGTTTCCTCTTGTCCGGAGTATCTCTGTTTTATCTAATCGGAGCAAGTATATTTAGAAAGTTTGCTTGACTTTCTTAAATCAATGTTTGTGCAAGTGGAACATTTATTTCTAACGGTCAATCAAGTGGGTGCGGTTGCCACAAGAAGTTTCAGGAGGAGAATTTAAGAAATTCCATTATATTGTTTTTATTGTCACATCATCATGTGGGTCCAGATGCTTGTTGTGATGGACAAACGTACTGTTTAACACATGACAGAAGAACACTAGTCACCAATGTGTTCATTGTGTAATTAGGGAATTTCTGGAGGATGTTGACTGTTTTGGTCACAGCTACGTGTGTGAGGTTGATAATATTAACATAATACTTGCAATGGTAAGTTGTTAAGGCAGACATCACTGTTTCTATTTTAACAACCCCCTAAACTGAAAATGTAAACCACATGTAATTTCCCATGCAAAGAAAAATCACAGGAGATCTCTTTAATATTTCAATGATTTCTCCTAGTTATCAGTGACATTAAATGGAGAGCAGAGCTCAGATTTGTTAAGTTTAATATGAACTCAAACATTTCCAATTCGTCCAATTCCACATTATTGTCTCATTTGTTTCTTTTTATTTCTCTCAAAGTTGACATGAAATGGAAGTAGCGATTGTCTTCTTTTCCATATCGTGAAATTAGCAAAACATTTTATTCGAAAAATGATTTTGTCCTCACACCATTCCTCGTTACCGGAAGTGAACAGAGGTCATTTCGAGGGGGGAGGAGGTTAACGTTTTTGATTAAAGATTATATGGGGGCACATGAATAAAAAAAACAAAGATAAATAATTTATAAAAACACTACAATATTCCATAAAAAATGTGAGTTGTCAATTTCACAATAACTGCAAGCAGTTTTACGAGGATCATCTGAGACTTCTTAATATTAAAATAATGTTATAAGTGTAAAATAAATTGTTAATATAAGAAAATGTTTACATGTTGTATATAAGCCGTACAAATTTTACTATTGATGCTATACAACACTATAAAATCTGTACTGGTATTACAAGCACACTAACCCGCAAAAAATTCAAATAGCATAAACCATTCTAGAATTGTTTTAATCCTACTTTGACTAAACTGAATGCAGATACAGTATATCGTATCGAAGCATAATGCTTTCTCAAATGACCTAAGTTTCTGGTTCTGTCTCAGATAGGATATGAGATCACTTCCACAATGTTTTAAACTGAACCTGTCCAGAGATGTATACTTTGTCAAACAGCATGAGATTGCCCACACAAGAACCCCAAAGCTGGACGTATTCAAACCATAAAGAGAACTAACAGAGACATTTCTTAAACATTCACCCGCTAGAGACATTTCTCTAACGGCACGGCACGGCACAAGCAGCAAGTATACAGAATGTGGTTTTGGGTCAAGAAAATACATCAAAGGTCACATCTGTGATTTTGACTTTGAAAAAGTATATAAACCAGTTCAGAGCTCCAAAATACCCTATAGTTGCATAAACATGCAAATATCGTAAAAAAGCAGAAGGTCTCAAATACTTTTTTCCATTTTTTAGAAGTGAAAAAAAACAACCCAAAGCTTAACAGTTTCGTAATGCTCAAGGGAATGTATAAAACTCTTTATTTGACAGCTTTTTTTTATAAATAAGAGCTGTGATTTTCCGTAGGATGCAATCAATGTGCCAACACACATAACGTTTTCACTAGTCTTGAATGAGTTTTTTCAGCAGTCAAAGGTAAATTTAGTATCGAGAAAGTTTGTAGCTTTCGGAAAAAGAGAACATTTAAAGCATTATATAACAGACCACAACCACAATGTTCAAAAATGACAGTTACGTTTTGTGCACGCACGTGACTTCATGCATGTCCTTTATATTTGTGTAATGTGTAATGCTGTCCAGTCCTGTTAGATTGAAAGTGCCGCCTGAGGCACATTTTTGCTCCATATCATTTTACTGCCTTTCTTTTATCTTGATATTGCTATGTATTACGCAGTCCTTGAAAACTCACACATGTACATTCATTAAAATACTGATGTACATACAGTATTGCACTCCTGTGCGGGATGTGAATGTAGCCCAGCCCTAAAGTCTCTGGGGTCAGCTGTTTCTTTTTTCTCCAGATTTTTGGCATATGGATGACTCCAGTGTTCCTTTGCCAACTGTCTGTGGTGTGTTCTGTAGAATGGATAGCACACTAAAACAAGGACAGCTGGCCTCTTATAGGGCCTTGCACTTTCAAAGTCTGGCTCTGTCAGGTTTTGCTGAAAAAGGCTTGTGTAATTCTCCAGCAGGGCAGGGCAGATGGAGACAGTGTCTATGCCAATCCAGAGCAGCTGAGAGTTGGAAAATCCTGTTGCTTCTGGCCAGTGCCAAATATACCTCTTACTGTTGCCATTGTTCTGGGATATTTTAATTATGATTGATCTTTTAGTCCTTATCTTATTATCCTCTTATCTATTCTTAAGGTACTGGGGTAAATGTGATGAGATTAAGGTATGACATTAGCTCAGTGGTTAGAGCATGGCGTTAGCAACGCCAACGTCATGGGTACAATCCCAGGGATTGCACATACTTAGAAACAAGTGTACCTATAGTATAATGCAATGTAAGTTGCTTTGGATAAAAGCGTCTGCCAAATGCGTAAATGTAAATGTAGGGAAAATGTAATAGGTGCCTGAAAAAGTAAACACTGAAGCTCTGTGGTGCTTTAAAAGCATTATTTGAGCATCACGATCAGCTTGACATATGACTGTTGGCTTGACTAATAGCATGTGTTTGTGGCTGGACTATCTGTTTGCATGACCGATGGGGCAAGTAAGTATTTAAGAAACCTACAGTATTGTTTGCTCATAGTGGTACAAAAGAATTCAATCTTTATTGATGCTATATTGAACTTTGCATCTCACAAAATTGTTAAATATACAATGTGAAACAGAATATACAAAAAGAAAAAAATGTAAGGTGGGACTTGATTTTGCCTATTGGGAATTGATTGGAATGTGAAGGGTGTCCCTGTATGACAGGTGGTTGGAGGGGAAGGGATTGAACATCAGATGCATGGTTGCCAAGTCTTTCCCGCAGTTTCTTTTTAACTGTTGCTGCAAATTATTTTTATTGCATGGGTTAAAGGTGGAAAGATTTTGTTAAAGGGTTAGTTCACCCAAAATTGACAATTCTGTCCTCATTTACTTAACCTCAAGTTGTTCCAAATCTGTATACATTTCTTTGTTCTGCTGAACATGAAGATAGATATATGGAAAAAGTTTGAAACCAAACAGTTCTGGGGCACTATTAACTACCAGAGTAGGAAACATTTTTTTTGTAAATGTCTTTGTTTTGTTGAACACAAAAGAAGATGTTTTAAAGAATGTATAAGTAAACGGTTCTGGGCCACAATAATCTAACATTGTATTTTTCTACTATGGAAGTCAACAGTGCCCCAGAAATGTTTGCAAACATTCTTCCAAATATCTTTCTTTGTGTTAAGCAGAAAAAACAAAAAATCATATATATTTGGAACAACTTGAGGGCGAGTAAGTGATGACAGAATTCTCATTTTTGGGTGAATTGTCCCTTTAATCAGATGTTATTGATGAAAACAGACTATGTTTATGACTATAAAATTGCATACAGTGATTTTAAGATGAAACAGAGTGTAATGCATAGCACTGAATTTTTTTTTTTGATTTTTGAGTTTTGATATTTGGGCTACTTTTGTTACACAGATCTGGCAACCCTGATCAGCTTAAAATAAAAGTATTAGTTGAAGAATAAAAGTATTTTTGATAAAGAAGACATACTTTTATTCTTTGTAATACTTTACATTATTTAGACATATATAAACAATATATACAATATAAACAAGAACATAAAAAGGTTGTAACATTACCACTGGCCCATACTATTGCTTTTTTATATGTTTTTTGCAATAAGAGGGACATTAGGGAACTACAGATAAAAGAGGATTGGCTAAAGCTGTGATCTGGGTTTCAAACTTCCACAACTGCTAGGCCACAGGGCCAACAGCACATGGTTCTATAACTTCACATTAGACACTCACACATATACGCCACAAACATGTTCACACACTTATCACATCTCTCACCAGAACACAGGGAAGGGAAGAAGGGAGTTCTGGAAAGAAAACCTTTTTATCAGACAGTGTACGAGTTAGGTCAGAGTCTGGGTTGCTGTGACAAAATATATGTCATCAGTCCCAAATCTACTCTCCCAATGTGTTGTGAAGGAACAGAGATGAACCTGTTAAATCAGTGTAATTTCCTCTGTCAGCAGTGGCAGGGCTGCTTTGTTCTGATTGCTCTCATTGCACACTTTGTCCTGTTTGGAGAGCACGTGAGAACAAAGGCTTAAAATAGACATAAAAAATGGTTTAATATCGCCCCCTGCTGAAGATCGGTGAGAAGTGCACCAGAACTCAACTGTCAAATCTGACCTGTGGTCCAGATCGGGGAATTATTACAAAAAACATTATTATAAAAAATGTTTTCAATATGTATAGAAACTTCTATTGATTCATATCTTTATTTTTATAATTTTTAGTTTTATTTGACATATAACGTAATGAGCATTATATTTTCCCATTCTAAATGTTGATAAAATTGATCTTGTCACTGTTGGGTTAAATTAACCCTGAAAATATTTCTATTTGACCCAATGGGTTAAAACAAACCAGCATAGGGTAATTTAAAAAATTTTGGACCAACGCTGGGTTGAACAATTTCCAGAATTTTTTTACTATCAGTATGTTATATCATTTGCATTAACAAGATAGACATTTAGCCAAGTTTAACCACGAGCCGATTTGAAAATCGGCAACAGAGCTTAAACCAAGAATGTCGTGGACAATGTTGCTTCTACTTTAGCTTGAAAACAAACAGACAACAATAGGGGTGAGACAGTCATCTCTCGTGTCATTTCCTGTTTAATGTGCCGCCTGACTTCTCACTTCGATCAAATGTCTTCTCATTACTTTGATCTGCATAAGTGTTTGTCAGTTTTAATGTTAATATCTATTCTGTTTCAGTGTATTTTTGCTGAATGTTATTTCAGTGTCAAGCAATAACCTCCACTTTTGACAGCAGTCATTGTGAGGTAAAAAAATCACTTTTACACATATATCCTTTTAAGCTCACGTACATTTCACAGTTCTTTCCAGAGAACATTGACGACAGTTGGCAAACTGACTCTAATTTGAAGCCGTAATATAAAAAAACACAAGAGAAAGCGGAACTTGATCAGGCCTTACGCCTTAATTGGGATGGCCGACTGGGGTGCTGCTGCAGCCATGCAGTGTTTAAAATCGAGTCACAGACAAAGATATTATGAAGCCTACTGCTAATTGTTATAGGGTATAGTAGGCTGTATCTCTAGTCATGAGTATGGCTAGAATGCAGCAAAATTAACAATGCAATCTCACATCATTACATTTAGAAGTGATTACTTAATACATTTATTAAAGTGATTTGGCTTGAATGTGTGCCAGGGTTTTAAAAAAGCTAAAAGACACACATATTTATGAATAAACACACACACAAGCACACACAATCAGCAGTATGGACTTGGCTTTGTCGTGAGTCTCCACAGAGGGTAAGTCAAAGCCTGCCATTGGCTGGGACCAATCATGTGACTGCAGATTAAGCTGGAGGCAGAGCTCAGTTTGTAAGGTTTTCATATGGTGTAAATCAGCTGCTCACCACAGCATTCCACTCTGCCTTCACTAACAACAACAACTAAACATAAGAGGTGCCTCACCATTCCTAACCGAAACCAGCGCTTACTGAAATTCACCTGCATCCCTGAAATCTTCTCCATTTAAAGAACGGTCTTCAAATCTTTAAGCCTTGTCTAAATAGAAACACAGTATGTTTTGCTTATTGACACATTATTGTTTGCATGACCTATTTTTGTATTTAATATCTGTATAGGTCCTTTTTGTTTTCTAAACAGCAGAAGTACATATATTTAATGAACAGAGTATAT
Organism: Triplophysa siluroides; assembly: GCA_006030095.1. Classification (NCBI taxonomy): domain Eukaryota; kingdom Metazoa; phylum Chordata; class Actinopteri; order Cypriniformes; family Nemacheilidae; genus Triplophysa; species Triplophysa siluroides. Next base: position 425,464 of record VCII01000657.1, read on the forward strand.
TTTGAAATCTGAGTGGGTTGATAGTTAAATGGTGTCGTAAACTCCAAAGGAAAAAAATATTTTTATGACTTTCTTTTGTGAAACACACCTTCAGAGCCTATTCAATTTAATTATATGGACAAAGGAGCGGCATTAACGTTCTTTGAATGTCTTCACTTTTGTTCTGTTGATAAAAAAAGAAAATCGTTCAGAAATAAGATTTTCTTACTGTGATGTTAGAATATTTTTGTCAATAATTTAATGAATACTAGCACTGCTAATGTTATCGGATGAATAAATAAAATACAAATGTTCATGTCTATACTTGTATAAGTCCCTAGGGGGACTTTAAGATTTCTTAAAAATCTACTCTGTTAGAAAAAGTACAAAACCTTTAATTGGGGCGTCACCCTTTCAAACTTTTTGCACTTAAGCTATTGGTCCCATAGTGTATATCAGTTATATTGCCTCAACCGTACATATCGGTACCAAATTTATACATATATGTACCTAAATGGTACATATAAGGACATTTTTAAAGAGTACCGTCAGTGTTTATACCTTTCTCTGACAGTGGGGGATTGCCCTAAAGTGGGACACTGCCTTATGTGGGACACCTATGATCTAGTCTTTGAAGATCCCCCATAAATACATGAATGCCGGTGAAAGCTGTGATGTCATGTGATCATTCCCGGGGTTTTTAAATGGTATTGGATTTAATTGCTTTGGATATACATAGAAATATGTCACGTAAATGAAAAAAATTATGTATTAGGGCAATTTTTAAATATATTTTTGCAAAATTATCTTTACAGCCTGAAATCGGGGTTTAAAAAACCTTCTGTTTTTGCTTGTGTTTAGTTAACCACACTCCTTAATACTCACCTTATTTGATCCTGCCACAGAGATCTCATAGTAGTAGATGGTTAAGTGTTTCCTGTTGTAACATAGCATCTATGGGTATTGTTTCTCATATGCTGACTCATTCTATGCATAAAAATGTTGGAACATGTGCCACCCACAACACTTTTCTGTAAAGCCGTCTTTCACATTTCCCTGAGACCAAACTCAGAAGGGGCAAAATCTTTGTAGCTTTGTGCACATGGAAAGTATAAATATAAACCATCTTTTGCGACTTTACTGTATGCGTATTCCAAGGCTATTTAACAAATAAATACAACAAGATTTAGACTGTAGAAAATCTGGTTTTGTTACTGTCAACCGAGAGTGTTTAGTCTACACACTCTCTCAACTTAAACAGAGTTAAGAACTACCACATTACAGTATTATGTGCTAGACGAAACTTCAGGCCATTTCTTTTGGTTGTCACTAAATATGTATTTTATATTTTTTTCATATATAGTGTTGTCACTAAATAATATGTATTTAATATTTGCAGATGCTTTTATCCAAAGTGACTTAAAGGGCATTAAAGGTGCTGTGTGTAATCTTTGCGACATCTAGCGGTAAGGTTTTGAATTGCAACCAACAACTCACTCCACCCCTCCCCCTCCATTTCGAAGCACTACAGATGTCGTAACGTTTTTGCTTCTTTCTCAAATGAGATAATGTATTTACGAAACGCATTCTTTAGAGCAGTTTGTCTGTTTAGAGCTACTAACAACATGGCGACATGTCCATGCAAGGGGACCTGCGCTGTGTAGATAGGAATAGCTCATTCTAAGGTAAAAAATACATATCGCTTCATTAAGTAGGGTCTTTATACACCTCTGAACACATAGCTATGTATATTATATTGCATTTCTTTCAATAGATCCTCCAAAAAACTATACACTGGTCCTTTAAAGGTATACATTTTAGAAGTAGGCCTGTGCTGAATGAATTAATGTAAATTCCACCAATTCGGTTCAGACTAATTTATGCTATTTAGTACAAGGTTAGTGTTAGTCTCCATAGTTCATGCTGAAAACACTAGCAAAACTGGTCAATCTGGTTGACCAGCGGATTCTTACTGGTTAGTATAGTATTAGGAATAGTTCCACTGAAAAAAAAATCTCTCCTAATTTTTCTAATGACATCCTAGAATTTGAAACAAAGATTTTTATAAAAATGTATCACTTTATGCACTTATCTGTAAATATCTATAGGGTCTAAAATGTGGAACATGGGCTACATACATCCAATATAAGCATATATATTTAGCGGTTACATACATATATATATATATAGTTCTGTTATCTCTCTCTCTCTCTCTCTCTCTCACTCTCTCTCACACACACACACAAATCAACCTTTTTAGGACTACTTTTATGACAGACGTACGTGCTTTTTGTGGAAAAAAAAATATTTTGGGAGAATTATTTCTTAGCCTTCTATAGTTCAGCATCCAACATATAAGAACAACCAAATACATCGTTGATCATTTTTCAAACAGCTTTTTTATAGCATCGCTGTATATATGTTTGCTTCAAATTCGTTCGAAAAGCAACAGTTGTTTATTTGTTTCATTTTTGCCTCTAGCGGGTCCTAAGTAGTACAGCAATGGTCATTCGAAAGAGGCGGGGAAACGTAAAAAAGAGAGTGATGCTTGCCCACATACACGGACCCTCTTCCCTCCCTCTCCCACCCTCACCCGTGGCCTGAATCTCTCCTCCTCACCGAGGAACCCGCTTTGTTGGGAAGGTGTCTCAGAACACACGCGTGATTCTCAATTCAATCTGCCGCTCCGTAAAGCGCGGCTTCAAAAATATGTGCACTGTCTCTTTAAGATCCATTCGCTGGTCCGTTTCGTATTGATCAATCCACCATTTTCCAGCGCACAGCACTCAGCGGCGGGAGCGGCGAGAGATAGAAAGCCCTACCTGGAGACGCCAGGCAGGACCGGGGGCAGTCATGGCAGCCAACATGTACCGGGTCGGAGGTAAGAGATCAAGCTTGGTAAAAAACATCGTGTTGTTTTTTTGCGTGTCACCCTCGTACATGCTGTTTTGCGTCAGGGCTTAGCAGTTTTAGGTTTGTCCTTCCTCTTTTATGTTTTAAAGTAATGTAGTACTACAGTGAGAGGATGATGAAGACGATGGTGAGATGAAGAGGAACGCTCTCGTTTCGGGACCCCGGGAATGTTTTTAATAGTAACTGGCTCAACATTTGTCGTTGTTAGCATGATGTAGCGCGTGCTTGTGTCATTGAGTATTAGTAACATTCGGGTAACTCTTAAATATAGAGAGGAGGGAGGCATATGAGCTTTTAAAGTTAAGTTTGAGCAGCACGCTTTTACTTTGAGACCCCGGTGAGCAAGAAGCGCTGTTTACTGGTACAGTCATGAATCTTATTGGACTTTATGTAGATACGTACGAACAAAAGATAAAGTGAGAAAGTTTGTGAACGTAGACATGACGCCAATAGATGTAGTGGAGTTTGGTCCTGTGCTTATAAAGATGTTGTAAAAAATAGAATAGAAAACGTGGTCACGTTGTCTGAGAGGTTGAACTTAATTGAGATGTAGACTGCACTGCACTGGAATTGGTGTGTGACCATAAAAGCCAGTAGATGCCAATAACGCAATGCTGTTTGAATAAATGTGGGTCAAATTTAAAAGGTGTCCACAATTATGTCTAATTACATTAATTATCCATTATGGCTGAAGCTCAGGTACCTATTTAAGTGATTGCATCTGGCTCTGTACAAAAGACAAGTGACAATGAACTGATCCCATGTTGGCATCAATTATCCATTAGGGTACTGGTCTGAGGAGAAAAATGTGTCCTTACGGTGTCCAATGTGTAATTATTGATATAATGAGTGTATTTGGCAGAGGATGTTTAGTCTTGAGAAAAGGGGCTGTATAGGGTGGTCTAACATAGAGTAGACAAAAGCTGATCTCATGTCAGGCACTGTGTGAGATCACCTGTGCTCACATCAAATGCATCCTAATGAAAATTCACCTTTTAAAGGAGTCGTATGACATGGCTAAAACGAATATTATCGTTTGTTTTAGATGTATTGCAATGCATAAACACGATTTTAGGTTAAAAACGCTGTATTTCCACATACCGTGCATCCGGTTCCAAAGCAATTGTACTGACAGGTACGCCCACCTTACTTGCTTATACATTTGGGGGGTCTTCGTCAAATCATACTTTGAACTGACGTAGATTTGTGGGGGTGTGGTTACACGAGGCGTTTCCGGCAGGTCTGGGTGAGCATTGGCTTTTACATAGAATGCATCTTTTGTTCCGACACTTTCATTTTTGCAATTTATAACACACCAAAGACACAGAAAACACGTATTCGCACCATATGACCCCTTTAAAAGTTCTTGTTCTCTGCACCTAGACAGTTGTAGTGTATGTGTGTTTGAAATATACTATTCTTACTATTTCTGCAGGATATAATATGAATAGTATGCATATTTTCTGTATGCAAAGAATACTCAGGTGACTTGCTACAGTTGGCAAAATGTGCTGTGTAGAACAGAACATACTGTGCTGGGATGTTTGCTGCGCACAACTGACTGTCCGTTTTATTGTGAGGAATGAACTGGACTTAATGCGAATCACATTTTTTAGCCTTTTTTCTTGTAATTGCACAAAAAATTTAAATTATTTTAAACAAAATTAGACTGAAATATAAGATTGTGTACTCTTAACAAATAAATGGCAAAGAATCCTTTTGGCTCTATGGTTCCATAAATAAACTTGGACAAGTAAATTACTAAAATAGTTTTTTCAGTTCTGTGTAGTGGAAAAGGTTCTTTAGACTATGAAAAGGTAAGAAAGAAATTGCTCATTTAAGAAGCTTTCTTTGGGGAACAAACATGGTTTGTAGCACCCTTATTTTAAGGAGTGCACCTTATTTTCTAAATGGTTATTGGATGCTGCACATAAAGGTTCAAGTTATATATATATATTTTTTTTTTACTATGTTGAATCGATTCAAAGCAGCTTTATAAGAAAAAAGTCCCACAAAAAAAAATTTAATACAGCTTACCTAAGGCATAAAAAAAATTTCTCATAGAAAAACCGAAATCTTCAAAACGGGTGTATGTTTTTATTAGACTAAAGGACATTTAGTCGATTAATATGATAGATAACAGGTATCATATCGAACAAGCTCACATGGAAAGTCTTTAGAAAATAAGAAAAAATTAAATTAGAACAGGAGTGTGTAAACATAAAGAATTTGCCTCATTACAAGAGTGTAACATGAATAAAAAATGTGCAGTAGTAGTAAAGTCCGTAAGATTGTAGTTGGATCAGTATTTAAAATAAATGCATTGTTAAATTATAAAATAAAATATACATGGGTATTTCATTCTCTACACAGCTCTGTTCTCTGTGGTTACCCTGTACAGAGACACATCGCAGCGTTGTGGATGGCTTAGTCAGGACATTAAGATTATTGCGTTAATATCTGTTACATGCTCCTCCCAGTATTTGCAACATCTCTGCTGCTGAGGCTGAAAATGGCCCCGGGCTCTTCGTCCAGCACAGAATCTCAGTGGGCCGCCATACCTCTGGCTACTGCATCACCTGATACATATCGACAGCTCCTGCGCTCTCTTTCTCTCACTGTACATTGCTCCTTATCGCCCATTGGTCCAACATGGACCAAATAGAAGCACATTGAACTACCTCAGACTGGAACAATGCCAGTTTTGCACAATTTTACACCTCCATGTTCAGACCTCTGCTGTGCACCCAACACTTAGCGCAAGCGTACGAATAGCCAAATGCTGAGATGAGTTTGTGATGTAGTTATGCAGTCAGACTATGATTTGAATCTTATTAAAGCATCCCAGATCCCTTTCTGTTTTTAAAGTTCAGAATTCTCCTGGTTCCCCCAGTCATGATCAAGTCATTGTCAGCCTTTAGAGGATTTTGGGGCATTAAATTGGGATGTGGAGGCATGGTGGTTAAAACAATGGCATGTGAGAAGGAAACAAAGCGTTCCCTTCCTCTTTGTCCTCCCTCACACTTGATGGAGAAGGTAGTCGGCCTGAATTTTCTCTCATTGAGCTAACGGCTTTTCGCTGGCTCTCCTTTCTTCTCCCAGAAGGGAGGTTTCTCCTAGACTCCAGCGTAGAAGAAACGTGCCAAGAAAATCAGAGGGAAAAATGTTTTAAACAGACCACCATGATCAGCCACAGAAATGATGGAAATAGGCTGAATCACATTAGGATTGGTGACGTTCATCTCGGCTATGTTAACAGTCGGGATTGAGCATGTCGCTATTGATGAGAAATGTTCTCTAACCCGTCCTGAAGGACCCCTAGTACTGCACATACTGAATGTCTCTCCTCGAGCTCCACCTGCTCGGGATTCTTATGTGGGTTCTCCGGTTTGCTTTTCTCCATGTTTCTTTGTCACACTTGGTGTTGTGCACCGTTTCACTCAATCTAACGTGCAGGAGCTCTGCATGTGAATTAGCCACGCCCCCTCATTTTTATACCATGTATGCAAGGAACACAGAATGCTTTTTCTGTTGCAATGGTATATGCATTCATATCATCTAGTCATATTTTAGAGTATGAGCAGATGCACAGAGATGACAGATTTTAGAGTACGTTTACGCGATAAAAAATGGAAACGTTTTTCCTTCGCGTTTTCTAAAAGTTTCACGTACACACGACTAGGGGTGGGAATCACAGGGTACCTCACGATACGATTCAATATGCGATACGTTAAAGTGACATTAAAATATGTGTTCTGAGTTTGTCACGCAACAGAAAAGTGTGTTAACCACCCAGCCAAATTTGAATGTAGAAAAAAAACATCCAAGTAAATAAAATAAGTTATCAAAATCTCAAAAGATAAGCAGGACTCTCTGCTCTCAAATGCTGGGGGCGTGTGCCTGCGGTTGGCGCTGAAGCCACGCCCACTCGCATCGCTCAACCTGGGTCCCCAGTAGGCAATATGTGAAGACTTTTACAGGAGGTTTTGAATTCAAAGACATGCAATATTCATTTATAGATCATTCACGGGTTTGCCTATGCAGATAAAAATGCAGGTTAAAAGGTATGCGTATTTGGCATGATGTCCGGGGAGAGGGCTACGAGCCCATCAGTTTCTTCCAAACTCAGAGTTGGGCCTACTCTCTCCCTGTCCGGTGAGAGGGCTCCGGGCCCGATATTAGCCTGAACCCAGATTGCCCCCCCCCCGTTGTCCTGCGGGAGAAAACAGGCTCGTGGTGAGGAGCCAGGATAGTGGAGGGATGCTTGAAGACTGTAGAGAGAATGTAGGTAAGACAGCTTTGTCTATTTGTAGTGGTTCTCGCTTGAGCTGATAGGGTAGATGGTGAGATTGCTGATAGCGAACCAGCCGGGTGGATTATCTGCTTGTGCTCCTTCCAAACTTTGTTAATTAAAAATCATTCACTGAAGCACGTCGCGATCACGCACAGTGATCCTCCTTCCGTTCACGTTATTCCCATCCGTCTATTTGCGTCTGCGTTACCGTTTGCTTGTTATTTGGTGTGAGATTTGTTTAGCTAGGCAGAGTGAGAGCATGTTAGAGCATGAGAGAGCCTGAAAACGTGCGCGTGAGAGCTTACAACCCTTGAGCTCGTGATTGGACAAACGCCTGATGCTGGGCGCTCTAGTGATAGGGGAGTGGCCATGCATGCTCGGCTGTCCATTGCATCAGAGCCATTGATGGAAAGTGTTCTGCCAACGGAAGTCCAAAACGCTGGAGCGTCACGTGATTCATGGAGTCTTCAGATAGTTCCAGGAAGTTATGTTTTCTCTTTAAATGCTTTATTTCGTTCATTTTTTATTCATTAAATGGCTTTCGTCTTTAAATGGGTTAAAAGTTTACCTCAGTTGGTCTGTTTAGTCGCAGCTCCATGCATAACTAGTAACTTCTGGGAACTTTTGAGAGCCCGTGTCACGTGATTCATGGAGCCTTCAGATTGTTCCAGGAAGTAATGTTTTCTCTTTAAATGCTTTATTTCTTTCATTTTTTTATTCATTAAATGGCTTTCGTCTTTAAATGGGTTAGAAGTTTATCTCAGTTGGTCTGTTTACATACATTACTAGTAACTTCTGGGAACTGTGAAAAAACTGTTCCATTTGAATCAACGTAGAAGACGCGACTCTCTCTATCAATGGCTCTGCATTGCATCATCGATCCCCCGTTTCAGCTTCGCCGAAATCCTGAACAGAGAATGGGTGAAAAATGGTTTAACGGTTTAACTCCACAATTCAGTACTAGACACTTCTGTGTCTTTGTAATGTGTTTCAGCATTACATTTCTTACATCTTTAATGTGTTTAGAAACAATTCTCAGAATTTTCTTTACCCGAACTTTAAGTGCAACATTTGCGTCTTTATTTAAATCCACAAAATGTTTTTTCAGTCGGTAAATTAATAACTTATTACCAACATGAGTGAAAGTTAACTTTGTGAACTGACACATTTAACTCCTTAACGAAATTGTATAAAAATCAGGTACATTTATACACATAACAGGCTCCTTTTGAAACCTGGGAACATCTTATTGTTAACCAGCTTAGATAAAATAAACCTGAAAACAACAACTTTCCTTAAACACATTAACATTCATTCCGCACGAGCACTATCTGCCATCCTAAACTCTTTAGTTAATGTTTGTTCACGTTTCCCCGATTCATGTGTTAAGCGCCACCCAGTGGAGCCATGATGAAATAAATACGCTTGGAAATCTACTGAGAGCATCTTGTTTTATTAATTATTTAAAATATCAATGTTTGCCGCCAGCGTATCGATTTTCTTATAGCTCCGAAAATATTTTCATATCGATATATTGTTCCACCCCTACACACGACTGCGTTATCAAAATGATCTGCATTTACATGGATCCAGAAAAACGAATAAAAACTATGTATTATGCATGTCAGGCCAATGGAAGGTGCTGTTGCGCTATAAAGAAACCCTACGTGCTTGCGCACATCCACATACACTGTTTAATCTATAAGTGCTTGTCGGTGTGTATGTGTGTTAATAGTAGTGTGCATATAAATGCTATGTCTCCGCTTGTTGTAGTGGTGCAGTAAATACATTTCTGCTGGAGAAATTATAAGTATGTCACACGTCACAAACATTCAGCACAGAGGCAGCCATTATTGTTTGGGGTATACTCACGCATGCCTACAGACTGAACGCGTAATATGCATTCGTATGACTTCATCGTTTTTGGAAAACAGCGCCTTCAGAGTTTACACAGCAATGATAATGCCGTAGTTTTCAAAAACTTGCACTTTGAGACCCGTTTTCAAAAGTTTGCGTTTTCAGTCCCCCAAAACGCAGTTTTCATGTAAATGAACAGCCAAAACGCATAAAATATTTTCAGATTTTAGTTGAAAACGGCCTTGTGTAAACAGCCCTTAGATTTTTCCCAAATTTTGGCACAGGATTCTGTTATCTGGTCCACATTGGTACATTGTGCAGAAAGTTCCTTCAAGGTTGGTCTAATTGAATTGAATAGAAAAAGTATGAAGTGCACCCCTGTCATTTGGCGAAAAAGGTACGGTACATCTGCTTTATGTCATTAACAGACCCAAATGCAATATAAACCCAAGAAACTTGGCAGAAAGTGCCACAGAAGTTACTGTATGTGTTTCCTTCACCATTTGTATAGCTATTTAATAAAATGAGCCAAAGATTAAAAAAGATAATTCCACAGATTTTTCAGAATTCTGCAGATTTTTCTTAAAACTCACTCTATACTGTCCGTTCATTGGTTAAACCAGACTACTGTATGTATAGCATTGAACTGTATTGAGGTTTACCAAATGCAAAATTGGTCATCATTTACTCACCCTCTTGTCATTTCAAACCTGTATGACTTTCTTCTGCAGAACACAAAAGAAGATATTTTAAAGAATATTGGTAACTGAACAATGGCAGATTTTTTTGTCCGTACAATAGAAGTGTTTCGGTACCGACATTGTTATTATTGGTTAAACTAGCCATATAAATTCAGGTAATGATGGGTTGCAGTAACTGCAAGCTGTCAGTTGCCTAGCGAAGCATCACTGCCCCTTGCTGAGTCCTGAAGCTCCTCCCAGGAGCAGTTATCTAGCTAGCACAGTTGTATGATTGACAGTTAAAATGGCAACATTATAATTTATTCAATAGTTCCTCCACTGGCAGAGAGTTTTTAATGAGATGAGAGGAATAGTCTTATTTCTTAGAAAATGCTCCAAGGATTAATTTACTACTTTCTGCTGTTACTTTAGCACTAGCTTTGTTCAACTTTGTGTTGAAGGAAGTGTTTAAACAGTTTTTTTTTTTTTTTATTTCACCCTTAATCCATAACTACTAGAAAAACCTTCAAGTGGTTTTTATGCTCATTGGAATCTACGTTTTTTTTCCTAATTGTTCAGTGTGTGATGATGAGGTTTTCTCTGACTATTTGCCCCGGTGGTCTTGCACCTCTACGTACCACTTCCTGTCCTAATTCGTCATGACGTGACACTTCACTTTGTTTGCTATGCAACAACAATGTGCTTATGTTTTAGCTGCGTCACATTAGGTAGCTCTGCTCCATTAAAAACTCCCAGGCTCAAAACCTGTTTCACATAGCTCTACATTCAAGTCAGCATGAAGTCAAAATTGAGCTTTCTTAAAATAATTTCTGGTGACTATTATGCACAGTTCGTCAGTACATTTACATTTATGCATATGGCAGACGCTTTTATCCAAAGCGACTTACATTGCGTTATCCTATAAATTACACATAGGTATGTGCAATCCCCTGGGATCAAACCCACAACCTTGCGTTAACAACGCAATGCTCTTTTTGATCTGGAAATGTTGTGCAGCTTTGTTTGATGTCATCTAGGCTGGACTGACTAATGGTTAGTGTTAAGCAATAAGAAAGTAGCTTTCAAGTATTGTAGGCAACCATTAATAAAAAGCAGATTAAAAAGTATTAACGAATGATAGTATAATAAACAATGTAGAAATAATAGCACATAACAATTTATTAAAAACTCATTAAGACCACACTCTTAACCATATGTTAAGAAATTAAGATGCTCTTGAGAGTGAACTTGACCTTCAGCCTTTAAATAACATAAAAAAGTGTATGAAGAGGAGAATTCTCATTCAGGTCTGCCTCAATTAAAGAAACTCACAATTTTTAATTCACGTCAATTTACTTGTGTAGCGCTTTTAGGAATGCATACTTATTATAGCGGCTTTACAGAAAAAACATGTATGTTTGTATGTACCAGACAGAACCAGGATAGTAGTTTACAAAGGGTGATATATCTGAAGGTGCATTTGTAATGCGGTATAAATTATAGTATTTACATTTATTAAAAGTAAAAGTTTTAAAGCAATAATAATGTAATTGTAAATGTAATTATATAATGCTGCTATCCTTCTGAAACCTTGTATCTCTATATTTTGTGATTAAAAAAAAAAAACTATTATTAGTAGAGCAGCACGATTCTGGATAAATTGAAAATCTCGATTCTTTTGTTTCAAATAGAGATTGCGATTCTTTTATGATTCTGAATGACGACTAAAAGTAATACATCCTTTACTAGAGGATTGACAAAATTTTTTTTATTTAGGTATGTAATATACCTTGCTTTTTAAAATTATTACATATTTCATGGTAACATACAGTCACTATATTGATCTTTTCGTTTACAAACAAATACCATAGGTATGTTTTTTTACTTTAAATGCAAATGTTTAACTTCCTCAAAAGTATTACTGCATTGAAGTAACTTGTATATGAAATATTTCTACAGTAAAACAAATTCATAAGGTAACACTTGCAATTAAATTCAATTGTCTGACATCTACAGACTGCTTGAACAGGTCTTTAAAGAAGTACACAACAGTATTCTCACCTGTAAACAGTTTAAAATAACCTGAAACATGAAATGCTGGGTAACTTGATGAGAAGCTATATAGCGCAGCTTCTCTATTAGCGTAAATAAATACAGTGATAAGCGCCACACACTATCATGATGTGGTTTTACTGTAATGACAGATATAAGCGCACAGTCAGATCTGTCCGTGCTACTTACTGCAATCGTTTCAAACCTGTCTAGTTAAGATGTAAAGCAACAATGTAACGCAATCCTGAAAGACAATCATGCGAGCAGTTTTGTTGCTAGGCTGTATTTACTTATGTTGTATTTATGTTGGTTTGTTATATGGTGTGAGATTAATTTGGGCAGAGTGAGAGCTTGTAAACGCGTGTCTCATGCGTGCCAGTTGGCGACTTTCTGCTTTAATCCCAGTACTTCTGTGATCATTTGAGACAGACGTAATGATAGTGTGGTTGAAAAGACTGTTTGTGACGTCATTTCATACCTAATGATGAAAATGCTTTCTCTGCTTCAGCTGCAGCACCAACACAGATTGAAGCGTTATGATTTTAGTCGGAGGTGTAAGTTAATAGACACACGAGAATTTTGATTTTCATTAATGAGATCGTGTGGGTGTTTGAATCGAGATCTTCAACAATTAATCTTGCAGCTCAAATTTTTAGTTACACTATGTTTGTTACTGGGTTTCTGCAAATATCTAACCAATAAAAAGGCCTCAGTGTTTCCCACAGGATTTTGACAGACTTGTGGCGCATGTGACGTTTCGAACTAATTAGCATATTTGTGACGTTGTGTTAGCACTTGATATCTGTTTTTCTTCTACTCTCTGATCTTGTCACATTATACTCTATTTTACAACTGAATTCCACCAACAGTCACTTTAACTGCTGACTCCTAAAATCCTGACTTATAAACGCAACATCATCGGACAAAGTTATACAGCGGCTATATGCTGTTGCCCTTTCTCCACAATGTGTTGCTGGATTATGAACGCTAAAACAAAAATGGCGGCGGCGCAATAGGTGGACACGTAAAGAACAAGGGGCGGAAATATTATAATAAGAACAGCTGCTTACATCATTAAGAGATCGATTTCGGAAGCGCTTGTTTTCTTACAGGCTTGCAGAGATATGCTCACATAAAAAAGTTAATGATTTGTCGTTTTCCGAGTTGGCAGATGCACAAGAGACCCGATTTTAGGATTTAAACATGGAAAAAGTAAGTTTTTCATGAAATCACCCCTTTAAGAGCAATACTACTGGGGTTTTCCTTCATAGAGAAATTGGAGTCGGCCGCCTCCGTCAATTGTCATGCAGACTCTCGCCAGAATTATGTTTGCTGTCTTCACAAGAAATGCTGCGTGCATTTAACAGACTGTCATTTGATACTGCAGTTGCGGCTTTACGCCACAGTGGAGGCGCTGTTTCGTTATCAGCACACTGAGGCGCTAAAAAGAGTTGCAGAACAAGAGCTAGCTGTGTTTCACGGCTGTTTGTTTTGCATGAAAGTACGTTTCATTTCTTGAAATTAACATGACGTACATCATTGTAATGTCTTTAGCTGTGCAGTTGGATCGTTGAATCAGCGTATACTGTACACAGCGAGTTCTCCAGTATGAACGCACATTGCGTTCAGAACGACTCGCACACGAATGACTCATTTGAACCGATTAATTTAAACGATTGAACTTTTCAGTCAATAGCGAATATAAGAGATCAATGAATCATTTAAAGTGAACCACAGAGAATGCAAGATGTGAATGAGCTTTTGTTTATTTAGTTAGACTGGTTAATTGAGTTGGCTTTTGCAGACTAAAAAGTTATTTGAAAATGTTTGATAAAAAAATCATTTCTGTTCGGTTGAATAAAAGTAATGTTTTATATAACATTTTTATCCAATTTTAAATGAGAAATTTTAATATGTTAAAGGCATTTTGGTTAAGCCATTTAAAGGGGTCATATGGTGTGAATACGTGTTTTTCTATGTCTTTGGTGTGTCATAATTTGCCCATGCATGTATTAGACACGTAAAATTGCAAAAATTAACGTGTCGGAACAAAAGATGCATTTTATCTAAAAGTGTATGCTCACCCAGACCTGCCTGCTGAAACGCCTTGTGTAACCACACCACCATAAATCTACGTCAGTTTGTGGTATGATTTGACCAAGACCGCCCGAATGTATACGCAAGTAAGATGGGCATACCGTCAGCACAGTTGTTTGGAACCTGATGTTCCAAATATGGTAAGAGGCGTTACATTTCTGTCACACGCTTGCAGTATTTGACCAATCACTACACACTGTTTAACTGGCCAATCATAGCACACCTAGCTTTTCAGAGCGATGAGCTTTGTAAAAATTCTGCATGTTTCAGAGAGGTGGGGCAAAGAGGAGATACAAAGGGTTTTTTAACCTTAAATCGTGTATACACATTGCATTACATCCAAAACAAACAATAATATTGGTCTTAGCTCTGTCCTATGACCCCTTTAAAGGTACGGTAGGCCTTTGTGTGTACAAGATCAGGATGGCACCACCTCCGCCTCATTTTGAGCAAGGAAAAACCCTGCACTAATGCACAGAGTATGTGTTTGGCACATAAGCTTGAATTAACAAGTATTGCCATAGTAACCGATGTCTCATGGGTCCTCATCTGATTGTCCTAAGACGGGGATTGAATGGCCTCGCTGCACTCTGTTGCACTCTGTGGACCTGTGCCGGCTGGGTCGCGGAGACCTCGTTCTCTGTCTGAGTGCAGCACATGGCCAGACACACTTACAGAAGTCTACCTGGCTGTGTGTGTGTGTGTGCCAGTGTTCTTGCCTTCATTTTTTCCATCCTTTTTTTGTTACACATGATGTCCGTTTTAAGAGACTGTTGGCTTTCTCATCAGCATCTGGCCTTATTAGATACACTACACCTTGTTCTCTTCTTTTTTGGTGGTTAACTTCAATCTCAGTAAGGCTCTGCAACGTGTACAGATTGGATCACAGGGAATCTGACTGCACTGTGATGTCACAGACTGTGTTGTGCGCTGATTGGTGGGGGGAGGGGGGTACATTTGCTGTGTGCGCAAGCGAGCGGAGATGGCAGGAGGATTGGCAGAAGCTGTGAGAGACAGCACTGATGCCTTTAGGTCTTCTGTAAGCCCCTTGCCGTTCTCCACCCAGTTTTTCTTGAGGTTCTGATAGACTTCATGTCAGGTTTTGCTGGGGCCCAGGAGGCCTCTGGTAGAGGTAGTGCTCATTAGAAAAGACATCGCCACTGCAGAGATATAGTCTTACAGATACATGCAGATATAGTTAAATGCCACGAAACGGATTATTCAGGTGTTTTTGATGCCAAAAGTATACATTGAAAATACATTTTATTATTAGTGTCAAAATAATTAGTATTATTAGTGTGAGAAACATGCCATCACACAGATCAGCCAGCTTGAACTCCTTAGTGAAAGAAAAAAAAACAATACACCGCGATGTACAGCCTCACAGACTTTACAAGAGAACCCAGAGTCTTTAAGACCTTATACACTTTTCCACTAAAATAGTTCTAGTGTGGGAAATCGTGTTAGGCCAAGTACCTGAAATCTTTTAGAACCAGACTTGGGTTGTTGCATGTGGCATTTGTAAATAAAAGGGTTTGGGTGGCAACGTTTAAATTAACCACCGAATTTGCACCAGGGGTTTTAATCCAACCAAATTTGCTAAGTGTGAACACACCCTTAGTGGTTCCTGTTTCGAAACCAACAGGTTTGGGGCTCAAAGCAGAGCCAGTTTTCTTGGCCTAGAACTATCTTTCCTGTGGTGGAAATGTGCAGAATGAATCCAGATTGGGCATTAACTCCCTGATAGTGGAAAAAGAACATCAGTATAATATCAAAATCATTTCCTTCTCTTGTGGTGTTGTAGATTTTATTTGAACCATGAATGAAGCTAAAGTATCAAACATGCATTGATTATTAGGCTGATAAGCTAAAACATAAACAGCACACTCTGAACTGTGAGAGGGCAGTTTACATGCATGTGACGGATAAAAATGCATTATGGTCTCTGCTTTTAATGGAAGTAAAACAAAGAAACTACAAAGATCTTAGGAGTTGTAATCTTTGTGTCAGAACAAAGGAAACCAAGTGCGGGCGTTACAATTGATGCCTGTTTGTGCGGTGGAATAATGGGTAACCCATGTGCTTGGAAAGGTAAAGGGATAGTTCACCCAAAAATGACAATGCTGTCATTTACAGAATCATTTACAGTATCATTTACTCACTCTCTTCTCATTTCAAACCTGTGATAACCAAAAAATAAGATATTTTAAAGAATGTTGGTAACCGAACGACGGCGGTACCCATTCAATTTCATTGTATGGACATAAAACCAATGCAAGTGAATAGGTACCGCCATTGTTCGGTTACCAACATTCTTTAAAATATCTTCTTTTATGTTATGCAGAAGAAAGGTTGCACAGGTTTGAAATGACAAGTCGATGGGTAAATGATGACAGAATTTAAATTTTTGGGTGAACTATGACTTTAAGTTGAACTCAATGTGTGATGCGAGTTCACAATGCGAGCTCATCAAAATCCTCTAGTACTCTAGTACCAGGAAAAATCTTCAAGCTCAAAAGTTTTTTTCTGAGAGAATGTCATATTGATAGGTTTGTGTGTCTATCATCTCTATAGAAGAACATCAAAAAAAGGTGAATCAAAGTGGAACCATCTGAAATTTAAATCATATGTTTTGATGTATTAGTAAACTGGCTTATTTCTCTCTGATACAAGAACCTCAGACTCAAAGGCTGTGTTACCAATCACTGTGTTGCAAGCATCATTTTTGCCAGACTCTGGGTTCTGGTGCCCAACCCCCAAACCCTGAAATTACTATTGCAGTATGTGTGCATGAGCATGTATGCCGTCTGCTGTGTGGGGTGTAATCTCCCTGAGGTCCCAGCACACACAGGGTTAAGACCAGGCACCCCACCAAGTCTGAGGCCTGCGGGGATGTCCCACAGAGCCCTAAGCTTGCACAGAGCTCACACACCCTGGAGCAAAGCCAAAAGCACTCACTCAAACCCAACACGCACGCATACGAAAACACAGAGGAAGGGAAGACGAAACAAGATAGGGAATCTGAGATATACTGGGAACCCAACACAATAAATATATTTTTGAGGTCACCTAAGTATTCAGATGTCACAGCTCTTCCTTCAAGTAATGTTTCGCTTCAAAACATCATGTCTGAAAGTTGCCCGGATCTTGTTCAGATTGGAAGGGTTGGTTGATCCAAAAATTAAAGTTCTGTCCTCCTGTAACCTACTCTTTCTTATTTCTCTAGTCCAATTTTTTTTACAAATTCATCTGAGCAGAAGGGCGATTCACACCAATAACTATAATGCAAAGTATATTAGTGTCCAAACCAAAAAGGATAACATTATGGTGTAAGCTTCCATGCCGCATACAAAACATGGCGACACAACATGGCGAATTCAATGTATTTAGGCCCGCTCTGTATGTAGATAGAAATAGCTTATTCTATGGTTATACAAACATAACGGTTCATTACGTAAGGTCTTTATACACCTCTGAAGAAATAGTTTTGTATACTATATTGCATTTCTGTCAATAGATCCTTCTAAAAATCCCACGTTGCTCCTTTAAATTCTAATGGATTTTGATTGGCTGTTAATATTTTATCAGCTGAAATATAGCTCTTAAATTAATCCTAACTATATTGTTCTCCTGTATTAATGTCGTTGTGGTGTGGATGCTGCTATTTTCTTATATTGAAACAGATTTTTACTAATTTATCTTAAATATTTACTGTCTATTGGTGTGAACAGTCCTTAATTGACTGGTCTGGTTGCATAGGTTCTTGTGTTTACAACCCACTGAAGAAGAAAATGATCAGCTGTAACAACAAGAAATTGCGCTATTCCTTGAACAAAGCTGTCATAGCTTTATAGATATGTGTTATTGCTGTAAGCCTTTTTGAGTATGACATAACCTTTTTAGTAAACATCTTTTTAAACGGCCTATTTCACTATGATGGTCATGATACTTGTGTGTCATATCTCTGCCAATCGACTGAGGACACTGAAGGTTATCTATGAGGTTGAATTACAAATGCCATAGCTATTCACACAGTGTCACAAATTTGTTGTCGGGTGTTCTTGTCGGGAACTTGCCAAAACATAGCGACTTTGCCATCACGCAACCTGACGAGGAATGTTGTGTTTAGTCTCTGTACCAATCCGGTAAGCCTCAGCAGGTGTGCGAGCGTGACAGGAGATGCTGTATGCCGCTGACAGACTGTAGGTGCTAGAACACTAACAATCGTTTCTTTCTCTCCTCACAGATTACGTTTATTTTGAAAACTCCTCCAGTAACCCTCTGCTGATCAGGCGAATAGAGGAGCTCAACAAGGTGAGTGAGAAACAAAAGTTTGTCACCGAATGCACACCTAGCCGTGGCTTTTGACATCTCACTACATGTCTTCCTTCTACACTCTTGTTCCCGTGTCATTTGCACGAAATTATTGGAATATCACAGCAGTAATGTTTTTAAATATAAAACATACAAATCAGGAACACGAAAAATCATAATTATCATGAAGGAAGAAATAAATTATTTTGTGTTTTATTGCATTTTCTGCTGAAACTCTCTTTACCGTAACACATCCAGCTATGTCAGAGTACATATGTTGTAGTTTAAACAGAGTAAAATTGAACACTTCTGAAAAAAATCATTGGATGTTCTCAAATGTCAAAAAACACAACTGACACATCAATGTATAATAAAAATGAGTAAATGGTTGAAAAAAGAAGTGTTTATTTTAAGGACTTTGTATCTTTACATAAAGCTTCATTCGTTTTGTAGTACGTCTGCCAGTGCCTTCCAAATGGGTAGTGGGTGAACAGATTTTTTTATATTTCTAGTCAAAAGTTTAATACTCTCTTGTCGTACTGCATGCACAACAATACTGATTATCGTTACCAGTACAGGGAATTTTCCACATAAAAAAATACATATAATAAATAAAAACGTGCTTGAGCATCATGGCTTTTTTTAGCAAACCATGCTATGATATTGACCTTTTTAGACTGTAACGGTAATGAGATTCTAAAGGTCTTGTTTAATTGTTTTAGGAATGCGTTTTTGAATTAATGCTTATAAACTTGTCAGACCTTGTTTTTAGTTCTGAAAAGGAAATTGATTGATGGAAGTATTAAAAAAAAAAAACGTGTGGCATATTTGAAACCAAGATTTTTTGAGAATCACCCTTCCTCCATCATGAGACTATTTTATATCATTCAGCAAGTACAGGGGTGTTTAGGTCACGGTTGTGATTTAATCCTTATTTGCATATCAAGTCTGTTCAGCAGCTGATTGGTCTAGAGGTTGTTGCTGTGACAACTCTGTTTCTGTTTGCAGACTGCCAACGGGAACGTGGAGGCCAAAGTGGTGTGCTTTTACCGGCGCAGAGACATCTCCACAACGCTCATCACCCTAGCAGACAAGCATGCAAGTGAGTAGCTGCCAGAAGATACTACAGTACCCACAATGCTGGGTTCAATTCAGCAATGTTTTATATATGGAAATGTGCCTGCAGTGGTTTAGGGTCTTTTTGGACTGGATTCAGAAGTTGGGAGTGTAATTAAAGCTGCAATTCATAACATTTATTGTACTCTCGCACTAGGGTTGGCCGATGTCTACCAAATTGGTACAGTGAAACATCGCGATGGACGATGACATCAGGGGGTGGGGCGAGGCAGGGATTGGGGTATATCAGTTTGCTAGATGGCCATCTGCCAAAACATAAAAAACAATTATATCAGTGTGACAAAAACACATTTTGTGACCAGTTTTCAAGACAGCAAGATTTGTTTTCACAAGTTTTCGCAAATTAGGAATTTTTTCCTGTTGTTATCTCATGTGGAAAGACGAGTAGATCGTGAGCCCACCAGTGTAGGCTGTGTGTGATAAGTCAACAGCGCGGATCACGCGGCACTGATGTTTTCCACTGCCATTGTGGACGTGCACAGTTCAGGTTGTCATTGACAAGTTTGCAAGTGAGCGCATTACTATGATTCACTGTTTGCGTTCACTTTCTACGTCCGTCTCGCACACACATCGCGCAGCTTCCAAATCATACTCAAATGCGGATAAGCATGAATGGACGAGCTCGACACATGCGCAGAATGTCATACTGTGGACTCGGCTGTCAACATTTGTCTTGGGAATGTACTGTATGCGTACGTGGATGGGATGTGCGGATTAGCGCGGACCCTCCTGATGACTAAAATTGCGTCATACAGGGGAATCATCTCTTTGAAGATTTGACCATTACAATTATCAAAACAGCACTTGTGTGCATCTCAAGTCTATCACTGCTGAACTTCGAACTTCGAGAGCAGTGTTTCCATGATTAAACGTAATCCCCAGGTTTATATGTAAGGTGTTGTGGTAAGAGACAGTCTTTTGCTGATTCTTTATATTTTGGCCCTTGCTTATTACTGTGTGTCAGAACACAGTAGTTAGATATCTCTATTGCGCCGTTCATATTACAAGCAAGTCACCAGGGGTTGGCAGTTAGGTCGCTAGTGGGCGTTCCCACTACCGGTGATACTCGCTGCAGGAGCTGAGAGGAGAAGAATCACGTTAGCTCCCATCTTCACTCCTATTGGCTGTTGCTGCGAAAAGTCGCACCTCATTTGCATGAAGCGTCGCTAGACACGCCCCATCTTGTCGCTAATGGTCACAACTGCTCGTATTGCTAGAAGTCGCCAGCTCTCCATCGAAATGAATGGGATCATGTTGCTTTGTCGCTTGTAATGTGAACAGGGCATAAGAAACAAATAAAAGATAACACAAAATAAAATGTTGAAAGTAACGTTTTACGACAAGCGCATTACAATGCATTCTGGGATTGCCTTTTTGATGCTGCTTTAGATTTAAAAATTTTGGACATAAGGTGGCATTTCTGCCTTCTGTTTGGGAAAACTTGACTGCTGCAAGTGCACCCAATATGTTGCCTCGGTGGGTTTTTTGGAACCGAGCAGTGGAGGCCAAAGTTTGTTTTCTGTCCACAGTGGCCTCCCACATTCAGCCAAAGCTGAAAGTTTCTGGTTTCTGTTACCATACAGAGCAACCTAATAAATAGTAAGGCGCATGTTTATTTCTGTGTCATTCATTTGATAGTTATCTATAATCAAACAAATATGCTGTAGAATACGTCTGTTTTAATTTGGTCAGTTCAGACACTTGATTTTGTCCTTTGGGATTTGATTGAATCGTGCATGTTTAGTAATGATATAATTAATGATATAATAATTATATTTTTGGTGAATATAATGTTTCTCTGCACACACAGTCTACTTTGCTATTTAATCAGATAATGTCACTACATTTTGGTGAAAGGTTATAAAATGATTTATTAATTTTAAATAATGTAAACTAATACGTAATACTACAGTTGTTCACTAAGCAAATAGGGTCAATATTTAGTCTTTTAATTGAATCCATTAATTTAATTGTATTAGTTTTTACAGTCATATGACCTACAGTCAACACAACAGAGTTTTTAAAGCGTTCATAGGTGAATGACCACAGAGTAAGCACATAGTACTGTAAGTGTGCTGTACGTGTGGGAGTTGTGTGGTGTGTTATTATTATTATTACAGCAATGTCATTCCGATCTGGTTATTATCACATCACCATCAAAGTCAATGGTGCACAATCCAGTGGCTTGCTGCATAGATATACTTCAGATTCTTCATTCGTTAAACACAAGTATTGTGTTCAGATTCACATGTAGTCTCAGATTTTACTTCATTCTTTTGATATAGATTTAATATCATTCAGAAACAACAATTTCTTGCTTTGAGGGAGGAAATTATCAAATTCTGAAGCGTTTTTGCTCACGTCATTGGTTCTCGTGTGTCTCGTGGCTGATAGTCATTAATGTCAAAGCTAAGATACATTCACTGTTCTTTGTTATTGTTTGGAAAAGAGCAGTCAGGACCTTATGCGAAATTTAATTGAGGGAGTGTGTAAATGAATATGGAAACGCTAATCCTTTAAATCTTGTTATGTTTAGGCTAAGAGCTGTAAGACATTTGTGTAGTCAATTATGCAATGTTCAGATGATTGACAGATCTTTAAACATCCTCCTTTCTTGAATGAGGTTTTGAAACGAATCACAAATTTGTGTATCTTCCTTCAAAATAGCTGCTCTAGAGTATGGGGTAACTTGTATTTGTTTTAAAAACATATGTTTGACCCACATCAAACACAAGTCTGATTCTAATATTTGAGGCACGTTTGTTCATATGGACCATACAAAAGCGGTGAGGAACTTTGTGTGTGTGAAATGTGGATGTCTTTTCGATGCCAACAGCCTCTCCGTGGACCTCCAGACATTTGCAATATGTGAAAAATGCATGGCAGGAATGGTCGTTCACCGCACGGGTGTGGGCTACATCCTGTCTCTGCCTGTGGATGAGGGGAGGGGCGTTAAAGAATGAGTGGAACAGCGTACGGGAAAAAGAAGTCACAGTGTGGAGGTGGAGCGCTGAAGAGCCTCCCTGAATGAGAAGAGGAAGAATCCGTGCAGTCTTGTCGGATGTACCTTCATGAGTGTCCCTAACCTTAAGTGCTCTTTTGACTGATTAATTAACCACACAACACAGCCTAGCAACCGCATTGCAACCACCATGGGCGAACACCACTCACATTTCCTTTAAAGAAAATGTCAAAATATTTTTTTTGACTCTCAATAGTACCTAATAGAGCAGAGGAGAGAGGTTGTTCTGTGGAAAGTTCACTTCTCTAGCATTTGAGGATTCAGAGCTGTGCGGGTGCTGTGACTCACTGATGAAATATTTTGCTCTCTGTGATGCTGGCTCCACCTCGCCGGGCCTGGAGAGCATGAGGCAGCGAGGCGCCATGTGTGCAGAGAGAAAGAGAGAGAGAGAGAGAGAGAGAGACCTGGCCCTACTGTGAACTACTCTCTGGAAGCACCTCACACGCCGGCCACGGCCCGCTCCGCTTGTTTGAGCTCACCTCTCTGTGCTGAGTGAAACCGCTTTGAGTCATTGCTGTCAGAGTGAGCCGTGTTTGTGTGTTTTACATTCTTCCTGAATTGGAAGGACAAAATAAACAAAAGAGCGAATGGAAAACGCAGCAGAATTCATCGCCGAATCCATTCCATTATTTACTTAATGTATGTTATGGACTCTTATGGTGGAGAACTCTCATTATTCCAGTTATTTAAAATATTCTTATTGCAGTCAGCTAAAGGATTCCTTCACAATTGTATATCTTTTAATGCTTCTAAAATGACTTTCTTTTTTGGATGATGCCACATTTTTTAACTCCTCTCCTCCATTCACTATGGTTTCTGAAATGTTCCTGATGGATAAAATCAAGTCCTGTCTTATATCTTTTTCACTTGCTGAATATCCGGTTTCACTCTGAATACATTATAAGAACAACCGGTCAGTAACAACACTTTGATTTTGGTCTCGCAGGCCTAAAGAACACAGTAATGGCTTCTGGATCATTTTAAGCTGGGCATGGCAAAAGTAATTCAACGGTTCCAGTGTTTCCCACAGAATTTAGGGAGGCTATGGGGGCTCATACCAGTTTCCTCTAGGGGGGTCCAGGGGCATGCTCCCCTGTAAGAGACATTTGCATATTTTAAAGGTAAATGCTGCAATCTGGTGTGTTTTAAGAGCAAAATTATGTGACTCAATCTATAAGGAATACAATAGCTATAGTAGTAATTTAATCATTGGCTCCATAGATATAAATGGTGATAGTATGGCACAACAAACAGTGAAATGGGAATTCACAAATAGAGCCATCTAAAAAATGAAGCAAAAAAGTGTTTAAACATTGAACTAATTAACTTATTACCTAGCCAATAATATGCCATTTAGATTCTGAAAATAGTTAAGATAGAACCAGTGGTTATAACATGTAATATAATTTTCTAACGTTTGTTAGATAAAACAATAAATTAATTATTAATATTATTACTGTTACTAGAAATCCAAAATATATATTACTAAAATGTATCTTATGAGTAACTTTATGTCATGACAACAACATTTTTCATGCTTGAAGCACGATCGGAGCGATCGTGGAATGGGTTAAACAAAGTGCTTTTGGCGCTAAATAAGGATGTTGGAGGATATAGCGCAGAAAGATACACGCTGCTCATTTTAAACGACAGAAATTGTGTTTGTCAAATGTCCCAAATGCCGACTATTTTAGCTGGAAATATAGAAGCTGTACATAATGATCCTAACGCACAATGCTATCTGTTTGCTCTGTCGTACTCTGGTAAAATCATGTTTGTACTCGTGAATAACTGCAGTGAATACTGATACATTATTTCGATTTTACTTACCTCAAACGATGCAGTATTCTGTGGCTTGGCGATGTCTCTCAAATCACAGCCAGTTCACGCGTCTGTGTTTCAACCGCGAAAGCTGAAGTGCGAGCGAGCATGCGTTCTAGTACGTGTTTGTGCGCTGAGGCAACAGAGAGGGCAACGTGCCGAATCAACGATGCAGAATTTAACGTTATACATTTTTTTTTCTTAGTTTCAAGACTGGCGGAACAAAATAGAATAGGGCGGCCCGCCATGGTCTCATCAATCAATGGGAAACACTGTTTTCAATACATAAGAAACAAGTTTAATACAGAGTATGAGTCTTCTTGCATTAATAAGAGCCATTTATTTGTGACCATCTGACCAAACTGCTCACACTGTTTGTTGTTGTGTGCAACCACTGAGAAATAAAACAAGGGAATGAGAAAAGATGTTCAGGCTGGCCTTCTTGCATCAATTTAGACATCAAAATCACAACTCTGCTAAGGCAAATATTGTTTTGGTTTGGTGCTGTGGATGTAGCAGCAGTGTAGAAAACACTACCATTATTTTTAGTACAATTTTCTGAATTCAGAGAACTGATAGCAAGTGTCATAAATCATTTGATAACAGTATTAAAAAAGAACTAGCGATTTTGAATAAGAGCAGTTTCTGGATTCCCAACCTCTCTTCATGGTTTTATCTCTCCTTTCTCCCCCTTTGCCTGGTAAGGTGATTCGTTCATCAATAATTGATAATTGGTTAAGACAGGTGAGAAGGAGAGGTAATTTGTGGAGAGTACAGGCAGATTGCAAAGTCCGTTGCATACTCAGAAAGCCAAAAGGCTAAAGTTTACAAAGTTCGGAGCTTCTTTTCTTGCTGGCTCACAAGAACATGGCAGACTGTTCTTAGCCACAGGGCTGTTCCTTTTTGCGTTCATGCTCCCCTCCTCTGTTCCTCTCTCCTCACTCTCTGTGCCTCTCAGCAGGGGTTGTCTGTGCTCTATACACAGCTGTAATTGAACAGTTACTGATGTGTAACGCTTGTAAAGTGACCGCCAGCTTTCACATCTTGGGTTCAGTGTCAAGGGGTACAAAAGGTTTGGCTGTTAGAAAGGTCCAGTTAGCGCTTTTCTTTTATTAGAATACAAATAGCTTCTTTCTCCTTTGAAATGTGCTCAAATAAGAGATTTCTTGCAAACATCATATAACTTGCAGATATTTAATATATATAATAAACATTTTTTGTTTATACTAAAGAGTATTTACTTATTTTCCTTGTCATAATATAAAATTAAAGTAGATTTTTCAATACCAAAATATTAAATGGTAAGAAAGGCCTTACATGTCTATTTATCACGATTACATCACAACTTACCTCCAAGTTATTGAACATGAAATATTTTTTGAGATATTTATTAGCTTATTTGTAACGAATGCAGGCAAGGAAAACCTGGTAGGAAAATATTCAACTGTAGATTCGCAATACCGGGACGCATTATTTGTTTTAAGCGGTCATTATTGGGGAATAACTGACCTTGGAGTGTCACGACTGGCCAATCAGAATGAGAATCAAGTATTCCGGAGTATGATGTAATAAAGCACAATATTATGTTTTATAAGTTATTCTCTGTTTGCTTCCCTTCACCTCAAAACTAGTCACTAACACTAACAAAAAAATTGTCACTAGCTAGGGAATGGGGCTGCACATGTTCTTCTGGGGCCATCAGCCAATAAGCTGCCATGACTTCATTTTCCCGCAGCTCCAGTGTGTTTAGTCACGTGTCATATTCGCCTCACTTGATTAGTTGAAAAAAGATGTCGAAATTTAAATCTTGCACCAGCCAAGCAACTGCCATCGAGATAAACGAGATGCTCTTAAGAGAGAGCTCTCTCCAGGTATTATGGACCTCCTTGTTTGGTGTACGTTCGGATTTGTGTACACGTATCAAAAAAACGCTTAACCAGATCGAGTGTGTGACAGGCAGAAAGCAGTGGGGTACGTGCATGCTGAATTCTGGAGAGGGTGAGAAAGAGAAGGGAATACATATTGATTTCAGACAAACATCTTTTTTCTCATAAAATCTCTTGATTCCTTTTGTTCTGCTCTCTCTCTCTCACACACACACCACACACTCTTACCCTCTCTTCCTCAGGTTTCTCTCTCTCCTTCCTTAATGAAACTCCAAATGAATTGGAGTACGCTTGGTGGTTTTCCTCCCTCCCTTACGACTCTCCCACTTATCATTCTGCGCTCCACTCTGCATCCATACACCACACATGTGTAGGATTGGAGAGAGAGACATTCACTGCTTCTGTACATATGTGGTGTTCTCTTTAAGAGAGAGATGATATTGTGGTTGTTCAGACGGAATTAAGAAACCGACTATTGTGTTGTTCGTGTTTTCAGTTCACATTGGAGTGTTTGATCTGCCTCTGGTTTAAATGCAGACCGTTATGGGTTTGATGAATGGCCGCCACAGTCACTTCTGCACTTCAATTGGAAATTTTGAAGCCTGTGGAGTTGGTGTGATTTCTTGATTGGGGTCTTTATTAGGGTTGCCAGATTTGCGGTGAACTAGACTGGTAACTGAAAGGTTTAAGGTCCAACTACACAGGCTTTCTCTATGGCTCTGTACTTGTAAGTGTATTGTGCAATGCTTTGAATGAAAATGTCAGCTAAAGGATAATCGTTAGGTTTTGTTAGAGACTGTTTATGGGTCTTTCAGTCACTGTTGTTTTTAATGTCAGTATCTCGCGAGCAGGGTCCCTGATGGATGATATTATACACAGCATTATAGATAAATATATGCTACTGTGTTTTCTGCACCACTTTTAAACCGAACCTACAGTGCCAAGGCAAAAAAAAAATTGTGTGAATTTACAAAAGATGAAACTGTTGATACCATAAAATAGTGCAAAGATATTAGATGGTAACAGATTAACATATTTATCGTCATTAGCTGCTTGCAAGAACAGATATATGTGATATTTTACATGTAGTAAAAAGTCCAGCAAATGACTGAAAATGGCTTTTATTCCCATGCTCATTCCCCAAGGATAGTTGTTGTAATAAATGTTTTAATTAACTAAATAGTTTAATTAAATGTTTTTTCGTTTAGGGTCAGTTGGTGGAGTTGAAAAAAGCAAAGAAGTAAAACTAAAAATAGTATGATCTAAAAGGATTTAAAGAGTTTGTATTTATGTTTTCTGCAAAGAATTTCATGTTATTTAAAATAAATGTATCCAGAGTTTCTATTTTTTGGGGAGTTGATCTGCAGATTTGGGTTAGTGCAAGTAAACTAGCACTAGTCTGGTCTGGTAACCGTTAAAGGTCAGACCTCACATGATTGCTTCAGGGCGCTATACTTAAAGTGACAGTTCACCCAAAATGAACAATCTGACATCATTTACCCTTGTAATTTAAAACTTGCGTGACTTTGTCTCTTCTGCAGAAAACAAAATAAGATATTTTGAAACAATAGTGGTACCCATTCACTTCTATTGTATGGACACAAAACCAACGCAAGTCAGTGGGTACCGCTGTTGTTCATTACCAACACTCTTTAAAAAAAATCTTCTTTTGTGTTTTAAATGAAATACTAAATACAGATTTGACTAACAATTCACTTGACTAAACTGTGCACATTTTCTGTTGTCAGATTAAATTGTCAAACCATGTTTTTGAAGTTACTGACCAAAATCAGTTAACACTAAAGATGAAGGTTTGTGAGGTAAATTATGACATTTATCTTTGTTTTCTTTTACTTGGACTTTCAGGAGAAATGGAAGAGGAGATGGAGAACCCTGAAATAGTGGATCTCCCCGAGAAACAGAAGCACCAGCTACGACACCGAGAGCTCTTCCTCTCCAGACAGCTCGAGTCTCTGCCCGCGACGCACATCAGGTAACCCAGAAAACAGTCTGTCCACGTGCTTCATTCTGCTCCTCAGCAGCCAGTCAGACTCGCTGTCATTAGCTTCAGTGCGTGAGTCACGCGCCTCACACGCACACCCTCCCGCCACTGTCTTTATCGTCCTCTGTCCTAATGGAATCCCTAACGCTAAAGTGTATTAACCTCTCCTTCATTCACAACGTTTCTCTTGGCGGTATGAATCCAGCAGAGAGCGATTGAAGATCGAGTCAGGCCGTTCTGGCTCAGAGGGGTTGCGTTCCTCACAGAATTATTTGTGAATATGAATGAAATCTGGTTTTAAGAGTCGTGCCTGTTATTATTTTGGGAGTTGCTATGAAATCATGCCTAATCATCATATACATTGGTGTCCTGCTTAGAGCCGTTGGCCTCAAGGGTGAAGCGTTTCTGTGTTTAAGCCTTTCTGGTTGAACAGGTTCTTTACTGTTGGTTGATGATGAAAGCTGGATAACGAATAACATCCTTCTCAGGTTTTAGTGATTTCTCAAGTGACTGAGTTTTAAAATATGCTGCATTAGAATTTAGCTAAATTTTTCTAGTTGTGATTTGCTAGGTGTGTGGAGTGCAACTTTGAAACTTATATATATACATATTCGACAGAGGATAATAAATAAATGCGAAGGATTTAAACTCCCACACGAGAGTCAAGGCTTAATGCATTGAAGCACATGCCTTAACCATTAGGCCATGGGTCCAACTTTTTTTTGTCTGGCTAACTAAGACTTTACTCAAAGAAATGTTTCAACTTTTTTAGTTGAAAGTTTGTTTTTGCTTTGAAATCTCAAGAGTGCGGCTTCATGCTTTTAATTTTAGTCATTCCAATGAAATTTAATTTTGACTTCAAATAAAAATTGTCATTTGTATTTTCAGGGGGAAATGCTGCGTTACACTTCTGAATGAAACCGAAGCCCTCAAGTCCTATCTAGACAGAGAGGTAAGTATCAGCGAAGCTTTTGAGCACACGTGCTGCTGCTTTACTTTGCATGAATTTGCCTTTCACTTTCTGCATCTCCATTCACAGTACGCCCCTAAAAGGGAAATGTTTATCCGATGCGCGAGCGTGCGCACGAGATCTAGTTTTGAGTCCCTATCTGAATGAATAATTCAGCATGTTGACCCACTATGTTCCTTCTCATATTTAGTAATGAGGAGACTAGAGACTCGACTTACGGTACGTGTCCACTGGCACAAAAGAAATCCGCTCCTAATGGCCGAGGTCTGCCGCTGCGGGGTTGTGTCTGTATAACGATCAGCGGTGTGCTTGTTTTCAGTATATGGTCGATAAAGTCATCATATACATGATAACAGTTCGGGGATAATAGACCTTTTCATCTGACGTGCGCGCGCCTGACTCCCTGTTAACATTCGGTTTGTGTTTGGCTAGTGTCTAATAATCTAACTATTTATATTTTATTTATGTTAATATCCATTTGTATTATTATTTTACTGTATAATAATTGTATTAAGTAAGCGATTTTGTTGAATGGGTCTTGTAGTTCAAACTGTATGGTACATTGACATCTAGCGGTTGAGCTTGGTATCGCAGTCTAAATTCAAAATATTGGAGAGACGAGTTTAGCCAAGTAACCGTTCTTTTCGGTTTTCAGAAATAATCTACAGACACTCCGTTGTTTGTGAATATGTACCGGAAATTCAGTTGGGGTTACAAAAGTGCGCTTCCGCAGTAACGTTTGTTTATGTTGTTAAAAAGAAACCGTCTATATGGATAGATGGGATTTTTTAAGTAAGCGGAATCCTGTTATGTTTCTTTTTTTCACCAAATAAAAGTAGTGGGTGTTCGATCCAAAGCTTAGCAGTTGGTCCCAGCGCTATAATAAAGCAATTTACGTGTTTGCCTATAAGAAACTGTTAGAGATTTAATTTCTCCTTGAAGTCTTGAGTCAACTGACAGAAAACTTTATATGAATTGAGAAGCATAACCTGAGATACATTCACAGTTTCAGCGCCACCTACTGGTCCTGATATATGAAAAAAACTCAGTTCCCTAATACCAACCAAACACTGCCCTCAATCAGTTTATTTGTTTATATAAAAGCTTTGATCAATGTTTTTTTTTTTTTTGCAGGACGCCTTTTTCTACTCGCTGGTGTATGACCCTCAGCAGAAGACACTGCTGGCTGATAAGGGAGAGATCAGAGTGGGAAATAAGTACCAGGCTGATATCACTGACCTCCTCAAAGAGGGTAAGACGCAAGAAGCCAAAGCTTTTGATGTTTTAGACCCAATCCAGCTGAAACCCTACAGATATTCAAAATATAATCATTTTATACTGTCATCTTGCTTGTCTTAATTCTCTTTAGAATAACATGAGGCACTTTCAACAAATTATGCAAATAGAATAAAAAATATGGCAGCTGCTTAAAAACGTAAATTTCCTTAATGCTGAAAAGATGTGCTTAACCTTCAGGAAATTATTTTCAAATGAGTTTAATGAGCATGAATTGTATTTGTTGGTTTATAGGTGGTCTAATGTTTGTTATGTAATACCTCTCACAAAAATTGACAAATTCCCAATTTATGAAAAATTTCATACCTATTTGATATTAAGTATTTTTTAAAGGTTTACTAGTCGATAAGGGATTGTTGTTTTATTTCTAGGCATGTCCCAGACAAAAATCTGCTTTAGAATATACAGTAATAGCTAATAGAGAGACAAAGAATGTAGAGATAATCTTTTTTATATAAATATTCTCACGAAGTAAAAATATTTTTGCATGTACGACTGTATTTTCTTTGAATTGGAGTCCCTAGTCTTCTTAACACTTGAGTGTAATTTGTCTGGGTATCAGACTCAAGTTTCCATTACTGCCAGATGCTGATAATCTCAAAGTCTGACTAAACTGGCGAAATATTGTTTAACCGCTGACACAGAGTTCAATAACTAGACTTCACATCAGATGAAAGCTCGCTTTACGAAGAAGGCAGATAAAATGTCTAAGCCGTGCACTGAAGTGATGGGATCTGTGGGTGTTGGTTTGTCAGGAGAGAGTGACGATCGTGAGCTGGAAAAACTGGAGGAGAAGGTGTGGGATCCCACCAACCCCCTCAGCGAGAAACAGATCGACCAGTTCCTCGTTGTGGCTCGGTAAGATTCTGCAGCGTGAGCATGTTTCCTCACCGGATTCTTTTCCACAGTCATGTGGCATTCTGATACGAGCAGAACGTTGAGTTAAAAAAACATGTAATCAATAAAAAGCTCAACATGCCACCCTAAAATATCTTTCTGTTTTCAAACTGCATATTTTACACTCGGTCTGTCTTCCACTCACTCTTTTTCCTCTTTTTTTCTCTTTGTCAAACTTCCCCACCCCCCTCCCCTGCAGGTCTGTGGGTACGTTTGCGCGGGCTCTAGACTGCAGCAGTTCAGTTCGGCAGCCCAGTCTGCACATGAGCGCTGCGGCAGCCTCCAGAGACATCACACTGGTACAGCACATCTCACGTTCGCACACTCACACGCACGCACGCACGCACCGCGCACACACACACACTGCTAGAAGTCTTCATACTATACTAATTAATGGTAGCTGTTTACAGAATAAATCTAAAAACATCTGGACAAATTAATTCAAAAGGTTGTAGAGTATATTTAGAGAAAACAAGCCTTCATGATGTAATGAAAATAATTGTCTGTTTACATTGATTCTGTTTACCACATATAAGAAAAAAATTCTGTCTGTCAGTTTGTTTTAAGATATCAAAAACAAACTAAATGATGAAATGCATATTAAAAGCACATTCATTGTTGGCTAATTCTCCAACAAATAATTTTAAAAGCTTATAGACCACTTCGAAAGATGTAAACAACACTAGTTTAATGCTGGTCCAGAAGAACTTCCTGTTTCGTTTTTTTACAGCAGGGTTATGTCTGTACACTGGAAGTCAAAGGGGGCTATGTTGTTTGGTTACCTACATTCTTCAAAATATCTTATTTAGTGTTTTGCAGAGGAAAGAAAATAATTTTTGCGTGAGCTATTGCTTTAAGTTGGGTTACTAAGTTAACAAACGTTGACAACTGACACCTTTAAAGTGTGGGACTATATGTAATTGAAAGTTAAAGTGCACAATAATCGTGATTAGATCATTACAAGCGCTCCTCTACAAGAACATCAGCAGCACAGGGTTTCAATCAGCCTCCCGACTCTGCCCCTTGTATACAAAACATGAAGGAAAGATGCCAGAGGGCAGAGCATCAATGGATTAACATACACTCATACACTGCCCACACATACCATTCTCCTGCGTGTGTGTGAGCATTGTGTTGTTCCCAGAATTTTTTCATTTCACATTTTTGAGTTAGTTTATACGCTCTCCTGAAATACAACAGGATCTATTGAGTATTTGATGATGTGTCTAGAAATATAACCCTCAGCCATAAAGCTTTTTTCTGTAATGCTTTCTTTAGTTTCACGCCATGGACACATTGTATAAGAACGGTTACGACATGACGCGAGCCATCTCTGCGCTGGTACCCCAGGGCGGCCCCGTGCTCTGCCGGGATGAAATGGAGGAATGGAGCTCATCGGAAGCCAACATGTTCGAGGAGGCGCTAGAGAAATACGGCAAAGACTTCACTGACATCCAGCAAGACTTTGTGAGTACATCCCTGGCAGTGTATACACACAACAGCAACAATTAACTTGATTTATTCTGTGTGCTACACATATATTGCTTTAAGAAGATTTTCTGCATTGCAAGAACGATAATAATGCAACACATATATTGCTTAAAGAAGATTTTCTGCATTGCAAGTACGATGTAATAATGCCTGTTATGACTGATAAACTGCCTTTGTTCGGGGAAGAGCGCGTGTGCCAAGTTCATGTTTAACTCTGCCACCTGGTGGTTGCTGGGTGTATGTGCAGCACTGAGGGTTTCGCTCAGGGCTTCTGTTTACTTGAAGTAGGGAGGAGCCAGTTATGGAAAATGGGCACAGCCAAAAGAAGCAAACCATCTGATTCAGGGACAAAAAAGATGGGAATCAAGAACTGGTCCTTATTCAGAACTAGTTCTGTTTAAGGAACCAGAATAAATGAGTGTAATTTGAATCAGTTTATGTTAGAACAAACATTTTCCTTTGGATTTACATTCTTAATTGTGACCGTTTGCTTTAACAAATATGTAACTACCTAGTTTTTTGTTTTCAGTGGGAATGATTGGTTTAATTTGTGCATTTCAGCTTCCTTGGAAATCCCTGACCAGCATTATAGAGTATTATTACATGTGGAAGACCACCGACAGATATGTTCAGCAGGTAATCCATCACGACCATCGTATCCCTCTCAATCTCTCTTTCTCTATACTTTTGAACGATAAGTTTGACACGCTGTTCTTGTTCAATACAGAAAAGGTTAAAAGCAGCAGAGGCTGAAAGCAAGCTCAAGCAGGTCTACATCCCCAACTAGTAAGTAATTGAAGGGTCAAAGTTCAGTGCCAGATTTTGCATTTCACCGAGCTGCATTATTTCACTTTGACCGAATTCCAGCACACCTTGTGATCAACTTGCTTTATCTCTACAGTAACAAGCCCAACCCTAACCAGCTGAGTATGAACAGCGTTAAACCTGGGTTGGTAAACGGTGCAGAGGCGGTTCTGGCAGGTGCGGTTCCGGCAGGTGCGGTTCTGGCAGGTGCGGTTCCGGCAGGTGCGGTTCCGGCAGCAGCGGTTCCAGCAGGGGCGGTTCCGGCAGGGGCAGTTCCGGCAGGGGCGGTTCCGGCAGGGGTGGTTCCGGCAGTGCCGGGACAGCCCGTCGGACTGGGCCGGGCGTGCGAGAGCTGTTACAGTGAGTGCTCATGGCCTCTTTTAGGGCTGATAACAATACTGCAATTTATTCAATGCTGATCATTTTGCAACTTTCACCAAATATTTTAAAGGGATTTGGTTATCACTAAGGTTTGGGGAAGACTGAAGTTTCACTAATAATTTAGTGTAGGACAACGCATGTGCAAGGTGTTGTTGTAAGAAGATTTACTTGTTTTGTGTGTGTAGCCACTAATTCGTATCAGTGGTACTCATGGGGGCCGCCCAACATGCAGTGCAGACTGTGTGCCTCTTGCTGGACTTACTGGAAGAAGTACGGCGGTCTGAAGATGCCAACCAGACTGGATGGAGAGAGGCCTGGACCTAACCGCAACAACATGGTGGGTGTAAAGTGGATCATCTCCAAACACATTCCTGCAGGGTTTGGAGTCATTTCTTATGCACATCTCTTTGTTTCCCCTTTACTGTACAATTCTGCTTTACTGTGCTACTATGTGGATGTTAAATGAGTGAACATTGTTTTTCATATATATTTGAAGCTAGAACACCTTCACTTTAATGGAATATTTAGAGTTCCCTGTTGCCCAGGTCTCCGCTCTTATCTCAAAGTCTGTGTTTGGTCTTCAGAGTCCTCACGGTGTGCCTGTAAGACATGGCGGGAGCCCGAAATTTGCTGTTAAGACAAGGCAGGCGTTCTTTCTTCACACGTCTCAGATGACCAGATCGGCTCGAAACGTCTGCCAGGACTTGCTGCGATCCAAATACCTCGCAAGACACCCGTACACACCTGTCAACACTGCCGCTATCAAAGCAGAGTGTGAGTTTCTGTGAACCGCTGCTGGATTTGTATTGGCATTGATCTAAAACTACAGAAAACGTGTGCCATAGACAAGTCTACCCATAAGACAAGTCAGTGCCGTTGTTATTAATGCCTCGTAGCGGATATAAAGCCAAATAAAAACATTAGCTACATAGATTTTTTGTGACCTTCTTCTCACTAGATATTTCTTGAGTGCCTTATTCAAAGGATACTCCAAGTAATGTTGTTTAACTGCTTTATTATCTTCGAGGTATATGGTAACAATGTATAGTAGCTCTGAGGATATAGTGATGTTTGGTTTTCCGAAAACCGATATCAGACAAAATATCAATTTAGTAAGTAGGAAGTGGTCACTGGATGAATTTTTTTTACCCATGTTCAAATTATGTTTTTTTAATTGGGGCAAAAGAAAATTACTTTTGAAATTTTCTTGCACAAATATTGAGACATTAGGTATCATCAAGATATCATAAAATATATGAAGAGGACAATGTGGTGTTTTTGAAGTCTATTACTTATTATACTTTTGAATTAAGTTTGGGTCTTTTTAATTTGTTGAACTGCAATATAGCCATACACAAAGTTAATGTAAGTATAAGTGATAATGGAATTGGCCTTCTAGGTTTGCTGCCAGTCTGAGACAGAAGCAGCTAGCATGACAATGAAGCATATGGGCCCAGACGTGTTGTTATTCGTATCCGATTTGCTATTGCCTTGCAGCTAAATCGCTGCCAATTACAAATCTCTCTTTTAAATAGCTTAATAATGATTCAGTGGGTTGCTCCGTTACGTTTTAACCGGCCAGTCCCTTTTTAGGTACAATACAGTGAGCGTGCCGTTTCGTCAAATGCGTAGTTTGAATATCTTTATCATTCATTTAGATTATTCAGATTATGTCGCCTGTCAAGGAGACAATACTTATTTCATTCTGAGGCCTGATTTGAGTCATGTTAAAAATGATTATATGAGCTATGCCATCTTATTAAAAAATAGCGCACCAAAAAATGAAAAACCAGTCATTTAATCATGATTATCGTCTGGTTTCATACTAATTTATACATCTTTTGTTTCCATGAAAGGCTAGATAAAGTATAAATAATGGAGTGGTCACTGTTTTCAATACAATTACAATAATGGTGCTGAAGCTTTCAAGTTGCATAAAGAACGTAAAAGCACCGTCAGGGCTTGTGTACTTACAGTATATTTTTTCTGAAGTCATAACGGAACTACAAAATTGAATTGTAAACCAGAGCAACAGATTCTTAGAAAATATCTTTTTAAGAATAATTCATTCATAAATTGGGCATCATTCTTTTATTTTTCAAAAAAGTGTATTTGTCCCCTAGAGCAGTGTGAGTAATACAGATTTAGAAAAAAAGTGAACTAACAAGATAATTTTTCTCTCTTGGGTTGAACTATGCCTTTAAGAATTAATTTGCTTTATTAACCAGCTTTTTTAAACCCCTTCACGTTTAATGCTTCATTTTAATTGTGTGTCATTGGTCACATTTTAGGTGCTGTGAGGTTGCCAGATATGTCCAAGAAGCCCGCATCGCCAAAGCAGATGGTAAGGAAGCCTTTGGAGTCCGTGGTTAGATACTTGGGTAAGTAAAATCCTTCTGTCTTAAGCAAGTTCTTCCTGAAGCTGGCCCAATTTAACCATACTTTGTTGAAACTGCTGTGTTTCAGAGGCCCACCCCTGCCCACCCAAATTAGATCCTCCTCGAGGGCCCACCATTTCCACCGGCAGCCTGACACCCATCAAATCCACGCCCATCCTCAACAATGGCTCCCCGACCATCTTGGGGAAACGCACCTATGAGCAGCACAATGGCTTGGATGGTAGGCAATCAAATGCAGGAGTTTCAATAGCAGGAGGTTGTGTTGTGGGTTGCGTGAAGATGTTCTTCCTGTGCAGCCCACACAACTCCCTCCTATCTTCTTGCAATGTCTCATTCACTCGTCTCTAACTCACCCACTCGTATCTGCACCAGCCCTCATACAGTCAAAAGTACGCACGCGCTACTTTAATCTCTGAATGGCTTTCAAGGTTGTCATGGTAACAGATCAGCAGTGACTCATAGGATCATTAGTCCTGCGGGAGATCAGAACCTAAAAAACACACTGACTAAAGGCACCGTACAGCTCATTCCATAGGGGGCTTCCCGAGCACGTGTTCAATTTCTGCTGAGCTGATACTAGGAACACTTATGTGTGTTCCTCTCTCATCTGTGTGAAGGGTTTGGAGAGAAATCAATGTTCCTCCGTTATATAAATTCCTGATGAGCTTGGCACCATTCTGTCTGAAGCATCAACTCAACTTTTAAAAATCCTAATGCTGGTTTTAACGTTGCTTCCATATTCAGATTTGTATGTACTTTGTGTTGTTGTGGGTAGCGCTTCATTGTTTCACAAAATGTTGATGTTAATGATGCGTTCATGTTTTTGCCATTGAACCTGGTCTTTTGTACTGTGAGACACGTGTTATATAAAGGAGGCACTAGCAGGAGAGAGCTTGTAGTACCACTTTCAACCAATAGGGGTCCTTTTATTGATGAACAGCTTATGAAACGGCAATTTGGCTGAATCTGCATTAAAAGTTTTTTAAAGCTTAGAGGACTTGCTGCATATTAAGCTGTTTTTCCACATTTAAGAATAATAGCTAACCCTTTAAAACCACGGAATAACACGGTTGTAACTGTGGGAATTCTGTTCTAAATATATAAACTCCATATAACATATAAAAAAAAGACATTTTATTTATTCTAGTCTAATTGGCTGCTTTTTATTCATTATTTGGTCCAAGAAATCAATATCAAAATATTTTTTTTAATACAAATTTAGTTTTGTAATGAGCAAAATTAGTTTGTTGGCACAATTAAATTGGTCTACAAAAGTTTTTCAAACATTGAAGTATAGGCCTTTTTTTAAAACATTTCTGTCAAACTTTTGGCCAGTAGAGTAGACATTTCAAAACACTTTGTTTTTGGATAAATCCTGTCTATGATGCCTTAAAATGCTGTTTAGGTAGGTTGCGAAACCTTTTGTGAAACAGAAAGTTTCTCGGATGGAAAAGGTTCTTTATGAAACCATAATGCAAAAAAAATTTTTCAATGGCATGGAGTGTAGAAGTGATAGAAAAAAAGTTATTTTAAATGCCCTCTTTTAGATGTGTCTATAATCAAAGACTTGAAAGGGTGAATGGGTGGATTTATCTCATCCTCTCTCTCGCTTTGTGTGTCAGGGTCCAAACCCAAGGTCCTGGCCCCTCAGTGGGACATAATAGCCAAGAGGATGTCTGAACCAAGCCGAGCTTCCTCTGGCTTGCAGGATGAGGTTCATGAACTCGACTGACCTCTGCTTTGACAACAGACTGCTGTACTTCGACAAGATGAGCAGGTACAGAACTCCTGAGAATTTCAAATGCATTTTTCCTCTACAGGTACCATGCTTTATTCAAGTCAATTATGCTAGTGAAACATTTTATGATGTTTAGATCATAGAGTTGATATATGAAACAAGCATATTACATTAAAACAAATATATTATATTGGAAATTTATATTATATATATACATTTTAAAATATTTTAACGCATTACTATTTTAAATACTGTCGGATATTAGTCTTTCACGCCAAAATATACCTGTATCCTCCATGATCATGAACCTTCCCAACAATTTCTTGAAAACAAAAATCCTCGCTAGAGGTGATGTACTGCAAAGTCTTATCGCCCAAATCTGACAGCATCTCTCTTATGTTCAATTTCTAGGTGACTCGAGAGATTTTTTTCCCAGCTCTCGCTAATGAATGGACCTAAGAAAGGATCTGCGGTCAGCATGCCCTGTCCAAGTGGCCCATTTTTTTAATAGCTGAAGCCATTGAAAAGACTGCAAAGCCCTGCTGTCTCCATGGGTTCCAACAGCCTGTGGACAATTGCTGGACTGAGCTGATTGTACAGGACTGATGATTATTATTATTATTATTATTTACTGTTGCCTGTTACTTCTGTCATTGTAATTATAATTATTACAATTTATCATTACTGTTCTTTTTTTTTACCAAATATAACCTTTTTCTTTTTAATGATTTGCTGATAAAACTAAGAATCTTGAACGTTTCTTGAACCAGCTCGCTCCCAATCCATAATGTAACAGTGGGACGAACTGTCAATTTTTTGTCTTTTGCATTGTTTTGTAACGTGTCGGATCGGCACTGACACAAAGGATTATGACTTTGTTTAGATGTTTGTATTCTCCGTATCTGTAAGCTTGCCCTGCCACAGCCGTTTAAATTATTCGGAAAGACAACAGAACGTTCTTTTTCTACCTTTTTCACAAAAATTGCAACTACGCTTCTATATGTAATTTCTCTTTTGTGAATATGTAAATGAAAACGAGAGGGAGGCGTTATTGTACAGTGGTGCATTTTAAAGCCTCCGGCGGTTACCAGAGCTTGTTGTAATGGATTTGCCATGCACAGCGTATTTGAAATGTCTCTTTTTGTAAGGAAACATCCCTAGATTTCTCCCGTATATACAGTACGGAGAGTCTAGAGATGATGGCAACTCTGAAAAGGTACTGCCCCATTAATACAATGATGCACCTTCTTAAGAATGAGCCTGTACAGGAGTGTGGTGTTTGAGTTATTTCTCACATTTTGCACCTTGTCTTTCAGTGGAAGCGTTCAAACACTGACAGCTTCAGGCGTTAGGTACGCAATACAAACCGGTTTGCACTCGGCTTATAAAATATTGATGTCTTTAGGGCAAATAGTGAGCTTCTCTTTCCACTCATAGCCTTATATCCATTGGTCATGAAGTATACATATACTGAATTTACACATTTCTTATGTTTAAAGCATACCGAAGAAGCTTATTGTCCCAAAGGACACAATATGACAAAAAGTAATGTTTTGTTTTCGATTCAGTGTCTTGGATAACTCGGAATGATATGCAAACACATTGGCATGAACTATCACCATATATCATCTATAATCAAAAAAGAAAAGAAAATGAGGGTTGGGGGTTGAAAATCTGACCAATTAGTAATTTTCTTAAGTTTTTTTTAAGCTCAAGAAAATTACAGCTACACTCTTTATTTTATACATTTTTTATTGTGACGTGCTTGTTATTTTATTATAAAACCAAATACAGTATCAATGTAAACTCTAAATAATTACATGATTAATGATGAGATACCGAATATATTCGGATGAAGAAAGCAGTGAAACGGTTAAGCTCTTGATCCGTTTCTCCGGCTGCGTCTTCAATAGCATACATGCTGCCTACAAAGGCAGAATTCCTGGGCATCAGATGCGCGTGCATCACCTTTGACTACCGCATCCGCCTCCGTTAGCTCAGGCGCGTGTGAGCTAAGCCGACTTGACGGTCAAAATGTTGTTGAGGTAGGCGGCTCGGTAGTTTTTGAGACGCAGCCGGGATCTGAGCATGTGCTATTACTGCTGCAGTGGAGTAAAATATGTCACTTATCACCGGACAGCGGCTGGAGGACACAGAGACGGACGCAAATGCACACATACGGGGAAACGGTGCAACGATTCTCAGTGTAATTATTTTGTTTAAAAAGCAAAATGAGGCACGGCTTGTCTACATCTACGGCGGCGGAGGAATAACACGGTAAGTCTCACCGGCTGTTATGATGTTTCGTCAATCTCACAAGGGTTTCCTCCACGGGCTATCCCGAAATAAACGGGCCAGGGTCAGAGCGAACCGGTCTCGTTCATTTTCTGTCCCAACTTGATGTGTGAGTGTTTTGTAAACGTTTGCGTTGTTATATATTATTAAACTTCTTTAAAACTAACTAGCCGGGCTGTTGCGTCTGTCACGGTTGTTTCTTTGTTATATACGTGGAAACGATTTGGAAAGAAACTTTATGTAACGTTAAATCGTTTGAAGGTAACTTACTCCGATCTAAAACAATAATTTGCTCGTCATTGTATCATAATGGGTGATATTTTGTAGCTTTAGTTTGTACGTTGTCGCAGCTCTGTGTGCTGTGTCTGCGCATCCGGCGCAGCGCTGCGGTAGTCGGTTATCATGGAGGCATGCGCTGCGCATCCGACAGACTCTGCTGTCACGACTGCGGTATATTTAGCCGCACGCGAAAAACCATCACATTTACACATCCCAAAGCAACGCGTATTTACATTCACATTTGATATGCTAAACCAGCATGGAGTCGTAACGACACTCGTCAGTTTCTTAACAAAACGGACCAAACGACTTCCCATGATATAATCGGCTTTCCCATGATGGGACATTGTCTAGAATCAGACCCATTTTATCTCACACCTTAGCCGCTTGCTCATATGAAACAGAAAAAGTGTAATGAATTGGATTGCGTGCCCTTTAAGAGGTCATTCAGGGATAGTTTGGACGGGTCAATATTTATGACGCTGAATTCTTCTCATATTTCATGTTGCTAAACTGAAGCCCCACTTCCATC
The DNA here is from genome assembly GCA_006030095.1 of Triplophysa siluroides. Taxonomy (NCBI): domain Eukaryota; kingdom Metazoa; phylum Chordata; class Actinopteri; order Cypriniformes; family Nemacheilidae; genus Triplophysa; species Triplophysa siluroides. The sequence goes on from VCII01000657.1 coordinate 466,600, forward strand.
AGCAGAGTGACATCAAAGAGACTCAAAGCTCTGTTGATTAAAACTGGAGATTTAGGGTGGCAGATCAGCACCGCTCCATTAAATACACATCTCAACCTTCTCCGAATAGGAATTTAAAACTTATGTCATTATGATAGATTTTGGTTTTATTATGGTGAGTAGAGAATTCTTTATGTCAGCGACAGAAAGTCTTGCAGTGTCAGGCTTGCTGCATTCATGTGACTAAACATCATAATTGAGACTCAATAGCCGCTAATCTTTTGGCAATGACCCATTTGCTGGGCAGTTTTAAGGCTTTAGGATTTTCTAGGGGTCCTTTGAAAGTAAAAACTGAGGCGATATGTCAAGGATGCTCTGTAATCACCTAAAGTAAAATACTGTATATATTAGACTTATATGTGCTATAATTCCAGAAAATACCATGCCAATACATTTTTATGCCATAGTATATTATAATATCAAAGTATCACAAAGTTATTTTTATTAGGTCTAATCATTTTTTCATGGGGCAAATTTGCTAAAAGCCTAAAATACTGCACCACAATTTGACTTTTGACCATGACATTAAATATTTATTGATTTTGTTATGATATATATACAACAGTTTAGTTTAACATTTTTGGGATATACTCACTGAATGGAAGTGACCTTTCTTGACAATCACACACATTAAAATACAACATCTTGGCATTTAAGCATTTATTTATTCATTCATTCATTATTTCTATGTAATTTTTACTTTATAATTTAATGTATTCATTTAGTGAAGCATCACTTATTAGATCATCCGGAGACTTTAAAGTGATAGTTCACCCAAAAATTTTAATTGTCATCATTTATTCACCCTCACATTGTTCAAAACATGTATGACTTTCTTTGTTCTGCGGATTAATAAAAAAGGTGTTTTGCGAAATGTATCAGTGTTTTTGTCAATGTAATGGAAGTCAATGGGGGCCAGTATTGTTTGGTTGATTAGGTTCTTCGAAATATCTTTTTCGTTTTTTGTGGAGGACAGATAATGACAAGTGGGTGAGTAGAGATGATGAAATAATTTTCATTTTTGGGTAAACTGTCCCTTTAGGTATACTTTTTAAACACACTATAATTAGAACATACTAATTCTAATACCAGATACTACTTAGGGTGGATAGTATGTGTATTAGAACACATACTAAAAATGATAATGGTAAGAGCATAACAACGCAATCCCAGGGGATTGCAAATACCTATGCAATGTAAGTCGCTTTGGATAAAAGCGTCTGCCAAATGCCTAAATGTAAATGTAAATGTAAATGATTTATGTTTAACTGCATTTTTTTCAATACTCTTATATTTTGTCTCAGTTGGAATGATACATTAAATGCATTCAGAATGCATTTAGACCGTAGGAAATCTAAAGTCTTGCTAACTTTTTACTTTCAAATCCCTACTTACCATCTACATCTTTTTACTACTGTTGTGCATTTTATTTCATTTTTGCCTCATAAAACTAAACAAGCTCTCATTGGCGAAACTCAAGATTATTTTTCCATCTAATGCTAAAGCCTTGAAAGAAACAGCTTCCACCTCCATCTGAAATCTGATAATCACCTAACAGCTCTTTGGAGGCTCATTGGGACCATGCAGACCTGATTTGAAGAATAAAGGTTGTGTGCGGGCTGGTGCCAAGATGTTGTTTAGGAGTAACTGAGCCGGGTGCGCTATTGATCCATTGCCATTTATATTTGTGCAGAGTGAACTCATGGCAGAAGACCAGAGCTCACATCAGTCACCTCTAGATATAGCGGCAACAAGAATGAATCTAAGCCAGTCATTCCAGTGCCGCAGAGAAGGACGTTCTAAAATATTGTCTCTGTCGATGACATGCCTGCCAGGTGTACAGTGCTGTTGACAAAAGAAGGACATTGTGAACAAAACAGTTTAACCTTTTATGTGTGATATTCGGTTTCATTGTGTACGCAGATGAAAGGGTACTTCTGGTGTAGTACCTTGTTTTACCATTCATGCACATTTTTAATTAGAGTCTTTATTGAGACATTAAGGGATGAATCATATTTCTATATATAGATCATATTTCGTCCTAAAATAATATTTGCATAAAGAAGATCAAGCCATTGTTACATTATTTGTATGGAAGTTATGTACTCTTTTGGCTCCCATTTCTGTACTTTTCAAACATACTATTAATTCTTTAATTTCACATCACAGTAATGAGATTTTCGGTTAAAAATGCAAGTTCACAAAATTTACTTTGATGCTGATGTGCGTCTGAGCTTGTCTGTCCTAGTGATGCCCAGGCTCACATGAGTGACTGGTCTGTCTAGGTTCATGAGAAGGTCAATAGAGGTTTGACAGGGGCGATCAATAACAATGCTGACTGCAAGGCCAGCGAATGGGGGATGGGATACGAGCACCACATGTAATCACCATAACATGGAGCTCAGCATCGGACACTTCTTTATCTTTATGGATGGCTGGGCACTTGTCCCTTTTATTGTTGGATAAGAGCTGTCTTATCTCAATGCATAGATTAATATTTCATAATGGCTTTTCCATTAGAGTGAAGAATATCAACCTTTTAGCAGAGTGCACCCGTGCTGTCATACTGTTGTATTGATAAAACTTTTGGAGGATGACATTTTTATCCTGTGTTATTCATAACACTTTTGAGTTTGAGAACCCCTTCAGAAATTGTATACATAGATAATATGATTTATATTTCAAATTCCGACATTTTGTATATATGCCAACCTGAAGCAAAGAACATTTTTTTTTTACTTTTTAAAAGTATATGTATTCATATTTGGATGCAGGAATTCAAATTGTTGGTAGGAAATTTTACATATCGTCGCTGTCAGACTGAAAGCTCATAGGCATTCTCCAAAACTGCCACTTTACAGGAAGAAAACAGTGCATTTTTCAATCATTCAACACTGTGTTGTCAAAGTTGACAAGCTATTTACAATCATTTTTATTGTTTAAATATTTGCAAGACCCAGTGACAAACATGAAGGTTGACAAATAGTAATGATTTATGAAAATTCTAAAAATATAAGATTTCAGGCAACAGTGACGAAATGTGAAAACATTTTTATAGTGTTTATAGTACAGTATATTACAGTACAATGTAAATATGGGACTTATTTCTATTTTTGTGAAATCAATACATATATACATTAGGGATGCACAAGATATTTTCCTCCTTATCGGTATTGGTCGATGAATGGTCATTTTTAGTCTTATCAGTTTTTAAAGCCAAAAACCACTTCAAGTGCACACTGCTCACAGTTAAAATCCAGGACAGTACTGTCTTTCTGTCATGATCATTCACTTTCTGTTATTAGTAATTACTTAATAAAACATCGTTGATGTAGGTATGTATATATTTACGAATGTGTAAATTATACAAACAATATTTACAAACTGTATATCGGCCAATATAGTGGTTATCGGCTTCCACTGTTAAAGAATAATCATTTATCAATCGTTTTCAGCCATCATTTACATATCGGCTCATCCCTAATCTACATATGTTTTTACATGTATACCAATATGATTTATCTATTAAATTGCAACATGTATTAATGTGCATTAAATGTAATTTCAGTACCAGATAGCACAACAACCCAGCACCAAAGCTTGGAAGTCCTGCACTCCCCGGACCCAAACAGACGGAGCTGGTGTGCATTGACTCTGCCAGACAGCAGGTTGGATGAAATCAGCAAAAATGTTACAGTTGTTTAGTTGTTCAGGCAAGGACCCCTTAGATGATAGATGCATGGACCCCCTTATACTTAAACAGAGCAATTTAAATAGAAACAACCATGTTGTCACAGCGTTAAGACATTACATTAGCACTATTATGCATGTTATTGTTGCACTTTCATACTTTTCTGTGTATTTCTTTGTAAATATAGATTGTTTGATTATTTTGAGGGATTTGCAGCATCATACATTTTCATTTTACTGTGAGATGGACAGTTAAACATTTACTCGTCCTGAACCTTAGTTTTTATTAAGGCTTCCATGAGATGACTGACCCTGGTTAATGGCACAATTCTAGTGGAGGTAGAGGTTGTCTGGATGCATTCTGTTGTAAAAGCAGGCTGTTTTATTAAGTGTAATTCTTTCTTCTTCTTTTATTCCCGCTTCTCTGTGTGTTGGAGAACACCACTATTTTATAATTCTCAGCTCCGTTGTCTTTCTCGTGGATCAGCATTGTCGTGGCATTTCTCCTGCAGAGCATCATATCAAACTAAGGAGAGCAACATGCAACGAGTCCGGGTTATTTGGGGGGCAACTGTTTGACGTGCACCATCAGTACACGGAACGCGTTTATTGATTTACTATTACGTACGATAGTTTTGTCCGAGTGTACAATGCAGAAGCGGTGTTGTTTCATTTGCCTGTCAAATTAGGGCTTTACAGCTGACCCCAGGTAACTCACGGTTTGTGTTATGCTAGTTCTAATAATATAACTATTTATATTTTATTTATATTATTATTAATTTGTATTATTATTTTACTGTACAATAATTTTATTTAATAAACAATTTGTTGAATGGGTCGTGTAGTTTGGTCGCATTTAATTAAACTGTATGGTACATTGACATCTAGTGGTTAAGCTTGGTATCGGAGTCTTAATTCAAAACATTGGAGAGACAAGTTCAGCCAAGTAACAGTTCTTCTCGGTTTCTTTTGAATGATATCAGATTCTATTGTTTGTGAATGTGTACCGGAAGCTAAGTTGGGGTCACATACGTGCGCATGCGCACTAATGTTTGTTTATGTTGTCAAGATGAAACCGTCTATATGAGGAATTCCCCCCCTCTTCTGTTTCCCTTCACAAACTCTTCACTCCTGAATCCTCACCAGTGACAGTAAATCCTGTTAGTGCAGGTCTATTTTAAGTGTGACAGGATACTTGTGGTTAATGTTGTGCCGTGGATCCCAGGAGTTACTTAGGTGATTCTCAAGAAACCCTTTAAGAAAATGTAAAAAAAAAGAGAATATAATTAAAAATTGAAAGACGCCCAAGCCACCCCCCCCCTTTTATGATCCCATGACGCAAAATAAAAATATTGTAGTTCTGATTAATTACTGAATTACAGTTCTGAGAATTAGGAGTAAAAATGACCTGCATACTAAAACAACAGAATGCATTTTGGTAATGAGCAGTAAAAATCTTTACGAGTGTTCTTTAAAATATATATTTTTTTATTTATCTAAATTGTATTTAATGCTCTAAAATTTTTAATGCAATGCATTGGGCATGAAATATTACCCAGACGTTTCTTGACCTACTTCATAAGATTCATAGAGTTCCCATGATGCCTTTAGACCAAATCATTTAACCTCCATATGCTTCCAGCTGGCTGTCCCTACAGTAAGTGAACTGTAAGCAGCTTTAGCCAAGGAAAACAGCTGCTAAATGGAAAGTCACCAAAGTGTCATTAATAGCCCATAATAAAATTATACTCGCCACTAATTCAATTGAACCAGAAACAGAATATCTGAACAGTCATAATTGCCTCAGAATTGATCAGCCTTCTCTAAAGGTATTCTGACATTATTCACAAATACAGTAAGTTCCTCTGACACATAATACTTTATTTTGAGTGGATCACCGAAAAACGCGTTTATGGGTTAATGTACCTGTAATTAAGATTGGGTATTTTTCTCTTACCCTTGAGCCTCATGTCCTCAAGTGACACATTCTTAAAAGCTATTATATTAGTTGAATTAGTAAATCCTAAATCATACTCTCTGTTGTTACGTGGCTTTACTGTCTGTTTTGTCTTATTGTTTCCGCAGTGTAGTACTTTGTTCATGGAGTACATAAATGGACAAAAAATTGACAAAATGTCCAGTTTTGAGCACATCCTTCATTTCCATGTTATTCTTTGAACCAGAAATACATTTTAATAATATTACTACAAACTTCAACGTTTCTTTCTTGCCAAGAGACATTTACACAAAAGTGCAGAATATAGGGATTTGTAACCCACTTTTTTCTTTACTCCCTGAAAGCTTAACAAAGTCACACATCAAAAGAAAAAAGGAAGATGGTAACCATGGCAACCTCAGCGACCCCCAAACCACTTACGGCCCTCTCCCGGTGGTACCTGTACGCCATCCACGGCTACTTTTGTGAAGTCATGTTCACGGCCGCATGGGAGTTTGTAGTCAACCGCAACTGGAAGTTTCCGGGCGTCACGAGCGTATGGGCGCTCTTCATCTATGGAACGTGCATCTTGATCGTAGAGCGCATGCACCTTTGTCTGAGGGGCCGCTGCAATGTCCTGCTCCGCTGCATCATTTACACATTGTGGACTTACCTGTGGGAGTTTGGTACAGGTCTGCTGCTAAAGCAGTTCAATGCCTGTCCCTGGGACTACTCTGAGTTTAAATATAATTTCATGGGCCTGATCACAGCAGAGTACGCTGTGCCCTGGTTCTGCGCATCCTTCATCGTGGAGCGCCTGGTGATACGCAACACGCTGCGGTTGCACTTCGACGAGGCTGCCGAACCCTGCCGGGCAGAAGAGCAAGAAATGGGACAAAGAGGAAGAGGAGCCAGATCAGGAGCAACCAGCTCCAATGGGTACGTAAAGATGGATTGAAGCCGCATTGTCCAGCCCCTTTCCACATCGGAAAGATAGGTCATCTCTGACACTCCCAACACCCACAACTCTATCCACACATCTCTATCTCTCTCCCACCTGCTTCCGGGGAAATAGTCGCTTGGACACAGCTGGCGTAGAGACAATCGAACTGTGATAATCTTTTGTACAGCTGGCTTATGTGGAGGAACATTTGTTTGCTACATTTGGACTAGCGCCCCGACGTACACTGCCGTCAGTTTGGGCATCGGCGAGTTCTCATAAAGGTTTGTTAGTGGGAGTGGCGTCCGGTGACAAACAAATAACCCTCCACCTATGCTTGTACCACACCGTCTCTACCAAACCAGTTCATCCACTCCAGAAACTCTGGGAGGAGACAAAAACAAAATGACTCGTGTTCCCTTGAGGCTATGTCATCCGAATTACATAAAGAAACAGGAACACAGACGACACTTGTAGAGGGATGAAAAGAAATATATAAAATGCTTTTAAAAAGCATGAATATACGAGCAGTATCCATGATGTGTATGTATCAAAAGCAAATAATTGTTAGGATAAAAGCTTACCTTTTGAACGTTAGTTTGTGATATTTATTAATATCTAAATGTAGTAAAGGAACGTTATGAAAATACTTTGTATTGCATTGTATAAGAGTTTGGTTCCAAAATGAGATAACTCAAAATCAAACTTCAATAATCATGTTTTTTATTATGTTATCATGTTTTTATTGTGAGTTATTGTGTTAGTTGGCTGTAAGTTTTGAGTTATGGCTTAAATCAAAACAAACCAACAGCAGTTTGATTGATATTAATTGGAATGAACAATAAAAACATGATTTTTAAAAATCTCATTTTGGAACCAAACTCTTCATATATACTGTATACCCTAAAGCAATGCCTTGTACTTGAATTTAGTGCTTTTATACTGTAAAAAAAGTGCATCGGTGCTTGAACGTGCATGAAATCCGTCTTCCACATTTTCATATACTGAGATCTGTAAAATTAATTTCTTCCATTTTTTAAATTTTCTTATGGGCATTAACACATAATGAAGGAGTACTGTATTGCTTTTACATAGATTGTTTAAACAGTATCACGTCGTTACACTGGAGAGAGTGTGTTCGGATTAGATGTTTAAATGAAGTAAACTCTTCATTTTGAGAGATCTGATGATACTGTAACAATACAGACAGGTTCACTGACCTCAGGAATGTCTATGTTATTTAATTCACTTATGTATATGTATAGTCGCTCATGTCGTGAAAAAAATAGTATGTCCCATATTTGAACATGTCAATATTACCCTCAATGACTAACAGCATGGTAATAGTTACAGATTTGCCAGAAAGCTTTCTTAAACATCTGTATTGGTTGGTGCTGCTGACCAAAAAACAAAATGTATTTAACCATCTAAATCACATTTGTCTGATCCATTTCGCACTACGTCTGAATAAAGGAATGAACACAATTGCTTGACAAATAAAACCATTCATTACTCAAGCAGTACACATGCAACAGGGACATTTGTTAAGATAAAATGACGGTAGTATCTTCTGCACTCATATCAGATCTGTTTGGTCTATGTTTTAGACTTGAACAAAAGCTGTAAAAATAACATTCATTCATTCATATTCACAAAGCTTTGAACAAGTTCATTGAGCAGTCAGAGTTCTGCACATATGTTTTAAACTATTATCAAGTGATGATGGACAGATCTTTTTTGTTCCCTTGACATTTTGTGTGACTGTTTGTCAGCAGTGCACCATTTCTACACTGTAATCATCCTCTGTATAATACAGATCAGTCAACACATTGACAGACCAAACAGTATGAACACCTGTTTGTAAGTTATGGAGATATTATTCACTGCATTACTTTTGTCAACCCTTCTATTAAATCCTGCATTCAGGCAAAGATAACATGATTTACAGTACTAGAAGTTGAATTTCAAATGTGGTAACACCTCACACAAATTTACAGTTTATTTTTAGTTTAAGAAAACAGTGATAGTTTCACATTCAGATTATTGTTTGGTAGCACTTTACAGTAGGCCTACTGATGTATTTGTTAACATTAGTTAATGCACCAGCTAATATGAAAAACAGTAAACAATACTTATACAGCATTTGTTAATCTTAATTCATATTAATTTCAAGTTAATCGCATGTATGATTCTTAGTGTTTATAAATGTCACTAAATTAAAACTGTTTCTGATATGAATATTGTTACTGTGAGGAAGTCAGAAAAACCACATGTGCAAGTAAAAACAACTAAAGAAGCTATTAACTTAATATTATTATATCATTTGAAAAATGATTCTGAAAAACAATTGTGAAGATAAAAATGCCCAAAATATATTGACAGCCTTTAACTGAAGCTGCAGAATGACACCATTCGAAAAGACTTCATCCTCAATATAAACAAGTTCAAGGTCACATAATCTATTGATCTCAGGATTTGATTGTTGTGTTTATGTTGCATATGCACAAGATGATATGATCATTCAGATCTCGCTTTAAACACAGTTTTAATAGTTATTTATATTTCTCAATATTTTATACATCCAACTGGCCCGCAACAAAACGAGAGCTGCGCGTTTATTAAGACAATTTCGGTATTTTATCTACAGGCAGCGCAGAGGGAGCGCACCATCCAGGGTTGCCAGGTTAACTGTTTTGCCTGCGTAATTAGTCTAAGTTTATCATTGTTTTTGTGGAAAGATTTAGTTGATTCATCATGTGTCTTTTTTTTTAAGGTTAGACAAAGTTATTAACGAAAAAAAAAGTTTTTATGATTGTTTATGTGTTTGTGATTTTTACTTAACAGTGATTATCAAGAAGAAATTGTGTGTAGGCTAGTGCATAACTTTGACTGTAAATATGTGTTTTAAGTATGGGATTTACATACTTCGGCCCGGTTTCACAGACCAGTCCCAGGCTAGTCCCAGACTAAAATTTATGTTTGACCCGTGTTAACTGAATATAACTGTAAGAATATTACTTTTTGTCCCCTACTGTAAGAATGTTACTTTTGTCTAGGTAGAAGGTTGAAGAGTCTAGTCGATGGAACACACAAAGTTTGGATCCGGAGACCAAGAATGACACAGACACAGAAGTGCAGTTCATTCAGAGTCCAAAGTTTATTAAACAGGGGTCCAATATTTATATGCATAAAACAGGAAGTAGGGTACGGCAAGGAAAAATACCAGACCTCTGAATTAGTATTATTAGTAAAAGACATCACGTAGTTAGTTCCTTGTTTTCAGCATTTGGAACATTCAGTTATCTTGGTACAGACACTTGAAGTCGTAACTTCACAGTGACATTTAGTAGAGGTTAGACATAACTCATACATGTTAAACACCGTAAACAGGATAAAGTGCTTAAACAGTCTGGATACAGAATAACAATGCACATTGAAATGCATTTCTCACAATATATGGGACACAAGGAAAACCCAAATTCTCACAATAACTTTCCCAGAAATATCTTAAAATATATTAGCGCCATTATTTTGTCTCAAGATGCACACCATTAATGTATTCTTCTAAGGCATTTTTATAAAAGCGACATAAATATCTTAATTCAACTAAGGCATAGTCCTGGTTTAAGATAAGCCGTGTCTGTGAAACCGGGCCTTTGAGTTTCAGTAATTAAAGTGGGGTCATTAGGCTAGTTTTGCCAGACCAGTGGGGTGGTTTTGTTAGTAAGATCTGGCAACCCTAGTGCTCTGTGACCGCCAGAAAGCGCCGAGAGTAGGCTACAGCAGAAGCCTGCTGGGTTAAATCTGGCACTTCACTGATTGAGCTTCGTTTGTTAATAATTAAACAGTATTGTGTCATCTGGCAACTGAACTGAAAAGTTTTAAAGTAAAGCCTCGTTCATTCAGAAATGAATGAACGACTTATAAGTGACACAAATGTTGCCGAGTAACTTACAAACACACAGTCATCTCTCACATAAATCTTTAATGGATCTTAAGTAAGTAGAAGAACATAGCTAAACTAACGTCAGATGGAGAATGCGTTTGTTCGCTTTTATTTATCTTGTCCACCACCAGAGGGCTCGTTTTAATGGTTAGGACTACCAGGCATATTTATAGCTAAAATAAGCCATATTCAAAGTACAGCTACATTAATCTACTGTAGGCCTAGCCAACGGATCCGAGCCTAACAGTTACTATACTCACGTTACATTTCTTCCTTTTTCTTTATTGTGCGTCTCTACACATCTAGCCTACCAGCACATCATAAGACATTTCCTAAATGATGTTAAAGTTGCTTAAGTCCACTGAAATCTATCGGACGAAGCATCTTATTTATTTAATTAACTTGTTTTTGTTGGACTGTATGAAGGTTTCATTTGGCTATGTGATGCTGCCGGCTAACCACTAGATGGCGTTATATCACCACATCAGAAAATACATTTGGAAATCATTTGTCAAGGATAGTTTCCGCTACAATGGTAAAATCATAAAACATCAATATGGTGTAAGTTTGAATAAAAGAGCTAGCATAATTTTATCACTCTCACCATAACTGTGTTACATTTTTATGTAGGCTAATGACAATACGTTTTTTTTATTTTTGCCTTTATGACAACTGTTCGCATTACGTGTTATATCACATTGGATGTCTTTTGTTAAGACGACATGGTTTCTCTGAGAGACGTGATGTGTCTATGTCATGTTACTGATTCATTGCTGTTGAAATTCCAGCTTTTTGGAATATGTTAAAAAGTTAGAAAATCTTCCTTGTGTTTATTTGTCAGACAGATCTAATCCATTTATCCTGCTCAGCTCATATCCGATTGTGCATTAAAATCTGCAGGTTATTCTACAGTATGAATACGAATACGTTTTTTTTAAAGATGAGGCTATGTTGCTGTTTTTGGGCTGGATTACTCAAGTCAGTATTTTATGTGGGTTTAAGACCTCTGTGTTACATACAGTATCTACATTTGAATTTCTTTCTACACGTAATCCTCAAAATGAACTTGAATGCTGGTGTCAAATATCCTTACAAAGCTTCGGTGGTGTCTTTCTTTTCTAAAGTTTCCCGCCCATATTTGTAAACTGACAAAACCCCTTGCAGCTATCTAGGGCAATTATGCGTCACCTCAAATCCAACAAATGCGACTTGCTAACTCTTCCCTCATCGCGCTTTCATCGAAGCACACCTATGATCTCACCTGACTGCACGGTGGGTGTGCCTGGTAAGATGCCACTGCACCTAGAAAAAACAACCAGGCTCTGCCTTCTGCAAAGGCACAACCAATCATGTGTCAGCATTCCAAATATTAACCCTTTAAAGAGCAAGTAAAACATAAAAAGCTTTAATATTTCAAGCGTATGGGTGTCTGGATTTTCTCAGTCTGCCTGCTTTGAATTTATTCCAACTTAATGAAGCAGCAAAGCGGCTCATAATTGGAGACTCAAACTGTGCCAGAGCTAACAATACGTTTTGCCTGGACATGGGGTGGTGGGGGAGCATGAATTAAAAGACTTGCGCTGGCACTGAAGTCTGCGGGGAGGGGCTGGGACGCTATACAGTGTCTTTTAAGCGTGTCAGTCATCTGCACTGTCAGAGAGCATTGGAGCAAAGGAAAGCTTCATGCTGCATTTGAGGAGTGAGTCAGGAGTTGAATAGCACAGTGTCAGGGCAAAAAACCCATTCACAAAGCAGGTTAGAAATGAAGAAAGAGTCTAAATGCAAATACACAAAGGAAGGAAGCATGCTTAACAACAAGGTTGTATGGGGTTTTGCAGACACAAATGTTCAGAGTGGCTATAAGAGATAAAATAGGGTTGATTCAGCATGTTAATACAGGGTTTAGGCTTTTATTGAAACATTGATCAGATATTATAATATTAAACCCCCATTATTATTGAATGAACATTAAATGAACAAATTATTTCACAACTAAATTACAATTGACGTGTAATGAAATTATGATTTATAGATTGTTAAATATGCTAGTATCACTACTGTGTAAGATACAGAATTTTTTTAACAATGATTAGGTATTTTAAATGGCCAACAACAACAATATCGTGTTAATAAATGATCATGTAGTGGTAATATTAAAAACTGTCACAAATCTACACTAGAGAGATCAGTTGAATGTGCTTAATTTGAGTTTTTTAAATCACTGTTTTTGACTGATTTGTGCTGTCGTGACGTTAACTGTTAACAAGGATATACAAGGTATTCGATTTTGGAGACTGTCCCAAGACATTATGCTATTTTGTCTAGGCTAAGCGGTGAATTGATATTGTGTATGTAATTCCGTGTGTTTGTGTTTTATGCAAATGTTTCTTTAAGAGTTATGGATTAGGATTAATTTGTAAAGATTGTCTTTAGCTTTATACGAGAACAATAGTGTGGTTGTATTAAGATGTCTGGGTAAAGGTGTGTTTACGTGTGTAACAGTTTCCACGGTTTTTATATATGCAAACGCTTAGTAGAAACGCAGTGATGTTTGAATGACTAGATTACTAGAGTTAGACAAAGCTGCTAACCGAGTGTTAAACGTTTATTATCTCATTCATTGACCACGACACTACAAATCTTGATTTCCATCAACTGTCTTCCTCTGCTCAGAGATTTTCCATAAGCATGCTGTACTTTGCGCACGCAGCCTAGTAGCTAGAAATTGTTCGCCAATAGTCTCCCCTCCATAAGCCAAAACAAACAGACACCTGTGGGAGAGTATAATTTGTGGCGGCTTCTGACAGCTGTACCGTCACACTCCTCTGTTGCCGTTATGTAAACGGCCATCGCTTATCTCCCACTCAGCTTTGCATAACGTTACACATAGGTTTCCCACACTGCTTTGCATTTTTACTAGGATATTTGAGCAGCAGGCTATCCTGTTTTCTTTCTCCTTTTTTGAGATAAGGAGCAATACTTTCCCCTCATTCTTTATTTCTGGTTTGTGTATCTTCTGTTAAATTTAGTGCCCCGCCGCTTGAAGCTGAGACTTTATTGTAAACAATAAAGCAGATGCAAAGTGGTTCTCAACCTGTCACGTGTTTTACTGACTGTTATGAAAGCCATAACAACGATCAGGATGGGAAAGAGGCGTTTGCACAAGCGTGGAATGGAAACCTTGTTTTATCTCTCCAAGGTGTGATTTGAAGCACTGTGTGCGTTATCTTCCGGGTATCATCAAAGCTTCAAGTTTGTGGAAACATTGTATGACAAATTTAAACTGTTTTCACCATCTCCATATCATGGTCACTACAAAAAATAAACTTGGGTGTAACTCCAACTGTTGGTTGGTCTCTCCTCATTCTGTTTCCAAGAAGTTTGAACCCTGGACTTTTCCAGACGTTTAAATCCAAGCCTCTTTTAAACCACACAAAAGCTCTCCAGGTACTGTACAGAGAGCGTGAATTACGGTAATAGCTCCTGGCAGGGGAGAAAATAAGTGCAGTTATTAAAATGAATGGCTGCTGCTCGTCCTGTGGTCCAGACCCCAGGCAGGGGTGGAGAGCCAGACCTCTCAAATTTCTTCCGTCTATTACCAACACCTCCATCAATGGTGTCTTCCCATTACATGTCAAAGACCTCTCTCTCCGGACTTTCCGTAGTTGGTTTGGCCCGGCGCAGTGGTGCAGAGCGGCTGTGTGCCAGCCACTTGACGGCCACTGAGTATCTGGCCCCGTTCTGCCGTCTAACATTTTTACAAGGCCACTGATGGACACAGTTTGGTCTTACAGAACAGATCCACCCCCAGCTTTAGCCTTTGAAGTGGGAATAGTTGTGTTTAGCACATGATGATGTCATGGTGGTTTCTGACACAACCCAAAAGTCAGTCTTCGCTCTGTGCACTTCATCTTTGTTCTTGGCTACTTTTTCTGCCTTTTTTCTCTTTTAAAACTTCCATCATGCTTTTTTCTCCTAATGACAGATGGAAGCCATGGGATTTTAATCCAAACCCTTTACTTTACGTTGAGCAACGGTGCATGTGAGAGCAGGTAAAAGATTTGCTTTTTCTGCTCTAGGCTATCCAAACGGTTGGCACCAAACAACCGCATCGGTATGTTTTCTTTGATTGTTAAAAGGTCATGTAGAAAAGATCCCTTTATCTGTATGCTTGGAACATTTATCAAGTAAACTGCAGGAAGTCATTAGCTGTCCTACAGTTCAGTAGTGTAAATACTGTATATTACTATAATAAAGATAAAGGTATCGGTTATGTCTTCAATAAAGGATGGATGGCGTCTCTTTCAAAGCAGCTGCTGGCTACACAAACTTTATGATTAGTATCCAAGTTGTAGGTGTAATGGGTGTGTATGTTTTTAATAAGGCACTAAGATGAACACCTGGCAATGGCGAGATCTCCACGCATTTGTGGTTCCACACAGAGCATCCAAAAGCGCTGAAAGCATTAACTTAATTGCCTATTCACTAAAAGGTGTGACTGTTTAGTTTTAGGTCTATCTTGTTTCTTCCTCTCTGTAGAATTCTGATTAAATCCAGATTTTAGCTGCGTTCAGGGATGCAGAGTCAAGGCCCGAAGACAAGAGCTACAGTAAAGCGATCTTGGCCCGGGCTGTTTGGTGAAAAGCACACCACTGGGGTGCACAATACAGTGTGACCCGTGTTATTGCAGGTGTGCGTGCATATTACGTCTGATTATGAAATATGTGAGACATTTCACTAGCGCTGTTATTTCAACCGCTCGGTCGGCGTTAAAGTGCTCATTTGGGCTTTAGAAAAAGCAGTGAAATTTCCGCTCCGTGCAGCCGGAAAAGAGGGAGAATATGTGAGAGTATGTCTGGCTGAGAAAGAGATGTCGAGGTTTATTTTAAGAAATGTGTTCTAGATGACGACTGGCGGGGTGATGTATATGGACTGTAAAGGTGGGGTCGACGATGATCTCATCAGCCGGTCATGCGTGTTTATGTATAAACAGTGTCTTTGTCTTTAATGGGGGTAATAAAAATATACCTCTTGAGCTGAACCTCGGAGGATAATTTAGCGTAGCTTAAAGCCATTGTTTACAAACCCTAAATCCTTTGTAGTGATAGCGAGAAATTGGTCTTTGTATTTCAGAACTGTCTGACAGCAACGGTCTAGGTGTTTTTTCTCTCTGGACGCCGTGGTCCCCGTGGGCTCGTACACTCTCTGTGGACCTGTAAAACGCTCTGGAGCCACGGAGCTCAAGCGAGGGGCCCATTTGGGTTTCTATAAAAAGTTGCAGATTGCAAAAAGCATGATTTAGTGTGACAAACAAATATGCTCATTTCCCTCAGGAGGTGGATCATGCTGTCTCATCATGTCTGTACTTTTAACTACCTGCCGGATGATATGTGGTCATTTCGAAAATAATTCACTTGATGATGATTTGCGAGGCAGGACTTGGGTGTGAGGCAGATTTTCTCTTTTGGGGGAAAATACATGAAGCCTTGAAGTCAGTGTGAATGTCTTTGCATTATATAACGAAAAATCAAACAGTGTGGTGTTAGCACAAGCACGATTTAAGCAGAACCGAAAAGGTCTGTTTTAAAATATATTGTTGCTGTCCTTCCAAAACCTTGGATGTCCAAATTCACCGTTTTTTTATCAGGAAATGAAAAAAAAAAAACACCATACTTTTTTAATGATTAATTACTGTGTTGTCATGTGATGAACTACACTAGTTGTTGTGCTATTACACCTGCATTAACTTGAAGAGGACTGACATTATACATCCGCTTAACGTTTTTATGTAATGCAATGACATTCAGACATTTCAAGTGGATGTAACCGAACTCGTATGGATGCGTGATGTCTTACAGGTAACTGAACCACACCCACCAATGGGAAACAGTCATGGGGTTTTGCCTGACTGGCTTTAGTAAAATAACCCTATTAGTCCGTAAGTACTTCATCCGTTTACCGTTGCATTGACGAGTTACGTAAGGCCATTAATTTGATCACACATCATCATGACTACATCTGTAACAGAAATCATTGTTTTGTTCCTGTGAAACAGGCCTCCACGCCTGCCAATAGGCAAGAGGCTTTCCAGCAAATGAGGTGCTTCCCGGCTGCATTTGATTGGCTGACAGCATGTCACCAGACAGGCGCAAAGCCCAAATATATTATGATGTAACAGTGGGAACACTATTCAGAGCTAAACACTTGGGCTCTAAGTCTTTCTCAGCTTTTGAACTGTTTTTGAAGTCATTGATCGATTCACTTGTATACACACACCGACTGACGTTTCGCTGGTCTTATTATTTAAACTTGCCGCACCTTCTCGCTCATGTTTGTGCGTGCTGTTCAGAGATGTCAATCATCCGCTTTAACACTCAGTGGATGTGAAAGGAAACTCAGTTGAGTTGACAGGTATAGAACAAAGAGCTATGGCCAGATCGGTGCTAAAATCAATCAACCAGCGAAACGTCCACTATACGAACCACCCTGCTGGTTTAATACTCCTCCCTGACCTGGTTCTTAGAGGGACAATTATTATGTGTGACTAAAGAATTAGACACAAAGTAATGCAACTGATTGAGCCATAGTCATATCAAAGCAATGGGAGGTTAAAAAGAAACAGTTAGAAGACAAAAATGTGTAAGACAAAAGTAGCTGGCTCTGACATGTTTTCTATTCATGTATATGAATGCTTATAGCCCCCAAGATGTGTCAACATTTTTGTATGGTCAGCCACTTTGAGTCAACTATCATGATGAAGGGATTGAAATGAGTAAAGTATATTTTTAAAACTGTCTAAATGTTCACTAGTCACTTACAGTGATTTGAAAGCCTTGTATTATATTTTGACTTTGCAATGAATTCTAAAGGTCATGACTTCAATAGAACGCCTTAAAGGGATAGTTCACAGAAAAATTAAAATTCTGTCATCATTGATTCATCCTTATACAAAACTTGTCTATGACTCACATAAATTCTAATAATATGAGAAATGTCTCTGTAATTTTGTGTTGATACAGTGGAAGTCAATGGAGTCCAGTGTTGTTTGCTTACCAATGTTCAAATATATATTCTTTTGTGTTTGGCCTGAGAAAGAAAGCTATGTAGGTTTGAAAAGATATGAGGGTGAGTAAAGGATGAAAGAATTTTCACTTTAAGCATTTCAAAACTTTCCGTTGGTTTATACCATAACTTATCTGAGGAATAAAGTAAATGGAAACTTAGAAGCAACATTTCTGCAGTTCTTGTATCTGTATAACACTCCTTGATATTTTGTGTATTTTACTGAGGATATTTACAGAATATGTGATGTAAGATATCAGGGGTCATATCGTTGTACTTCAGCTACAGTGAGTTGATGTTGCCCTTGACAGTGGCACTGTTGGTGGGTGGTTCTGTGTTCCCATGGGACCCTGTAACGGATCTGAGAACAACCTCTGCGATCCAACGAACAACAGCTTGAGCCGCGTGTGACCAACATATCCACCACGATACACACAGACACACACATATGTATCGGGTCACCTCTACATTCAGCCCGCCTGGTCATCACGTTTGATGTGGCCTCCTCAGTTTTCCAGAGCGTCTGTTCTTCCTGCGTTCTTTAAATTCCTCAGCCACGTATCAGACCACCCGGTTTTGGCACACATTTGCCCAGCAGCCCAGGTCTACATGTTTCTCCCGTGTCTTTCCCTCGACCCTTCGGCCCCCAGTGCTCGAGCCCATCTGGATCCTCTGTAACCTGCCTACTTCCCCAACCTGTGTTGTTTTTTGAGTCTATGTGACCGGCCTATTACAAGACATTGAATCTGTCCTATCTTATATCTCCTGTCTGGACAGCGTGGGGCTGTGGTAGATACACAATCTTTCTTTGCCCCTCATCAAAAGGGATCACAACCTCATCTGTCCTGTTTGGGGTTTAAGATGTTTGTGTCTGCGATTAGCGTGGTAAAGGTTGAAAGCCCAGATTTCTAGATAAGGATTGAAAGAATGTAACACAGCAGAACAAGAAGTTTTTTCTTTATCTATTTGTGTCAACTCTGACACACACACACACAAATCACAACAATGTAACGCTTTAGCCAAAGCGTTGCGATACGCATCTCTGTAACAATATGTCTGTCGTCACGCTTTGCACTCGGATGTTTTTGTAGACTCACCCTTGACAGAAGCCGGTTTTCTTTCCTATATTGTGAACCTATGGTTTTGTATTAGTACAGCAGGATCTATTAAAGGGACAGTTCACCCAGAAATTATGATTTACTGACCGTCTTTTCATTACAATGACATTCTTCCTTTCGAGGAACACGAAAGAAGATATTTTGAAGAACGTACCAAAATGTGACGTGTTTACACACAGAAGAATCATTGCCAGCGTCATTGGATTTGCAACACATGAATACGCATTTTAATACGTAATATTGGCATTTCGTTATGCTTCGTGACAGTAATATAGGGATTGAGGCCCTTAATGCTATGCTAAGTGCTATATTAGCTTACCCTCGTGCATCGTCTAGCAAACCAAATGATCGTTGTCTGCTCTTTGCTGCAAGATATCCCAAAATCTCTGGTATTTTTAGCAGTATTTTGTTTTGCTGCCATCCGCCATCGATATGCTCCAAAATCTCTGTTGTGCGTGTGTTTATGTAGCGTTCACAATGATGTTACGGCAGTAGAGGCAACTATGATGATAAGTTTATAATCCCCACTCACTATGAAGCGGTTCTAAACTGCTGTGGAAAAGCAAACTGAGCCAAAGTGAAGTGAGATTTACCGGGCCGAGTCGTACTAAACCTGACGGTACCATGCAGTGGAAAAGCGCCAATTGACTTGCATTGGTTTTGTGTCTATACAGTATAAGTGAATGGGTTTTGCAGTTGTTTGGTTACCAATATTTTTTATTTACGTAAAATGGAATACCCAAGCTTTATATCGGAGAATTTATAGATATCTGGAGTTGATATGAGAACAGAGATGATTTAATGAGGATGGTGTAACACTGTCATGGTTCCACCTCTCCTTGTCAGGTATTTCTTGGTCTAGAGGTGGAATCATACAGGATTCTCTGTGTCATGTGGGAGAGAGACGATTGTGGCACCTAATTGCCACCATACTCTCTCTCGGGTCTGCGTCATCGTTCCTACCCTTCTGTTTCCTAGTTAGTGTTAATTGGTTTATCCCCTGCACCTGTCCCCTCTTGATTTGGTTCCCTTTATATTGACCTTGTGTCTCTTGTCTTGTGCTGGTTCATTGTTTGTGTCATTGTGGTGAGTTGCTTTGTCTTGTTTAGGTCAGTTTATTGTAGTTTACATGTCAAGTCTTGTTCTTAGTTTAGGTTAGTCCAGTCTAGTTAGTCCATGGTCCTGCTGTTATGTTTTGTTCTGTTACCCCCTCGTGGGTGTTTGTTTTGTATTTATTATTTATTAAAGTCTTGTTTAAACCCCTTACCTCCCTGTCTGCACTTGGGTCCTCTGTCCCTCACCACCCACGTGCGTGACAAACACTTTCCATGTTTCGTGGCCATTATCTTACCGAAGTAGCCCTTCAACATGAACAAAGTATAACAAGCTTGTGATTACATTGTAATTTAAAGTGTGTGTATGTTGTCAGTCGAGCGTGAACATCATGCTGGTTCATTTATTTAAAGATGCTCAACACTCAGAACACGCAATGTTTGTCCCTGTTGGCCGGCTTTCTTTCGCCTGGCTTCTGTGTTTTTGTGTTGTGGCTGTTTGCCTTGTTGTGGCTGTTTGCCTTGTTGTGGCTGTTTGCCTGGGACTGACAGCAAACTTTGTGTCAGTTCTGAGCACTCGATGAGTCACCGTACCTGAATGGGATGCATGCTGGGAAAAACAAATCTCAGCGGCGCTTCTCACTTCCTTATCGGGTAGTGTTCTCTTCTTACCCATTGTTTTCTTGACAATCATGCCATCAAACCAGTAAGCACAAGCCAACTTAAAACCACCAGGGAATCTCCGCCAATTCATTGCTGTCTGTCCATTATTTTGATGGAGCAACTTGTTGACTGACAAGTGAACAAGCCAGAATGTTTACTTGTAACAAAGGCTCATAATTGTTTTTTATTCCACCGTGCCTGCCAGTGGTAAATGTTTCTTCATAAAAGTGAGCACAGAGTTGGAAAACATTGACAGTCTTTATATGCTCCAGGTTCTTACTCAACACTTTCATACTAATGTGAATGTAAAACTTGGTGTGAGATTTCTTTCTTTTCTGCACTTAATTGGACTTAATTTTGGGCTTTAAAATGTTTTACTATAAGATTACCTTCATCATCTGCACTTCAGAAATGGCTGCCGAAGTTTTTGTGACATTTATGAGCTGAAACAAGAACCAGAGCCTCTTTTCCGCACACATTGCCTACTACACATTATTTACTGAACTCCATTCTAAGTAGTAAATGTCACAGTACAGTATATCATTGACCAATCAGAATAGACAGAGAGCTGTTTAATTAATGTTTTTAGCTTAATTTCAGTTCAGTGTCAATTGAGCTCGAAAACACACCCATGACGTACTTCCGCTAAAATCTCAGGCAGCTAAGCCACTTCCGCTCTCATAGCGCTGAGGTAATTTGTCACCAAGCGATAAGGATATGTTTACTAAAATACACATTCAAATTTCAGCGAACCAACACCACTACTGCTCAGCATTGTTGAGTGCCTCTGTGATTACTTAGTTTTTTTTTTATCATATTTGTGGATGTAGCTTTAAATGGATAAGCTGCTGCCTTTCCCCTTTTTGGTTGTCGATGACGATGTATTATGTAGCGTTTGGATAATTTGTGCTTGTTCAACTTTAAGCAACGCCGCAAGGCGGTGGATGACCAAACGCGGAAGCAATCGTCCACAGAGTCTGATGCATTTTTGTCAGCCGATCTATGTACAAGAGTCATATTACAATTCACACTAACATAACAATCTCTTGATAATAGAGTGCTGGGATGTGCCATTATTAGGGAACTAAAAGTCACAGACAGAAATCAACATGCTTACTTAACAAATATACCAGATATTCAAGGGTCTGATATTTTAAAAATAAACTATATTTGGGTCAAACCATGGGTTAAAAATGGACAAACTTAACTGTTGGGTTAAATAAACCTAGATATAGATTATAGAATTTCTAGGTAATTCCACCCAATGTTTGTGTTTGTCCAGATTTGAGATTAAGTCTGTGGGCAAAAGTATAGCTATTAAAGGTGCAGTTTGTAAAAACCGCCGCTGGAGAGCGCACAATCAAAACAACAAAAATGGCGTAGCTTGATGACGCTGTGAAGGAGCGTGGAATGATGGGATCTGTTGTCTTTAACTCCACCGCTGATGGCCATCAATCAGACGGAAATGAGGAATCATGTTAGCAGATGAGGAAAAGTTTTATAATTGTGGTCCATAAATAAGTGACTGTTCGAAACAAGTTAGTGGCTTGCTAGACGCTAGACACTACTTCCGCATTGCATTTGTCCTCGACACGGTTGTCATGCGGTTTCTACGTCAGTAAAGGCGGTAACAAGGGGTAACGCAGATATGACACCCTTGAGAGGAGACTGCACAGCCCCGTGTCACTGTTTAGAATGACGATTTTCTCACGATTTACAAGTAGTTGGAAACGTTTGAGATATTTTAAGTACTCTGCTGAACAAAATATATAACACTAGCTTAGTGGTTTTTGATATTTTACTGCAAAATTGTTACAAACTGCACCTTTAAAGTGGTTAAACTTCACCCAAAAATGAAAATTCTGTTATCAGTAGAATCTTACAATTGCGGTACCCATTCACTTTTTTATTTTCTCCTGTAAAGCTGCTTTGGAACAATGCACATTGTGAAATTAAAATGAACTTTTATTGGTTTTGTGTTGGTACAATAGAAGTGAATGGGTAGCGCCGTTGTTCGGTTACCAACATTCTTCAAAATATCTTCTTTTGTTTTCTGCAGAAGAAAGAAAGTCATACAGGTTTAAAATGACAAGAGGGAGAGTAAATGAACTGAATCTCTTTAAGCTTTGACTGTATACTGCAGTCATACCAAATTCATTTTAAAGTTGAATTCAAAGTTTATTCGAAGACATCACATTAATACAAAGTAGAATGCACAAATGTCATTCCATTACAGCTAAACAGAGAAAGTTCAAAATTTAAAATTATTCATAAATATTGTTTTGTTTGAATTAAAGCCTTGGCAGCTTGTGTAATGTGAATAATTGCGAAATACTGCAGTTAATTATCCTCACATAGTTACCCACATTGACACCATGGAGATTTTTGGCCCCTTCAAACTCAGGAATACAAAATGAGGATGTCGGCATTAAATAGGGTGTGGTACACATTTGTGGTGTCATGTTGTCTTGCATTCCCAATTCACCTGAAGGAAAAAGAGCAAGGAAAAAAGAACTGGCTTAGAGACTGGGACCAAATATGAGACCAAATGACAAAACCATGCATCCAATACAATTCAGCTGTTGTATAATGTTCTGGATGATCCATGTGTCCCTTTCCTGTCTCATCGAGATATTTCTTGGCCTGTGTGATGAGAGCTGTGGAAAAATCTGTGGGAAAAATCATACATCATGTTTTTAAGGGCGCAGTTTCATGACCAAATTATTGTTCTGTTTTAAAGATGACTGAAATAAGTGAAGAAACCTTCTGCGGGACGAAGGTCATGTACTCAGCCAGGGCAAGAGAAAAATAGGGAAATAAAGTCATTTTAATTATAGCTGAGAGTTTAACTGTTGTAGGAAGAGAATGTAAATCCAGAGCAATTCATGACAGATCCAGCAGGGGGCAATCTCACAGTTCCCAAGGGGGGTTTTAGGGGGAGATATCTCTCTTTCTATGACATGAATGATACAGAGATTTCAGATTCATGTATGACTGACTCATATTTAATAAATCCTGAATGAGATTACATGCTCTACTTATGACTGATGACACTTATTGGCATATATAGTCACACGCAGATCACAAATCAGCATCATGGCTTTTTTTTAAACTACACACTTTTATATATGCAGCATTATAGTTTCCTTTTCAGTCTAGTTCCTCATACTAGGAAAAAAACAGGGCTACTGGTTTCTTTGTTCACTTTCATTGCCTGTTTATTTCCCATAGATCAGTGTTTACAATTTCAGGTGATTACCCTAGGAAAGAGATCTCTTTATTATGTCAGTTTACAACAATGACATTAGAGAGATTGAAGACTTCAGCTTACATTTTTGCCTGGTCATCTGACACGTGTCTCAGTTTTAAACAAGAGCTCAACAGTGTCTCAAACTCAAATAGAAATAAAAACTTTAATTCTCAATAGAGACCAAATTATCTGAAGTATGCGATCCATATTTATTTTATAGCCCTATGTCAACATAGTCTCATTTATGTCTTTTTTTATGACATCAAGAGACAAATTTGTTATTTACTGGGACATCCATTTGTTCATCTGTGTTATCGAATTTTCCTTGCATGTGTGTGTTTTATGTCTTTATAATGTATTTTTTACACTTGGTTTGTACTTGTGTTTCAATGTGTTATCTCTGTGTTATGCTGTCATAAGTATTTCAATGTTTTTCCGTCTGTGTTGTTATGTTTGGGTAAAGGGGTTAACTGATGCTTATTTCTTGAAACGTTTGAACGCCAGAGTTTAGGGGAGTGAAACCCAAACTCCAAAAACTGTTTTTTTTGTGTGTGTGAATCATAATATTCTAGCGCACGTGCAATCTGCTGAGCTCGTCCAGTATCACAGGGAGTGTTTGTGTGCCGGTGGGCAGTGGGTGGTTTGGTCGTCTGGAAGCTGATCGCTCTGGAGGGGACCTCCAATCATTCCCCTGATATGGTGAAAAGTGCAGTGCTGCAGAAATGCATTCCAGCCCGGGGAGAGAGCAGCAAGGGTTGCACGACTATCAGGTTCTTCTGCACGCCTGTGGCTTGGGCCCAGCGGTTCAGAGTTTGGTAAAAAGTATACATCATTTGTTCTGAAGTGGCCAGATCTGACACAAATGTGGGCTCTTTATGAAAATGAACAATTCTGCCAACACCAAGATGAAAGTGGGTGATGAGAGAGGAGTCCAGCTCTAGCACTTCACTATGCTGGCGGTCTGTGTGTGTGTGTGTGTGTGTAATGTAATGTGGCGTGGGTGTTTTGGGCCCGTGTTTTCTCTTTATACAGCCCAAACAGATGGATCAGCTCAACTTAACCTCTTCTCAGTTTTATAAGTGTGTGTGTTATATGGTGTATAAGAGAGAGAAAAGCTTGATTCCAAGACCTAGTGAGCTGCCTATCTATACTGTTTTGGGAACATACCTGTTTTCTTTCAAAACTAAGGCATTACCAATCTATAGCCATATTACCTTCCGAGATTATTCAGAGTTTTTGCCAAATTATATCGATTAACTATAGCAACTTTACTTATATAACACAGCAAGGTTATTATAGTTGACTAAAATTTTGTTCAGTTCTGTTCATTGAAATAAATAAAATATTGGTCTATTATTTGAAAAACGTAAACTAAATGAAAATTAGAAATATCGCTTATTGCTCCTAAACTCTTTGTAAGTCGCTTTGGATAAAATGTAAATGTAAATGTAAATGTAAATGTAAATATGACCTCAGTAATAAACTTCTAATAAAGTTTATGTTGAGGCACAAAAATTATTAACTATATTTAAAACTAAGTTAATAAAAAATTTTAAAAAAAAAAATGCGTAATTAAAAAAAAATTAAAAAAACTATTAAAATAAATGAAAAAAAATTCTTGGAAATAATTTTTTTTGTTTTTTTTTTTTTTTATGGAGAATTTTACCCAATATTTTTGTGTTTTGAATTTTTTTCATATTTAAATAAGAAGAGTGGAATGTGTTATGCTCCCTATGTAGAGCTCTTAAAATCAGTCGCTTATAAAGTGTAGTATTTGTCGACATATAGACAGTAAGGCAAGCTCCCATTTGTTGGAACGGAGCTAAAGAGAGCACAGTGTGCATCATGAAAGTTGTGGAGGAGGCAAGAAACGTCTTTGGACTACTAATAAGGATGCCAGTAGGATAAAAAGGCTCCTTAAGCATCCTCTCTACTTCACTTTTTTTATCCCTAAAGAAAACCAACCATAGCAACCTGCCAACCATAAATCAATTATTTGCATTTATACTCATTCGTAACATCCATATTTTTGCAGTCTGTTTTCTATAACCAGCTACAGTATAAGCTGAATCTATCGGGCTCATGTTTCCAGGGGCAACCGTCCATCTGACCGAAGGGGGGGCGGAGTCTCACCAGCCCTTTACCTTTGGCTGAACGCTGGAATTCTTTCAGAGGGACTTTGAGTTGCCAAGTGAAAGGAGGGTGAGTTAGGCATGGGAGATGTATGTAGGTTCTCTCCCTTGCTTTCATTCTTAACATGAACTCGATCCACTTCTTGTCTTCTCTCCTGCAAATGAAAAGATAACATTGACTCTCCCCTTTGTACTTTGTGAGACCGGCTAATTCCATGCCAGATCAGATACGGAGTGTCGCCCGTCTACTTATTAACTGGACTTGCTATGCGTCCGCATGTCCGTGAGGGCCTTTGTGTCAGTGCTTGTGTTGTTTGGCGGTTTGTAACATGCAGACAAACAGAACGTCTCGCTGAGAGACGGGCCGCAGGAGGAGCAGATGTTGCTCTGAAACACTTTCACTTCCTTTAATGAAGTGCCTTGCTTCCCCGTCAACTTCCTCTTTCCCTTCTTCTTTTATATTCCTACAAAGTGATGAATATGTGATTTGAATGCTGTGTGAACCATGCTGTACACTGGGTTTAGGTTAAATTTAACATATTAGTCAAATAGTGGTTCAAAACGTTGCTTAATACCAAGAGGAAGTTTTGTTTCTTTTTAGGTTGCTCTTGGTAAACTTGGGGTTGACAATTGCTTTATTGCTTGCTTAATTTAAGCATAATCTTCGTCTTTGATGTTTTTTTCCTAACATTCTATAGGAGAATCCAAAATATGCACAAACGTATGCATGCAATATCATCAGTCATGTGACTATCAGGGGATAGTGATACAGTTTGTTTTCTATAATAAGTGATGTAGCATCCTACACTCTGACAGCCGCGCGGCCCTGATCTCATATGTGTGGGTGTTTGGGTGCAACGGAGGAGGAGGAAGTGATTATTTTTATGCCTGAATACAGATATGAGAAGTTTCACGTGCGAGTTTTAATTTGTTTTGCGAAGATGAATGTGTTCTTTTTTTTTGTCTTGAAAAATAAAAGTGAGTCACTAAAACCAACTGCAGAGTATCAGATAATTACTGCTGCAGTGGAGTATATGTCAAAATCTCTGTCGAATGTGCATGTTACACATAATCAAATCCCACTACAGTATCACCTAACACAGCTGTTGATGTGAGTTTTTTGTGAAATCTTAAACTGGCTCTGTTATTTTTTAAGTTATATTTATGGGCTTTTTGCCTTTTGTTACGATAGGACAGTGGAGAAGTGACAGGAAAGTGCTGGGTAGAGACAGGATCGGCAAAGGACAGCACGAGACAGAATTGAATGTGGGTCACCGTGAGCTACTAGCGCTATAATATA
Organism: Triplophysa siluroides; assembly: GCA_006030095.1. Classification (NCBI taxonomy): domain Eukaryota; kingdom Metazoa; phylum Chordata; class Actinopteri; order Cypriniformes; family Nemacheilidae; genus Triplophysa; species Triplophysa siluroides. Next base: position 493,728 of record VCII01000657.1, read on the forward strand.
TTAAACACCTTTTCTCTTTTATTTACCTGGCAGATCTTCTAGCTGATGGCTTAAAGAGCAGTAGAAAGTTCCATGAAGTTAAATATAATACTAACCACCTCTGCTGTTATGACCACCCCGAGACTACAGTACACAGGGAAATTGTGAGATATAGGAGGATGACCACAGGGTGATGGACAAGAATCAGACATTTTTTTATATTCTTCCTTACTCCAATTTAACCTATGAACCAAACATTTCCATAACTCGAATGATTTGTGAAATTTACTGTGAGCGAGATCAAACAGGGAAAATGAAGTGTCTGGTAACCCCAGCATTAGAAAGACACGTGTGCTAAGATAAATTGGGATAAAAATGATTTTACTGATCTACAGCACCTTTCTGCTCCTTTTCATGCCTCTCCTGAACATGTGCAAGACATATGCGTCAGCTAGCTTGACTGTGGTGGAGTCATTTGACTGAGATTTTTATGCTTTTGACAGGTTTGGCCTTTCAATGTCCACACTGGCCAGAACCACCACATGATTGTTTACCTTGCATAGCTTTTAGTTGAACTTTTTTCAACGTTATTTAAAGTTTAGCAATAACATAAGGGCTAGTGTTCTGCAAATCAACTGTAATTACACTAAAGCTGCCAAACACTGCGTACTGGCACCGACATCTGTTCTTATAGAAAACTGAGACAATGGCAACAAATGGGTAGCAAACGTGTTTGTTATAGCCTTGCTGTTCTTTCAAAGACATTGAAGTGTTTGCATTCCATGCTGGTCAAGACTGGTTTATTCTTCTTAGTACTGAAATGATGCTAGTGTAGCTCATGGACCGGCATCGCAATGGCTTATTGACCAGCATGGTTTTTGTAGTGATGCTGGTTGACAAAGAAAGTCTTGCTGGTTAAGCAAGTCCTGGTCCTGTAAACAGCTAGTATGATGAAAACGCTGACTAACAAAACAAACATTTTACTAGGAGACAGAAGGAGAAGGAAGAGTGTTATCTGCATAGCCTGTAGCTTCCTGTCTTCTCATACTGCAGGACAGGAAGTGGCTGGTATCTTCTTCCCATCCTCATTCATCTCCTCATTTATTTTCCTTTCCTCATGCACAGAAGATCCAGAGGGAGCTCTGCCGTGACCTACTTTCATGAAAACTCAATAGCAGGGCCTGTGCCAAGAGGTCGGGCTTGCCAGCGGTTTCACCCTAAAATACAAATCTAAGGCATAAACTGGGCCAAGGTGGATGAGAATGGGCGAGATCACTTGTAAACCCCTTCGCCAGGGAACATGTCGCAGTCTTTTTTGCGTCAACAGGGACGGGCTGCTTGAAGAGTTAGCCATGTTGGTGGAGAACTCTTTGCCCAGATTTGTGGTCATTAAATGGATTTATGGCACCCAGTGAAGTTAATATGTATGAACGAGTGGGAAAATCAGGCGTGTAAATTACAGGATGTCTTATATGGGGCTCTTAACACAGTTTTTTAATGTGCCCAGTTCTACACCCCCCATACTCTCTCTCTCTCTTTCTCTCTCTCTTTCTCTCTCCCTCTCTCTCTCACTCTCTCTCTCTCTCTCTCTCTCTCTCTCTCTCTCTCTCTCTCTTGTTATCATTCTTTCTGTAGTGTGACCTGCCAGGTCTGACCTGCCAACTTCCAATACCCCTGTGCATAGACCTGCCTAATGGAAAACCTACATCATTACTACACTCGCTCTCCATTTAAGTCACTTTAGCCTAACTTAGATCCACACTTACAAACACAGCTATTTGAATATTTTCTGTGAGGCCCTTAGCGATCCCATCGTGCAGCTGCACTTCCTGTGACGTTGGGGGGAGTTGAGAGAAGTTTAGACTTTAGACTTTTTTGGTGGGTCACCCTAATGAGCAGCTCTTCCACTGAACCAGGTTTATAGGGCGGCTGCCAGCATCATTAAGAGCGCCTCATAATTGCCCTTTGCAGCCAAAACCCAAAGCTGAAACATCTGCTGGCCCCCATCCACCTCTGCTGATTTCCTCTCTTCTTCTCCAGTTCCTGCTCTCTATATACAATTAGATCCCATGCCAGCCTATGCACCCAGCAGCCCAGTCATTATACGTAGGACAGTTATATTCCCACACTCCCCAAGTTTCGCTTGACAGCAGAATGGAGTACTGAGTATATTTTTTTATTTAGTTTGTGTAATATAATTAAATATACAATATATATATATATAAACCCGCCAGATCCATACGCTCTGCAAACAAACAACGTCTTGTAGTGCCATCCCAAAAAGGGAAAAATCACTCTCATGTAGCTTCTCTGGATCTGTTCCACATTTGTGGAAGGATCTGCTTCTGTAGCCATCTTTAAGAATCGGCTATCCAGTCCGGTGTCCAGTCCGGTGTCCAGTCCGGTGTCCAGTCCGGTGTCCAGTCCGGTGTCCAGTCCGGTGTCCAGTCCGGTGTCCAGTCCGGTGTCCAGTCCGGTGCAGCTGGTGTCCAGTCCTGTGCAGCAGCCGGTATCCAGTCTGGCATCCAGTCCGGTGTCCTGTCCGGTGTGTCAGTCGGCCTTCCAGCCGGCTTTCCAACCGGAGTCCAGTCCTTTCCAGCCGGTGATATCTGCAGATTGTATTTAGGCTTCAAAATTCACAAATGTGTTCCTTTGAAAAGATGATCTTTCTAGACAAAAACGTGTAGGTATCATAAACGTTCACATAGCTTATTTTTTGTGATATTCCAAAATTCTATGGAAAAAAATCTTTATAGACTTTCGGTCGAGGGAGCCAGTGTGGCATTAACTTTCAGGATACTTCATGCCTGCAACACTTTATGGACTATGGAGAGTAAATAATAGCATACTGTCCCTTTAAATACATTGAAACAGAAGCATCAAAAACAGGTTTTTCTGCTCCTCTCATTTGTTCTTGCTCTTTTTCAGTTTCAGTCTATCCAGCATTTCAATGGATACATTGACAATTATTAACCTGTTAAGGACAATCCCTCATTGTCCCATCCGAGGTCCCTAATACACTAGAGACCCTGTAGCCATCAAGTCAACTGCTTGATAATGCAGCCACTGTCTGCCTCTCTTTGCCTCGAGTTCTTTGTGAGGAAAAAAGTTAGTGCCCTAGAGAGAACAAAACGGCTCATGGTTGTGAACAAGAGAGGGAGAAACATTTCTGTGCAGTGTTTTTGATGTAATATCCTGTCGGTCACTTCTGCCCAATGGCAGAAGAATTGAAAGGGACAGTGTGAAGGAGTGTCGTAATTAAAAGTACATTAATGAGCAAGATTTAAATCAGTTGTATGGGGACCATATTGAAGCAATTGTCTGATAGCACTTATGCTGTTTTGTGTTTATATCCTGTGGTATGAGGAAACAGATGTGCATAGAGCACTTGTCATGTCATCTTCTGCAGATGATAAACAGACAATAATGTTTAACTAAATTTGTCCCACTCTTATTCTGTTTCTTAATAATGACCTACCGTACACTGTTGTTATACAAACCTGGGTTAGGAATCCCTAATAAAGAAAACATGATTTTATCTCACTCTTTATGTATTCACTTATCTGTCTACCTGTCTTCTGAATGATGTTTTGTATCCTTTATAAATAATCGGACAGATATTTTAGTAGAGCAAAAATATATACAGTATATATCTCATAGACGTGACTGTACTGCTCAAATGTTTTGGTTACATCCACCAAACAGCACCTGTGCTGCTCAGAATTATAGTTTCCTGGTGATAGACAGGCAAAAGTCCTAATAAATTAAATAATGTTACTGCGATAATGGTTAGTGCGATATACAGAAACTATTAAACTATTCATTCATAAAAAAAACTTTTAATATCTAATAAATTACAGTATATATATTTTTAAGTCTTTCACCAGGACTTCACATGAGTGTTTTAACTAAACTAGGCACACCTTAGTACAGCCAATTTTTCACATTAGTCTTAATGAACTTTCCTTTTCTAGTTTATTTTTCTTTTCCTGTTTGCAGTGACGTGCAGTTTCTGAGCCCATCACTGTCACGGCGAGCCGCGTTATGCTGCGCACAGCGTTAACTGTTCACTGACCTAGCATGTTCATCTGGTGCTTTAACACAAATGTGACTTTAGACGCGAGTCAGTCCGAGCAAGCAAGTGGACTCTGTTTTCCACTGACTCAAACACTTAAAAAAGCTTGTGCAACCGACAAATCCACAGTCAGGTTTACCTCGACCTCTGTCCTTTTTTTGTTGGTGTAAGTGCCTTGGTGCCATTGTGGATCACATGTCACAGGTCATTGTGAGCATTTAAGTCCTAATTCTTGAGCAAAGAATTAACCAGCTTTTGATGAGACATAGAAAGTAAAAGCGGAATCGTGTCCAAAGGTTGTTTGTAATCGTTTTGCCTCGATTATCTGTCTGATACTGATTTATTAGTGTTGATTGTTTGATAGGTCAAGAATTAACCTTACATATTCAAATTCAATATGTATCACATCCTACACTATGTGTTTTGCAGACGTGAAAATAATGCGTCTTATAAATTGTGTTAATGTCTTTACTTTTAAAGGTAAAGTTACCCCAAAATAACTTTAATTCTTCTGCAGTACACAAAAGAAGATATTGCAGAATGTTGGTAACCGAACAACGGCGTACCCATCGACATGCATTGGTTTCGTGTCCATACAGTAGAGGTCAATGGGTACTGCCGGTGTTCAGTTACCGACATTCTTCAAAATATCTTCTTGGTTCTGCAGAAGAAAGATAGTCATACATGGCAGTATTTTTATTTTTGGGTTCACCCTCATCTGTGGTCCGTGGGCGTTCTGTTACTAACATTGTAGGAAATTAGATTAGATTAGATTCAACTTTATTGTCATTACACATATACAAGTACAGTGTAACGAAATGTAGTTTAGGTCTAACCAGAAGTGCAATTAGCAAGTGCAGGATATACAGTGTGAATAAATACAGAATACAATATTAGGAAAATACTATACAATGGGCATGTACTATGAAAATACTTTACAGAAGGAATGCTCTATGCAAATATGACAGTCGGTATGTACTATGAACAATATATACAGAAGGCTATATACTGTGAACATTAATGTACAGGTGGTTATGAACAGATAACAATTTAGACTATACAATAGTGCAAGTGACTTAAGTGATAACTTAAATATTAAAAGAGTAGTCAGAGGTCCCCCAGAACTGTTTGCTTTTTTTCGAGTTTAACAGAATTGCTAAACATTCTTCCAAATATCTTTCTCTGTGTTCAACAGAACATAGAGATTTACACAGGTTTGCAACAAATGGTGACAGAATTTTTATTTTGGGTGAACTATCCCTTTAAAATAGTAAGTTGAAATGACTTGTAAAGCCAATTTGATTTAAGGCAGCAAAATATGTTTTACAATGTGCTTGTTTTGCTCAATAACTGGTTGATTTGGCAGCAACATGTTTCAATCGGGCCTTTCTAAAGAGTTGAGAGAAACTGAGCTCTGGCAACTGCTCGACACTTGGAAGCATGTTTTGTTTGGGTCTGTCCTTTCAATCGATCACCTGCCTGTGTGAGACAGAGGGGATGAATAGAACAGGAGAGGGGAGGAAACCGTGTGTGGCGGTAAGCGCTCTGGGACGGCAGCCCTTCGGACAGCTGGACCGTCGGTTCGAGTTTCCCGCTTAGCGAGGCTGAAATTTCAGCCCGTTGCTAATCGAGGGCAATAAATGATTTGGCTCTCAAAACAACCACATAGTGTGCGTTTCCCGCCCTTTTTTTGTTCTTTTCTTTTTCATCCACATTGCACAAGAATAACCACAGCTGACTTGATCTAAAACCCATAAAACGGCACCGAATGGCACAAGTTCAATAGTTTGATGGGCTGGTTGATTTTGCCACTTATGTGTATTGTCAAACTTAAGGGCCCGGTTTCACAGACACGGCTTAAGCTTAAGCCAGGACTATGTCTCAGTTAAATTAGGATATTTAATTCGCTCTTATAAAAATGCCCAAGAAAAAAACAAAGGTGATTAAAGGCAAAGGTGTTTAACCTGATCTGGGGTCAACTGGTGCAGGGTGTTTGCACAAGGAAATGTTTTTAGGAAGTACTTTCTGCTTACGTGACATTTATGTAAGGCCACACTCGCTTTATGGACGGAACACAACAGGATGGAGAGAGGTTGCGAACCGGCCTTGGTCATGAAAGGTTCACAGCTTTTGGGAAGGATATAATTTGCAAATACTTACTGGATACATTGACTCAAACTGTACATGCTTTGTGCTATGGAACTAGATTGCCTATTTAGCACTGTTATTTAACTTTTTCTCTTTCAGCATGACCAGGAATACCGTGCAAAACTCAAATTCTTTCATCAGTCATAGGGCCACCCAAACTGAGACCTATTTAAGGGGGTCATATGGCGGGAATAGGTGTTTTGGTGTGTTATAAGTTGCCCATGCATGTTTGAGACACGTAAAATTGCGAAAATGAAAGTGTCGGAACAAAAGATGCATTCTGTCTAAAAGCGAATGCTCACCCAGACCTGCCTGAAACGCCTCATGTAACCACACCACCACGAATGTACATCACTTCGTAACATGACTTGACTAAGACCTCCCATATCTAAACGCAAGTGAGGTCAGCGTACTTGTTAATCTCATTGTATCGCCACCGCCGCAGCCATGTCTTGGAGACGCTGTGTGTTTCGTTGCGAAAAGAAAGCCTCTTTGTTTGCCCTGCCTAAAGATGAGACAGCTAAAAACTAACGGTTACATTTTATTTACGACACTGTTCCAGAACAGTACAATCCGAATGTTCAATTGTGTGCAGCGGATTTGACCAATGATTGCTTCATGAACCTGGTAGAGATCGTGGCCGGCTGTGCACAAAGCTTTTGTTAAAAAGTGGGGCAATTCCAACCATTCCAACCTTGCAGGGACAGTCTGGCGCTTCAGATTCGCAGTCTGTAAGTATATTTTCATTGTAAAAGACTTTGTTACGGACTAACGCGAGTTGAGTTTGTCGTGTGCTTGTGATCTGCAAATGAAGACACGTGCACGACTTGTAAAAAGACAACATAAGTCCTAATAATCAGTAATTATGTTCCAACTTGAGGCAACAAATGTCGTGTTTATAATGGGGTTTATTGTCTTTGTTGAGTCGCGATGAGACATGGCGTAACACTATAGTTATAGTTTTTAACTATTTAACATAATATATTTAGTAAAAACCTTACCAATCCTTTACAATCTGCTCAAGTCCACTGGCAAAGTTGATGTATCAGCTTGATCATCTTCATTTTCCTGATCAGATTCGGGCTCGAATTGATAAGGAAAGTACAGATGACATTTTATCACCTGTCAGCACAATTGCTTTGGAGCCTGATGTTCCAAATATGGTAAGAGGCGTTACATTTCCATTAAACGCTTGCAGTATTCGACCAATCACTACGCACTGGTTAACTGGCAAATCATAGCACACCTCACTTTTCAGAGCGATGAGCTTTGTAAAAAATCCGCTCGTTTCAGAGAGGCGGGGCAAAGAGGAGATACAAACATGCACGGTATGTGGAAAATACAGCGTTTTTTAACCTTAAATCGTGTATACACATTACATTACATCTAAAACAAACGATAATATTCGTTTTAGCCGATCATTTGACCCCTTTAAACCAGCCGTCACTTTTAGCTACTCAAGCAATCAATTAATTACCTATTATGTTATTGTATTTATGCTGTGGTTCTCAAACTGGGGGCCCCAAGATGGATCCAGGGGGGCCACAGGTTTCGTGGCATTTAATGAAATTGATCATACATTTTATGCAATCAAACAGCAGAAAAATAAGCCCACCTACCAAAGGAATGGATGTTCCAGTATTGTATAACTAAAAGTATTTTTGGTTTCATTAAGTTTAAGATTATAAGTCTTTAATTGGTTTGGGGGGCGCGAAAGCGATGCACCCTACACAAAGGGGGCCTTACTACAAAAAAGTTTGAGAACCACTGTTTTAATGGAGACAATTTGTATAGGAAACAAATCTGATAACTGATTAAGATAAGCATATTACTTAAACATAAAAAATGTTCATTGGTTGCTTGTATTAAGGTTGTGCTTAATTAGCATTAGTTATATAAGTTGCCAAAATTATGTTTGTTAAATGAATAAATTATAAAATAAAATATTTTTAGTTAATGTGACTTGACATTTTGACATTTTCATTTATCCTTTTCAAAGCATTAAAGGAATAGTTCACTTAAAACTGAAATTTCATTTGAAATAATATCTTGGCTCCTCCTAGAGTTGTAATGGCATTGGATGGATCTCTATTTTTAAAGCTCCAAAAAGTGCAACCATCTATCATAAAAGTAATACAGAGAGAGTTAATACATGTCTTATGAAATGAAACAATACATTTTTGAGTAAAAACTATAAACATTTTGAGCTTATTTTGTGAGGTTTGGATGCAAACTTAACACATCACCCAACACACAAAATGGCCGAACACTGGCTCCATGAACCTCAACTTGGAATCTCATTGGTTGTCACCTACCTTGTGCGTTGAGATATTGAAATGTAAACAGTCATAAGTGCACATTACATAGGCTGCCGGAATGCTAAAGTTGTAAACATTTTCAAATGCAAAGCAGACTAACAAGCAGAGATAAAGATGTGTATAATCGGTTCAATTGACTAAAAAACCCTACATTGTAGCGTTGGGAGAATTTTTTTATCCCCAAGAACTGTACAGGTGAAATAAAACTTTGTGATAATATCAGTTCTTTGCTGATAAAGGTGTGAACCATTGAAACACTTTTACAATGTGTACACTTGTGTCTGAACTCAGCAGCAATATGTATAAACCATTAAGCTGTAAACTACAAAGACTGTTTGCTGAAGCCCAGTGGACATAGTAATTCAATTTTCATTGGCTTGAAATTTTCATGCAGTGCAAATGAGTTAGATGATCACATTCTGTTGAAGCCAGCACTAATATATTAAAAAGGGCCTTGGGGTTGAGGTATAAAATATGAATTCATACATAGTCCTCCTGCTTCATAGATAAAGGCTTATTTACCAAATGCTTTTTTTATCGTAGGCAAATAGCTTGTCCTGGTCTATGATTTAAAAGACAGCATCATCATCTTATGTTTGGGCTCCGCTGCACTCTTCCTTCCTCTCCATCGCTCTCATTTTTCCTCTCTTCTTTCATTTGATGAGTTGAGGTTGTGAATTCTCTACGGCCTCCCAGGGTTTCTGCGGCTGGCCTGAGACAGCTGAACAAACAGAGGCTGTTCTGGAGCACTGCTCAACCATAGCAGGACATAACTAATGGGCTCGCTGAGCGAAGGGGGTTGTGGGGTGGGCTGGCCGTGTCCAAGATACCACGGCACTCTTCACAGACGAGATAAAACTTTAAGATGGAGTTGTTTTCCTCCAGTCGTAATGTATTTTTTAGGGTGGGGGGAAACAATTAACCACTCTGTAATTGTAGTTTAAGAGGAATGTGTTTAACTTACTCGAGTTGTGGTTTTAGATATGTGACTTACACATTTGGTATCAGTTCGCTGGCTATTTGAAGCTAACCTCTAAAAGCACACCGAAACATACTTTATGCTTTCAGACTTCACTATGTCTTTTGCATGAGCGACCAGGTGCCAGATTGCAAATATAAATCTCTGTGGTTGTTTTTTGTTTCTGTATGGGCATTATCACAAATAACTCACCGTTTCCACCACATGTTTGTTATTGTTGGGTTGTGATGCGCCATTAAGTGTTATAAAATGCACAGTAGACTGCTGGAGGCTCGGCCGCTCTGTAATGAACTGCAGAAGGCGATTCGACTGTGCTAAAGCCCCTTCCCCCGTCGACAAATCCAGCCAGAACATTCCTCACACATCTGGCCCTCCAACGCTCTCGCCTGTACCGTAATTACCCACAAGCCCTGGTGTTCTCCTTTTCTCTTTTCTTTTTATTAGCTACAGAAACCTTTCCCTCATCAAAGAGATCTGCTCGCAAACCCCAGAGATGGAAGGGACCCTGAGAGGAAGACTCTAGAACAGGGCTATTCAATTAGTTTGTCATGGGGGCCAGTTCATGAAAAGCATCCCAAATGAGGGGCCGGAGAGATATGGCTTGAAATATTAGGGATGACACAACAACAATTAGAAATCAGTTTAATTTTTTCCCAAATTCTGTTTTTTATTTTCCGTTTTGTTTACATTTTTCTGGATTCTGTGTTTTCCGGCCTTTACTATACAAGAGTAATATATTTGCCCACATGAAAAAATACTTCGGTATACTACAGTATTCGCTTATAAACTATATAAAAAAACCTGGAGTAGATACGTTGAACCATACAGGGAAAACTAAAAATGGAAATAAAAAAGATTTAGTTTTTAAGTCTACTTAAATGTAAGTTATAGTTTTATAATAAATTCAATTTTTGTATAATTTGATTTGATGTTGCAAACCTGATGTTCCAAATATGGTAAGAGGCGTTACATTTCCGTCACACGCTTGCAGTATTCGACCAATCACTACGCACTGGTTAACTGGCCAATCATAGCACAGCTCGCTTTCAGAGCGATGAGTTTTGTTAAAAATCCGCTCGTTTCAGAGAGGCGGGGCAAAGAGGAGATGCAAACATGCACGGTATGTGGAAAATACAGTGTTTTTTAACCTGTTCGCAGGCGCTGTTCGCAGACCTTGCCTCTGTTTTTTTTCAAACGGTGGTCTTATTCCTGCTAGCAAAATGTCAGAAATGAAACTAATAAAAGTTGTCATCCGTTGTCACCGCGTCTCACAGGAGAGACTGCTTGCGAGTCGCGCCACTCACCTAATGTCACGTGACTCCTGCTCTGTGCTGCTGCAGCTCTTGTTGAATGGAACAGACGCGCGTCACTTCATAACTGTAGTGTCCGTTCCGACTGAAATAAAATTAGTCTAGAGATTATTTTTCACACTATGCTACTTGAAGGTCCGGAACAAATTACAATAAGGGCCGGGTTCGGCCCGCGGGCAGCCAATTGAATAGCCTGTGTTTTATATTATTACATATTCTGTGTGGAATTAATGGTTATGATGCCTCACCCTGAACCTAGTATGTAATACTTAGTACCAGTTCTGGGGAACAAGTTACTCATACCTGAGTTAATTATATTAAATTGTACCACACACTTATTAGCTAGATTATAAAATACTTCCAGAAGAAAGGAGCTGTTAAGGAGATCAATTTCTGTTTAAATGTAACAGAGTAAATATATCAGGTCAAATATATTTGCACTGTATACGGCTTTGACTATTATAGGCTACATACTGTAAAATAGTAATATTATTATTGTAATTGGAGCAGTGTTTATCTGGTACAAAACAATAAGCATCTCATTTAGGATAACAGCATTGAATATATACATTTACATTAAAAGTAGGGGCCTATGATTGAATTGCGGAATTCATTCATAAAAACGTAATTTGCTGTTTCATGCAGAGAATTTGGCAAATGTTTTATTTATTAATCAGACAAGTAGGCCTACAACAGTATTTTTTCATGAGGGCAAATAAAGTATTATTATATAGTTAAAGAATGAAAAACAAAGAATCTAGGAAAAAATAAGATTTAAGCAGATTTAGATAAATGCATTCTAAATAAATTATTTAATCTCAAAACTAAATAGACTCCACGTGATTTTAAAAAGTTTGGCAAGTACATCTACTATTAATTGAGCTAGCTGTTAAACTTTTTTGTTTGGTAGTTTATATGTAAGTCTGTAATTCTGTCCTAAAACCTAGCGTCCCACCTAAACAGTATTTTAGGCATCATGGGTTGTTCCAAAGGTACTTTGTTGCATCCAAAATATTAAGCAATATTGCATCGCTCAAAGGTGAAGCAGTCCCAGAATGCTTTGCAATAAGAAAAATTGCATCCAAATTGGAATTAATACAGATTAAACAGATTATTTGACCCATTTTTACAATTACTAAATGATGACGCTGTTGGTTTAGCAACATGCTAACAATGCATAGCTCAGAGAAGGCTAGCCCATAAAGCGATAGTTCAACTAAAAATACTGTCATCATTTATTCACCTTCATGTCGTTCAAAACCTGTATACGACTCTTGTTTCTGTGGAACACAAAACATATATTTTGAGAAATGTCGTTTTGTTTTCCTATAGTGGAAATCAATTGGTGCCAATGTTGTTTGCATACAAACAATCTTCAAAATATCTTCTTTTGTGTTCTGTAGAACAAAGTCGTACAGGTTTTGATTGACATGGGGATAAGTAAATGATGAAAGAATTTTCATTTTTGGGTGAACTACAGTATTCCTTTAAAATCTAGTTTTAGGTAGTAGACAGTGAAACAGCTCACTAGGTTTTTGAACAGAGTTTGGGTTAAAATGGGATGTGTGTGTATGTAAGTTGATATGTTGTTTTATAATGTGATCTGTCTGCAAAGAGTGAGGCACACAGTAGTTTGTAATTTATGTGCAAACGTTGTGAGGGGTTGTTGGGTATAAGCATTTGCGTCAGGCACATGTCTGAGCGCTGTCATGGCTCTGAAACAGGAAGGGAGGACACATGCAAGGGGTATGCAGAAAGGAAGAGGCTTTGTTGGTATTCTTTAGCAGGAAGTGACATTGTTGAAAGTGCTGCGTTGTTTTCTTCCTTAAGCAGTCGTACTCCAGCTCACTGTGTAATCACTGGCTGCCCTCCAAGTTTTACTCCTAATGCTCTAGGATTTCATCCGATACGGGAACAGTCGAGTAACACTTTAGTGTTTCATTAATGTCAGAAGCTGCGTCGGCCCTGCACACCACCAGCACATTGACTTAACTGCAGCCTGCACATGTCCTGTCTGCACAACATGTGACTCAGTCTGTTTACCATTCTTTCTCCTATGGCCCACATATTTGATTTAGAGATAGTGACAAATCGGATGATGTCACTGCACTGCACCAGATTGAGTGATAAAGAGTTGCATGGTGGGGAGGAGGGCATCATACTATCTGGACATGATGGTTTGTACTTACGTTTATAGGAATAGTTTACCCAAGAATACATTTTCATTTTTAATTATATGCATTTTATCTTTATATGTTTACAAACCCATATTACTTTTTCTTCTGTGGAACACAGAAGGAGTTAGTTTGAAAAACACCAAGACAGGTGTATTTCTTTAACATGCACTGCATTTTTGTTACAGAGATTTACATTTATTTGAAATTTTATGCTAAAGAAATTGAAAATGTTTAGGCATTCAGAGCTTTTATGACATTAGGTCATAAGCCCTGGTTTCACAGACAATACTTATGTTTAGTCTTGGACTAAAATGCATGTTTGAGCTGTTCTTACTGAAACGACTTGCACTGACATACACTACCCGACACAAGTTTTCACTTAGTTATTCATATTTTTCCACATTTTAGAAAAATAGTATGCTCATCAAAACTGGAATAGTGGAAAAACACAAAGGGAACTACGAGAATTATGTTACCATTAATAATAAACAAATATACAGTATATTTTTTCATTTTTAGTAAGTAGGATCTTGGGGTTGAACAATGTTGAATGAGTTCCCATCTATTCTCTGATCTTTTTCATTATTTTGTCAAAGGCATTTTAAAGGCATTTTTATTCAATGAAATGTAAATTTGCAATGATAAAAAGTTTATATTTGTACAAAAAAATGTTTTTGTCTGCAAAGCTAATTCTGACATTTAAGCATACACCTTCAGATCAGAAACTTTTTAAGATGAGACACATTTCACTGAAATGTTCTAAAACGTTTGACCGGTAGTGTAGTGGCCTATCTTAAAATATATCAGTGCCATTGTTTTGTATGAAGTAATGTTTTGTTAATGTTTATAGAAACTACTTAAATGGCGTAATTAACTAAGGCTTAATCTAAGCCTTGTCTAGGAAACCGCCCCTAAAAATGGAGGCTTTTATTAAATGAAATCCTCACATGGCCCGAGAACATAATGCTGCTTTTCATATTGTCGTCACAGTCACATTATTGTCTTTGATTATGAGTTCAGTCTTTACAGTAGCTCTGCAGCTATCAAACACGTCATGCGGACTGACCCAAAATAAATATGCATAATCAGATTGAAGCGAAAATTAAATCACATGAATGTTTCATCATAAAGGTTTCAAGTTTGCTGCGGTCGTCCTTGTGCCTTCTTGCCTTATTTTCATAAATATATGTGTAAATCGTCTTAATCGCATTTGAAACACAATTCATCTGTAATCTACTGTAATTATGATGAATGACACCCTGCATTATCCCTCCTGTGGTGATAATCATGAGCTAGCATGAACTAGTCACGGAGATTCTCTGTGGTCTCCTTTGCAGGGTCAGAGACAGAAAGAGCGAGGGGGAGATGTTAGAGTAAAATGCCCTCCAAAGCGACAACTTTGAGAGGGGGAAAGGCCTTTCAGGATGTGTGTGTATGACCCCCCCCCTCCTTTTGCGTCAGTGGACCTATTTGCTGAATCCCTTCACAAAGCCTGTCTTTGATGTGCTGCTGCTTCCTGCTTCCTAACAGGGCCGCTGTATTAAATTAAGTTTGCCTACCGTTGAATGAGTTAGGCTTTAATAGCATTATTGATCAAGCAAGTACAATCCCATGCAGGCTCTGCTTTGGGTGGTCCACATCCACACAGCTTGCTTTAGACACACAAGTCTGGGAAAGTGACTGTCTACTATAAGTAAAATATGAAGACTTTTTTTTTTGGGTGGGATATATGGTAATACTTTATGGTAATTATAATACAATTTTATTTTTTAACGTTTTTAAATGCATTAGCCAATATTTACTATCAATTAACAATATATTCATATTTATTAATTAATTTAATTTATTTATCTTTGTTATTTATGTCAGAACAACTGTACAATTAATTCATTGTGCATTAACAAATATGAACAGTTATAAACTTTAATATTTAAAACTAATAGTGCACTTAGAAAATTATATTAGCTATTGTATGAATGAAGGCTGTAGATGTTTGCCCATTGTTTGTTCATGTTTAGTAATGCATATACTGATGATAACAAATATAATCTTATTGGAAAATCTTTTAACCCTAAATTTCAAACTTCATCTTGTAACTTGTTCTGCAGCATTTTTTGTGTGTTACGTACAAGTGTACATGCGAATAAAAATGTATTGCTCCCTGAACTCTCTGTAAGTCGCTTTGGATAAAAGCATCTGCTAAATGCCTAAATGTAAATGTAAGTGTTACTGTACTTTTTTGAGTGATTAAGGGTTTTTGTCTGTCCTTTTTTCATTGATAGTTTATATCAATGTGATTCAAACAATACATGTTTAATGTGTTATAACCATTATCCATCCATCTTTAGATTTTACAAAAAAAAACATTAATATACAATACAGTGCAATATAAAGTGCAACTGTCTGAAATGCATAATCTCTTATTAAATTGCCCAATCAGAGATTTACAATGTATTTATGTGAACTCATTTTATATTTGAATTGTCCAGGAGATGTCCAGACAGCTAATTAGAAGAATTAATTGTTGGCCTATATAAAAGCACATTACTAAATTTATTACAAACATTTTATGTTTTAGTTAACTTGCTATTGTTAATTGAGCAATTATAATGTATAATTAAAAAAAATAATGTATATTTTCAATATATTTGAATTAATTTCCTATTTCTATCAAATAATGCCTAAAATTGTTGGCACTGCATCCATTATCTCAATAGTTGACATTTACCTTAAGTCAACAGGATAAGATAACATTTAAAAAATATACACTGTGACTGCAATTTATTCACATTTTAGATTTCTAAGAAAAAAACTTTTAAGTTTAAAATCTTCACTTTTATACATTGTATAATTTATTGGAAACAAATTATTTGTTGTAACAATGGTCAATGACCCCCCATGGGGTCCGGCCGGGCACAGCCCGAAGGAGCGACGTGGGGCCACCCTCCCGTGGACCCACCACCTGCAGGAGGGACCGTAAGGGGCCGGTGCAAAGTGGATCGGGCGGCAGTCGAAGGCGGGGGAATCTAGCTCTAGGGACATGGAACGTCACCTCTCTGACGGGGAAGGAGCCTGAGATTGTGCGTGAGGTTCAGAGATTCCGACTAGAAATAGTCGGGATCACCTCTACGCACAGCTTGGGCTCTGGAACCACTCTCCTCGAGGGAGGATGGACTCTTCACCACTCTGGAGTTGCCCATGGTGAGAGGCGGCGGGCTGGTGTGTTGGATCCGATGGCGGGGGAGGAAGCTGGACAGACTCGGCAGACCCAAATGTACTGTGAGGGTCTGTTGGGAACGTTTGGCCGAATCCCCTGTCAGAGAGATCTTCAACTTCCACCTCCGGCAGAGCTTCGACCAGATCCCGAGGGAGTCTGGAGATATTGAGTCTGAGTGGACCATGTTCTCCACCTCCATTATCAACGCGGCCACTCGGAGCTGTGGCCGTAAGGTCTCCGGTGCCTGTCGAGGTGAAGAAGGAGTCCTATCGGGCCTGGCTGGCTTGTGGGACTCCTGAGGCAGCTGACAGGTACCGACAGGCCAAGCGGACTGCAGCCCGGGTGGTTGGGGAGGCAAAAACTTGGGCCTGGGAGGAGTTCGGGGAGGCCATGGAGAAGGACTATCGGTCGGCCTCGAAGAGATTCTGGCAAACCGTCCGGCGCCTCAGGAGGGGTAAGCAGTGCACTACCAACGCTGTTTACAGTGGAGGGGGGCGGCTGTTGACCTCGACCGGGGATATCATCAGGCGGTGGAAGGAATACTTTGAGGATCTCCTCAATCCCGCCGTCACGTCTTCCATTGAGGAAGCAGAGGCCGAGGGCTCGGAGGCGGACTCGCCCATCACCCGGGCTGAAGTCACCGAGGTAGTCAAGAAACTCCTCGGTGGCAGGGGCACCGGGGGTGGACGAGATCCGCCCTGAGTACCTCAAGTCTCTGGATGTTGTGGGGCTGTCTTGGCTGACACGCCTCTGCAGCATCGCGTGGCGGTCGGGGACAGTGCCCTTGGACCGGGGTGGTGGTCCCTCTTTTTAAGAAGGGGGACCGGAGGGTGTGCTCCAACTATCGGGGGATCACACTTCTCAGCCTCCCCGGGAAAGTCTATGCCAGGGTACTGGAGAGGAGAATCCGGCCGATGGTAGAACCTCGGATTCAGGAGGAACAGTGTGGTTTCCGTCCCGGTCATGGAACACTGGACCAGCTCTATACCCTCTCCAGGGTGCTGGAGGGTTCATGGGAGTTTGCCCAAACTAATCCACATGTGTTTTGTGGATTTGTAGAAGGCATTCGACTGTGTCCCTCGCATTTATTCGCAAATAATTTTTATGGACAGAATTTCTAGGCGCAGCCAGGGCCCGGAGGGCGTCGGGTTTGGGGACCACACGATATCATCTCTGCTCTTTGCGGATGATGTCGTCGTGCTGGCCCCATCAGACCAGGACCTTCAGCATGCACTGGGACGGTTTGCAGCCGAGTGTGAAGCGGCTGGGATGAGAATCAGCACCTCCAAATCTGAGGCCATGGTTCTCAGTCGGAAAAGGGTGGCTTGCTCACTTCAGGTAGGTGGAGAGTTCCTTCCTCAAGTGGAGGAGTTCAAGTATCTGGGGGTCTTGTTCACGAGTGAGGGAAGGATGGAACGGGGGGGATTGACAGACGGATCGGTGCAGCTTCTGCAGTAATGCGGTCGCTGTACCGGTCTGTCGTGGTGAAGAAGGAGCTGAGCTGCAAGGCGAAGCTCTCGATTTACCGGTCAATCTACATTCCTACTCTCACCTATGGTCATGAGCTGTGGGTCATGACCGAAAGGACAAGATCCCGGATACAGGCGGCCGAAATGAGCTTTCTCCGCAGGGTGGCTGGGCGATCCCTTAGAGATAGGGTGAGAAGCTCGGTCACTCGGGAGGAGCTCAGAGTAGATCCGCTGCTCCTCCACATCGAGAGGGGCCAGCTGAGGTGGCTCGGGCATCTTTTCCGGATGCCCCCTGGGCGCCTTCCCGGGAAGGTGTTCCGGGCATGTCCCACCGGGAGGAGACCCCGGGGAAGACCTAGGACACGCTGGAGGGACTATGTCTCCCGGCTGGCCTGGGAACGCCTCGGTGTCCCCCCGGAAGAGCTGGAGGAAGTGTCTAGGGAGAGGGAAGTCTGGGCGTCCCTGCTTAGACTGCTGCCCCCGCGACCCGGCCCCGGATAAGCGGAAGAAGATGATGGATGGATGGATGGATGGATGGTCAATGAAAGCCAAAGCCATCAACACATTCACCTATAACAATAAACGAAATAAACGTGATTATTACAGTATATTATAAAAAGTCTAAGAGTTTTCGTTTTACTTTGGTGGATAAAGATCAAAATGTATTTCTGCATCTAAATGATTGATATCTTAAAGGGGTTGTATGACACAGCTAAAACAAATATTTTGTTTTAGATGTAATGCAATGTGTATACACGATTTAAGGTTAAAAAACGCAGTATTTTCCACATACCGTGCATGTTTGTATTTCCTCTTTGCCCCGCCTCTCTGAAATGCGCAGATTTTTTACAAAACTCATCGCTCTGAAAAGCGAGGTGTGCTATGATTGGCCAGTTAACCAGTGCGTAGTGATTGGTCGAAGACTGCAACCGTTTGACGTAAATGTAACGCCTCTTACCATATTCGGAACATCAGGTTCCAAAGCAATTGTACTGACAGGGGATAAAATGTCATCAGTACTTCCTTATATCAATTCGAGCCCGAATCTGATCCGGAAAATGAAAATGATCCAGCCGATACATCAACTTTGCCAGCGCGACTTGAGAAGGATGTAAAGGATTGGTAAGGTTTTATTAAACCTTGTGTTATTTATTTTACAACACAACCTAGTATTGTAAATAAAATGTAACCATTCGTTTTTAGTTGTCTCATCTTTTGCCAGGGCAAACAAAGAGTCTTTCTTTTCGCAACGAAACACAGCCTCTCCACGACATTGCTGCGGCGGTGACGATACAATGAGATTTACAAGTACGCCCACTTTACTTGCGTTTAGATTTGGGCGGTCTTAGTCAAGTCATGTTACGAAGTGACGTACATTTGCCGGGCTGTGGTTACACGAGGCGTTTCAGGCAGGTCTGGATGAGCATTTGCTTTTAGATAGAATGCATCTTTTGTTCCGACACTTAAATTTTTGCAATTTTACATGTCTAATAAATGCATGGGCAACTTATAACACACCAAAGACACAGAAAAACACGTATTCGCGCCATAGGACCACTTTAAGGTCACATAAAAACGGGTCACATTTTTTGGTCACATTTCTTGTGACTGTGTGTTTTGACTTGTGTTTCTCTTGGCTTTTGATCAAATTGTTGCGTTCTTCCTTGTGTGACAGCATTTGTTAAAATGTCTGTCACACTCTGATTCCACAATTGAAAAGTGCCATTAATGAATTACCACATACCGATCATGCTTTGCATTCACTTTAGAGTGAAGTGTCTTTTTGTTTTTCTTTTAGCTCTGCATGTACCGTATGTTCGGAAATGTTTTTGTTTTTTTATGTTTTGTTTTTCTCCAGTCTAATTTATTCAACGGAGGAGTCAATCATTATTCAGTTATTCATGATTCAGTCACAAAAAAATATTACCAAATAAACACCAGGTAGAACATGGTAGAACAATCCTATTTTTTATTATGTGCATTTTATCAGCATCTGTATTCCCTGAAAATCAAACCCGTGACCTTGTTAGTATAGTTATCTTATCTTAACCCCAAGTTTTCAATTTAACAGATATAAAGTTAATATATGTATAATAGAAATACCAGTGAACAGTTTGGAGGGACCCGGCTGTGAGGTAAAAAGCCGTTTATAAATCTACTGTTGTATTTTGGGGGGCTTCCACATATAAGGTTTCTGAGTGTTTTCATCTTTGAAAATGTTAATAGATTCTGTAAACAGCCAACGAACAGACATGGTAATGAGAGTCAGTGTTTCTGTGAACACACAGCAGCTCAGCAGGAGGGCAGATGGAAAAAAATTTGGCATTCTGAGAAATGCTCTGTTCCTTCGATGCCAAGTTAGCCGTTAAAGCGCCTGTTGCATGCTGGTGACCCATGAGTTATGTGTGTCTGGGATCACAGGGTCAAATCAGGAGACTTACTGGAGAGACGCTGATTCCTTCAGGGGCCCTATAGTCTCTTCTCCTGTAATCCCTCTAATTTACTCTATTAAACTCAATCTCCCACACTCAAGTCATTTAGGCCTGGCTCAATCTCAAATTACTGCCGGGTGCGATAAATACACACACACAATTTATGTGGACATGACCACATGAAAGAACTTCAATCTTGGATAAATTAAGAAAAACACACTTCATATAGCTAGATTTCTAGATGATGATAGGGTATTGTGGATGCACGCCAGGGTGCTATTTCCATGGGGTTCTGAGTGGTTGCTAGGGTGTTGTAAGTAGTTGCAATGTGACTTCTTATTGACCCATGTCAAAAAATTGCAACCCATGTCTTCTATGATATTGTCATACATGCAATCATGCAAGTCCAACGTCTTAGAAAAGTAAAGCAAATCTCTCCCAAAAGTGCAGTGTTGTATGAAAAACAGCAGTCTGTTATCACTTTGTTCGAAGGACGTTTAGCAGAGACGGGGCTGTTGAGCAGATCACAGGATTCCAGAGGCCTCTAGCGTGTGTGCTTTCTTGTATTTGTAGCCTTGTGGTTATTGTCTCCCTGTTGCCGACTCGAAAATTTGATGTAAACAAATACCTCCTCATATTCAGCGAAGTTACTCAAGCTTATTAGAAGGCGTTCGCTGTATCTCATTTTCAAGTGATACTCAGTGACAGTCTAGTTCTCACAATTGCACACAGCCCAGAATTCCAAGACTTACACCTGCTTGTACACATCTTCCCACACCCACTGACCTACTCCGAATTAGCAATCTGCTGAAATTGATTGACACGGTGACTGTCAGAGTTAGATGTTGATTGATGGTTTGTGTCTATGGAATAACCAGACCAATCGCATTCCACACTCGTACGATATTGAGGACCGGCAGGACACGACCAATGGGAATGTTTATTTTGACATATGGCCCAGCCCTTCATGCATTGTTCTTTTAGTTCCAAATTAGGGCAGGTTTTTAATGGGTGTTCTAAGAAAACTATTTTAGGAAATAGATGACTTCACCTGGTTATCTCATCCTTGCCAACACTGTTTTTAAGCATTAGCATGCATGACTGATGTTACAGTGTAATACACTACTGGTGACAGCTTATATAACAGGCATATCTTAAGGTATGACACATTCTCTGTAAATGTAAGATGATTTTAAATGAGGTCACTCAAAAAAATGACATGTACTGTATATATTGAGTAGTCATAGTTCTGTATTAAAAATAGAAAAGTGGTGGTGCTTGGAATGGCATTGAAGCTAATTTTAGTCAATAACCCCCACTTAGAATTTAACATTTTTAAATGCTTCGCAGACACAGTTTTTCAGGACCAAAACTCTGCATAACATGGAAAAGATATGTTTTAGAATGTGTTGAAATGCTGTGTTGTGTCACTGTAGGCTGACATGTTAACTGACGCGTTGTTCCAGTCCATGCCAATGTAAAGTGACCATATGAGACATGAAACATTATATTTCCTACACTAACACATGACAACAATGAAAGGGTATCCAATTTTTCGGAATTAAAATGCACAGCCATGGCCAGTGTTATGGCATTCTAGCAAACTGTGAGGGACGTCAGTAGACCGTTCCAAGATGGCAGACACGTCTACGTGCCTGGAGAGCTTAAATACGGCATCTAGTTTTGATATCTATGGTTGTTAATACATCATAGGTCAAAGAGCATGCTGGTCACATGACAATAAAACATGGTGAATGCAGCGTGTCCAGAATGTATTCATACTACTCCCACTCATACTATATAGAATGCACTGTATTAACGGTCGATATGTAGGTACTTATTCAAATTCAGGACGTGCTGTTATGCAATTTCAAGTTCAAGTTTATTTTTTAAGTTATACATTTCGGACATGGTCTATGTGTGATGTCTGAAGCTAAAACTAGCGTGTTTTGGATCCATGCTAACAGATTTTAGCTGCCATGACGTGCTAAGGAAGTACATGTGCTAGTGCTACATTCACTAAAATGCATACAAGAAATGAAAAATAAATGTATGAGTGAAATACAGCGAGTGAATCTGAGTTGATTGTATCACACATGATGAGAGGTCATACTTGTAGACAGCAGTGAATATGGAGGGGTCAAAAAAGTGAAGCTCTCTTTGAGTAAGGGAGCGTAAAATCCAGACTAGTGCGTGCTGATCCCCGAAATCCCCCTATTGTCACAACAAACAAAAAAGCATAGGAAATGTGTGTATGAGTGCGAGCACCCCAGTGTGCGTGCAATCACAAGCCTAAGCCTGACTTAAAAGGGATTGCATAAAATTTTGGGGGGGCTTTTCTTCGAGAGCCGTCAGGTTCAATATTTTGAGGACAACAGCTCTTCAATTTACATTGAGCCACATTACTTTTCATTTACGACTTGAAGTAATGAGGTTTTTATTCTGCTTTTCATTTCTCTGCTTATTTCAATGGCCCAGTGGCACAGCCTGCTACCCTTTCCAGAGTCCAACGGGGCCCTACATTTCATTAACTTTCCTCAGCAACCGGGAAACCTGCTGGACTGCCATGATATGTTATTTAGGAATCCACACTCTTCTGCTCTTTGGGGCTGACATTTAAAATGCTCAGTTTGAGACTGTCCTTGACTGAACTTGTAAACATGTTCCTTTGCTTTGAAGAACCGCTAGAGGCTTTACGTTTTGGACCACATTTACTTGTGTATTAGCGCCGTCCACCTGTTATTGGATCCAAAAAAAATCATCTTGATATTAAGAGCATACTGAGTCTATATAAAACAATGTCCACATCTGTCCCTCTGTTTCCACTTGTCTCATCCTTCTTCCCTTTCTTCTATGATTCAGTTAAGACCGCCATACTTTGTTTTATACATCATCCATCACCTGACATTTCTTCCCCATGTACATCCCACACCCCACATTCTTTCTTATTCCCCACACAAACCATTCCCACCTCGTGCAGACGTGTCTGTCTCCCTGCAGGATATGCCCAAACCTCTAATTCTGAAGATCTGCCTCACACCCCACATGAGATGCTGTCCCCCTCACAATCACATGGCTCTTTCATTTTGATCCATCACAGTGTGTAACGGTCACTTCCCAAAGCGAGCCTCTGTCCTCACTTGGGGGCAGGGAGGATGTCTGCTGGCCTGGACGTGGAGTTCATCTAGGTGGGGGGGACGTCTGAATGGTCACCCGCTGGGAGAGAGGAGGGGGGTGGATGGGACAATGGTGGTCCTGTTTTGAGAGAGCGTGGTCAGGGGGAGCGTAGAGCGGGGCTGGGGGTGTTTGTTAGGGCAGGAAACAGGGGGAAGCTTATGGGAATGCAGATTGGCTCGCTGAATTGAACTGGCAGGCCGGGCTTTGATGTGAGCAGAGGGGGATTTTCATACAGCCCAACTTTCATCAAGTTTATAACCACTCCCCGTTCCAAAACTTAATCTCTCCTGTTTATCTCCCTTTTCTACCCCCAATCTGTTTGTCCGGCTTTGTTTGGATGGGTGCAATTTGGTATATCTGTGTGTCATTGACATCAATTACATCTTTTTAGGACTTGGTGTCCTGTAATTTGGCTATAGAGATCCCCATTATTTGTTGTGCTTGAATTGGTATTTTCACAATATCAGCCAGTTTTCGCTACACGGTTATATTAATTAATTAGCTGTGCCATTATTATCACGGTATCTATTCGTATGTTCGTAAGGTACAAAGTGTTTTTTGGGTAGGATCTTTTGACAGAAATGCAATATAATATACATAACTATGTGTTCAGAGGTGTATAAATACTCTACATAATGTTTTTATTATTTTAGAATGAGCCATTTCTATCTACAGACACCGAGAGTCCCCTTGCATGCAATTTGTCATGTTGTTTCTACAGTTGTTTTAAACGAACAAACTGCTCTACAGAGCGCATTTCATAAATACGTTATCTCCATCGGAATATAAGTTAAAACATGATTGATTAGACAAGGACTGAGCCATCATGGAATGTCATGTCAAGATTACATGGAAATGGTACCACAGTAATACCATGCATATCCACACATCAAAACCAAGACACCACCATGCTGGTACTACCATGATAATACTTGTAATGTCTTATCATGTAAACTCTTCGATAAACAAGACACTGTAGCTTTACCGTCCGATACTGTCACTGTATTATGATACCACCACATGTTTAGATATAAATATTTTGGTAATTGTTAATAATAAGTGGGTGTCACTTAATGGATCAGAATAGCCAGCTATGGATAGGTTGAAAGTTGGTGCGGCACAGAAATACAAAGCAACAAAACTTGAAAACTTTTTAATGTCCTGATTAAGGCCCCCCTGCAGGCCTTCCATTAATTGGACTCTGAGAATGTTCGTCTCTGTGTGTGTGTCACAGAACAAATCCAACCGCCTCGTCTCTTATACAAATGCAAAACCCCTGAAGGAGACACTGCTTTATATTCACAGTGCACACACGCGGCTCAAACTCCACACTTACTCTCTCTGCTTATGTCCTCCAAGAAGAATCTTAAGAAAAAGTAGGTTTGTATGGAGGAACAATGGGGTTTAGAAATAGCTGAGTGGTGAATTTTAAAGATAGATGAAAAGAGGAATGTGTGTGTATGTGTGTGTTGTGGGGGTGCTAATTACATTTCTTCCTCTCTTGAAGGAAACCTCCTCTCCATCCAGCAGGGGTGAGGGGGTTTAGATAGGGGTTCTCGTCCCGTCCCGTCCCGCCACTCGAATCCAGCATCTTGAAACTTTTCTTTGTGTCTTTTATCCGCTCCTTTTTGCCAACCTGCTTCATTCAACAGATTTATTCTCACTTTATTTTGGACTCTCCTGAGAAACTTAAAAAGGGCCGACCGTGGGGCTGGGTGGGGGCTTCCTGGTTAGCTGTAGGGCTGTTGTGGGCTCAGACTTGGATTTAGGAAGTTAAGGCAGTGGGGAGGGAGGGGTTGAAGGGTTTTACTACAGAAATCAGTTGAATAATAGCTGGAGAAATGTGAGGTCTAGTAACAGCATTTGAACATCATAAAGACCATGATTACACCACTTTTCACGGATCACTACAAGCGGTGGAAAATGAGGCCGGGACATTCTTATGTAAGTCATATGCGGAACTGCTCTGAGATCAGACTGGAGAGGGTGGATTGTTGGTAATGATGGCGGCATCTGCTCTAGTTTCCTTTAAATAATAATAAAAAGTATGTCTTTTTGTGTGTCTGTCTAAACTACAAACATCTCTCACTGTCCTTCAGGAAACTCCGGCCCAGTCAGGTTACTCACAGTCTAAATTTTATTTGCTAAATTAGATAAATGCTATTTCTTATTATTGAAGTCCTCGACCTGTAGGACAATGTGACTGTGTATGAGTTTTGTAGGAAGAAAAATAAGGTGAGCAATGGGGAGAATAGAATGGGAGCTACTATTACTGACTATTTGTTATCAGTGTTTCATAGTTTCCTGTCACTTTATAGAATGAAAATGTATGTTAAAGGTCCAGATTATTAAATTTAGCGGCACCTAGTGGTGAGGCTGCAAATTGCAACCAACGTCTTACTCCACCCCTCCCCTTCGAAGCACTACGGTTGCTGACACAGGACAAAGATGTCGCCATGTTTTCACTTCTTTGTCGAAGGTCAAAATGGATTTAAGCGCTCTGTAGAGCATTTTGTCCATGTTAGGGGACCCGCGGTGTATGTAGATAGAAAAGCTTATAAAAACATAACGCTTCATTATGTAAGGTCTTTATACACCTCTGAAGACATATTATATTGCATTTCTGTCAATAGATCCTCCAAAGAATTACACATTGGACCTTTAATTTGGGCTGCTTAAGATGTCAATTTAAATCTCCATGCTGGTCCAGATTGGGTTGTTCTGGTCTAGCTGGTGTACCTTCCACTGTCCTCTCATGCAGAATCTGTTTGAGCTTACCCTGTTTAAAAATGATCTTAACCAGAAAGTAGCTGTAACCAATTTACCGGACAGCTAAAGATGAGATGAGAGACCAGTTGAAACCAGACATCAAAACACAGCGGTGTCCAAAACACAACACATGGTCTAACAGAGACTTCATAAGTAATAAAGGCAGGACGGTCTTTCATGTCTTAAAGCGAGAGCCTCTCCACAGCCTCATGGCCACAAAATTACCACATGAAAATAAAGCCGAGACCCCCTTTAGTCATCCTTGAGTCACTCAAATGTTTTCATAAGCCTCACTTATCATATTTACAAACCACAGAGGGCACACTGGGAAATAAACCATGAAAATAAAGTTGGTTTCTGTTTTAAAGTCTATTGTTTACTCAAGGGTATAATATATATGATGTATAAGCACACCAAGATTCTGGGATTAAAGATAATGCTGAATTAGGCGTCAGATCCTGGCTTCCAACAGTCAAAGAAGTGTCTATTTTAAGACACGTCAATTCATCAACAGAGAGAAAATGTTAAGAGGAGGGTCTTGTTTTTGTCATGGAAGAGAAAAGAAAGCAAGATAGCGAGAGAAGGAGAGAGAGAGAGACTTAATCATGTTTCCTGGATCAGTTTAAATGAGAGCAGTCCAGTAATGGCAGTGCTGGAATGCAGTCAGTGCACTGCTCAACCCTCCCTAAGTCTTGGCTTCACCCCACTCTCTCAGCACTCCACACAAAGCTTCCTTTGTTCAGCTTGCTCTTGAAAAGCAATGCTCGGTCACTCCCTCTCTCTCTCCCTCCCTCTGTGTTGTCCCGACTCTTCCTGTGTATCTCATCTAACCGCTACAGCAGCTCGCTCCTTATCTAAATCTGCACTTTCCCCTACGATTTTATTTTCTCAAAATTTGCTCATTCCCAGCCCGGGAGATATAATAGAGCTGTGAATGAACTTTAACAACTACAATGTCTTAGGTGGTTAAAAAGTCTAAGGAGACATTAGGAAATTAGGCAATATTTGTTGAGAAATGTTTCTATTGAAATCCATGACTTGTTGCCAGACTTCTTGGCAAATCAGAGCATATTTTGAGACGTTGTTTTTCGGAAAGTTTAGAGAAGACATATGTGAGATTACATGGTCTGTGTCAAAGAATGAGACTCAAGCACACTCTTCTAGGAGACAAATTAAGATAGTAATGAGGTTTTTCTTTTGTGATTCTCTCACACTCGTATCTCAAAATGTTGATTCTTTCTGCGTTTTGCTTTCATACTTTCACCTTTTGTTTAGTCCAGCTTTTCTATTTTCACAGACTTTTGTTTATTCGCCACGAGGTGAAATCCAGCCAAGAAATCAGTATTATCCTTTGTGTTCACAACCTGAAGAAGAATTTTTCAACCACCTCTTTTTTCTCCTTAACAGCTATTTTAGGTAAACCACACATCTAATATGCTGGAATGGGGAGGAGGGAATTGTGCTCTTGTTTTGCTCTCATACTTTTTCAAGGCTTAGTAAAGCCTGCCAGTCTCCCGTTAAAGGGACACACACACACACACACGCATACACGACAGAGCCCGGAGGTGTTCTGCCTGTATGCGATTAACAGATAAGCAACCTCGAATGAATCATACCAACGTCACATGATTAAATAACTAGATTTATTTCCCGGAATATATTAAAAGGAGTCTTGCATTGGCCATTAAGTGCTTTGTTTGATCAAGGCATGTTTCAACACTAACATGTTTATTTTGCAGCTACTTTCAGGTCATGCAGTCATATCTTTTGTTACTTCAACAATATTCACTTCATGTGAGAACCTGTTGCTCCAGCAACCTCCTATACAAGCCTTGTCCTGTGGATTTTAAAGTGAACGGCATTGGATGGCCCCAAGCATGAAATTATGTCTAGAATTGCCTTGTGACGCAGCCAGATTTTGCACAACGGCTTGTTGACATCGATGCGGGACTCCGCAAGCCTGCTGGTTGCTGGTGTATCTGCTCATGCTGTGAAATTATTTTTTCACGCCTAGATTTCATCACGTTGTATTCATACGGTCATCGACGTGTAGTGGCTTGTAGTTAGCTTTAAACTTTCTGATAGGTGAGGAACATGACACCAGTTTAAGTGAGGCCATATCAGCGTAATTCATAGTTTAAGGGCCCTGTGTATAAGTTTGAGTGTACTGCCATCACTTTTTTGTTTTTAAACAAACAGGAACATGTGAGTCATGGGGAAGGGTAGACAAAGTAATGCAAACTTGCATTTAGTTTTCACAAATAGGTATTTCTATGTTTCAACAGCCCAAAATTACAACCACAGTCGCCACAAACGTCCGATTACAAGTCAAAGTGCATGTTTTCGCTTTGCTTGTCTGAAAGGGCAACCATACTAACAGTATGCAAAACATAAACATTACATTTAGTAATTTAGCAGACGCTTTTATCCAAAGCGACTTACATAACCATAACTGTGAAACTTTATTACCTTTTTATAGATATATTATTCCAAACATAAATTGTATATATTGTCATGGGATGAGAAAAAATATGGTGCAGGATGAATAGATAAATTGCCACAAACGTGATGGCCCTATATCTGTAAATTCCCGGCGAAAGTCATTATTTGGGTTTTACTGTTTGCTACATAAAACAGTCAAGTCATGTCAAAGATTAAAATCAATGTTGAAAAAGCAAACTTCCGGATTTTAAGTATGTGTGTGTATGTGTGTGTGTATGCATCTGTGTGCGTGCATGCATCCGTGTGCGCAAAATAATGAAACAGTGTCAATATCTAATTTTATTATTTTATTATGTATCATGTTATAAATTAACATTTGAGACATTTATAGCAATAAAGAAACATTTCTTCATTTTTATTGAGAGATAGAGAGAGAGAGAGAGAGAGGGGGGGGGGGGGTGGGTTTAGATTCTGTGTTTGTAATGTGCATTTGCTTTGTAAAGAGCCCGAGACACTGGTACAGTGCCATGTTTGACATTTAATGACACACACAGAGCTTGTTTTTCTTGGTTCTAATGCTATGCACAGGATCCAGCTGCTGTTTCATTCCCATGGTGCTTTGGTTGTCCTGCAGCTGCTTCCAGTCAGATCACACAACCTTGAAACTGAAGCTGCCACAGTCTGAAAATACAGAATAATTTTCATCCTTTATCTGGATATCCCATTCATGAAAATCATACTCGCACCTCTCTCTCTTTCTCCCTCTCTCTCTCTCTCTCTCTCTCTCTCTCTCTCTCGTTCTCTCTTTGATTGTCTCTCGCTCGCCCTCTTTCTCAAGAGGTTTTGTAAAACTTTAACTAGGCCTCTTTACCACAGGTGTTGCGTATTGGGGATTAAAGCGTCTGTTGTTCCCCAGGCAAGATTTCGTCTGTTGACTGCTCAGTAGGGTGCAGACTGTCATAACCCGTTTTCAGTTGAGTTCAGACTCGTTTTGCTGTCCTTTTTCTCATCAACAAGTGGTTGGTTTGCTTTATTTCATGTAAAAAGAAGACTTGAGTTGCAGGAGTTGCAATACAAGTACGTCATTGAAAACTCGCAATGTGAAATGCAATATTATATACATAACAACGTATTGAGGTGTATAAAGACCTTACATAATGAAGCGTCATGTTTTTATATCCTTAGAATGAGCTATTTCTATCTACATACACTGCGGGTCCCATTACATGGAATTCGTCATGTTGTTTCTACAGTATCCCTAAACGGACAAACTGCTCTACAGAGCGCATTTCGTAAATACATTATCTCCTTCGGGAAAGAAGCAAAAACGTGACATCGAGTCCTGTGTCAACCACCGTAGTGCTGGTTGGTTGCAATTCGAAACCTCACCACTAGAAAGCGCAAAATTTGAACCTTTACATTTTTCAACCTCTAAGCAATATTTTTTCCTCTGGGTCCAGATCAATCCTAATCTTTGTTCAATGTGCAGTGAAGTGATTTTCATGCACATTAGCCTTCATAGCACAAGTTATGCAAGAATTAGGCCATATTATGCAACAAGATGTTAGTTATTCAATTTAAAATACTTGTTATTTTAGCTATCCATAAGATATTGTTACAACAGTGACAATCTTGCTGACTCAGGGCACCGTATCAATATATAGATGCATTGACAATGGGGACTAGGACAGTCTTTTTGTCTCCTTCACGCCGTCGAAGCATATACGTGTGCGAACCGAATAGTGCTGAAATGTAGGGTAATAGCTCAGGGGGCTTATATTTCTGTGGTCTGAGGTAATTGGCTTTCTCTTTGACTCTGAGTGTTATTTAAAGCAGATCACTGTGATTCAGGATTATATGGGGCCCTTGCGTCAAAAAGGCTGACTCACCTAGACGTGTTTCCGTTTAGCTTCAACGATCCAGCCCTCGGACAGCTCATAGCCGCCTCACCTGCCAAAAACGGAACTGCGAGACAGATGGGGGTTTTTCAAAGTATATCTTCGCCTAGATTTGTGGTTGTTTATGAAAGTGCGGTCATATCTATAAGGCGGGCATTTGTGCGAGTGACCTGGAGAGAGAGAGAGAGAGAGAGAGAGAGGCATTAGGTTGTGGGGATGATGAGATACTGGTGAAGCAGAGAGCCCACAATGGGCCGCATTGTTCCAGGCTCATAATCAGAGCGGACATGGAACTTGGCTGGAAGATCGTCCCCGTAGCCCTCGACACAGCTGCTGTGACTTCAGTTTATATTCCCTCCATTCTGCCTTCATCAGCATCTCTCTCTTACTCACCATCTCTGGCTTTCCCATTCACCGCTTGTTTTTCCTTCCTCTCTTTGAAAGGTTTGGGAGATGAGCAACACTCCTGTGTGCGAAGACCTCGAGTTCTGCTTTTTCGCTTAATATGTAAACAAGCAAACTGTGCTAAAGAAAGAAACTGCAAGAGATTTGAAACACAAGAACAGCTTTGACATTTTGTACAGAAATACTCGATTTGACTGTTCTACCAGCCTGCCATCTTCATAGCCTGTAGCCTATGCATTTTAACTGGTGAAAAGACCAGTAGTCCGGCTAGGAACTGGATCTTTACAAGATCAGAGCTACACTTCAATGGTGAGAGAAATACAAAGCGTAACAGCTGACCCAGTGGCGGTTGCTGTGTTTACAATAAAATCTCAAAGTCAGCTGCAAAGCCTCTGTGTCATTGGCACGTAAAAATAAAACAAGACACCAAATCGAGACCCCTCGGCTGTGACTCAGAGTTTCCACAGAGGCATGACCAGTGGATGCTTCTACTCTTTCTACATGACCTCAGGTGGGCAGAACAGGACTAAAGGCCACGATCTTTCTTTCCGCCCACGTTTATTTCTTCTTCCCCCAAAACAGCCAAGAACGAATTCCATCACGTGGCCTGTCAACAACATGTTAACCGATAATGACGCCTCCAAGTTGATTGGAGCGTTCGTGGTGTGTTTGTTGGCCCCACATACGGTTGGCTGTGGTTCTTGGCTGTTGAATCTGTGAGGTTGCGTGTCGCCGGGCTAGAGCGATTTAACATATAAACATTACAAGACCCTCAAGCGGCGATAGGCTCCACGTACACCGTTAGCGTTGCTGGGAGTGAGTTGTATTTTTGACCTCCTTAGGTCAGGTGTCTGCCCTTGTGTTACTTCCCATATGTTCTGCATTTTCCTACGTGATTCTCCCCACCCCCCGCCCCTCTGCCCCTGTAATTGGCAGGTAATGTTTCGGCACCGACCCCTCCTCTACTGCCATTATTCCTGTTCTGGATTAATGTGACTGCCAATAGTGGCCACAGGCTTGGCAGCATTTCAAAAAAGGGGCCCACCGTCGATACATTATACACCAGCAGCTTTCACCAAGGTGTGCATTTCAAGACAGTCTTCCTCTGTTTTAATACTGTGTTTTTTCTATGGTTGAATCAAAGCTAAAGGGGACACCAGAGAGTCTTTTTTATCCCAATCTGATCTCTGTAACCCTCCTAGCTCATATCAGATATTCCCCAGCCGCCTGGCGCCCAGAGGGAGGCCCACCTTTACCACCCAACATAGGTTAAATCATACGGACCACAGTAACTTTTCCATTGTGTGACTGCTAACATATTGTATAAAAATGACTTTTAAATTACAAAACATTTGCTGTGTGATTATATTTCAACAACATGGGCCATTTGAATTCTGGACTTTTACACTGTGGCCAATTTTTCCAAGCTTCCTCTTTACAGCCAACAACAAAAAACACTTTTTGAAAGTAACCACAGTTAAAGGTCATCATATGACTGTTTTCTGTTTCTGCGTGGCTTTTGGTGGTGATTGTGATATATTAAAAAGGAACACACTCAATTCAATCGAATGGATGAGGTGGAGAATGTGGAGGTTACAAGAGGCTCTTACAACAAATATTATTCTTGTTCCTCATGTTCCTTGTTGGATGACCGTATAGATGTAAGCAGACAGGAAGTGCCAGGCAATGGTACCAAATTGTCACTAAACATGGTAAATACAGAGCTGATGTGTAGTAAGTGAAGTGTGAAGTAATGATGATGACACAGACAGAGTCCGGGAAGCATGTGTTCCACTGAGCTCACTGGTTATGGGTATGCCAGACAAGGATTATGGAGCAGAAGTGATGACGTTACAAGATAATTGTCTAAGGATGTGTTTAGGGTAATCCACACACATATCTATATTCGGAAACTCGTTTTGTAAGTCTAGAAAGATGGTGACAGCCTTTTCAGAGCCACATTAGTTGTGCATTCTTAGGCACCTATTTTCCATTCTGCCTAAAGAATCCCGTAGAGGACGTGCTTCCAAAAGATTTTCTTTCTTGACTAATAGACAAGGAAAGAGAAGAGAGGTTTATTAATCAAAGGTATCCCCAACCGACCATTTTTCTTTCTGCTCATGCGTCCAGTGGGGGGCTGAAAATGACAGAAAGAATTATTTTACCAGGATGGTCCTTTAGTCAACCGGGGGTGGCCTGTGAGACAACTCCAGGTCCTGGCACAGACGCAAGAAAATTGAGCTGCCCCAGGAAATCATGGAGAGGTTTTGTCCAAGTAAACAAACATACCACCCCAGGACTTTTTCCCACAACTCCACACCTATTTTTCTCCCCCAATCTCCACCCATTTAAGTAAGCCATTCGAATCCTCCTATTCCTGGCAGTCTTTATTAAAAGAGTCAGCTGTAGTTAATTTAACCATTTATTCATGTAACGTTAATTAAAAAGTTCCCCCACGCCGTGATCCATTTGCATTTTTCTGTGAACACAGCCTGTGCATTCATGGTCTTAAAAACAAAGCATCCTCAATGGTTCTTTCATTCAATGCTTTAAAGTATTGAATAATATATATTTAAATGCTGTCTGGTGTGGAGTGAAAATGATTTCTGGATGATTTCTGGGAAGAGAGTGTACACAGTGAACAGGTGGTGGATCATTTAAGCAGGGATTTTTTCAGAGTTTCATTGTGCTGCTCTTCTTCCGACCTTCTTGGTTTTCTCTCAAGTACTCCTGAAAACAACCTCTCCTGAACAATAGAGCACGCCACCCTCACCCTCTGTTTGCATCCGCAGGATTATGACAGCACGTCTGAGTCTGTCTTTACAGCTGTGAGCAACTGTTTGAGTCAAAGGCACTTGAATTCACATGGGTTCACTGACACCCTGTAACTCTGTCGTGATCCTATAGTTCAAATAGTAGAACATTGTGCTTATAATACCAAGGTCATGGGTTTGAACTGATAACTGGGCAATGATACTGTGTAAATGCACTGTAAATCAAAATGAAAAAAACAATTTGACCCTCTTTTTATCAAACAGTGGACAGCATGACCATGAAATGCATTTCAAGTAATTCCAGTGTCGACATTTTGCTGTCCTTCTGAAACCTAAAATGTCTAAATTCACTGTTTTTGAGGAAATGGTCAAAACTATACTTTTTAAATGATTAAATCAAAGTCGACAAGCACTTTTTAATACTTTTTATTGGTTAAGATATTTTCAAAACCGAGTTGCCACCATAAACGGTGACTAACAATAAATGGCAAAAAATGAAAAGCACAAAATATGGAGATAAAAGGATTCAGAAGGACAGCAGCGAAATGTAACATTAGAAAGACAATACCTGTTTATTCAGCATAGTAGACAAATAAAGCAATATATTCTATTTGAGTTGAAAGAAATCGTTTGTCATTCTCTTTATTTTATACACAGGAAACCAGAGAATATATAGACATTTTCACTTGAAGTTGTGGGTGCTAAAGCCCCATCAGTTCACTTTGAACTCTCTGAAGGTGTTGGTCTAATGCACGTCAACTAAAAGTTGTGAAGTGTTTCGAAAAATAATGTTCTGTGGTTGCCCAGACTGTATTTGTGATGCATGACCTTTATTAGAGTTTCCACATCCCTTCAATTTGACATTTGAACGCCATTACGCAACATATCCATCCCGCTTTCTTAGTATCTATGCTTTTAAAGCATGGCTACGTGTCAGTGTGATTTCATACTCCGTTGTACATGTTTATGTCGAGGAAAGATCGCTTCTGCGTGTGTGTACGTGTATGTTTGTATGATTCGTCTGAGCAAGTGAGAATGCCCCGAGGATGAAGAGATGGCAGAAACAGGCCCGACTGGTTTCGTTTGGGCTTAATCTTGATGGAACATTGCCTTAGAGAATTTGTGGGGAGTTTAACAAACGCAGTCTCAGGTTAAGTCTTTTTTTCAATCACCCCCCCACCCAACCTCCCAGCATGTAGAGCAGTTTTTGATGTTGTATGCTGCGTATCACCTGTCATCATCTTTTTAGCTGAAATTGCAAGAAAATATAAAAGGATCCTACCTCACAATGTTCAATATTTACAAACTTCTAAAGAATTTAACCAAGTTCATTAAGGTAATGGAAAGTGGTCCAAATAAATCAACCTGTGTTTAAATGTACATTCCCTGTATAGGTGACAAGTCAGTTGCCGACTACACAAAATAAGTTCTTAACGTCGAAATATTGTTCAACACATTCATATTAATGTCCTGAATCACATAAATCGTCCATCTTGTATTTTCCAAATTTTCCAAAAACTGCCTTTAGCAGACAGATAACTCATTTCAAACAAGTCATAAGATAAGCCCGCTACCAGGTCTGTGTTTGTCTGTCTCTTATAACAATGTTATCGGAGGTTATTTTCAGAGAGCGGGTTATCGGAGTGTGTCATTTCTTAGTGCTCGTTCACAGTCCTACCGCATATAATGAAACACAGGGTGTGTGTGAGAGTGTGTGAAAGAAGCAAGAGCAATATTCCCCTTAGGCATTTACTTATGGGTAATCCAGAAGATAAGCAGCTCATTGGCCAACCGAGCTCCTCTCTGACATGTTGGAGCCTGAGTGTGTATTGAATGCCTTCTTAGCCCTCAGGAAAAAATCAAAACTTGACAGACGCTTGTGAAAGAAAAATCATTTTGCACACGTTATTGTCAAGGATCTTTGTCCTGTATGAAATTTAAATGACCTGCTCTCTTTGTATCTCATTTCACAGTATAGCTGGAATGTGTTGGCGATGCCATACCAGCCATATTCAGTTACACATCTGGACTGGCATGTGTGTCTAAGTCTCCCCACTCGTTCCATCACCTTCACCTTCAACCACACGTGCACACAAAAAGCACATGTTTCCTGCCGCCCACCGCTCAGAGTTTGACCTTTACCACCACGTCAAACTATGTCTATCTCCTGTTAAGGTAAGTTCACACGGATAGTGATTCGATAACTGAAGTCACTGTGTTGTTGGTTCCTATTAGATGTTCTTACTCAACCCATATCTCTTTGCACTTTTTTTAAAACGTCAACCTCTGTGGTCAGTGTGAACATCACATCTAAAACATGCAGCGAAATGTTCTCTGCTTTCAACCAGCAGTTGTGGAAGCAGCATTGAAGGCAGTCGAATGTGTTATCAGGGTAAGAAGTTGTGAAAAATATTTAAGGCCAGGTGTTGATTCACAGTGACGGCATCTCAAGCTTGTGCAGGTTCGAGAAAGTGCAGGAGGAACATTAAAGAAACGTGGTTTATAGCGAGAGGTTGTGCGTCAGTCTTATTCACTCAAAGTCCCAAAATGTCAAAAGCAACATCTGTGAACAACTTCTGTCAGCATTTTGAAATGTTGGAGTGAATGTGTTAAGATAAAGGGACTCTCAAGTTACTCGTCTCAAGGTTTGAGCCCACGTATTGCTGCCGTTCTACCTTTTTTGGTCATAGCTTCTCATATCAACCATCAAGACATCCACCGTCTTGTTTTCAGCCATGCAGGCAGTGATAGTATAGCTGTACTATTTACATAGCAGAGAGTTTAGTCTCCCCGTCTATTCATCTAAACCAGAAGCTTCCAAAGTCCTACAGCCCAACCCAAACAGCATGCACAGTAAACATTAGAGATGTGAGTTCGGCTTCATCTCTCTCCATTCACCCCATCTCATCTTGATCTGTTTTACGGTACACTGTGCTGTTTTAGCAGCCAGTGCTGCAAATAGAACATCAATGTTTGGTTGCATTCAAAACCACACTTTCCTATGCACCTGGTTCCACAACCAGTTACCCCTCAGGTTGGAACATTTCCAAAACCACACACTTTTCGAACTCTTCTCTTCCTTTCGTGCTTTCCTGTAGCTCAAAGGTAAAGCGTGGTGCTGGCAATGCAGAGGTTTGAATATTACTGAAAAAATGTATATCAGATTACATTGCTTTTTGTAAAAGCAGTAAATGTTTTTCATTGTTGTACTATTCTGACTCTCATGTAGGTCAAATATTGCAGAGGTTAAAGAAACAACGTGATTGATTACGGGAACAGCCAGGGGCCAAGGTTAATATTCATGTCTAGAGTTTAGAACAGCACAGCTTCACAGCCAGGGAGAAAAAGTTATGGTGGAGGTTCTGAGTTCTCGTTAAAAAAATATATAATTAGGTGACTGAATTTTAATTGATCAATGAAACACTACTCACAAGAAGGTGATGAATCAATACTTTGCATTTGTCTTATCTGAGCTGATATGCTTGATTTAGTGTTTTTTCTTTTGGTTGATTTAGATTTTTATGTAAAAATGTTGGTTGCTAAGGTCATCGCTAAGTTTAAGT
Source organism: Triplophysa siluroides (assembly GCA_006030095.1). Classification (NCBI taxonomy): domain Eukaryota; kingdom Metazoa; phylum Chordata; class Actinopteri; order Cypriniformes; family Nemacheilidae; genus Triplophysa; species Triplophysa siluroides. Next base: position 530,860 of record VCII01000657.1, read on the forward strand.
GAAGAGTTTATTTGCAAAAACAGATTTTAAAAATCATGTTTTTATTATGTTATGTTTTTATTGGTGTTTTATGTTCATTTTATTTCTTGTTATTATTACTCAACCAAAACAACCCAACTGCAGTTTGACTGATATTAATTGCACGGAAAAAAAAAGATTTTTGAAAATATGTTTTTGCAAATGAACTCTGCAAGTATATATTTTAATATACAGTGTTACAACTTTATTGAAATAGTCATACTTAGTCAAAACTGAAACCTCATACAGCATGCCTTGACTCAAGACATTTTTTTTGTTTTAACCTGAAACCAGTTATATGCCTAGAGGTCTATGGAAATTCATCTATGACATAACCAACTTGTTATTTCTTAGCTTTACAGTAACACCGGTGGTAATAAACTATGGGCATATGTTTCCTCATTGTTTTGCTAAAATTGTGTAGTAATGAGCTGCATGTCTGCAAGGACAATATCCCTTCATAGAACCCTAATACCACATAAAAAAAGTCAGTTGATTGGTGTTATCACTGACCCTGGCCTTCCACCTGAGCTCACACATACATACACAGATACACACAAACACATGCTCAGCTGTGGCTGGTATTAAGCAGAATTAGCTTATTTTTGTCTACTTGCTCTGCTCAAACAGAGTCATCCATTCCTGGACTTCCTGATAGAGGAATTTCAAAGTCTAGAAACGGTTGCTCAATGCCGATACACGGGTTAAATTTTTCACTTGCAGATAACCGGCAACTGCATAGAAAGCTACATACGAAGCTTTCCGGATTGTGCCCTCTCTCACTCGCCGCGCACTACAAGCGTGATACGAAACAAAGACCTGCTTCCTGTTTATGAGAGAATGTGTCGCGCACCTATATGTTTACAAGCACATTTTTCACAAGTGTTGCAGGATGTGGCCTAGCACACAAGGGTGGAGACTATGAGTGCAGTGGAGAAAAGCTGAGGAGGTTGAGGGTTTCTTTATATAGGTATACCTGACACAACATACCAAGCAAATGGAGCAAAGTTCTTTCCATCACCTGCACAATGGAAATAGAGCAACAAGGAACATGTGTTGTTGTTTTATTGAATATCATATCTTAGAGTTGGGTGACAGTAACAGAACCCTAAGAAGTATTTGGACAGCTGTGCTCTACTTAAATGAATAGATTTCTTTGCATTAGAGAACAAAATATCAAACTAAACAGTATACAAACAAACAATTGTGCATTTTTTATACATAATAAACTCCAGTTTTAATTATTTTGAATAATTACTTTTAAGTGGTCACAAGATTGGTGGATGTATCAGCACAGGTGCAGCAGAATCACAGGTGTATTTTTATCACATCAACTATAGATGTACAAGAACATTTACGTAACAACCATGAGGTGTCCATATCCTTTCTTTTTGTAATTGTGAGCAGTACATCTACTTAAATACACTCTAAAATAACGGTGCTATTTAGCACTTAAAGTGTTTCTTTGGTCTAAATCGTAGAGGAACCACTATATAGAACCATAACTTGGTGCTTCAGTGGTTCGTCGGTGGGTTCTTTGGGATGACAGAAAGAATCATACAGCACCTCTTCCATGTAAGAACCTGTTAAGCCCCTGTATGGTTCTTCAGTGGTTCTATATAGCACCTCAGTCATCCCAAAGAATCACCGAAGAACTACTCAAGCACCAAGATATGGTTCTATGTAGTGGTTCCCCTATCATTACGAGCCAAGAACCACTTTCAGTGCTTTATACAGGTACATCTAAAAAAATTGAATATCGTGAAAAAGGTAAATATTTATTGTCACTCATTTCAGAAAGTGAAACCCATATATTATATAGATTCATTACACATAGAGTGAAATATTTCAAGCCTTTATGTCTGGAAGTTTTGATGATTAGGGCTTACAGATAATGAAAACCCAAAATTCAGTGCCTTGGAAAATTAATTTATAAGATCAATAAAAAAAAGGATATTTTAAACAGAAATGTCAGGCTTCTGAAATGTATGGCATTTCTATGCACTCAATAGTTGGTTGGGCCAGGCAATCAGCCTGTGACACTGCTCAGGTGTAATGGAAGCCCAGGTTGCTTTAATAGCGGCCTTCAGGTCATCTGCATTGTTGGGTCTTGGTGTCTCATCTTCCTCTTGACAAGGTCAGGCGGGTTTGCTGTTATGCTTTTTTAACAATGTCACTTGGTTTTACATTTTGCAAGCTTATCAAATAATTTTAAAGGGATGTTTCACCCAAAAATTCTGTCATCATTTACTCAACCTCAAGTTGTTTCAAACCTGTATACATTTCTTTGTTATGTTGAACACCAAAGAAGACATTTTTGAAGTATGTTGGAAACCAAACAGTTCTGGGGCAGCATTGTTTGGTTACTAATGTTCTTCCAAATATATTTGTGTTCAGCATAACAATAAAATTGAATACATTTGAAATTACATCTCCTCCCCATGATGTTTTAGGACAAAATTACATAACAGCCAGACTAACGGTTATTTGATGTCACACTTTGACGTCTCTCCTCGACTTCATCAGAAACCAGGGAAGCAGATTTCTCATCGTCCACTATGTAATCAGAGACAACTGGAGTTTGACCACAGTCAGGTCAGTACCCTATCAAACTTTCTGTAAACTACCAATGATGACACTCCTCGCAGGAACTCCCTCATCACAAAGTCAACCAAGGGTCAAAACCCTTGATAATATCCAGAAACAGTTGCCAGATTGAGAAAGTCGTAGTGGTCTAGGATTGGTTTTTTGTGAAAATGGCTGTCTTAACCAAATAATATGTTTGTGCTCTTTTCTCCTCAGTGGTGAAATGAGAGTCTGTCTCAAGCCATTTTGTAGCATTAGTTGCCAAATATTAACTTTTCTGCTTTATTGCAATGTGTATACTGTTAATAATGTTATTGGAGATTCAATTTTAATAGCATTTAATAACATGCTTTTGTCCCCAATATTGCATGAAATGACACTCCAAATCGTTTATTTTCTCAAAAATATGGGTTTTTATTGGTTTTAACTGCAATCAGTCATTACAAAAGAGATCAACCTTATATAAACGCATAGAAATTACTGTAGTGAACAGCAATAGCTGTTTATAAAAAAAAAAATACATTCAACTCTTCAGATACTTTCTTTTTGTCTTAACCAACTTGGACAAGTATTGCTTCCACCACTAAGGATACAAGCAAGTCATTTAAAAATAAAAAAGCATCGCAGCTTTTTAAGGCAAAGAACATTTGCTCATGGAATGTGTAAGAGAGGCACTTTACATGTAGACTGGAAGCTCTTCAATCCAAAACAACAGAACTTCACAATTATTGCCTGCAATTCATCACCATAACTGAAAAACTGCTTTAACACTGGCGGTTTATTAACTGCAACATCAAACCTTAAACTTTGTAACAAACAAATCAAAACAATAAAAATGCACTTCATGGCGGTTTGTAAAATGTGGTGCTAAAGTTAAGGCCACGAAACTCCCTGTATCTCAGATTAAGTTAAATTTATCAAACAAAACTGTGCAGCTAAAGTCTTATTGTGGCATTACATTTTTTAATCCGCCTTTAAATGCTACATAAATATTTCAAAAATGCAATTGGTTGACTTAAGAACTGCTATCAGTATGGACTGGGCTTGCCTCAAGTTACATGGAAAAAAGTATGGAGGTGAGCTGAAGTTTTTTATTTAAATAACAACTGTATTGATGCTTTTTGTGAGTTCAATTGTTAAGGATTGTATAGTAGTACTGATTTTGCAGTCAAATATTTGGGAAAAGGGAATGACAATAAATAAATCAAAAATGCAGAGGATTTTTTTGTTTGTTTTTGTTTTAAATTAAGTTTCTTTAAGTGTAGTTGCCAACAAAAGTCATTGTAGTACAATATATTAAACTGTGAAAAAAGGAAAGCTGACAAGTCTTCACAATCTTAAGATTAATACAGAAGATCATAATTTAACATAAAAGAAAATATATTCTATCGCTTCATTATCAAGATAAATACAAACAAAATTAACAAAAAATGCATATGATCACCAATAAATATGTTTTTGATAAGTTAAATAAGCAGTGACAAGCAAAACCTTTTGTTCTCAAAAGGTTTTCAAACAATAACAATAATATAACCATAATAATAATAAATAATAATAAACAATGACCATAATAAAAAAATCAAAACCAACAGGTGGATAGATGTGATGAAATTACAAAGTGCTCCTGCGAGCAGAATCTATGGAAAAAGCGTGCTAAAGTGATGCTGCAGGAGGTGGAACTGCATCCTGGGAATGATGGAATTCCCCCTCTGCTTGCCTATTGGCCCGAGGGGAGGCAGCGTTTTGAGGTGGGCAGAAGAAAGAGTTTGTCTCAAAGGTTTAATAACAAGATTCCCTTCCCAACAAACGTTAACTAACCAGCAACTAACGGGAAACGGGGCAATGACACACAACAACACAAATTAAGGAATTGTTCAGTTTTGAGTGGCGACGGCCCATCTCAGGGTTTTCTGCTGGCTTTGAGAGACATGAAGCATGTAGCACCCGATTGAAAGATTAATACGTGCCCGAAATATTCCAGAACTCCATTCTCATTCAACCCTTATGAGAAAGTCCTTCCTGCAGACTGATGTATCTGCAATTCAAGGCATGGAGGGCACACACTCAAAACAAGAGCTACATAATCAGGCCACAAGGAACGAAAAAATATAAAAATAAACAGTGGTCCGTTCACCCCGACACTCAACCCCAGGCACTTGTCTTCTCTTTTTCACCATTCATTTCACTCTTTTTCTTTAAGCGGGTATAGAAAGACAGTTGTGAAAAGTCTAAGCATGACACTTGTGAACTTTAGTTAGTTATGAAAGAGCGTCCTTGAGAAAAGTGGCAATTCGGGAAGGGCGCAGATCTCTCCTCTAACTGTGCCACTGGCTATGCTACGCTCGATTACGCCGGTAGCACCTGGCACAACAGTCTCATACCTCTCGCGATTAGCACGTCGCTAATCCACTTCCTACTTTGCGTGTTTGGCACGATCACACCAAGAACATAACAGGAGGACGAGGCCCTGGAAAACAGAACAGTGTCGAGGCTGAGAGAGTTTTAGCTTGTTCTGGTTAAAACGAGTATTCAAAAAGAGAAAGATCCCTTAATTCACTGTATTAAGACACAGAGGCGATACAAGGAGGGAAGTCTACGGCATCTAGAAGGCCCGAGAAATGGTGGGAGGTAGAGGGAGTGCTAGCATCTCATCCTCTTTGCCCAAGACTGCTGCATGCAGTGGAAAAGGGGAATGGGGGTCTGGCTCAGTGCGCTTTAGTCATCGGAGATGGAAAGCCTGCTGAAGATGGGCAATCGGCGGGTGGTGTCGAGGACGGGCGATTCCGACCCGCTCATACTTCCGCCCGAGCTGCTCTGGTAACCCTCTTGGTCAGAAAGCGAGTCAGGCTGGCTGGCTGGAGATTCAAAGAGCTGGGGAGATTCTGACATGGCTCTGAAGTAGTAAGGCCTTGTGGTTGGTGAGGGCGGCGCCTGGTTGGAAGGGTCAGAGCAAGATAAAGGTGCACTGCCCAGGCTTGGGCTGAAGAGGTTGGCCAGCTCCTGGCTGGAATACGTGAAGGGGTTACTGCTAGGCCACTCGGGCAACTCGTCGGGGGAAAACATGGGCGGAGGGGTGACAGAGGTGGGGCTGTCCCTTAAGCCTCCAGAGCTGGGGAACCCAGCAAAGCTGTAGCTGTGCTGCAGCCGTGGCCTCTCCATCTTATTGGAGGCGGAAAGGGGGGATGGGGTAGGTGGAGGTCCGCGGCGCTCCTCCGCATTGTGGATGAAGTGGCACCGCGGGCCATAGGGGCAGAACCCAATGGTGTGGAATGTGCGGCAAAGCTCCGTCTTGTACTTGGGATGGCGGCTGAGGCTGCGCAGCTCGTGAATGCCATGGGCAAACTGGCACTTGTCACCGTACTTGCAGGCGCCATTCTCCTCAAAAGGCCTGCATAACTCTGTCTTGTAGCGGCTCGAGTTCACCTGACTGTTGGGGCCTCCAGGGCCCGAACACTTCTGCAGCAGGCGATCCCCCGTCTCGGAGAAAGAGCGGTCTCGCATACGGTTCTCTTTGTTGCTGCTGCCGTTGAATCCCGTCCCTGAACCGAGCAGGGATGGATCAGCTTTTGCAATGTTCAAGAACTGGTTTTGGTTGAGTTTGGTGCTAGCCGAAGTGACTGAGTGCCGGCGCTGATAGACCCCACCTGTGGAGGGTGTCCCTACCGCCTTCCTGTCCAGCAGGCTCCCAATGGGGTTGGAGATGGGCAGACTTAGCCCGGTGCAAGGGAGAGAAACAGGGTGTGGAGTACTGAGGATGTTATTATTGTAGTTCAGCATTTTGTTCTACAAAGAAAAAGAGATACAGAAGAAGAAAATTAGAAAAGTTTAACTCATTTTTTCAATGTCACATAATCAATTCTTTTATTACATATGGGACAAAGGCAGAACCCTATTTGCATGTGTTTGTACAGCACGCACTTCAAGTTTAACCCATCAGTAAACACAGGCCTATACAACAGCTAGTTCGGCTCAATGCCACTAAGAGAATGCTGCACTATTGTGCATGTCAGACATGGGTAAACCCAACAACACACTGCCTGGGAGAGTATTAGAAGTGATATCACAGTCTGACTAAACAACATTAATGCTGCGCATCTAAACTTCTCCATAAGAAAATCCATTGCATTGCTGCATGTGATAAAATAAATGGATTTATAGCTGTAACCTACATAGACATGAAGATAAACAGAACAATGATTGATCAATAAGGGCCAAACATTGATAGAACATGCAGAGAGAGTGTTCTGATCAAATTGTATACACTTCAATCTATTTGTAAACAGTTATTTGGTTTATTTGTTATTTAGCGAAAACACACACACATGTCTACTCTAGACGATTACAGTCCTTTCAAAAAAAAAGATTATGAATTAAGAAAGCGGTTTCCAGATAAATGGTCAGACAGCCGAACACAACAAGAACTCATTAACTTCTGACAAGTAATGTTCAGACTTCAGTTATGGATTAACCCATGAAGATATAAACTCGTGTTTTAGAACAGCTCACCATCTTAAACGACAGATTTTAGAGCACTCCTCGAAGTCAAAGTTTACAATGAAATCACGAGATGAACGTATAAATCGTTCCGCCATTCATTTAAGTTTTTTTACGCCCAAACTATTTTCTATATCGTTGAGGCGGTGCAACCGGTTGTTGTTTCAATTTCAACGGGATAAACGGGTGAAACAAACACGACTGTTGTGAAATCACAGCCATGGATTCATAGGAACAAGCCAAGCAGGGAGTTTCACTGGATGCATGGCCGCAAACAGCAGTACATACTTACTTGTGCATTACGCAGTGCTACATTTCAACTTAAACTATTCCACTAACATACATATTCGCCATAAAAATAAGAAAAATAATTGTAGTCTTTGTTCTTATTAAATAATACGATTGTAAATGTAATTTAAAGCGAAAAATAAAGTCTTATCGTACACATTCCAGAAGACAAACTGTTCCAGTTGAAACTTTTTCCGTACCTTGTTGTTGATCACTTCGCTAAAGTCGAAGAATGGCGACACCACGGCCGTGGTCATCTTCCAATCGGATACAAATCAAACTTAGCGAAAGAAATCGTTTGTTTTAGATTGTAACAAGCTGGGTTCTGCTTGTGTAAACTTTGGTTGCCCTAATGGAGAACCCCCTCTGTCCTGCTCCGCAGCGCTGCATTGGCTTTATAACACACCCGCAGGAGGGGCCAGACGGCGTCGATGCACGGGGCGTTTCTGCCGAATCACTTCTCGCAAGTTTTGCTCTTCTTTTTCTTCACAGTTAAACGCAGTTTATGAGTTTGTTATATGTCTTATGCAGGCAGCTGCCGAACAATAACAAAGGAAGCTCGTGTTAAGTTGTTTTGGCATTGTTGTGTATGAATGGTAAGACTTCGTATCGGCCATGTTTGGTTTACACGCAACTGAACCACGACAGCGTCGGAGCGAAGATGTAATTGTTTTCATCTAGATTACTTTTCTATCGTTTTAATGCATTGAATCCAGGAGTGGTGCAACAGTTTGCCAAAGTTTATTAGAACGGTCATACTAGAACAGTTCGTTTCTATTTTGTATTTTCATTTAGATAACTTTAATAAGAAGTAAAGCGATTTTGGAACGACGGTCCCTCAGTCCTTCACATTGCAAATATTTTTTTATTGAGAACAACTCAACGCCCTTGTTCTATTTGATATTAAACGCGTTATTTGCTCACCTGCTTTAGTTCTCACCTGCTTTTCGCCTCACTTTTACATTTGTTAGTTTCCTAGATTAGTGGCTATAGATCTTAATGCCATTAATGTCGAAAAACACATTGAAGATCTTAAAGTATTTTTAATATTGCAGTCCATGACAGGACAAGAACTGCTTGAGTCATGTTTAAGATGTGAAGAACAACAGGACCAGAACGTTTTTCAAGAAAAGTTGGAGGATGGGAATGAGACGGAGAAGATTAACTGGGGATGCTTGTTACAACGTTACATTGCCCTGGGCTGTGTAGGCTATGGGGTGGAGGAGAGGAGTAGGGAGGTTGGGGTCATACATCCCCCATAACCTCTCGACCAGTGGTGGAAGTTTTCAGACAGTCCTCATTTCTTCCTTACTTTTATAGTGTGTAAAACATAAAAAAATTATGTTAATCTATCCAAAGAGGTTGCCATATAAGATCTTACCTTTTATTTCTTTTGGCAGGAATCGTGTGAGTACTTTGATGATGTAAAGTGCACTTAATAAAAATGTAAAGTGCACTTAATATAAGTGTCACATAATGCGTTATTTTATGCGTGTTTCATCAACATTAAACCAAAAGTATTTAATCTACAGGTGTTATGTAATTATACATATTGGGTAGTGTGTCACTGTTAATACAAATCTCTGAAATATAAACATTCAGGTTCATTGTAGTTGCTTTGACTATTTAGGCAGTGCGGTCTGTTGGCCTGTAGAGGGTGCACTTCATTTCAATCTGTGCTTGACTGTCTCCTGTTGAAATTTTACTTTGGTTTTCCTGTGTGTATGTATATCTGTTAGATGATAGTGAGAGGTATGCAGTGAAATATCTTTGCAGTCTTGAAGTATGGAGGGGTCGACATGAGAGTTTATGAGAGACATTTATGTGCTGTTGTAACCACCCACTAGCACAAGAGAACTGATATCACGATACGGAGAGTGATTTTAGATCGACAGTTGACAGACTTATTATCCCTCAGACAAATATAACATGAACATTTTTCAGATTTTACTAGTAACTGATGAAATGGGGTTTAAGGTTCTCTCACATTTTTTTCCAATTTCAGACATCTTTTAAAGGCTAAGGACAATTAAAATGAGACAAAATTAATTGTCCATAAAAGCTTGGCCGCAGTGTCATTAGTGGTACACCACCAGACCTCTCCAGTCATGTTTTTCCCATGCATCTCTTTTAAAAGCTTTTGCCCTCTTTCCTTTTTACAGAGCTCTGCGGCTGTACAATCAGCTGTTTCAGGAACACGAGTAAATCTGTATTGAAAGTAATGTTGACATGTTTATTGTGAAAAGAGGTAAATGCTATTTACCCTTTATTCTCTGTGTTATTAAAGCACGCTGTTGATCTGTTAATTATCTTTTCCTCTCTCTTCTTAGAGTTGACTGATAAACCAGAAGAAGCAGGAAAACACAGGACACTGGATGCTGATAAACTGTGCTCTAGTAAGAAAAAGGTTCAGGATTTAAGGACAGGAAATAGTAAAGTGTTGAAAATATGATTACTGATGTAGAATTTCCTGACTGGCAAGCGTTTGTGTTGAGTTTAGCATGTAAAATGTCAGGTCCATTTCCTCTCTGACCAGGTTTCCTGCCCTGTAGCACATGAGGAAGACTGGAATCTCCTAACTGGGTCAATATTGCAGGGTGTCATATAAACTATTCAGACCGGATTAGTTTTCTAAATGACGCCCGAGTTTCATTTATTATTACTTATTCAGATTCTGACTTATTCGGCTTTGTAGTGGAGTGTCTGTTATCTTGATATGGGTGTTACGGAAGGTCATGCACCATGATACCCAAATAGACATGACTTATGTAAGTGATATATTTATAATATGATGTATAAAACCTGACGATGCTATGGGCGTCTTGAACAGCCAGTGATGTTATTGCGGGGATGCCAGGCAGAAGTACTTTACCAGAAGTACTTTTATTATTATATCTAATATAATAGTTAGTCAAAAATATGAATCTGTAATAAAGTTCCAAATAAAGTTATGGTATTTAATGACAATCACATAAACGAAAAATGTATTGCTGTAAGACCCTATCTAGCCTATATCAGGTAGTGCAAATAGAATGCTAATAGTGCTATAGTGTACTCCATAGAAAACATTTAGCATTCCATCACACTACACTGGCAATAAGACAAGCATATGACATACATACTTTAAAAAGAGCCCCTTCAAATCATAAATGCTGAAAATTGAAAACCTCTTTGACCTCTGTGTCAATGTGATCAGATTCCCCCAGTAGAGGTGTTCTTTAGACCTGACCTCTGAACAGGTGTCATGGTCAGGCTGCGGACGCTTCTGAAATGAGATATTATCGAGCCCTTCACTCAGCATTGTCAAAATCAATGATCTTTATGAGCGGCGGCCAGCAGTGGAACAGTGGAGGCCATTCTCTGTGTGAGAACTTCCCTACGTCCATCTGTCTCCATTCTGGAGCCGACCCCCTCCCTCAGAACCTCTCCTGTGTGGTCACCACTGAACTAGAGTTACACAGCTCATGTGCCCAGTGCTTGACAACAAAAAAGGCCAAAAGTGAAGTCACATTTCTCTTTTTATAAAATACAAGTACTGTTTTTACTTCACCGCACATCTTTGTGCAGAATTCAGTGCAAACTGGAAGCAGCGAGTTCATTTTTTTTATTTGTTTAATTTGTTTTTCATATGCAACGTTTTTATGTTCTGGCTTCTTTGAAACCCAGCATGTGGTTATAGTTAATGTGTTGTGTGCTGTGTGACAATGCTAAACTATTTTTGACTTGTTTGTTCCATTGTAAATTCAATTCAGTATTTCTGAATCAGCATATGAAGTTCATGAGCATGAAAGTGCTGGGGGGAAATCAAATGCTTTCCTGTAGCTCAGTGGTAAGAGCATTGGTTGTGGGTTTGATCCCAGGGGATTGCAAATACCTATGTAAAATGTATAGGATAAAGCAATGTAAGTCGCTTTGGATAAAAGCGTCTACCAAATGCATAAATGTAAATGTAACAGGCAATTATCTTAGCGTGTTACTTGACAGCTTAAGTCTGTTTTAAATTCTTTAGAGAATGAATTGACCGTATAATAAAATGCTACTAGATTTAGAAGAAAATGTCAAATTTGTGTTTGCCCGTACATCATTCACTGATGCAATGCAAGGACGAATGATTGCCAGGGTGTTGCTGTGTAGTTTATGGTTGGTGTTCCGAGTGGTTTTTACTATATTTTATATGGTTGTTGGGGTGTCTCTATGATATAGGCTAACTAACATGGCTTGGATCTTTTTATTACTATTTTTGAAAGTTATGGGCCTTTGAGAGTACCAGGACATTTTAAGAAACAAACATAGGATGGGAGCAGGGTTGCCAGGTCTGCAGTTTTCCAGTGGAATTGGACTGTTTTTAAAATGGTTGCCGTGGGCTGTTTTTTATTCCGCGGTTAAAACTCCCGCGGTGGAGTTATTTTGTTTATTATTTTAAGGTAAGACGTATTTATAAAAACAAATTGTTTTGATTACTACTATACAGTAATTTTAATTGTGTGTAACGCATAACAATGACTGTTAAATATGCATTTTATAGTAGTTGCTTATTTTATGTTTTGATATTTAGACTGTGGATGTTTTGCTAGGTTTGGGCAAGTTTTGATTTGCCGTCGTTGTTTTTTTTTTGTTACACAGACCTGGAAACCCTGTACAGGAGGTTTTGGCAAAAGGCCTCAAGCCAGAACTTGAACTCAGGTCACCCATAATGCTAACACGATATGTCAGAACGCTTCCCACAAAGCTACGGCTCCAGCTTGGATTAGCTTTAATGTAAATCTATGTGTTTTTGGCTGTAAATAATAGCCGGTGACTCATGTACCAGAAAAAAGCCTAGAGGAACTATAAAAACAAACAGTATGATTACGTACATTGTAGATTTTGTCATTACAAGTCGTCGTTGGGCAACTCACTCCACCAGTACAACACGGTACACAAAAGCAGACCAGGATGGAAAGCGATCGAGTGGGATTCTTTTAAATTCAGAATTCCAGTGTGGTCATATGCAAGGCAGGGGTTGTCTAAACAGACATCCCATCAGTAGTTCTGACATTGAGAGACTATATTTGGTCAGATGAAGTTAAAATCTTCTTTTTAAAAAAAAAGGAGCTTGTCAAAACATGAAGCACATAGACCTGACTTGAACCGTGAACCAGAGCTGAGATGTTGAGTGAAATCGCTCTACCGAGTTTAAGTCTGCCTGAACGTGTCTTCTCAACTCTCTACTGTAATTACTGTTATCCACTCAACAGTACATCACCTAAACCTGTACTTGCGCTCCAAACTTGCACATTTGTATCAATTATGTTCGCCAGAGAGGGTGTATTTGTGGCCGCGTCTCGCGACCCACTCATGGGCATGCAGAGATAATTGACGCTTTCAGACAGTGGTAAAACAGTGTGGTCAACAGAGTTGAATGCAGGTCTCCATTTTTGTTCCCCATATAAAACTTCAGGTGTCTCTTACAGATCACGCTGCAGGAGGAAAGACATATCAGATGTTAACTTCATGGTTTAACTTGAAGATCATGGCAATAAAAACAGGGTTTTTCTCACAGCCCTGCTGTAATGCCATACCGCCTACGTTCCTTGTAATAATGATTAAGTGGAGGTAAAGGAAGCCCTTGTGAGTAACTTTAAAGCTATGTGGGCCATGGCTGGGCAACCACAGCACGGTAAATCTTTTCCTTTGCGTTTATTCCAGGGAGGCTTTAAAGATGAGTTTGCCAAGAAATCAATTTTTATTGACCTCTGATTTTGATTTCACAAATGTTTTCGATCTCATTCTTCTCTGGTCGTCCTCCATCAACAAGATTGTTTTAATATGATACTTGATAAATGAGTAACGTGACCACCCAGAGCAACATTTTGTTGCCCAGAGGTTGATATTTTTTGTAGCTCAGGAGATTTAATTGAGTTCTCAGTCACTGCCTAGTTTCACGTTTTTATAAAGATTCCTAAGCAGAAATGAAAATAGACAAATGAGTAGTCATGTAATAAGACATTAAGAATGTAAAATTGTGGATAGTATAGCTCAGATCATTGGGATCCAATTTTGAAGAAAATATTTAGCTGACTCTCTGGAATCACAGTTGAGAATTCATTAGAAACTGTGAAGACACATGAGATTACTTTTCAGCTGGGAAACAAAAGTCTTTTTGCTTGCCATTTGATCACATTGCTGTCCAGAAGAAGAGATTCTTCTCTCTGTTGGCATTCAGTTTTCTGTCTTTAACTTGAAAGACTCCAGTGTTCTTTGATACAAGAATATTGCAACCGAGATCTGAGGTAAGCCATATATCAACAAGACACGATATGGCAGGATATTACTGTTCTATGTTTCAGAAGATTAATCATCTAATCCAATTCAATAGATTGTTCCTGACTTCCTCCTGACTTTAAACTTTGCTAAAGGTTTAAGACCGGAGTTATAAAATACAGACAAACACCTTTAAACCTTTATCTGTTTTTATAACACACTAAGCTAAAAGTCAGCCCAGGTTTTCCTAGACATTTTTAGTGCCTTATATTTTTCTTTCCACAGATCTTGAGATATCCGCTTAAGTAAACTGAAAAAAGACACCACTAAAGTGAAATGAAACAAGAAAGACCTTCCAAATCCAAGTATCTCCAACTTTAGACCACATGTTCTTACCCAGTCCAAGAGCATGTGAATTTCTCCGCTGAGGAAAATGTATTGGATTCATACCCGGTTTCTTCGTCTTAGATCTGAGATGCAGCTGGGTGAAATCCTGGGGGAAATAAAGGTTTCATTGGCTGTTCTCTATTGCGATGAAATAACCCTTCAGTTGCATCTTACGTGTTTAGAACAAATTTAACATGTTCTCCACTAAACCTCAGACGACATAGTCATCAAATAACATGAAACAACATTTGTAAACTGCCGTTTTACTTTCATCTCTCTTTGTCTATGTGTGTTTTGGTCGTTACATCAGTGTATTTTTGTTTTAGGCGGTTTGTGTGAAAAAAGGGGAAGGAGAAAGCAGAAAGATGACCAGAGTCTTTGTCAAAGAGAAACTGGAATCAATTACGCCCTGGTGTCCACTGTGGATACATCCACGCTTAAATATACAACCCCTCAACCTCAGACGTGCTCGGACCCACTCCCACATGGCAGCCTGCACGGTTTTGTCAGCTCATTCGGCGTCCTATCGTGTGACAATGGAGAATGGAAACTCTTTTGGTGCGTGTTTAACAGTGTTGGTTTGCAGTTTGTTTGCCTTGTGTGCCTATACTCTCTGTGAAATCCAGTAAAGTAAAATGTCTTTCCCAGAATTCACACTTTATGAGCCCCTATCCCCATCCCCTCCGACTCAGAGCGCATTTACCAAACATTTAAATCACACATCAGTCCAACTGTGGCTGCGAAAGTCCAATCCTTTCCCCTTTACTCTTAACTGGAGATATGTTCCCAGTTGTGGCTGCCTTGTTTGAACCATGAACCTTTTGACAAATCAAAACAGAGATGGCAAATGGGGTTTGTTTACTTATTTGTGACCTAGTCTGTGAAAAGGTTTTTAGCCTATTATTTATTGTTTTTACGTAAAATCATACTACATAATGTAAAGAACATTGCGTTAAAACCTTGATACCTTTTATATTGACTGAGTAAGAACATGTAATAGTGAAAATAATGGTTGAAATCAAACTTTGATGCTTGTTTAAGACTCTCCTGCATGTCTTTACAGAGTGCTTTCACACCTGACTCATTTAGTACGGTTGAATCGCACTAGAGTTCTGACACGCGATGTTGACCGAGTTTATTTCGTTTAAAAAAGCAGTTTAGGAAATATGTTCTCTTGCCAACGAGTGATGTGGATGTTGTCATGTGATTGCATTTTGGTTCGTTTCAACTGGTTCGGACCAAAGCAATCAGTGTGTGGTGTAAAAAGGAACCAACACCGCAAAAAAATGCTACAATTTATAATTTTTGGCCATTGGTCTGGACCAAATGAACCAAACCAAAGGTGAGAAAGCGCCCTCAATATCATCCAATGATACTGAGGTTATATGAAAGAGAAAGGAACTTAATAGTTTGAAACAAGTTTTCTCTGGAGAGGCTATTGCACCTTCTTGACATGAAGTTGAATCTGAGCATGTGTGGCCTGCGGTGATGTTTTCCTAAACAATGAGATTTCGAAAAGTGCAGGCCATTGATTCTCAACCACTGCCTTCATCAACTAAATAACAGTGTCTTAAGAACCAAAACACAGTGCTCATACAGGGGGTTTTGGGGCAGACCCCCTAATTAAGGTTTGAAGCCCTCCAAAGTAAGTAAAAACAAAAGGTTTGATGAGTGTCTGAAAGTATATGTTCTTTTTACATATAAGTTAGGGGCCGGGTATACTTGACTTTCTGTGTCCATGCCCGTCTCGCGCACAAATGCTTTCGCAATTTTTCATTTGCGCTAAAGAGATGTTCGCAAAGAGATAAACACTACACCCTTTATATGCATCTTTCGTTATGACTAGTATTTGATTAAAGGACAGTTTCATTGTTTTTCAGTAAATTAATCGATAAAAAAATCTTATTTACAGTTTTTTTCTTCTATTTGGTCAATGAATCACACTCAAAATACAAATGTACAGTACACTGGAAAAAGTTGCATAAACAAACTAGGGCCCCAGAAAAAATACGGTAAAATAGCAGTTTTTCATGTTTTTCTTGTTGCTCTATTATGTCTTTTTCTGTATTTGACGTTTTGAGCCTAATGGTGACTTCACACTGGTCAATGACTAATTCACACTGTTTGATCAGTGTAAAAGCCCTGTTGTTGGATCAGTGTCAACAAGAGTTTACAATGTTGTTGTTTATTGGCCTTTGTTGGAGCTGGACTTTGTTGGCGTTTTTTAAATATCATTATTTGCACACTGGACCACACAATACTAGTGAGAGAATGTTAAATTAGATGAGCACCTCGTATAATGCTCTATGAATCTTGATAAAAATGGAAGGGTAATTTGTTATGTAATCTAATAGTGATATGGGTCTATGTATCATTTTGGTCTATTTTCATTGTTTAAAAGTAGTGCAATGCAGTATTTTATCAGCATATCTGGCAGGTCATTACTGTAATGCACATCATTCAGTCTTCTGGAGGTCACTGCTGTGGGTAGGTGTGCAAATTTGGTCTTGCGTTACACAGGATCATTGACGAGTGACAGTTGTCTCCACTGCGAAACACATCTTCCATTCTTACCATGTGTCATACGTACAGTCTAGAGAAGCACATTTACTGTTCTCCCACGTGCATATTTTTTAAGTGTTAACCTTTAGACTTTATTTGGTACGGTAACATGTCTGGTGCAGATATGATCAGGCTAGTGTATTTGCCTCCCACACAGGCAAGTTTGCTTAAAGAATTACTGTATGAAAGGATGGAAAAATCAATGTTCTAAATGTTTCTTCAAGTCTATCAGTAACTCCTGCAAAACCTAGTGGAACCAGACATCACTTCCAACATCAGACAAAGTTCTTTTCCATGGCTGTAGACATACATATAATCTCACAGAACAAATAGCAGGAGATTAATACGCTTAACTGAGAACTTTTTCCATTTAATACTTTGTGATTTTGTATCACATGCTGGGGCGAAGCTGACTAATGTGAAAGCTCTTATCTCCCTCTCCCATTTCCTGTAAGGAGCTCTTGTGCCAGCCTACTGGTGCAGAACAGAGATAGCTCAAAGGTATGTTGAAATTAAGTATTATTGTTTTTTTTTCATGTGTTGTACTGTTTATCACCAGAGTTGCGCAAATATTTTTTTTAATGCTGGACAGAGTTTGTCCCATGGAATTCACAAATGAGATCACAAACGTTTCTTTGTTATTTTGTAAGAAACAGCAATGAGATTGAGATCAAGTGGCATCTTTTGCCCAAGTCTCTTGCTTCTCAGGTATTTCTCATGAAAACAAGCCCCAGTAGCCTTGTGTAGATATCTTAACCATGACTCAGACTTGTGAGAGTCAAAAGTGAGAGATTTTTTATGAACTTCCATATACATTTCATAGCTCTACACTAAAGAATGCTGAGTTATTTTCAACCCAGCGTTGGGTCAAAAAGGGATGAACTCCCTTGGGTTGTAAATTAACCTATGGGTTGTTTGAACCCACAATTCTTGGTTGTTTTAACTCATTGTTGGGTCTAATATAGAAATTTTCTGGGTTAATGTAACCCAATGGATTGAAAATAACCCAGCATACTGTATACAGTAATCTTAACAATTGTTACTTTTTGTCTTTTTATTTCCACAATTTTTTTAATAAAGAAGTCATTTATGTGAAGAAATGCAGTTATTTCAGATGTAATGGAAATTCACGTGTTCTGGATACGTCTAAGCCTCAAAAAGAGTCTTTCAGCCTGATACAAGCGCTTTGCTCTCTCCCTTAATGGAATGATTGGTAAAATGTTCCTGCTTGTTTATGAAATCTGACACATGCTATCTTACAGACTGCGATTGGACTTGTGCCCACCAGTGCTGGCTTGCCCCTCAAAGCACCCTCAAAAATGGAATGATTACAAAAGCATGTGTTTAAACTCTGATAAAAAAACAGCAAGGCTTGTTAAACTAATTTGGAATCAAGATTTTAAGAATGAGTTTGGCCTTGAGCTCTTTCTGAAAGGGCCCTTTTAAATGGAGAACAAATTTCATTGCCTTGTTTTTTGAAGGCCTGCCTCTGATTGAAAGAAAGTTCCGTCACACACAAAACTATGCGCTCTTCAAAAAGATGAGACAGATGCAAGACTGCAGTCCAGAGCCAAGACAGCTCTAGCTTTTATTAGCAAAACATGGCGTAATGAGTTGTCGTACAATGTAAACCAATGCTACTAATGGGTGAAAAGACCCTAATCATGATGTTTTCCACAGCGATGAGCTTCAAAAAGCTACGAGACGATATTACAGACAATGTTAACTTCACGCTGGTGCCTTTTGGCTCTCGTATAACGTGAGTGACAGTACAGGAAACATCTGGAAGTGGATCAGCGGAGGTCTTCTGGGAGTTGACAGGGTAAGGATTAGCTTCCCTTTCCACACCGTTTCATGCCCTGGGAACAGTGCAGATTCTGTGATGGTCTCCTAGCCGGCCCCAAACGAATAAAGAAGTAGATGAAGCAAAACAGCCGCAAGAATGACATACTCAAAGCACATTGTAATTATCATGAGGTAATTTTAATGTGGTGCAAACACGGCTGTGTCGCAAAACGAAAAATGCTGGTTTATGCTGAAGTTTGAGGTCAGGTTTTCCTCCGCGGGTAATGGAGAGCGCTTATGTTTACTGTTTCGGCGGTTACTCAAGGGTTTTCAAGGAAGGCCACAATCCTGCAGAACTACGTTTAGTTCTGGTCTATACTTCTCTTCAGTGTCTTTGACCCACATGCATGTGAATGGAATGTCTTCCTGTGTCACGCCACGACCATAAACTCTTTCACTCATTAATGCTTCTGTGCCCCACATATCGCTCCCACTCGCTTTCATTCACGCACCCCGCAGTTAACTTTCTCCATATGACATGCACATTTTCATGCGTCACCGCTCTCTCCCCCCGCACTTTTTTGACACTGTACTCAACTTACCCACAAATCTTTGACACCCCCTCATAAATAACGTCATAATCACTCTGCCTCAACCTCCTCCTGAAAGAACAGAGGTGAAGATAAACGTTGAATGAAATTACATGTAAGACGCAAGTCGAAAAGGGATATAGCAGGAATCGGAGGAGATTATGGGGAGAAAAGGATTGTGGGATAGGATAGAGAGCAGTGGCGGCTGCTTATCTTTTAAAGAGGGGAAGCTCATTTTCGGCCTAAATCATAAAAATTGTCCATTTATTTATATGTAAATTCTGCCCTACGTTCCTTTTCAAGAAAATGCTCTAATATATCTAATATATATATATATATTTAACTCAACGGGAGGAAATGTGGGAATTATGTTAAACTGAAACAATGAATGTGGTGTGAAATAAATATACGATGAAGGTTGCAGCAGTTTGTCTTTCGACTACACATGCAAAATCCGCGATGGGACTGAGTTGGAAATGGAGACACAGAGTGATACGCGTCATAATCTGAAGACCACGCCCACGCCCACACCAACCGTCTCTTTGCATTGCGAGAAGCTGCCGCCTCCTTGTCATTTATGATTTATAAAAAAAAAGCTGATATGTGACAATGTGTATAGCAAACAAGCTAAAAAAAAACAAGAAATACGTTTTTAAAAGCTGTCGACCCCAAAAAACGAGCGTTTTAGGACATAAAAATGGATTAAAAAGAGATGACAGACCCTCCAATCATCACGCAGACGCTCGGAGTCCGGGCCAGCCCACTCCTCCATTCATCCCAGAGACGCTGAGCGTCCGTGGGCGGGACATAATCGCAGCATTATCCAATGACCGTCTTGTTTCTAAGCACTGAAAAAAACTGTTTAAAGCAGCCCCATTGAAGTCAATGGACGCTGGGCTTCAACAGAGTAATGCACTGTACGCTACGGGAATGAATGAGAAGGAAATCGAGTCAGCCGACCTAAGTAGCTGATTCTGAACGAAATTGTTTTCGTTCGAGATGAACGTGTTTAACGCATTTTTAGTCAATAAAATGTTAACATAATAGTACATATATTTGACCATTCATTTTTTGACAATTATAGGGGAAGCTGAGCTTCCCTTGCAGTCTTAAAGAAATCGCGACTGATAGAGAGCCACGAGAGAGAAAGTGCTCAGTCATGCTTCTGGAATGCGGAGGAGGAAGGGGCGGCTGGCGTGACTGGCCCATTTTTCACAGCCTTAATCAGAGACAGCTGTCAGTGTGAGGGGCGGCCGACAGGCCTTGCGAGGGAGGGGTGGGGAGAAGGATGAGCGAGGAGGAGAGCGGTGCTTGTGTACTCGCTGGAGTCGGAGTTTATTTCTTTCTTTAACTGAGTGGAAAGTCCGGGGGACATGCGGGTGGACGGAGGGGGGTCGGGATGGGTTCACTTTCCATCCTGCTGCTGTCCCACTGAAGCCCGCTTAGCAGTGTCTTCTTGCATCTCTATTTAATCCTGCACTAACAACATAAGTAACTCGTAACATTGTGAGTCTGGTGCTGTAGATTACTTCAGTTATGATATAGTGTAGCCGGTAGTTTGGTGATGACCAGAAGACTGTTGGTTTGAACCAATCATGCTGCACACGTTCTGAAAAGTGAAGCCAGAGCAATTTGATCGCCGCCCTAGTGGCTGTCTGCAGTATATGTCATAAACCCCACACCTCCATGTAAACGAACGGGATGTATGCCAAACTAAAAAATCCAATTACACTTGAAGTATATTTTTGCCAAAGATGGTTTCTGTTATTTGAGTTCTTATCATGCTGATGTACTGTATGTTTAAGCGTTTGGTTAAAGTTAGTTATACAGTGTTATTAAAAGTGGGTTTGACAATATGATTTGCATGTTCGTGATTGAGTCATCGAAAAATATGGTCAGGACCTTGAAAACAATGAATCCACGCTCACTACCTCTACATCTATTAGCTGGGAACAATGGTGGGGACATGCCGTTCATTTTTTTTCCGGTCCATGGTTTGTAGAGCAAGCCCTGATGATAGCTTTCAAAACATTTTAATATTTTTAATCTGGCAAATTGTTGGTATTCTTAGGAATAGATTTAAACATTGAATGAATTCGAAAGGGTCCTACCACTTAAAATTAGTAGTTATATACAGATATACAGAACTTTACAAAAATATTGGAATTCTGTGGAAATATGCAGAGCTTTCTGCTTTATTTAGTAGGCGCAGATTGTGTTATTATGGCCATTAGCCATCCTATTTGTCCTCATGAGCAAACCAATTAAATTCAGGTTTTTCCAGGATTGTCCCTGAAATAAAGTAGGTGTGAATAAACAATTATTATATATTAAATATATTTAAATACTTACTTTCCATACTTCCTCTTCCTTGTTTTCTTTTCTTGATTGGCCTTGAGTTGGCGAAGACGTGCTTTTCAGCCTCACACGGGCGCTAGTGTCTTTGACAGTCAAATTCCAATGATGTCACGATCTTCTCACCTCATCATAACGGTGGGTCTGTGTTTATATGGAGACAAAACAATAACCTTAGTGAGGAAAGCGTTGCCTCGTAGAGACGTACAAACACGCCGGCGTAAAGGATAACTCACTATAAACATGATAAACAGTTACTCGGTACAGCAAAGATGAAGAAACAGGCTTGTTTGTTTACCTCAACGGTACTGATCTGTGTTTGATACTGAGTTTGATCTGTGCTTGTACGTTTAATTAGCTTCTTCCTTTTTTGTTCTTATTCTTAGTCCTTTGTTTATGTCGTCTGACAGTGTTTCCTGTTGGCTCAAGGGAATACTTGTGTCTAATGAAATTGATGTATTGGCTAATGACAGACCACTGCTCAGAGGATTCAACATCTCTTAGCGACTGGGCCGACTTTATCTGGATGCTTAGGCATGGGCAGTTCATTTTTTTTCTACAGCTGGGTTATTCTACAAAACAGGTGTTTTTGTGCGTGCATGATGACTAGCTGACATAATTGTTCATGTTGTGTTGTTATATTGCTGGGTTTAAGATGTAGCATTGTGGGCAGTACTTTGACATATCGTAGTGGCATTATATGGGTGACCACATTTTAAGTCCTGACTTGAGGTCCTTTCCTAATACCTGTTCTCCTTTGTTACTTCCTGTTTCTACTATAATGTCATATTCAATAAAAGGCCAAAAAACATAAACCTACAAAAGGGATATTAAAATAACCCAATGCTATGCATCAACCCTGTTTTATCATAACTGTATATTTGGACCAATATTGACATCAAACCTTGGGTGATGTTGGTAACAGCTACATGAATTGTTAAACTGTAAATTATGTTACCTTTAATCTTCTGAAAATATATGCATTAAAGTAAATAGTTCACCCCCTCAAAAAAAAAAAAGGATATTAAAAACACTAGCAAATGCACTAGAACAAACGTTCGATTTGTGAATGTTAATGACTTCAGATCAACAAATAGAAAAAAAATAGTGTGCCATGAGGCTTTGTGCTGCCACAGCTCAGAGATATTCTTGGTGTTTTCCCCAATAACCACCTATGAAGTGCAACCAGCAAGCAGTTATTGTTAAAGTACTGTGTGTGTGTGTGTATGTATATGTGCGTTTGCTTGTTCTATTTTTGCGGTAAAGAACTCCCCTCATCTGAAAGAAGTGCTCATTTCCTGTGTGCATAGACTTAATCTGATGGTATTACATTTGTGTGGTCTCAAACATGGCTTTGCATGGCTGTCTTGGTTCTGCATTTGTTGTTTGACTGAGACAAAGGGAGATTTTGATGCTGTGAGTAGTTTTATGGTGCGTGAAAACCCAGCTAAAGCAATTTTTGTGTGATTTACAGTTTTCTACATAAAATCATCCTACATAATATTAAGAACATTCTGTGAAAATAGAACTTTGATATTTTTAATATTGACTGAGCAATGTCATGTCAAAGATTGAAATCATAGTGAAGTTAATGTTGGAAATCAAACTTTGATGCTCATTAGATTTTGAGACTTTGGTCTGGTTTTTACAGACTGGGCCACATCTGTGTAAACACGCATGTAACTGAATTGTTTTTTTATAATTACATATACAGTAGGGTTTAGCAAGTAAGTTACCAATAATTATGTACATATTGTCATATTTCAGACATAACAAGAACATAATTATTAATATCCATATAGTAAGTATATATAGTATTATATATTATATATATATATATATATATATATAGTAGTATATATCTGTATATCCATAGTAAGGCACGTTGTTTATATAGGCTTTGTTGTATATAATCTTTTATAAATGTGAAAAAAAGAGCTTTAAAACGTCCCTGAATTACTTTTCTTGTGTGTATTCTGTTAATGCCATTGGATTTAACCTCTCCCCTTTGTCCTCAAATGTCCTCTGTTATCAGTCAAAGAGGTCGGTTTGACCCATCCCTGTTCTACTTTAATAGGGGACGGCTCTTTGACTCATCACATTATCCCCCACAGGTCATAGTTCGAACCCAATAACTTAATCCCGTTGGGTTTATTTACCCACATATCTCTCCATTGCTAAACTCCTGTGTGACTTGTGTCATGTATTCTCCGCCAAAGTAAACACATCCGTGAGGTATTGACCTCATCTCTGAAGCGCTCTCATCACGTCTTCAATTCCAAAACAATATGAGGATATCAAACTGTAGTTAAAGTTGTTTATCAGGCAATATTGTTGATATGCCTATCAGTGATCTGCAACCCTTCCCTGCTTGAAAGGGAGCTTTCTTGGTACTTTCCAAGACACTTTCACTCTCTGCGCCTGTGGTAATAATCACCCGAGTTTACTAAACTGTTAAAGACGGGGGCTGCGTCAATGAGTCATCTTGTAAACCTGGCTTTAAAAGTTTCACACTGTAGACTGCCCTCATGTCCTTTAGTGGTTTTATCCCCAACCCATAATGCTTTGCTTATGACACAGTCAGACGTCTGTGGGTATCTGTTTTACGTAAATAAGTGATAAAAGCTATCTCCCGCTGTAGGCATACATTGCGTAAAATGTGTTTAGGGTGAATTTGACCATAGCTTGTTTTTATCTTACATGTTTTTAATGTCCGATTTTTAGAGACTGAAGGATAATGGTCAGTTCATTCTAAAAGCAGCTGTCTTGTAGAAAAGTTAACTAAACCAATGCCACTAAAGACTATGTGGGGCATCTTGTTTTGTACTTGTTGTGTGCGGTACTTGCAGGAAGTGAGGTCACGTCCTGCCATACTATACTAAGGTGGAAAGTGGCCTGAAAAAGAAGCCCCCTAATTTCCTTCGTTTTATTTTATCATGCGTATGGTTAAATCAAACTCAGTTGAGGTGACAAACCTGAATTTCCCTGCTCTGGCAGAAGAAATCTAAAGATATAAACCTAAATATAGTGTTGTTTCATTCCACAGTGTGTAAATTCACAGAAGGTGTGTTTTACTGTATAAAATCAGATTTGACCCCAATGGTATGTTTTCGCATACAAACTTGTCACTACATATCTGCCGTACAGCATATCTCCGACATACATGATCAGTTGATAAAAGTGTGCTTGGCTCAGCAATGAGGTCATTTTTACATTTTTGTTTTAGTTTCTCTAATGCTTTCAACTATTTCTTCTGTAAATGTTGTGTAGGATTGTGAGTTTAGATCTAATGGGTTTTTCATCTTTTCATGTTTACTTAATATTTAGGCCATATGAATTTAATCCTCCCATCCCTTGAGGAGCATTTCCGTTCTGTTTATTATTCCTTACAGCTGAACAATAAATACAACATTCACAATCTGCCTCAATGATCCTACATAACGTGTTTCTTAAAAACCGCAGCGCAAATTTACATTTACATTTAGTCATTTAGCAGACGCTTTTATCCAAAGCGACTTACAAAGAGTTTAGGAGCAATAAACGATATTAAGGGAGCAATAAGCGATAAATAAATACATTTCTGAATGAATAACTTTTTGAATGGTTTCTGAATGACTGGGGATAATAGCCACACTTTATAAGGTGTTTTTGGTGTATTTTGGCACAATATTTAAATACAGTTTTAAGTGTCTAATATAAATATTTGTTTGTTCATGCATGTGTGTTAGGTTCCAAAAGTCTGAGACCCCATTAACAATATGTATTTTTTCCATGGAAACCTGGAAATAAGCAGCTTTTTTGGTGATACATGTGACATTTCCAAATAAACAAACAAAGCTATGAAAAAAGAAACTTAAGATTCTGTACTAGCAACATTTAATTGCCGCAATGCAAATAGTTTCAAAGCAGCTTTACAGAAAAAGCCTGTTTCCAATGGGTTTATATGATGTTGACTTTGGTCATTTAAAGTTAATGGCAAAAGTTAATGTGCATGCTATCAAAAGGAAAATTCATGTAAATCTTTCAATTCAATGCTTCCCACAAATGTTAATATTGATAATATAATTTATATAAAACTAGTTTGGACTTCCATGTACAGTGAATTTGTTAATATGTAAGTTTCTGTGTGTGTGTGTTTGCTGACAAATGGGGCAGGATGTTCTGAGGTTACTCTATAAAGCGCAGATATCTCTCGCACACACTTTTTTATCTCTCTGGAACATGCAGAGGAGTTCATAAGCACTGCGTACTGTTTCATGTCTTGTTGTATATACATAAGCGCACACGCACAACCCACAGTAATGCAGTTGTTTAACCCTTTCTGTGCCCACACAGGAAAATCCATTTCATTTAATTTTAAATTCAGCACCTCTGCATTGTCTTGTTTACAGTAAGATGGTTCCAGCATAATACTGCAGAGGTCTTAATGTTCCTATGAAAACTGAAACATTTTACATAAATATCAGCGTGCTGTTTCCATCCCAGTGCGCTTTGCGTTTTGTCTGATTGGCGTGATGCGATGTAAAGATACAGAGTTTAGTGACGTTGTGGCGAAAGTAGGTTGTGATGTCCATTGTGTTGTACCACACCATACGAATCACACTTGTGACGAAGGTGAAAATATATGTACGTCTAACAAGCGGGGCCTTATCAGGCAGGTCAAGTTTTTATCGTAATTTCATTCGTGTAGTGAAAATAAATATACTAAAATCCATTTGAAATCCATTTATTCCATGCTAAGTATACTCCAAATCTATTTAGATCTTATGTAGTTAATAATAATACACTGCGAATGTATTTGTGGTATACTAAATTGGTATACTTACAGTCTACTAAACTAATGTTGTACTTAATATACTTTAATTGTGCAGAAATATTGCTGATGTCCAACTAAATATATATTTTAGTGTATTTGATTGTGCTAAAGTGGAACTATTGCAAGGATACTTCAGGTACACTTTAAATACAGTATATTGCATTGAAGGAATGATTTTATTGTAAAAAAAATCATTAAATCCTTATCAAAAGTGAAACTAGAACACATTTTTCACATCATTAATATTAAGAAATGTGCATTGTGTATAAGTAGTACTCCAAATAAAGTTTAATTATAATTTTATATCAGTTGACATGTCATGACATTGGAGTCAGAGAGACAAATACTGTACCCAGTGCACATTGCAAATTATAACACTGTAGCTACAACACAATCCTACTAGAATACATAACTATATTTTACAAGGTTTACTTATTTATGCATTTTATTATGGATTTGCTTTAACGCCATTGACATTAGGGTTAGGGGAGGAGCTTCAGCTTTCATTTTATAAACGTACATTTTTGTACGACTTGAATTCATACGAATTAGCCACTTCGTGAACTAGTTACGGATTACCGCGAGATCACAGAGAGTGTGACCGTGCACAGACAATACTAAAAGTGGTCAATTAAAAGAATTCAGATGACTAGTGACCCTTCAGTATTGAATATTCAATTACATTCTTTCTCAACAGTAACACCTTCACTAGTCAAGGCCGGACAGACTGAGCAATCTTTGGCTCCCCATGTTTGTTCAGGAGGGTGATTACGGGAAGCGTCCGGATAAGTGAGTTTAAATAGAACCAGAGTGCTTCCTTTGGGAATTTGTTAATGATTTAAAATACCCAACAAAACAAGTCCTGGGAAACAGACTAGTATTTGTATAGCGATTGTCTGCGTTATAACAAATTACATTAACCATTTTAAATGAGAAATTATTCTTGCGATCTGGTGGTGGTAGTTATCTTTGTTTTTCAAGCACTTTCTGGCTAAGAGCCATGTTCCGAAGGCCAGGTATGTGTGTGTGTATTTTTTAGGGGGCGTGGGTTTAAATGTTTAAGGGTTAACTGTAATTCAGACACTAGAAAGTAAGTGCCCAAATTACCAACAAGCTAAAATAATTTCCTGTAGTGGTGCTTGGAAGCAGCTATTTCTGCCTCGCCTTGTTTATTTTGGTGGGGGGTGGATGTAGAAAGGGTCTGTGGACACATAATCCTCTCCCAAAAAAAGTGATTTATTTATGAATTCCAGCCCTGAACTGTTCTCCTCCCCTCTCGGCTTGCACGCCTCCAGAGAGAGTGCAAGCCTGCCAGAAGTCACTGGCTGATGTTTACAAGACTGGATTGGCTATTTCCCATGGTGCCTTGTGCCTGCAGTGATATCTTATTTATGTAAGGCCCGATATGGGAGAACAGAGGATTTTATTTTGAGCTATTCCCCATAGATGGATCCGATTCCTCCAACTAGAGCTATTTCCTAAATACGTGCGGCCTTTCAGGCCCATAGTGGACTTTGATAAAATCATCATTAATTGTCACTTTTAATCCATTCTTCTAGAAATCTGTTTTGAGATGAAGTCTCATTTCTCAATTCATTTCCAAGTTTATTTTAAAATATATTTATGGGCTATACTTTACACCGTCCCAGTATAACAATGTAATGTAGCTGTCCATATCAGAAACTTTCAAAAAAAAGGTTTCTCTGGGCCTGGACAATATAAACGTTCCTTCCAACTGTAGTCGGACTCAACGTCCGTGTGTAAACATATGACGTCTACAACATTTGCAACAAAATGCAATTTCTTGTATTTGACCATGAGTTTGTAAATGTTTGAGTGCAAAAAAACAAAGCATATTTTCAACATTTAGGCGGCCATCTGGCTTTTGTCATACCTTGCGTCATGATGCGTGGCTCTCTCGATTCTCGGACGGCCTCTCCTGCCCCTCAGCTCTAAGCCCCCCCTTCCCCAAATGGGTAGTCTGCTGCTATTTCATATTTCTGGGCTCTCTCTTGGCGTGTAATCTGTGACAGACTTGTAGCGACAAGTATGTTCTGGCTGCAGAGCTCAGTGAGCTAATGAGCACGGCATTGCTGCGGAGGGAATTATGGAAAAGCTTCGCTCTCCTCGGCTACGTCAACACTCGAGCACAGATGTGCATAAATGTAAAAGTCTATCGAGTGTGTGTCTTGTGTGTGTGCTTGTATCGGGCTCTTTGAGGGCCTGCTGAGTTTTCTTACAAGGGCCGCACTACCAAGTAAGGAAGAAGAGTCGAGTCTCTCTCTTATATGTAACCGTGTTTTCTCTAAGTCACCCACCCGACTGTCAGTAACTGCCTGTCTGTCTGCATAGCTGTCTGTCTTGCATCTAGCACAATTATTTCACTGAAAACACAGCGTTTTCTTGAACTTGTCTACATGTGCAGTTTGAAAGTTGCTTTGTCCTCCAACAACTAAAACAGGACAGTAACAATTTATTTGAATGTACTTTTGCTTAACTAGGGTATGTTAAGAGTACCTACACTACCGTTCGAAAAGTTTGCTTATTCATTGCTTATAAATAGTTTTTTCTAGATTGCAGAACAATAAAAACCGAATCAAAACAATAATGTGATGATGAGAATTATGCTGTGTCTAAAGAAAACCAAAACAAATCAAAGCTATTTTAGATTTTAGTGTCTTCAAAGATGAATTTGCAGAATTCTGAAACTTTTAAACAGTATTATAGTAGTTCCCATCTATTATCACTGTCCTTCCGAAATCTATTATTTCCAAATTCAACTTTTGGTCACATAGGGGGAAATTCTCACTATTTACAAACCCTTAGCTACGACATTTTTTCCCCAATTAGCTCTTAACTTGTTGCTTATTAATAGTTAATAAGGTAGTTGTTAGGTTTAGGTATTGGGTAGGATTAGGGATGTAAAGTATGGTCATGGAGAATATTTGCTTTATAAGTACTAATAAACAGCCAATATGCCAATAATAGGCATGCTAATAATAACTAGTTAATAGTGAGAATTGCCCCCTATACTGAAGTGTTACCCACTTTTTTAAAGTTGTATTAATGGGCTTTTTGCCTTTATTATGATAGGACAGTGGAGAGGTGACAGGAAAGAGCTGGGTAGAGATGGGAATCAAACTCGGTCGCCGCGAGCGTACTAGTGCTATATTTCGGCACACTAACCACCAGGCTATTGGCGCTGACCAATTTCACTTTTAATATTTTTTTTGGTTAGATATTAGCAAAACCCAAACATACATTAAGGACGACTAATAATAATGAGTTATGGGAAAAAAATCACAAAATATGAAGATACAAGGTTTTAGATGAACATCATTTTTATCATTATTCAGTCCAAATCATTTCATTAAATAAAAGTTTCCAATGAAAGTTATTATGTTTTTACAATTATATTTGGGTTTACAAAATAATTTCAAATGTATAAGCAAATGCCTTTTAGATCAAATTATTTTCAAAATCACATGATACATTTCAGTCAACGTTTAAATGTATAATCACAGTTGGATTAAGGAACTGAAAATTTAATTTTGTGTTTTAACTGAATGTTTTACTATGTATCCATTAAATGTATTTTTTATAACTTTATTCAGATTTGGCAGTGTGCTCTTGGTTTTCAAAAGTTTATCGTAAAATACAAAGTTATACTGACATACACGAATATGTACAAACGTCTTGAATAATTTTTCGGGCACTTTGATGTTATATGCTTGATATCGTTTTGCACAGCACCGCAAGTCGAACACACCTTACATCTATTCGTTCTGTCTGTAATATTAGAAAAGATGAAATATAAGACAAAGCATAATTTTTCATCTTTCAATCAAAATTTTAGTCATATAGAGCTAAAATGGAATGGGACCGGACAGGACCGGTCACCCTAACTTAGAGTAGCCTATAAGTAAATAAAACAGACCTTTACTATTAGTATTGGGGTATGTTGCATTGCCGCATTTGTCAACTGAAAATAGGTTCAGAAGTTCAATCCCAGCTAGAAATCCAGCTGCGTGGAGTCTTAAAGAACAGGTGAAAGTCTAGCAGGCTCCACGCCCACAAGCACAATTCATAAGTAATAAGAGAACAGATCATCTTGATTATATGTGTTGACCTCAGGGTTCAATACCAGGTTCCTCTATGAGTTCAGCCTTGTGCTTGATCTTCTCAATATAGCTACCACAAGTCCTCCTGTATGAAAGGATAGTGCTGGAGGTCAGAAAAGCAACTTCTGTTTCATCTGATGAAATCCACATCACATCATCACTTTTATAGTAGATCACAATACACGGTCTGCACCAAGCTGTGGCACTTGCATCAGTTATCTCCTAGAGACAAAGCATTTGCTGGTGAGAGAATAAATTATTGATTTATTATTGATTGCCAGCCTTACTAAGCTAAACTTTGACTGGCACATAATGTTCGGCAACTAAAAGCTAGCCAACATGCAGCGTTTTCAGTCGCTGTTAAATCACACCAGAGCTGAAATGTTAACTTTCACTTGTTCTCTGTTTGATGTTGTTAGTAAAACCTTATTTAATCACTGCTTTATAGCATACAATGTAGCGTGATTTCCCGGGCAGGGTGAAGCATCATAATGCCACGATTACAGATTTCAACACCTTGCCCTTAACAATGAGCAGCTTTCCCCACAATGGTACACTTTATACCACTTCATTATTCACCAGGCTCCTGGCTCCTGCTAAACGTCCTTCCCCTGGTTTTGTGTTACCTATAGAGTTACGTTCACATGCATAATTTGTCTGTTTGAGAAAAGACAGATGTTTTCTCCCTTTTGTGCATTCGCTTGGTAAATCAGGGCCACGTTGCTCGTGCGAACGGCTCCTAATGATCCATACACGGAGGGTTAATCTATCAGACAAAGACTTGGGAAAGTTCAGCATTCTTTTTAGGTTTCACCGATCTCTCTATTGAAACCCGTTTTACCAGACTGTTTCTGATACACAAACGCAGCATATGAACAAAACTAAGCAGACTCCCTTGAGCGGCTGAAGGATGTTTGCGTGCTGTTGTGAAACTTCCTCTGATTGGGAAAGTGTTGGAATCACTTGCATCTTTTTTAAAAGCGGTTTCGGAGATTTTGCTGAAGCAGCTGTACCAGAATAACATGTCACTTCTCATTTAGACGAAGAGGGAGGTTCTGATGAATCATTAGCACAAGACTTTCAACACCAGCTGAAATAGGCAGCAACTTGTTGTCTGAGGTTAAGCTTTCCAACTTAAACAATGTTGCTTTTGGGATTTTACCTTTTAAAGTTGCTGGTTTTGTATTAGAAGATGGTTAGTAACCTAAAGCAACTTTTATAACTTGCTCCTCAAATTCATCTCCTCTCTGCTTCTCATAGACTATTCTAGACAATGTATTCCATCTGCCTGAGCTCTTTTACTCGAGGGAGAGTCAAATTCTGACTTTAAGCAAAGCTTCTTGGCCTGCTGCCCTTGTTTGTATCATGTCCAAATGTCTCTCTTCGGCACCCTCCTCCCTTCTCCTCTCTGGCTTCTTTTATCTGTGCAATTTGTGGAAAAACCATAAACATTTGTGTGTGATTTGTGGAAAGGGACTTAAGAGGGGAAAGAGTACAAGAGAGAGAGCCTGTCATTGTGGGACTGTACATGTGTGCTCTGGACTAGGAGGATATTATGTATTTATTGAGGTATCTAGGGGGTGTTCAGGACCCATAAATGTACCACGGGGCTCATAATGGCAGATGTAGAGGCTTTGGCTGTTGAATGTGCGACAGTTTTATTTTGCTTTGTTACAAATCTGGGTCGATCCTTATTTTCAGCTTCAGCTCTTTGTTCTTGTCATCTTGTGCGCTTTTCACCTGTGGCTCATGTGAATTATTACGACAGAAAGAAAAATTATTTAAATCGTAAAAGCTTGTCAATCATATGGATTGGCATGCGTAATATCTGAATAATTGAACATACAAAGATAAATTCCTTTATAATGGAATACTAACATAGTGTATACTACTGAGTACTACTAGTAAAACTAGTGTGTTATGTTTTGTTTGGTTTTTTCCTCCAATTGTTTTTTTCATTATTAGTTAATTAGTTTTCACCCGTGTCTTATGAATAGTTTATCTCCAGCACCTGTTTATCCCTTGTTATATTTTGTATTTAAGCCCTGTGTTTTCCTCAGTTTGAGGTTGGTTAGTGTTGGGACGATTGCTGGGACGATTGCTCACTGAACGCGTGCTTTGTGATGGGGTTGGATGATGACTCCCATTGGTGTCTTGCTCCCGAATGTAGGGATAGACCCGTTTGGGAGTTTATCAACCTCATCCAGTGGGTGATGGAATCTCGCCCCGATGTGGGCGGGACCATCCTGGATGAGGTTGATCATCCAGGCCCATCCAAGCACGCGTTGAGCAGCCCAACTCACCTCACTCCGGAGTCCTCCACCAGAGACAGCGCCTCAGGTAATCCTGCCCCCTTCGTGCCAGTCCCGTCCGGCCTTCCCGTGCCTCTCCAGCCGGTCCCGTCCGGCCTTCCCGTGCCTCTCCAGCCGGTCCCGTCCGGCCTTCCCGTGCCTCTCCAGCCGGTCCCGTCGGCCTTCCCGTGCCTGTCCAGCCGGTCCCGTCCGGCCTCCCGTGCCGGCCGGTCCCCACTCCAGCCGGTCCCGTCCGGCCTTCCCGGCCCTCCAGCCGGTCCCGTCCGCCTTCCCCTCTCCAGCCGGTCCCGTCCGGCCTTCCCGGGCCTCTGCAGCCGGTCCCGTCCGGCCTTCCCGGGCCTCTCCAGCCTGTCCCTTCCGGCCTTCCAGAGCCCGCTGCCCAGCCGCCAGAGCCCGCTGCCCAGCCGCCAGAGCCGCTGCCCAGCCGCCAGAGCCCAGCCGCCAGAGCCCGCTGCCCAGCCGGTCCAGGCCAACCCCCATATGAGCTCCCGGACTAAGCCCAAATATTTTTTGGGGGGGAGCCATATGGGAGGGATAGCCCTCCAGGCCTCCCGAACGGCCGGCGCCCTCCAGAGTCCCAGAGCTGGACGTATCGTCCAGGACGCCCACCCCCCCTTCCCCCTTTGGTACTATTTTGGAGCGAGGACGCGCCTTGTGGAGGGGTAATGTCACAGTTGTGTTATGTTTTGTTAGGTTTTTTCTTCCCATTGTTTGTTTCATTATTAGTTAATTAGTTTTCACCCGTGTCTTATGATTAGTTTATCTCCAGCACCTGTTTATCCCTTGTTATATTTTGTATTTAAGCCCTGTGTTTTCCTCAGTTTGAGGTTGGTTAGAGTTTTATGTTCACGTGAGTTTTGCTCTTGAACTATTAAAGCATCCTTTGGATGCGTTCATTTGGGATCCGTGACACGTGACAGGTGTCACGTGACCTCATCACATTATTTTCCTTTTTTAGTTATCATCTTGTAATTTTAAATAATAATCTAGTGCATATAAACATTTTGTGCATGCATCTTTTGGGGTCTGATAATAAAAGTCAGTTCATTGACTCAATTCAAATTAAAAAATAAGACAGCACTTGCATAAAGGAATTAATTCAAGCGAGCTATTCTTTCAATCAAAAATAAGAAAGTATACTTTCAGTCTACTTTTTATGTACTTAAAATTACTCTTAAGTGATGCATGCTGACAGAAGTATTCTAAGTATACTTGATTTTTGTTTACACTTTTGATTGAGTAGCCTATGAACATACTTTTTTTACATATATTGTCTGAACTTACAGGTAGATATTCATAAAAGATGTATAAATAAGAAACTATTAGTTTGATGTTAAGTACACCTCAAGAAATGACACTTGGAGTATAAATCAACTAAACAAGTAGTTTACTGAGAGTATACTTTTAACATTGTTTCTTTCATAAACTTTCATAAACTAAAAATGAGCTGTTGATGCACTGAACAGTATACCTAGTAGCTGTGTACTTAAAGTTTACAACTGTTACACTTGAAACATACTTTTATAAACTAAACAGTTTGCCAATTTAGTCCCAAGTAGTTATGAAATAGTACACTTACAGGTATACTAGTACATAAATATTATTATACTTACTACATAAAGTATTCTTAAAAATACACTTGAACTTTAGTTAACTATGCATTGGTTAATAAACAGAACATGTGTACTTATTTGTGTAAGGGTCATCTGATCTTTATATGGTGACCCCTGCCCCACATTTCATGTCTTCGAATAGTAGGCTACTGTTTATTTAATGTAGTGTAAACTTTTCAGCAGCGTTCCGTAACAGATTTTCACGTTGTAAAGGCAATGAAAATCAGTTCATTATCACTAAATCTCACAGATGCACCTAGCTTGCAAATATTGTGTTATGTAATGTGTTTAGACTTAGCAGAAGCATGTTTGTGTGTGTACGTGTCACTGTATACATAGCGTTTTGCCAAGAGAATTGAAATACAGATGAAAAGCAGAAGTAGCCACATTTGAGAGGCTGTTGACGATGTTGTCATGTGCATGAGTACTCGCTCGCTCATTCACTGGACAAACGTACGTTTCACGCAGAGTCTCGAGTGTGTTGAAACTGGGTTCCTGACCCCTGTGTTTAGACATTGCAGTAGATGTGCTGATGACAGTGTGTGCTCACAGAGGTCAAAGGTTAGGGTGGGGAGTGGTTGCTCAGAGGGAGGGGTGCTGATGGAGACGCCACAAACTCATCTGTCATACTTCACTGTGACCTGGCTCGCTGCCTTTCGGTCATTGTTTATGTTTGTATTTGGGTGTGTGTGTGTCCATTGATTAAGCCGTATTGATTGATTATCTTCTTACATAAAAACCTGATTGTGTGTGTCCATTGATTAAGCCGTATTGATTGATTATCTTCTTACATAAAAACCTGATTCCAGTGTAACCACATTCAGTTTAAATGACTGAATTACTCTATTTCTGTTTCTTCTGTTACACCGTGTCCACTCCATACACGAAGTGACGTGATTTCAATTGCTAATCAATTCAATTCAATTTTATTTATATAGCGCTTTTCACAGTTTTGCATTGCAAAGCAGCTTTAGGCAGTATTTACAGTTGTAGAGAGATATAATTAAAAAAAGTAAAGAAGACACAGAATACATTACTATAATACACCGTCGCTGTCCTTCTGAAACCTCAGATGTCCAGATTTGCTGTTTTTCAGGAAATGTAAAAAACATTGTTCCTCTTCAACGATTTCATATTGAAGCACTTTTTCATACTTTTTGTTGGTTAGATATTTGCAAAACCCAGTGACAGACATACAGTATATGGTGACTAATAATAATGATTTACTTAGGCAAGAGGAAACTTTCTCTGCTCAGTGGTTGCTCTTTTGGAAAGTTATTTTTAAATATCAAGATAAAACAGAAATAAATCAGACGATTTTTGATTAACATATGAGTACAAACTGTAAGATTATTATGGATAGCGAAAACTGAATAAGAAATAAACTTTGTTGTCCTGGCAACCCTGGGTACAATTTAAAATGTGTGACTAGAATCTTTTTCTGATTTGATCTGTCTTATGGGAATGACAGCTTTGACTTGGTGTATCTCCTGATCATAGTAAATTAGTCATAGAGAACTACTGTACAGAAAACTGAGAAAACAGACGTAGACATACCAAATCATAAACTCAAAACAGTGGATTTTATGGCCTAACATTATACAAACATAATATGGAATACTGAGTAGGTTGATATGAACAGGAAAGTCTAAGCTCTGCAGTTTCATTTCTCCTTAGCGTCTTGTTTTTCTTCTTACGTATTGCTGTTTTTTCTCAAACTTACCATTTTCCTCTCACTAGCTTTGTAGCATAATGCATGCTTTTGGTCTGTATGTTGTTTTTTCTGCAAGGACACTGCCAACTACTGTCAATTTCCTGCATTACACCACAAAACAGCTGTGTTTACAGTACATTAACCCGTTTCTCTAAATGAACAAGTACAACAAACAACAAGTTATTTAAACAAACATACTAACACAGTTGAACTTTACCTCAAGACATTGCATTATTCTAGCTTTAGTTTAAACTGTATTTTAAATATTCAAATATTAAGCTTGCCACATTAGCATACAAGTAGCACAGACTACTATGTAGGCCTATGGCTTTAATATTTTGTAAGCGGTGATGAGACTTCTGTAAAATAGCAGTGCATCAATATGTGTGGGAGGCAGGACAGAGCAGTGTAGAGCTTCAGGGTGTGTGCTGACATAAGAGTGATAGCTGAAGAGAAGTGTAGAAGTGTGATGGAACACATCTGATAACAGGTTAAAGTGATGAGTGTGATCTCAGAGGTTCAGATGAGACCCGCATTTTAATTTTGAAGATACTGGATTGATTTAGATCTTTGTGGATGTTTTGCGACTTTAACATTTGGTGTGTGATGTGGATTTAAACAAAAAAATTGAAAGTTTTGCGAGTATAAAGCTAAGAGCTTGAAGTATGAAGGTTTGTTTTTTCTCCTTAAAGGCCTTTGTGATGCATGCAGTACCTTTGGGGTCAATTTCTTGTCAACTACCATGATTTCTGAGAGAGACTATGAAATGAATGCATGATTTGACCTTAAAGAGTTCATAAATTTAATGATTTAAATAGAATGACCCCATGAGGACGGGACAGGTGTCGTTTCCTCCCTCAGGCCCGGCTCTGCTGCTGGAGAGCTCAGAGTCAGAGGTTAATGGAGCCGAGCGGTGCTACGCCTCCCATTCTGTGATTCACTGAGTGTGGATTTGGTAAATAGTGAAGCTGTCACAGCGGATTAACGTGAGGAGAGAGCAACACGGCGGCCTAATGGCTTCCTCACCAGCCAAGAAACAGTCTCCACCCTGGGGTTATAAGAGAGACAGTGAGAGAAAGAAATAGAGTAAACAGTAAAAATTCATATAGGGCCTATTACACTCGTGATCAGTTTTTCATCTCAAAATAACTTTTTCTAATTTACAGTATTGTGTTGCATTTTAACTTTTTAAATGAATCCACAAAAAATTGTATTTAAAGTCGGATGAATATGTAAAGTAGATTTGCATTTCTATGCTCTGTTATCAATAGCAAACTTTCATTCACAGGCACCAGAAGCCTTTCTTGTACTTATTCTATTGAAAAAGCGTAATCGTCTCATTGCAGGTTTTCTTTACACTCGCTCTAAGTTAAATGAGGCTCAGAAGAAGCAAGAGTTGTGTTACATGTGTAGCATTTTGAATCTTCACTTGTTTGATCGAAAACTAAGCCACTGTGATTTTAGATGAATTAAAGTAATTGTGCTAATATGTTCTCTTGAATTATTTATTAATAATAATATTAATGCATTTTATTTAGAGGCGACTTTCAAACACTCAAGGATACCTTACAGCTCAATAATAAATATAAAATACAAAAATAAAATAAAATAAAATCGACAACATTGATTCAGCAACAATTCAATAATACAAATAAAATCAACATAAACAAACAATCATACAATAAAATTAATGAGGAAAAGCTCATCTAAAAAGATACGTTTTCAGAAATGATTTAAAAGTAGAGATACAACAAATGTCACGTATTTATTGTGGAATGGAGTTCCAAAGACAAGGTGCAGCAAAAAACGAAATACTCTAGACCCCATGGTGGTTAGGCGAACGGCAGGTATAATAAGAGAGAGTGACGCAGAGGACCTATGAGTACGGGCGGGAATATGAATTTTTAAACTTGTCATTAAGATATGATGGAGCCAGATTGTGAAGAGCTTTAAAAGTAAGAAGCACAATCTTGTAATCTATGTGATATTTGATAGAAAGCCAGTGTAGTTGATACAAAACTGGTGAAATGTGTTCTATTGAAGATGTACTTG
Source organism: Triplophysa siluroides (assembly GCA_006030095.1). Taxonomy (NCBI): domain Eukaryota; kingdom Metazoa; phylum Chordata; class Actinopteri; order Cypriniformes; family Nemacheilidae; genus Triplophysa; species Triplophysa siluroides. The sequence continues at coordinate 568,796 of VCII01000657.1, forward strand.
TAATTATAGGGAGAGTGGATTTACATTATTTTGAATTGCCCACACTAACAATACTGTTCAACCGGCATAAGTCTAGTAAGAATGGATAATATTGTGTATATTATATTCATATTTCGTCTTGTATTTAACATCACAGACAAAGTTTCTGACCCATATGTTATAATGTCAACAAAATGTTGCCATCTGCTATCTTTACCTGTTACAGCTACTAAACAATGGTTGTTTTGACAACTATAAAGTTTAAAGCAGCTGAACACACTCTCAAGAACAATAGTTCTAAATAGTTCTTCAAAACAATATGGTTCTATATAGGACTTGTAGCATTGCTAAAGAACCTTATTTTGTGTATGCAAGCTTGAGGAATTAGCAAATACAGTCGTGAGTCCTGAACTAGATCCACATTTTTCCTTCAAGGCAAATATTTTTTTAAATACAAATATCAAGGTAGGATGTTTGTAAGGCACCCTAAACATAAGTATGAGAAATAGTAATACTGATGCTCGCCTTACAAAAAAAACACTAATAATAAACAGAAACCATTGCCTGTATACCCTCTTTTCCCATTCACTAGCTTCCACACATTTACCTCACAGTTCACTCTTTAGAATTTCACACCAGCACACCCACATTCCATGTTTCTGCAGCAGTGGGCTCATCTAAGTAAACTCAGAACATCCGTCTGTCAGTTTAGCTCAGGTGAGAGTGTGCATAGCCACAGGCCCTCGTATGAAGGAAGCTATCGAGTGTCACTTCCAGACACTGCGGGATGTTTTCAACACACCTTAGGAAAGGGGTGGGGGGTGAGAGGCAGATAGAGGAGATATGAGAGCAGCATTTCTTTATTCCTTCACGGATCCTGGAACAACCGATTCTTTCATGCGACACTTCAATATAGGTGCCGTACAGAGTGAAGTTACTTTGAAAAGAGAGACAAATATGTGTGGTGAAATGCAATAAGTAGTTTAATGTAGGTATCGGAACTTTTGTTGTGCATGCACACACACACAGCTGTCAGTTAGCCAGCAGGGGTCTAACCCATTTCTTTTCACCCTTCTGTTCAATGGCCCCTATTGGACTTCATGTACAATGGGAGCGAAGCTTTGATGTCAAGGGGGCCGAGCACATTTTTAACACTTCCACCCCCCAAAAACTGCCGTGTCCCTCTTTCTTTTCGCCTTGACCTTCATCTTTCATGATGAGGCACAGAAGTCTATCAATGAGAAAAGAGAGTTAAGGATTGCAAGTAAAAACAGCACTTTTATTTAGTAGTAATGGCAATTAAGAAAAAGTAAAATCTTTAAATAAAAAATATACTTACGTTTTTTTTTTCAAATGAGAAATGTGAAATCAACAAAAAAAATCACGTTTTTGTTAGTTGTTTCTTCTGGACAATCTTAGAATCTGATATTCTTAAATCTCCTATAGTTCAGATTTTGTTCATGTAAATTGGCAGTTTATTTGTGAAATTTAAAATGTTTAAACAAATTTCAAGACTACATGAAAAAATAAAACAGTAAAACTTCATAAAATTGCTGTTTTTACAGTGTAGCAATATCATGTCTCCCCTAAAGAAGAGCTCACAATAACAATATTACAAATTTAATATTACAAAGTTTAAAGTTTAAATGTGAACTTAGAAATTGATTGTGTCAGTGCTAATTTTATGCACTTACTGACTGTCACAATTTGTGTCTTTTGTGTCTAGTTTAGGATAAGCACGTGAGACTTTAAATTATACTTTATTGAATCACATCAGATATCTCCAGTAAGTCCTTAAAGCTGTTTAGTAAAGTTGTCTGTTTCCTGATTTTTCTCTTCAACAAGGAAATTCCCACAAATGCACATACACGTGCAAACTGTTTATCTCTGAGGATCTAAAAAGAAGAATCTAGACCCGTATAAAGAAGAGATTCTTAGAAACTGATTGTCAGTGCTGAGTCTTGCTTGTTATGTCCAGACTGGGAACCCCCACCATCTCTTCCAGCCAAGATTTACCGTCTTTTGCTTCTTTGTATTCCACTCCTTTCCTTCTTATATGGAGGGAATTCAGAGCTCCAGCTGCCTTTCTGTCCTCCAGTAGCCCAATGCTTCAGTGAGTCTGTATAGAGCGCACACTAGGCAGACCGAGTACGGTATTGTTTCACCCACTTGGCCCTCTTCCAACACCTTGCCCAGCTTTTGGTAAGCTTGTCTAGTTCCAACTCCCAACCCTTTCTTCTGATTCGTTTTGATTCTCCTCGGGCTTGCTCTCCTCTCTCCTTTTGCCTTCTCTTTTGTTTTCACCCAAGCTTCTTTCCACCCCTTTTCATCCCTGCAGTGTGAAGCTGGTGAATATTTATTGATGCTGCAGGTATTGTAAATGAATGAATAGACGGAGTACAGGAGAGGAGGTATGTTGGAAGCTGTGGGAGAATTCTGAACGAACAATACGCTTCCCCTTACCAATGATGAAAAGACACAGGGAGCTACAGATTTGGGCTGCTAGTCTATACTTGTCTCATTCAGATCCTTTCTTTATTAACAACCTATTTTTCCCTTTCTTACTTTTTGTTTTTTCCTCATTCTTTCCTTTGTAAGTGATGAAATATATTCACCCAGGTCATATGTCCTCAGGGTGGCTCAAATGAATGAATGAACTGTGAGCAAGCTGATTTGTTTCCTAACCCAATTCATAGACCTTCTAAGAGCCGATTCGGTCCCGCCCGCTTCCAAAAGGGTGGAAATGGTTAACCATTCCATCCTCAACCCCCACGGCTCCGCTTCACACCTGAGGTAAACACGTGACTAATGGACTCGCACTATCAGGTGTCACAGACGAGAGAGATATATTAGGTAGGCTACCAAAGAAAAAAAGAAGCAGATCCAAAAAGCCCTTACACAATATTACAACAAAATTACAAAACAAACCTCACAGAGGTCTCGCTATTTAAACAGTATACCATGCCAGAGGTTTTTCTTGTTCTTTCATAGCTCAGAAAGTGTTTTAGATTTAAACAAAACAAGACACAAATGAGACCATTTCTGACAAACAGTGACACATTTACTATTAATGTGAATTGCGTAGCTTGATTTTGAGAGGTTTTCATGAAAAACTTGAGGATTTTGGCTAATCTAAGAAGGTTTGAGACATTGTTGAGATCTCATTGTCGACTATTGTCATTATTATACTACTACAGTCATTATCAACATACTAAGTGCCTAATAAAGCCATATATATAAGTAACTGAGATGTTAAAGTGATCTGAATTGTGATTTTGTGATTTGCTCTGTCATCTACATTCCCTGCTCAATTGGACCCAGAAGGCAGAATGCAGCACAACGGTCTCTCACAAAGTCTGTCTCTCTCCTCATCTCTCATGAGGTTTTGGCTTAAGACCATCTCTGAGCAGGAAGTTGTGGGTCAGCCGCACAGCTGGACAGAGACAGACGCTCTATTGTCCGTTTCATCTTGTCTATCCTGGTGGTCAAAACGCAGTTGGAACATAACAGCCGCAGAGTGTTTGACATTCAAAAACTGTGGAAAAAACCTCCTTTCAGGATTGTGAGTTGTTATCGCCGATACCAGTGTTTAATAAAGCGTACATGATCGAATATGGTTTTCTTGAAGAATGCTGGAGGTCAGAGGTTGATACCATCTCTATGGCCTCTTCGAGTATGTTCTCCATTAGTTGCGCAGGGCAGGCCTGGTGTATGTTTCCTGTCAGCTGACTGGCCGCAATCAGTCAACATCAGACCACATGCTAGAACGGAGCAGACCTCAGAAATCTGCTCGATCAGCAGTATTTCACGGCGATTGAAGGTCTCATTTTAGGGATCTATCTTGATACCAGGCATGTGTTGGTATAAAATATTTATATCATGAACAGCTGTTGAGCTTTTATCATATGATATTATTATTTTTAAAGTATTGTAAATGTATTTTATTACATCGCAAAAAATGTGTGGTAATGCATGTTAGTTCTCACAGTTGATGGTATTACTAAAAACAGGAACATATATTGTCTAACATATAACTGTCATATTGTCATAGAACATTTGTATAGTATTTCCCTAATATTGTATTCTGTATTTATTCAAACTGTATATCCTGCAATTGCTAATTGCACTTCTGGTTAGACCTAAACTACATTTCGTTACACTGTACTTGTATATGTGTAATGACAATAAAGTTGAATCTAATCATCTAATCTAATATATCTAAATATCACTGCCTGCCTTGTCTTTCATTACATTATAAATGTGTGGATCATATAGATACCCAAAACTGTCATTGTGTAGACATTTTATGTTACAGTTCTGTTCTACATGTATTTACTGTGTAATTACTGGGTACTGTTCCAACCCTGAACCTAGCCCTTCTTGAATAGCCTACATAGTTACCATTATTTTGTTGGTCAGGTACAATGTAAGGCCAGTGTAAGTACATACACCAAAACATAAGTTCCAAGCGTAAGTTTGGGAGAAGTTGGCTCTAATCCTGTCAATTTTGGTTTAAGGATATAAGCAGCTGCTCAAGCCACTTGTGTGATTATTTTCCCAGCAAACCTCCACCTCCCCATTCATCTAATTTTTAACAGTTTTCCATTTATTACTACACTGTAACGTTTTTAAGTACATTTTAAGTACAAATTGCCATATATTCAGTGGTTTGTGTGCTGTGCTGTAGATTTAGGTTGCCAGTGGATGGTTCAGTGAGAAATCATATAAAATGATCATGCAGGGCCCATCAGGCACAGCGAGAGGTGGATGGGGTCAGATGGGTTGGAGTCAGGGTTAATAACTGTCTCAGTGATGCAGATTGCTTTTCTCAGGAGAAACAGGTCTTTAATGTGTGCTGCTCATTACTAGATCACAAGCCCCCTGCCAGCCTTTCTAACAGATCGTCTGTGCATGCAATAGTATGTTTTTGTGCTGTCTTGAGAGCTTCACCAATCCCCCATCAAACGCAGACAATAGCTGATTATTCTAATGATCATATCAAAGAGATTGGCGAGTTTGGGTTAAATTGGGTCCCAACCCTCCTACTGGTTCTCAACTGCCAAATCTACATACTTTAGATTAAATATTTTCACAGCCAACATGGTTGAAGAGTCACAATGGTACATTAATTACAATTGTATTCCCATTCTCGTTCGGGGTAGGATGCTTTTGCTCCCACTTTCAGAATAATTCTTGGTCAGATTTTGTATTTTCGGGATTTTTTAAGTAGAGTCACTTGAATGGATATTTCACCTCCCAAAAAATCTGTTATCACCTTCATGTGGTCAAAAACCTGTATGACTTTCTCTCTTCTGTGGAACACAAAAGAAGATATTTGGAGAAAAGTATTTTGTGTCCATACAAGTCAATTAGGGTCAATGTTATTTGGATACCAACGTTGTTCAAAATGTCTTCAGAAAGTCATAATTTGGTGAACTTTTCTTAAAAGTGTAGTTTACAGCCATGTTCAATACCTGTCATGTTTATAGGCAAGTTTATGCAGTTTTGTTTGAATAGTTGTCTTAAAGCCACACTATAGAACGTTTGGTCAAGGTTCCCCCATGTGGTTGATAAGCACAACTGTCTGTTAACATTGTCTTAAATAATCTTGCTGTATATACACTTCCCCGCAAAACAGATGCGGGCGACTATTGGGAGCCAATGTAGCTTAATGAAGAGAGGAGTGACGTTTGCTCTCTTCGGTTCATTAAAGATAACTCTTCCCGCAGCATTCTGAATCATCTGTAGAGGTTTGGTTGTGCAAGCTGGACGTCTAGCCAGTAGCGCATTGCAGTAGTCCAGCCTGGACAGGACAAGAGCCTGTACTAGGACTTGCGTAGCATGCTCTGATAGGAAGGGTCTAATTTTCCTAATATTGTAGAGAATGAATCTACAGGACCGGGCGGTGCTGGCAACTTGATCTGTGAAGTTAAGCTGATCATCGATCACCACTCCCAGGTTTCTTGCCTTTCTGGAAGATGTGATGGTTGATGAGCCCAGTTGAATGGAGAGGTTGTGATGAGTTTTTGTGTCGGCCGGGATTACAAGCAGTTCTTTTTTTGTAAGGTTCAGCTGCAGGTGATGGCCATTCATCCAGAGCGAGATGTCAGCTAGGCATGCTGAGATGCGTGCAGAGATAGTCGGATCGTCAGGCTGGAAAGACAGGTAGAGTTATGTATCATCCGCATAGCAGTGATAGGAAAAGCCATGTTTCTGAATGACAGAGCCTAGGGATGTCATGTATACATAGAATAGCATCGGACCAAGCACTGAGCCCAGAGGCACCCCTGTGTCGAGATGTTGGGACTCAGACACCTCACCTCTCCAGCATACTCTAAATGACCTACCAGAGAGGTAAGACCTGAACCATTATAGCACCATTCCTGAGACACCCATAGCCTTGAGGCTGGACAGGAGGATGTGATGGTTAACGGTGTCAAAGGCGGCAGATAGATCCAGTTGGATAAGAACAGATGAGTTAGAGGAAGCTCTTTCCAGTCTCAGGGCTTCAATGACAGATAGCAGCGCAGTCTCAGTGGAATGACCGCTCTTGAAACCAGACTGGTTGCTGTCCAGGAGGTTGTTCTGGGTGAGAAAGGATGAGAGCTAGTTACATACAACACATATGAATCCGATCTTTTATTCGCGCACAAAATGCAAATGTTAACTCTTTATTTCCAACGAAATGAAATGAGAGGGACTGTTTTGCTGTATTTACCTCTGCAAATGCAGTCGTGTCTAAAAAGGCATGAATAACTTGTATCGTAACGTTTTCTCTTCCATAGCACTTGTGCTCTCGTGGCATCATGCCTTTGCTGAATAACCACAAGTCGCGTTTTCCAGGATGATGAGATCTTACCGCTCTCACCCTAAACGGCGTCTACGACCAAACATTTAAACAGCCCCAGCGCGTTGCTGCAATGAGTGTCGTTTAGCGGCTGCTCCATCCCCGGCTGTTTTATCAGTTTATTTGCCTCAGTTTTGATAGGAATGCGTCCCAGACCACCTCCTGAAGTGTTTTTTGCGATCGGATTTAAATTCGTCTCGAATGCATTTCGGAGGGCATAAAACACCTGGTCTTTTCACGATTGGATAGATATCTGATCAGAGAAAACTCAGAACAGAGAAAATGAAGTGACTAGGTGTAAATAGGCTCCAATAAACATCGGAGCCAAGTACAGTTCAGTTGACGCTGATTTGATTTAATTCTCCTTTTTGAATTTTCTCTCGGATCTGTTTCGCCTCCATTTCTTTAAGAATGAACCCCGTCCCATCCTCACCACACACGTTTTTTTTAACTGAGAGTCTGCAAATTAGTGCCTGTCTGCCTGATGAAAATGCATTTAAAACATGTTCATATTTTAGAGAATGTAGTAAATATTTGCATAATTAATGACTGATCTTATCCACCCGCAACCCAACAGCATTTAATCAGAATGTTTTATTTCCTTACCCAAAGCGGATATAACCACAATCCGCACATCACTATTACAGAGTGTGGTTGTAGCCGCTATGATGCTGCTCAGATAGCAGGGGGAAAAGAATTCGTCCAGTTAAGAACCGTCCAGGGTTCTACCACTGAAACTATTATAGAGACATTATTTTAAGGTCGAAAAAACTACAAAGTGTTGCTTTTATACAGTTATGTCCTGTGATTTCCATTGATTCAGACCCGTTTTCACGCTCATCGTTTCCTCTGAAGAGCAGAGAATGGTTTCAGTAGGGAAGCTGGAGTGAATATAAGTGTGCACACGCTCGCCGACCTAAGGCCATGAGGCCATATGTACCTACGTGAGAGAGGAAAGCACTGGATACGGAGCTTCGGGATCTTAACTTCATTCTTGTCTCAGCGTGCTGGCCTGTTCTGTCTCATCTGTTATTACAGCTGCTACGGCCATAAGCGCTGCAGAGACTCAACCTCAACCCCTACCCAGCTCCTCTCCGATGGGGTTGTCACCTCTGACCCCTTCAACCCGGGGTTATTTGCCTCGATTAAAGAAAGCTGTTTTGTTCCAGGATCGTCTTTAAATAAGACTTCAGCTTAAGTCCTCTGTCATCGGCGCTATTGACGGGCTCTAAGTGAGCTGATTAGCCGAGCCAGCCGGTCGGGGAACTTGCCAAGCGGCCCATGTACCGGATTAACATGCTCACATGGCTTTTGTGAGCGTTTGCATAATTTCGGTCAACTACACGATATTACGAATGATGTGGAGAATATAATCCTTCTGTGTACCGTCTGTACGAGTGGCTTTTTTGCTTCGACTATACATAATCTTGTGTAAAAGATCTTGTGTATGTGTGTGTATAATTACAGACGGCAGGTAATTTAACACCACAGTCATTCCCTTAGGTGCTTGGCTCATGTTTTATTAGGAAGAGAGTTTAGGGAAGGGTGGGTCATAACAACAATGGGCCATAGATCTGCACGGATCTCCATCTAAACCAGCGATATACATCCCAAATAGAGCATGAACACATTGTCCAGATTGAAATACTGGGATTACATAGTGTTAGACGGGCACACCTATATGGACATCTATATACACGTTCATAAGGAACGTAACAGATGTTACTCTTTTCCATACTAAGCGATTTGAAAACTGCTTTTATTCGAACTGTTGGAGAGCTTTGATGTTTGGAGATTTTCAAGCTGTTGTTTTTGTATTACTATTCTCTCTTGCTCTCTGTCTTAGGTCAGAGGTTGGAGTTGGAGATCTCACTGTTCCAGCGATTCATGTGTTCACATCCGTCTTCATTAACCGCCTGGAACTTCTCAATCTGCACAATGTGGATTCTCCCACTCCCAGGCCTCAGTATACACACACACACACACGTGAGCGGCTGGCTACTGTGAGCTGCCAGAATCTCTCTCCCACACTATCAATGATTATTTGTATACTAAATGTTTAATCATTAGTTATAAAGTGCACTTGGTTCTGAAAGCTGACATACCAGGGTATCACATTTTTCTTTTGCATTTTTTAAGAGTCTGTATTTAATTTAGGTATAAATTGATATACTTTTTAAAGTTTGCATGACTTTTGTTTGGATTTTTTTGAAGGGGGCATTAAAACATGCATCGAGGGAGGGACCTGAGCCCTATCTAGGGAACAGAATGTCACAGAGACTATGAGGCAACAACTCGTTTGTCGAAACAAAATCAGCCCAAAATGCTAAATGAAGTTAATCAATTAAATAAAGTCTTTACTGTTTTGTAAAGTTAAAGGGGCAGTTCACCCAAAGATGAAAATTATATAATTTACTCCCCCCTCTTGTCATTTCAAACCTGTATGACTTTCTGTGTTCTGCAGAACAAAAAAGAAGATATTTTTAAGAATGTTGTTAACCCATTGACTTGCATTGGTTTTGTTCATACAGTAGAAGTGAATAAAAACCTGCGTTGTACGGTTACCGACATTTTTCATCTTCTTTTGTGTTCTGAGGAATAAAGAAAGTCATACAGGTTTGAAATGACAAAAGGGTGAGTAAATGATGACAACATTTTCATTTTCGAGTGAACTTGCAGGTAATATGACAAACAACAAAGTTCATCCTAATCCATACTGATCCAGTCTGTACTTCTTACTAAAATAACTATGAAAGCAGATTCACTAGTACGTGAGTAAACTGATGACTGAAAGATAACAAAGACAGAGAGAGCAAGAAAGTAAAAGAGACTCTTATTGGTGACTTGGCTGAACTCACTGTGAACTGTGCCAGATTTATTTTCTCCAACCTTTCTCACTCCCAGTGGGAGCCAGATTTACACGGTTCCCTCTCTGAACGTGTGTGTTTTGGGGGAGAAGCCGCAAAGACTCGTGGGAGGCCGGCCGGAGGAAAGAGGGATGATGGGGATTTGAAGGGGGGGTCTATGGCTTCACAACTGAACTTTAACCAACTCTTCAGCACAGAAACACCTCTCTTTCTACCTGAGGCCTTCATTCATCTTCTCAAACTCTCTCTCTCCTGAGCAATTAAAAGTAAACGCCTCTGCTTATAGACTGGGGTCCCCCAAAAGTAGTAAATGTGTATCTTCTGTCATCATTGTATTGTATTCAAAAGAAAAGAGGTCAGCGACTTGGGTTGAGGGTAATGATTGAACGGGTTACGGGGGTGTGTGCAGATCTTGTGTTTGTCTTTTGTAATAGGTGTCGAATGATATTGAAAGACCCTGATGGTGGTTTAGTAATATGCAGGCTCACGGTGAATGGACTATGGAATTAAACGAAATTAATGAATTAAATTAAATATTAAATAGATTGTAATGTTACTGTACAACCAAACATAGTCCGGAAATGTTAGCTTCGGACCAGGCGTGTGCGTCCATTGAAACCGTCTATATTCTGCTGTGGTTACATTTGAATATTATCTGTTCTAAATAGCATAGACAATTAGAATTAATGCAGCTCAAATCATATGTTAAAAATAATATTTTGAAGTCTATCCTGCACGTCCTAATTATAAAGTATTTTACTAATAGAATTAGTCCATGCTGAATAATTTCAAGTCACAGTATGCTGAAAACAACTTGTGTATATAAAGATTAGGCTGAACCATTGTTTTGAATGTCTGAATGACAAACATGTATAGTATAATGCAATGCAAGTCGTTTTCGGATAAAAGCGCCTGCAAAATGTATAAATGTAAATGTAAAAACATGAATTTTTTTAGTATATTGTAAACAGAAATATATATATATTATGTGTGTATTTCTAAATATACATGTTTCTCTTTGCATAATTCATCACTGTCGGACTGAAAGCTTGTATCTCCAAAACTGCCACTTTATAGGAAATGAAAACATGCTACATTTTTCAGTTATTAAACACCGTGTTGTCAAAGATTAGAAGTTTTTTTTTTTATTCATTCTATTGGTTAAATATTTGTAAAACAAAGAATGACCAAAAGTAATGAGTTATGAAAAATAAAAAACTGGAGATGTGAGGTCTCAGTCTAACAGCGACGATATGCATCTCTTCTTTAAAGCACTTAAAACTATGAACACTGCTATATAAAATAAGTTTTACTTACTTGCCTATCCTCCAACCCATATGACTGTTTTTGTTGTTTGTCCCTTCCTCAGAATACAAGCACGAGCATTAACTAAATTAGCGCCTCTCCCCGCTGCAGGCAGGGGCGGTCTCAGACTAAAAAGCAGCCCTGGACTTCTTAGGCAGGAGCGGCCCACAAAACCCAGCTTGCAACATAACATAACTCACTGATGCACGAACCATTCTATCGCATTTGCCAGAATTGCTAGATGGCCAATCCGCCTATGGCTGTAGACAAAATTATCCCCTTCAGACAGTCATTACAGTACATTTTGGTGTCATGAAACAGAACCCAGATGCAGACAGCTTTTTTTAACACAACTCATTTATTTAAACAGAATGAAAACAAGATTGAACAGAAAAATCCCTTGAGTGGGAAAAAAAAAGTATAACTTAACTTAACTTAACTTAACTTAACTTAACTTAACTTAACTTAACTTAACTTAACTTAACTTAACGAGACCGGGGCAACAGGACAAGACGGGAAAAAGACAAACGATCCAGCACAGGGCAGCAAACACAAGGCCATTAAATAGGAGAGGAAAAAAAGAGGCATAACGAGGGTAACAGGTGAAGGGTGTGAACTGATAATGGGAGAATGAATAAGGAAACAAGGGGGCAGGGCTAAGCCGCAGGACGGAGAGCACAAGGCACAATCAATGGCCATGTGCCTCCAAAAAAACACAAGAAATGGGCCTGTCATGATTTTTGGGGTATTATTTTGCAATAGTAGCATGTGTGGTTTGATTTTCATTTCAAAATGTTGTGATAACTGTATATACATTACACATATATTCAGACATTTTGAGAAAGTAACAAAACACATTTGTTTATTCAATAACATAAAACACACGATACAGATACAAAACAGTGTTTAAAAAATACAAATTTTCCTTAGTGTACCGTGGTCAAAACTATGTGTATGACACGAAAGCGATCACCATCTGCTGTTTTCCGGTTTCTGATGTGTTTCCTTAGATAAAAATCTGGCTCCACGTTACGCCAGTCTTCATAGTACAATATCATTGGCTTTTATCTGGCGCGTGACAGACAGCGTCAATACCTCGGCTTTGAATGAGAAATGCTATTGGCTCTCTTTACCGATTACGTCACACTAATGTTCCGGTTTGTCTGAAGATGTGTTGATGTCCGTTCGCGGAGTTCCTTGTATAATGTTATCGAATGGCTTCAGTTCAGAAGGTTTGCAACGCGACTTGTTTGTAATACGTTTAAAATATTTAAAATACATTTGACTGTACTTTTACTCGTGTGTTGTGTTTTATGGTTGACAAATGGTAAGGGTAAGGATTGGGGTTAGGTGCTCTTAGAATATCTTTGAATCCATAAACATGTATTAAACCATTAATACTTTTCAAAATGCAAAAATAAATGTGTCTTTATCCGACTGCACAACACAGCATATGGGGTCGTTTTCATAACAATCGCTAGAGGGTGCTTACATTTAAAACGTGAACTTTTGGCGTTATTAGCTATGAGCACAAATTACATTTTGAGTCGTTTTTACTTGGAGGACAGGCCCCTTACTCAAAAGTGTGAACTTTCACATTCCAAGCAGGGTACATTTTTATTGCATAGTAGAAATATGCAAATTAAAACATGATCATTCTTGTCAATAAATAAAGACTGTCCTACGTTGCGGACTGTGAATGAACACAGCCATGATCATTGCACAAAGGGTATTTATAAAGACTTTTATACAGTAAGGTAATTCTGCACATACACAAAGGCACACACAAGCACTCTTACTGTACGCACCCAGGGGAAGTCAAGCGCATAAAAGAGCCAATGGTTGAAAAAAAGAACATAGTGTAACACCCATTTGAACATAAACAGGGGGATCTCCTTACGGAACAGAGGGGAAAAACACTCCATATCCAACTGTGCTGTGAAAGGTGGATGAGGTCAGAGCACTTTTCATTGAAGGAAATGCAGAAAAAAAACATTAATTACTGTAATTACAACCAAAGCCTTTTTGCTCTTTCATTCAAATTGTGAAAGAGGAAGGTGGGGCTGTTTTACCTGAATAAAGGTCACACATACACTCATGGCACACGTTCACATGTGCGAACAGACACAACAGCGTACGCACACACGTACAGGCATGCAGATGTATGGACAGGCATTGGCTTGTTAACACGAATGATGGCAGTCTCAGATAAACACAAATATACGCTAACACACACAAATACACACGCCACACACGACGGAGATGTCATTTTTCATATTTCACCTTGACTGATGTGGTAAGTGTCAGAGAGCAAAGCTGGTGTATAAAGTCTGTGTCTCATGTTCTATGCTTGCTGTTTATTTTTGTGTCTTGCTGTGATGCTTCGTGGGCTTCAACAAAGCCCAGTACACATCATTTATCAAGCTCTGATGGATTCTTGTTGAACATACTTTGTAGTCCAAAGTATTTATTGAGTCATATTAAATAGAAATTCAGATCTTTCTGCATAAAACAATAGACTGCACATACTTTTACATTTGGCAGAAGCTTTTATCAAATCGATTTTTCTGATATGAAAATATATGTTAACACATACTATTTAGCATGTATGTTCATATGTGAATTTATGTCATATGCCTATACATATATTGTTGCTGTCGATAGGAAACCTCGAATCTCCATTTTTCATGATTTTTACTTTTTCATAAATCATTAGTATTGGTTATCCTTCATGATTGTTTGGGGGTTTTGCAAATATCCAATTTCCTTTTAAGTAACAATGTTGTAAAACGTTTTTGACCGACAGCAACAATCTTTAACATGTATTTTAAAATACTACAAACTTGGCATTGTCATAGCAACAACATAATCAAACGTTATCTGCGCATGCATGCTTTTGTGGCCCGAACTTAACTTTCGGTACACATCCGCAGAGAATAGAGTCCCTGTGGATTATTTCTGATAACAAGCAAAAGAAATAACAATTCCATTACATTAGCTAGAAGTTAAAAGTATGCCCAGTATTACCAGGTGAAGAACCTCTACTTGGTTACAAGACCCATTCAACAAATTGTTTATTTACAGTTTGTAACATTTTTGCTGTAAAATATCCAATAACCACTAGGCCAGTGTTCTATATTTTGTTCAGTTGAGTACTTACAATATCTCGAATGTTTCCGACTATTTGTAAATTGTGAATTGAGAAAATTGCCATTTTAACCAGTGACATATACCATCTGATGGCATCGTATCCACGTTATCAAAGACACTAGAACGAAAGCCTGCAACCTTCAGCGGAATGCAGGAAAGAAGACTAGAGTCTGTTATATGATTGGCTGAGGTGCCTCACGTGATTCGTGTAAGCCGTTACGCTTTCTCCAGATTTTGCATCTCCCTTATAACACATGCTTACTTATACTATGAGCTAAAAGTATGTCCTGTTTTTGTAATGGAAAAGGATTGATATTTTAGTGTGTAGCAAAACAATATGCACTGGGACATACTAACAGGAAGCGGCTGTTGTTGCCTAGACAACATTGTGGCCAATAACTGTCACACACATCAAAATACAGCTCTTCTTTCCATGAAGGTATTTATTCATTGATTATTTTGTATGTAATGTTTATTGTATACTTACTCCGCTCTTATGGACCTCCCCCGAGTCCACATTTGGTGATTTCAGGAAGTGCAGACTTATAGTGCACTGGGCTCGAGTCCACAAGGGTACATGCATTTTTGGGACAGACTTGAGGTCATCACACCATAAAGAGGAAGCAGTGCTTTCTAATGGCTCTCGAGGTACTTTGATGTCAAACGCTGATCAGTCCACGCAGAACCGCATGAAGTCGAACACACTGCTGTCCCATTGTTGTTATTTGGGAGAGGAGTTGCCGGTTTTACAGTTCTGTATTTCATATGGTGAGTATATGCGATCCGAGCATTATGCAATAGATACTTAGGTTTGTAATGCAACTAGTTATGTATATTTATTTATTTTCTCTCTGGGTTCGGGCCGGTTTCGAGCTGGTTTCGAGATCGGTGCACTCACCTCGCAGGGGCTGATTATTAGTGGTGGTGTTGAAGATGACAGTTCCCATTATTCCACGCTCCAAGCCATGCCGTTGTTGTTGTTTTGAGCATATCTGTTTTGAATGTGCGCCTTCTAGCTTCGGATTTTACAAACTGCGCCTTTAATAAATGTATGTACAATAAAATTCAACAAATTGTGTATTCATATAATTATTATACAATCAAATATTAATATTAATTCATATTAATTAATAAAATTAAAAAGTTGTATTGTTAGCCACTAGCCAGAGAACGATCAACAAACACAGACCGGAAGTTAACTTCAAGACAATCGTGTGCGTCCGATGACATAAACAACAACGTCAGCAAATGACTTTGGTGCAGATCTGGCCCAAATAAACTGCTGACCCGTGGCCTATATGTTCAGCCATGCCACAGCTAGGCCAGATGTGACAGATGATTTTCACATCTGGCCCAAATATGCTTGCTATCTGGGAAACGTTATGTGGCCAACACTTAACTTTCAGTAGACTTCTGCAAAGAATCAATAACTGTTGAGTAGTTTAATTTAATTTAATACAATTAATATATTTTTACTTTTTTACAATAAATAAATTGTTATATTATAATCAAATACAGACCGAAAGTTAACTTTAGGCCAGCCGCGTAATTGAGACATTTTATTCACAATATTCATCACAAATTGGTTTCAGTTTCAATATTAGGGTTAATTTTGCAATATTAAGAGATATTGTTAATTTAGACTGTATACATCACCCAACCTATTCTGTTGTTAGACCTCTATTCTTAAATCTAGTGTGCTGCCTACATAAAAAGAAACTGAAGTCAGCACAGCCACAATTCCAACACAAAAGCTGTTCTACAAGTTAGGCCATTATTATACTGCCTACTTTTTAGGCATAATCACAAATATAATCCATTGATATGGCAATCCCAGAATTCACTGTGCTTGGTCCAAATAAAATTTGAGGTATTATTGCTGGAATATTGCCAGTATTTGTGTATGATATATTCATAAATAGGTTTCTTATATATGTTTCTGATAATTAGAATTTCATATTGTTAGCTGAAAACATGCTAACTGGACTAAATTGGAGTTCAGCTAATGACATGAACAGCGTGGAGCTCTGAGTTCCTGCCCATGGATAAATCACTTGTGAGATTCTTTTTCAGGTAGAGACTACAGCGAATAAAGATTGCTCATTAGGTTTTGAAACAGCAGATATTTTGTTAATAAAGCTGTTTAGACTATTGTTAGGTCAGATACCATGTCTTACACTCGGTGAAATCCAATAGTTTGGTTACATTATCTGGAACATTAAAAGTACTGAGGATTGACCTACTCAGGGAAACCTAATCTTTTCAGACTCTGTCCTGCATAAAAATAGTTAAATAAAGATGTACACGTAAGATTCAGGACCAATCACAGAGAAAAATAAGATGGTGTAACAATAAACACCTGATTTATAACTTTTATGAGGGCTTTAAATGATGGAGCCCCTAACATGATCTATAGACATAAAATGCTTGTCCTTTATTTGTAACTGGAATAGAAATCTCTAGCTAGAGGGCAAACCTTGTTCTGAAAAAGCCCCTAAACAATGAAATAGCCTTTGTGTCTGTGTTATGGAGTCAGCTTTCTTGGTAAAGTCATGTATAACATTGACAAGCTGTAGTCTCTTGAGGCTGTGGATCATGAAAATGGGAAGTTATGGTGAACTGATGGGTTTGTTCTTCATCTTTCAACTCAAACGTTGCAATCTATAATAATAACGTTACTTCCCTCCCAAGAATATTTCACTAGACTCTATACACTGTACTGTCATTTGGCTATCATGACAAAATAAATCCTTCTAATAAGTGCTGACTAAAGGAAGATGGCTTCCCCTTGCTAGGTTTTCGTTCCTCTAAAGGTCTTCCTTCTTTTGCCCTTACCATCTGAAGGGGGTTTTCTTAACATTGCCTATGAAATACCCACTAAAAGTTTGCAGGTAGAAAAGCTGCTTTATGACAATATGCCTTGTGGAAATGCTATAGAAATAAACCGAACTGGGATACCAGTTTTCTGGTTTGGAAATAGTATGCTTTATGTCTGTTATGGTCAAGGCTGTTGTTGGCTGGGAACAGGGGGGAATACCAACCCTGTGCCCATGTGACAAGACTGAGCCCCCTAAGCAATTAAGTGTATGGGTGGGGGCCTACCCATAGGCCCACCCATAAATTTGTCCCCAGGCTCCATGAATATTAATAGCAGCCCTATCCATTATTTTTTCTTAACATGCTCTCTAAGAATTTAGCTTACAGTTAATTGCAAATTTGTTGCAGTAATTAAACTTTTTACTTCCTTTTATGGAGTTTTTACCTGCATCTATATGTACAGTATGTCCTCATTCCAACACTGAAGTGCCTAAATTTGCCCCCTCACATACTAACAACTTAATAACCTTAAGTTGGCTGGTTAACTTAAAGAGCAGCATTCCAGTTTACCTTTGACTGTCAAGAAAAAAACCCTTAGAACCGCAGAAGTTCAGAGTGCTCCACGCTCAGCTAAAATCCCCATAGGCAAGCTTTTCATATTCACACCGCCTCAGCTCTTGAGAGCGAATACCATACCCACAGATGAGAAGTAAGGTGTTACGTTGGCCGTAAAGATTACAGCACACAGGCCCATTCTAACACTCTCTCACATCTCATGGCCTCATGTGTGGTGCATTTATTTGTGTAGTGTGACTTACAGCTGAGCTTACATTACTGGCTGCGCTGGAAGTCTTAAGATGCTGATTTTGTTCTTTACCAAAGGGAATCGGATTCCTGGTAATACAGTAAACTCATGTATTGTAGACAGTGACCTAGTGCACTGTCATTTATTCTGCGTTGTTGAGTTGCACTTGGCCGCTTGAATAGGAACTCATTACAAGCTGTGTGTTGACCATAGAGCTTAGATGTCACCTGCTGTACACAAAAAGAACTGCAGTCTAAATTTTAAAATCACAATTTTACTGTTTCTGTCTTTTTTTATTGTTAGAAACCTGAGAAAGTTGACTAAAGAGTAGTTATTGATGCATGCACAGCATTGTGTGCCATCCAGGAAAGCCTTTTAAAGCCTTTAACGGTATAATATAACAACATCTGGGACATTTTTGCTGATATGAATAATCCGCGTTTGAAAATTTGAGTTTAATTTAGATCTATTGTACTAACTGCCAGGCTTCATTTACTTTCTGATAGATGTTTATCGTGAACTCTTCATGTGATGATTTGCCCTTATCTTACTAGGTTTGGTTTTGATATTGTAACAAGAGGATATGGGTCAGTTCACTGATGCTATTTAAATTCTGTTTGTAAATGCATTAGTATGTGTACCTATGTAACCTTTTATTGCGTTCACAATAGTTGGCTCTTTACTTGTTAGGAAGACAAATAATGACTGCACCTATAGGTCTTACAGTGCAATATATATGTTACATAGAAATATGTTCTAGTTCAGTTTAGAACAAAAGTCATTTATAATGTATATACTCTACAATTAGCCCATTTTCCACTCTATTTCTGTTCTCCGGTACCCCCGGCCAGCACAACAGCTGTGACACAGATGTGAAAACAGTTGCATATGAGAACAGGTTTGGCATCAATCCCCCCATACACCAAAACCACAGTACAGTTCTTCATCAGTCAAGAAACCTCCAGTTTCTCCAGTCCTGCTGGTTTTTGTTTTAAGAACTACTTAAGTGTCTGTCAATGGAATCATTTTGACTAAAGGAAACGTGACAGCATTAAATGTGTTGTTTGGATTTGACCAATCAGCAACATGTATGTTTATAAATGGTACATTTAAAAAAAAATCCATAAGAGGGACAGAAATGGGGGTTTGGAATCTGGTATGTGTTTACTGTATAGGCTATGGCTATATTTCCGCCATTCACAGCAGGCTTCAACTTTAGTTACGCATGTTGGGGAATCAACCGCTAATGCGTGTGAATGCACTTTTAGCATGTTGCGGTCAACAATCAGACTTCACAGTAGATTTTTTTACCGTTTTGAAAATGTGAGTGGTGCAGATTTTGATTGTATGGCAAGGTGGGCATTGAATCATGTTTTTTTGGGTTATGGGCATTTTAGGGTGCCAGGGCACTGCTTTGAAGTTAGGGTGTTCTGGGTGGCTGCTTTACATGGCAAACCTCCAACTCTATGATATTTTGATCCTTAGATATGGCTTGGCTTAATTAATGTAGTGTTTGGAGTATAATACATTTTTGGGTTGATGTTAAGGTTAGGTTAGATATACATATATGGGTAGTTGACAAATAAACCATAAATGTGTTCACTGAACAATGAAAATAAATCTCTCTTATGCTTTTTTATATTATTAATATAATATTAATAATGTGTTATTATCTGTTTGTTTTCTACATTTTTGTTATGTCACACCATAGGACACACGTACTCTATATTTGTCAACTGCCCATATGTTTTTGTAAATGAATAGCTGCGAGAAAAAAATAAACATTCCTAATGTTTATTTCATCAGCATTTCTAGATGTATTGGGGCTATTGTGTCTGTTGAATTTCAACCAAATCAAAGCTAAGGAGTGACATCAACTTTCACTTTCACTTTCAGCAAATTAATACAAATATAAACTATATTTTTATGTGAAAATTGGAAAAAATGTTGTTAGTAGTTCACAGAATTAAACAAAAATTATTGTTTTATTGAAACACGTAACTATAAAAATGTTGAAAAATTAAGAAAAATTATCAAATGGTCTAGAATTGTTTTCCTTACCTGTATGTACATAGCCTATGTTATAAAAATTTAGAAGTAATTAAATAAAATGTACAGTTAAATTATTAGTAATTAAATTAAATTAAATGATGCATTTTACCAAACAAAAATGTAGTATATAGCTGACAAGGATTTTGCTGTATCATTCCTGGGTGTAACTGAGCTTTAACTTCTCAATAATTATTGGGTCAAACACACAGAAAAAACTAAGTGTGTGTGCGTATGCACACATGAACAAACCAGAACAAGCATGTTCCTTATTGTTAAAGGGAACAGCACTGGGCATGTGAATGCCTCCATCATTAGAAAGACAACATCATGCTGATATGTCCTCCAAACTGAGCAAATTCAATAGATAGCAGAGGGTCAGGGGGAACAGTAATTAGGCTTTGATCAAAGTGTCCGTTACTCAATAAGAGGTGACAGTGAAAAGAGGGCATATAAAGAGAGAGTAGTCTTTTTCTCTTCCCTTTCTTTAAAACAGTTGAAAATCGAACAAGGGAGCGGTTGATACTGAGGTCAAGACCCCAACCATGGAGTTCAACATGGACTACAAACGATGCCTGTTTCATTAACTGTCCCATTCTGTGTAACTGTCTTTCCTGGAAAAAAGACTGGAGGATTTTTTCTTGTTTTGTTTAGAGCTGGGTGGAGGGGGGTTACATATGACAAACGCCTCTTTCATTACATTTGATTCCAAGTAGGATTGATAGTAGGATAGCATTGTTAACTACAAAAAGAAAAACGAAAGGCAGAGGGCGAGTGCTGTTTTTAGGGGTTGACCACAACTGACAAAAGAAACACAATATGCTAAGCACTAAAAGACGAGACAAACACGCTGTTTTTGATTCTTAGTCAACATGACTGCCTGTTCATCTCATCCTTCTTGTATAAATAGACTACAGGGTATGTTCTTGAATTTGTGATCAGCTAATTTAACTTCATTATGCGTTTTCAGGAGAAAATACAAAATCATGCTTTTTTCATCAAAACCGCACACATCCTATGCAGATGGATACATGCACATCATGAAAACAACAGACATCTTGATGGTACATTGAGAGAGTAAATATTTATGTAATCTACCAAAAAGAAGCGCAAATGTAAAAAGAAAGCCACAAGCATACAAACAACCATCATGTGCTATGTCATATATTAGTATCATTGCTTTGCATGGTAAATAACGGACTTGGAAATAAATAAACCTTGTTTTTTTTGGCCTTGTTTTCTGAAACATATGGACTGGAAGAACGACCTTCTAAGACAGGGGTTTTCAAACTGGGGTCCTCCAAAAAGGTCTAAAGGGTTCCCAGAAATCAGAGAAATAAAAAGACAAAAGCAAAACTTGCAAAAACTGTTTCATGTGTTTATTTCTGTGTTTATCTCTTCTTTCTTGCTACATGCATACTTTACACGTTTTTTTCATATTTCTGTTTCCTTGATCTCAATCTCTGGGGTTTGTAAAGTAGTCTTTGCAAAGATGTAAAACAATTTCTCCCATACAAAAACATTGTAATAGAAAAACATTTTCTTCAGGTAAATACATCCAACATTACTCTTACATTTACATTTATTCATTTGGCAGACGCTTATATCCAAAGCGACTTACAACTAGGAGAGCATATAAACCCTTTGTCACTAATTATAGACAATCATTAATTAGGTCTAAAAAAGCTTAAATGTTTCTATACAAAAATATAGAAGCATATGTATAAAAGTTTAAACATATTTGGGAGTCCCTCGCATCATAAATATTGAAAACCCCTGTAGTTGTAAACTTCTGGAGCAATTCCATAATAGGAGCTTACTCCTAATGTATAATAATACACCTACTGTATGTTGCTACATTTATTTGCCATAAAAAATTTGGACAAAGATGATATTTACACATGACTGAGAAGTATTGGGCTTTGAAAGAGCAAGCTCTGAGCAATAAAGTTGACTTCTGGAACAGTAGCCTATTAAAAGCCGATTCATGAACAGCTTGAACGCCCCCGTGTGGTTGTTTTTCGCAATAAAGGATATTTTGAATTTGAACATAAGGGGGCAGTATAACACCTCACAGTTCGTTACAATACAGTTTATACAAACGCTCCCTCTCCCTCTCCCTCTCACACACACACACACACGAGTGCTGTAAATCAGAATCATGTTTTCTTCAGTGGTTTTTGCAGTGTGTTTTGTCTTATCCCTGATGCAGAATGACATCAGCCAGACCGAGCATTAATCACACCAGACTACACACATGGCATTCCTTCACACTGCTGCTCCACATCTCACTGCAGTATTATTGTATAGTTATCAAATTTCAAATGTAATTTCCACATGCAGCTGCTTTTAAGATCTACAGTAGCCTACCTGCTCTCTCTACAGCACGACCTATAACTTCAATGGGCTATAATTCAAGCTAAAGCTGCAGTAAAATAAAGAACAGCAGCCATACAGATTCACTGCCAGAAATACTTTATGTCCTGAAGGCCACGTTTTGCGTGCCTGAAGACGTTTCTGAAGAAGAAAATGAAACAAGAAAAGAACAAAATGTGTTTATGCCACAGTCAGAAATTTATGAGGTCAACTCAACTGCTACATGCACATACAGCGGTGACTTGTTTTTATCCCTCTGCACTGTACATTTGTAGTTTTTGACTCCTCCCCAGAGCTTATTCCATGTGTGTATGTCTGCTAAAGTCATCACTGCACTACTATACCCCCATCCATCTAAATAAACCGTCTGTCTCTCCCACTTTATGAATGTGCCCTTGATGCCTCTTTACCATCTCAAGATGACAAATCAATGACATCCACAGGATATGGTTCTTGAGATATCTGTGAACACTTGCAGATTATGTGGCACCTTGGAAAAGACAATAGGTTACTCCACTGAAAGATGCCGTAATATGCTGTGCCCAAAAATATATTTATTTAATCTTTATTATCATTTTAATCTATTTTAATCTTTATTATCAATTAGTCACAAGTTCCCACAGGTGCCCTAGTAGAGAACAATTTATTTGAGAACCGTTGTACAGTATAATAGCTTTGTGCATATCATGGGTTGACGAGGTTCCAACGCCACACTCTCTCTCTTTCACTCTCACTCTAGCTCAACCTGTTCCTCATTACTGCACTCATTCACTCCCTACATAAGCACACACCTCAGATTCACTCTTTGTTTAGCCTTGACAATGACAAGGAATATTTTGGCTTCAAGGTTACTAATATATAGTAGGTTATGTGAGGTGTGCGCTCCATCTGTTAAAAGAGGTATCCATCACCCACCCACCAAGGTGGAAAATATAACCTTTTCATACTGAAATAAATGTTGGACACAAAAACTTGCATCTTCATTTTAGTAGTTTAAACCAATGGTTAAGTTTTGTTACCTTTATCACATATATTAACATTTAGGCTTCATTGTTGCAAGTGTAAAAACGCTGCAAGAACATATACATAGAGCACACAGAGTTGGTGAAAATGCGTGGGATGAAATAACATTTCTAAAGCGGATCCGTGTTTTGACACTTTCAGATTACATTTTACTATTTTGGGGGGACAATCATTGTTTCCAAGGGCTTGGTTCCCATTTCAGTGTTTGCATATTCATTGTAGATTTGTTCATTAATAAAACACAGATGTTTGTAACACAAGAAACATGAGGCGATTTCCAAATGTATGCACGAGTGGGAGACACTGATTCAGTTGGAGTCCAGATGAAAATGTCTGCCGTTCCACACGACTGACGCTCGCCAGTGGCAAAAGCAAGATGGGAAGGGCACTTAGAAATGGAGCGAGATGCTTATCAGTTTGGTTTTGTTCTTTATGTCTGAAAGCCAAGTGTAAAGGTGTTGAGTGGGAGGTCTTGTGGGCAACCACAAGACTGCAAAGGAATTAAGGGGTTCAGAGGGATAAGAAATGCTGACAGAGACTTGGAAACAGGTGGTGAACTGAATTAGGGAAATGAAAGCCTGTGTGGGCTTTACACCTCATTGCAGTCATAACACACACACACCATTAAAGCAAAATGACAATCCCTCAAAATGTCCATACCAAGATTTCTTGCCACAAGAATGCAAAGATGTTGCTAAAAATGTATTACAAGAACACTTTACCCACAATAGAGTACACAACTTCTGACTTTAGAGTATCTTTATTTTGCAATTTAACCATTTAAGAACATACACAACGATTATGAACTGACACAACGATTATAAATTGAAAGCAATAAGCAATATTAACAGTAGTAATAAAGATGTATTTAACACCAGATTAATGTCTGTCTCTTTCATCCTGTTGCAGGCTTTTGTAATTTTTACAAGTATTCGACTCATTTATGGTCCTTTCAAATGACAAGGACCACTCCATTGTTCTCAAACAACAAATATTTGTTAGGTTGGGATATATTTTTAAATGTTCCCACATCTATAGTAAAACGTACAGACAGACACACACACACAAATACATTGTTTTCCCTCTATTATATATTTTATCATGTTTTCACAAATTGTGCAAAAATAAAATTTTCCAATTAATTCTTGCCTTTCTAGAGCATTACCAGGTCAAATCTTTTTCCCTCTTTAAGCTTTCCATAATGCCCCTCCACACACTTCTGTTCTTTCAGTGTTCTATAACACAAACATGTCTGCTGTTTAGTGAGAGATGTAATGGCCATCTGTCCTCGGGAGCTGAGAAAAGCCATGTCTGTTTTGTCTAGGGCGTAGCAGCGTGATGGACAGTGATATGTGTGTGTGGGTTTGTACAAGTTTCATGAAGATGGTTAAAGTATGATCTACCTACATTGTGGGGACCTGCCAGTGGTTATCAGGAAGGAAATAGATTATTGAACATACCGAATTACGCTAAATTAAAATGTAAGTGTGCGTGTATGTGTAAAGACAACCACTGTGTGTGTAGGTCTCACACTTTTCAAACATGGCTAGGGAAGCTAAAGACAAAAATCCAGTCATTGTGTTGAATGTTTGAGAAAATACTGTACAGACACTAATTCATGATAAAACAACTGACAGCTGGGGTTGCCAGATATTCACTATCAAAATATTGTATAAATATCTGTTTGGTATCATTTGCAAAGATAACTCGATTTTTAAAAATGTTCATTTTATGTTTTTATTGTGTTAGCTAGCCCTACATTTTTGCTATTATTACTCAAACCAACTGCAGTTTTATTGATATTAATTAAAGGGGTCAAATGACACGCTTAAAACGAATATTATGGTTTGTTTTAGATGTAATGTAATGTGTATACACGATTTAAGGTTAAAAAACGCTGTATTTTCCACATACCGTGCATGTTTGTATCTCCTTGTCCCGCCTCTCTGAAACGCGCTGATTTTTTACAAAGCTCATCGCTCTGAAAAGCGAGGTGTGCAATGATTGGCCTGTTAACTAGTGCATACTGATTGGTTGAATACTGCAAGTGTGAGGGAAATGTAACGCCTCTTACCATATTCGGAGCATCATGTTCCCATGCAATCTGATAAAATGTCATCAGTACTTCCTTATATCAATTCGAGCCCGAATCTGATACGGAAATGAAGATGATCAAGCCCATACATCAACTTTGCCAGCGCGACTTGAGGAGGGTGTAAAGGATTGGTAAGGTTTTATTTAAAAAATATAATGTTAAATAGTTTAAAACTATAGCTAACTGTTTTACCTTTTATATACGACGTTATAAAGACTATAAACCAACAACCATATACATCATGCAGAGTTTGTGTGGGATAGAAACAAGCTTGCATTAGAGCAGGGAATGGTAACAATAACGCGAGCACTTTGGCCCTTCTTGATCAACCAGTGTAAGGCCACGTCTCGTCGCGAAACAACAAAGACAATAAACCCCATTATTAACACGACATTTGTTGCCTCTAGTTGGAACATTGTTACTGATTATTAGGACTTATGTTGTCTTATTTCACGTTGCGCACGTGTCTTTATTTGCAGATCACAAACACACGACAAACTCAACACATGTTAGTCCGTAACAAAGTCTTTTACAGTGAAAATATAGGCTGCAAATCTAAAGCGCCAGCGAAGTTGTAATGGTTTAAAGGCCCCACTTTTTAACCAAAGCATTCGTGCATGGCCGGTCTTAATCTCTCTCCCACTTTCGTGAAGCAATCGTCGGTGAAATGCGCTGCACATACTTGAACATTCGGGTTGTACTTTTCTGGAACAGCATTGTAAATAAAATGTAAAAACATTAGTTTTTAGTTGTCTCATCTTTTGGCAGGGCAAACAAAGAGGCTTTCTTTTCGCAACGAACCACAGCGTCTCAATGATACAATGAGATTTACAAGTACGCCCACTTTACTTGCGTTTAGATTTAGGCGGTCTTAAGTCACATCATGTTACGAAGTGACGTACATTCGCCGAGGTGTGTATACACGAGGCGTTTCAGGCAGGTCTGGGTTCGCATTCGCTTTTAGATAGAATGCATCTTTTGTTCCGACACTTTAATTTGAGCAATTTTACGTGTCTAATACATGCATGGGTAACTTATAACACACCAAAGACAAAGAAAAACACGTATTCGCACCATAGGACCCCTTTAATGAACAATAAACTAATATGAATTTTGATCTCTTTTGCAAATTAACTCCTTTTTTAGGTTAATCATGCCTTTAATTTATATCTGCACACCACCATGCATTAACTGGTTAATTTACTATAAATTATTAACTTATTTCTATTTTGTAAAACCTAAACAATATTTAACCTCAAACACATGTATTATACTAACATGATAAATTATATAGTGCTATATACTTGCCAAAAAACAATCCTTCAAATTTGCAGTATTTACAAAAGAAAATGTATTCCACTGAAATATGTATATCTATGTCAAAGTAACTTATTAAAAAGTGTTAATTTAGATTCAAATTATTTTCCTCAAAATATTTTATAGTGCGTTTGTGTGTGCCGGAGAAAGCATGTATTTTTGTTTAAGTGTGTGTGAACGAGCTTTTGGCTTAGATAACTTCAGTAACAAAAACTAATCCAGAAGATTTAAGAGAGCATTCGAACTGAGCTCTGTGTGTCTATGCTATAATTTACAGCACCTCAGAGCTTAAGGAGATACTCAGATACAGACATATGAGACCCATTCAGGGAGACACAGAGACAATAGCAGAGTTCAGTAAAATAAAGTAGAAGGTTCAGAAATAAGGGGCTTGTGTGAATGTGATAAACAGCCATCAGTTATGTAGCCTGTGATTTGGGAACAAGTGTTTGGCTGTACTTCCACTGTCAGGGATTTGGCAGAAGAACCCAAGCGCAGGCAGCAGTGAAGGGGTTAACATTAACGAGCCATTAATAATATAATAAAATAAAAGACCCACAATGGGGAACAAGAACTAGACACACTGCAACTAAACAAGAATTCAAAACAAAACACTTGCCACGAGGGGGAAAAAACTAAACTAAATACAAATAATGACAAAATCCTCCGGAATTATGACCACCGGATTAGGGATCACCGGGTTCCGAGCCGCCCTCTGTTGCCTCTTCTTCTTCAGCCGAGCCACCCGCCTGATGGTCAGCTGCAGGAATGACGAGAATGGGACGGGCAGCTCAGGATTGGAGGGCTCGGACGAGGACGCCCAGGATTCCAGTCTCCCCCGCTTGCCAGTGAGACTGGGCGGTTGTGGAGAGGCTGCAGAGGTTGAGGAGGGGTGTGTGGCGATGCCCACAACCCCGATCTGCAGAAGACCACTCTTAGGTATCGTGACCAGCGGAGATGAGTAGTAGGTGCTCGATGAGGACGTGGACTCCAAACGAGCCGCGGCGGTTAGCCACACGGCATCGAAGTCCAACGGCCTCATCGCTCTTATCGCCGTGCGAGAGAGGCTCTCTGAGACCGTTGTTGAACAGCACCGCCAGCTCCTCCTCCCCGAAGACGCCTTGTTCGGCGATGTCGAGGAATCTCTCCACATACTCATCCACAGTCTCACTCTCCTGGCAAAGGCTGCAGAGACGACGGGCCATGCTTGACCAGCCCATGTTCATGGCTGCTGCTGGGTTCTGTTCTGGTTCGTTCGTTCGTTCGGTCAGGGAAGAACCCAAATGCAGGCAGACGGTGGTGATGGGGTTAAAAAAGAATTTACTATACAAAAAAGGTAAAACCAACACCCACAAGGGGGAAAACCAAGACCAGGTAAACCATAAATGACAACAAAGGACACCGACTTACTTGGATGTGACAGCGCACAAGGCAAACAAGCGCACAAGGCAAACAAGCGCACAAGGCAAACAACAAGCGCAAAAACAAGCGCACAAGGCAAACAGCACAAGCGCACAAGGCAAACAAGCGCAAGGCAAACAGCGCACAAGGCAAACAAGCGCACAAGGCAAACAAGCGCACAAGGCAAACAAGCGCACAAGGCAAACAAGCGCACAAGGCAAACAAGCGCACAAGGCAAACAAGCGCACAAGGCAAACAAGCGCACAAGGCAAACAAGCACAACGCACAAGGCAAACAAGCGCACAAGGCAAACAAGCGCACAAGGCAAACAAGCGCACAAGGCAAACAAGCGCACAAGGCAAACAAGCGCACAAGGCAAACAAGCTCACAAGGCACAGGTAGGTACAAACAACGAACGAGCACAGGACAATAGACATGAGGATCATTTAAAGGGGAACAAGCACAGGATAATTGACAAGGACCAGGTGTAGGGGATGAAACACTGATGGGAAGTTAACAAGGAAACGAGATGGCGGGAAACACAGACGACTCAATTCAACTTTATTTCTATAGCGCTTTTTACAATTTTCATTGTTACAAAACAGCTGTACATGAGACATTTTGACTACAAGTAAAACAACTAAAGTCATATACCTGTAAAAACAAGACAAAGGTGAGAACACAAAAGACAGACATACAAACGCTCCACACACACAATATGCACACACACTACACACATCAACATAGACGCACACACACACACACTCACAGTGAAAGCACACATTTAAGATAAAGGAGAGAGAAACACAGGTCAAATATTAAACGGACTATAAATTCCTATATGCAATATTAATTGTGTAAAACTTCTGAATTCTAAAGCAGCCCCCCGGCCAGGCAAGTAGAGCAAAACAGTATGCAAACGGTGGCGAGGAACCCAAAACTCCAATCGAGAAAAAAAAACTCAGGAGAATCCAGGCCCAACCAGGGGATTCCACTTCCCCTCTGGCAAAAGCTGCTGCCTCTGCACAAGCTCGACGGTGCTTGCACAACAAGGCTAAATAAAAATAAAAAAACGTACTAATAAGGTAAATTATAGATTTAAGATTATCACTAACAATCTAATAGCATTTAAAATTTTGTAGTGAAATCATGTCAAGTCGCCGCGTCCTTTATCCAGCTCTATCATCAGGTCTGGACATGAACTGCATCCTGCGGTAACCTTGGAACAATGAGACAAACCTGGCTGAGAGTAGGGTACTGTGCTATACTCTTTGATACAACAGGTACATCAGTTGTTATTGGACGTGTTCCTGGTTCCGGTTGATCTAAATAAAGCAGCCTAAACCCTCTGAGGATTTATATATTAAAGTGTAGTGTATGCAAGATTAAAAAGATGCGTCTTTAGTCTAGATTTAAACTGACAGAGTGTGTCTGCCTCCCGGACAGTGCAGGGAAGACTATTCCAAAGTTTAGGCGCTAGATTACAAAAGGATCTACCACCTGCAATTGATTTTGAAATTCTAGGTATTACCAACTGACAGGATGCCTTTATAGGTAATAAGCAATATCTTAAAGTTAATGCGATGCTTTATAGGTAACCACTGCAAGGTTGACAGAACCGGGCTAATATGCTCATACTTTTTTTGTACGTGTAAGAACTCGAGGCTGCCAAATTTTGAACCGGTTGGAGTTTTTGTAATAGGCCTGTAGGGCAACCACCTAAAAGTGCATTACAGTAATCTAGTCTTGATATCATGAATGCATGAATTAATTTCTCTGCATCTGACAGTGACAGCATATGACGTAGTTTAGATATATTCTTAAAATGGAAAAAGGCAATTTTACAGGTGTTGGCGACATGGCTCTCAAATGACAGATTACTATTGAATAAAACGCCAATATTCTTAGCTAACGATGAGGGTTTTATGGAGCATTCGTCGACAGTTAAGCAGTATTCTTGGTTGTTACATATTGCGGTTTTCGGTCCAATAAGTAATACTTCTGTTTTGTCAGAGTTCAGTAATAAAAAATTGTTACTCATCCAGTCTTTTAAATCGACTATGCATTCCATTATTTGATGGGACTGCTGTGTTTCATGAGGCTTCGAGGAAATATAAAGTTGAGTATCATCAGCATAACAGTGAAAGCTAATTCCGTGTCGCTTTATTATATCGCCTAGAGGTATAATGCGAAGAGCAGAGGCCCTAAGACTGAGCCCTGTGGTACACCGTACTGGACTTGCGATTTGCGTGACACCTCATTGTTTATTGCTACAAATTGAAAACAGTCGGATAAATAAGACTTAAACCATTTCAATGCTATTCCGTTAATGCCGACGTAGTTTTCGAGTCTATGTAGGAGTGTGCTGTGGTCAATGGTGTCAAATGCAGCACTAAGGTCTAGCAGCACCAATAATGAAATACAGCCACGGTCAGACGCCAAAAGCAGATCATTTGTAACTCTAATCAGAGCAGTCTCTGTACTGTGACATGCTCTAAATCCAGACTGGAATTCTTCATTTATGTCATTCCTTTGGAGGAAGGAGCATAATTGAGTTGAAACTACTTTTTCCAGAACTTTAGATATAAGAGGTAGATTCGATATAGGCCTGTAATTCCCTAGTTCTCTAGGGTCGAGTTTGGGTTTTTTGACAAGGGGCCTTATAACAGCTACCTTATATGCTTTAGGCACATGTCCTAATGTCAGAGATGAGTTAATAATACTAAGAATAGGATCTATAATTTCTGGGAGCATCTCTTTCAGTAGTTTTGTAGGT
Organism: Triplophysa siluroides; assembly: GCA_006030095.1. Taxonomy (NCBI): domain Eukaryota; kingdom Metazoa; phylum Chordata; class Actinopteri; order Cypriniformes; family Nemacheilidae; genus Triplophysa; species Triplophysa siluroides. Next base: position 599,603 of record VCII01000657.1, read on the forward strand.
ATAGGGTCTAGCATGCATGTTGTTGATTTAGATGATCTAATGATTTTAGACAGTTCATCGTGATCTACGGTAGAAAAAAATTGCAATTTCTCGTTAGGGATGCTGTAGTTAGTTTTTTCAGTGGGTTTCACTTCTGGTTGCATTGTTATAATTTTTTCTCTAATATCTTGGATTTTACTAGTGAAGTAGTTCATAAAATCATCACTCTTATGCTGATAATCAGAATCTGAAGTCGCTGACGAATTATCTGTGTTAATTTAGCCACAGTGTTGAATAAAAACCTAGGGTTGTGCTGGTTTTCTTCTATTAGTGATGAAAAGTAGGTGGATCTAAACGTTTTTATGGCAATCCTGTATTTTCGAGTACTATCCTTCCATGCGGTACGAAATACCTCTAAT